>CM033988.1:15116071-16336785 GCA_019706035.1 Raphanus raphanistrum subsp. raphanistrum | reverse complement strand
GTCACAAGAAACTCTTGATGTTGACGTGGGAAGCTATGGAAGAGACAGCTTCCACGGTGACCTAATAGATGTTCTGCTACCACAGGACCTCTCAAAGTCGATGGGATTGGATGGTTGTGTTTGCCTTCGTAGGTTGTGATTACCATCGAAGGATCTTGAAACGATCTCTCTACCCGTTTCTTCACGTTACATTTTTGCGTTGTGCACCTATAGTAACTCCTGAAAACGAATACATAACTCTTGCATTCATATTATGATATATACTTCTATATAAATCTATATAAATGGAGAAGTGAAATATTAAAATTGGAATGTAGTGAGGAAGTGAACCTTGGATAAGAGCTGTTCTTGACAGCCTTTTGTCCGTATTTTCTCCATCTATAACCATCTTCAAGATGATCAATCTCGCTTTTGGTCATAAAAGCAACCCTAGCTTCTCTTTCCTTCTTCTCACCTTTCTCTTTACCTTGTTTTGTCCTAACCATATTCATCATCCATCATTACAAAGCATATTAGTTTCTAGCTAGGGTTTTAAAGTTTAAACAAACTAATAATTTTATCAAACAAAATTTTACAAGGATGTCTGACAGATTGTTTTTGAACACATAATCCACTCTTAATTCACATTTTGATAGGAGAAACGGAAGAAAAAAACTCACAACTGCTTGGAGCTTTCACCAACACCATGTTGGTCGCCTTCGTTACCCTCCATTGAGCCACTCTTATCTCCGAGGCTTTCTTTAGGATCGGCTTCAATGGAGGAAGAAGAGACTATTGGAGAATTCGGATTGAGGTTTAAGTAAGGGTAATTCACTATTTGTCCCATATTGGACGGTGAAATCGGTTGAAAAGGGGAACTATTATTGAAGACCTTTTCCAGTGAGTTATAATCCATTACTAATGAACTTTGTAAGCAATCGGTTAAGCTTGTGAAAGATTTTTCCTCTAAAGAAGTGTTCTTGGGATCAGCCATTAGTTGAAGACGAGGAGAAGGAAAGGAAGAGGAAGAGAATTGGTTCTTTTAAGCTTAGTTGTTAGGTTCTATGTGGACTTTGGGTGATCAAGTCTTATAAATACGTACAAGTCCATTCAACCTTACTTTATTTGATTCGATATGTGGTCTTTCGTTTTGAATATTCAGTTAATATTTTATTTAAATCTTTTCTGACAATATAGATACATTCATTAACAAAGGAGCCTGTAAATTATTGAGCTTCCATAGTTCCATATCATAACATTGGAATGGAGTGTATAATGTCTGGCCAAAGCCAACGTTTATAAGCAAAATTACACTGTAATCTTCAATCATGTGTAGTTAAGGTTACGTGGTCTAATACCACATGAAAATTGAAAAATTATGTATCTTAAATCGTTTTAAAGGCGACAACCTTTAAATTTTGGATTCAAAATTCCAAGTAAAAATCTAGTTTCATGTGACACATACAAGTCAAGCTACTTTGCTTGAATTCTATAAGCGGTAACTTCCACGCCTCAAGACACTTTGGCCTTAGTTCACTTGAAAGCGCATTATTTTAGATCAACAGACAAACTATAGGCTTCAATGTTTAAGCAAAATTTTATAGACACTGTCTTCTTAATTAATTAAGATCATGCTTCCTAATTTTCTTCTAGTTGTAAAAGTATTTTTGGAAAGTTCTAAACTTCTAATAGGTTTATGTATTTTTTTGAAGTGTTTTTAAAATGATTTAACCCACTAATAACCGTCCACATCTCTAAACATATGTTAACCGAACTACGATGGTGTGTTTGATTTACTACCCTGCAACAATCGTTTTTCCAAAAAAAAAAAAATTAAAAAATTTTGCCAACCGAAATATCAAAAATGGAATGTAATCTGGAAATATAGTTTCTCTACAATGTGAAATCAGACAAGACTGAAAGACCACAAGAGGGAAAAGTTGAAAAGTTTAAAAGGGTCATAATCTTTAAAGACTTTAACAGGTATATATTGCTAAAATATATGTTTGTGTGAAAAAGCTAGGTTTGACAATTTCAACTTCAAATTAATTAGCTAGAAAGCTACTGAAACAAAACTGGTTTATATCTTTAGTTCTATCTACCACACTATGCTTTGGCATTTTTTTCCAGTTTTGAACTTTATGAATTCACTTACGATTTTTTATATAATGGATAGCATTTTGATTTACTATTTTTTAGTAAACATAGAAGTTTAGGTACAGTAATCACACGCATCGTACATGTAAGGATAAACAATAACAAAAATAATGCTTTAGCTACTTATTTACTATTCGTCTAAACATACATTTTGGTTTTCTTGGATTATATTTCTATTACATATATAATATAATAGTATGGCGGTTGGTGCTATACTGCTATGAGTGTCATTGGCTGTAAGGATTAATATATAAAAAATCCCCGGTTGAAAAACATACGTACATCTTCGCAGTACTAATAATTATGATCATCACCATAGTGTTATGTATCAAATACATAGTTGACGAGTCAAGACGACATCATTTCTCTATCTGTCTAACCAAACTAGACAGTCAGTGTCCGTAGAGTTTATTCATATACGTACGTAAGTCCTGCAGAGAAAAATTGAAAATAAAGATAAAATAGAGGTCAAACATATAAAGCAATGCAACATTATACATCTACTTCCATTATCTTTGCACTAGTCAAAACGAGAACTTTCTTGGTGAGCGATACCGAATTATATACACTTTATATGCATATACACAAACCATCAATTAATTTAACAGTCTCCATTTTAGGGATAGGACAAATCCGGTTCTACAATCCGTATTCGAATCCGTAATTTCCGAATATTCGTCTAGTTATTGTATTATCCGCGGATATCCAGATCCGGATCTGGATTCGAAAAAAACAATTACTTTTTTAATTACTAAAGTTCTAAAAATAATTCATAAGTTAAATATTTATACAATATTTATAAATATATATGTACATAATATTATAAAATTTAAAATGTAATACTATAAACTAATTTTATGTATAAATATTAGTATATCAATATTATTATTAATAAACTTTAAAAATTTAATATATTATAAAATACAGATTTGGATATCCGAATCCAAAAATCAGGATATCCGAATCCATATTCAGTTGTGATAATCTGACGTTTACTATCCGGATTCAGAAATCGCGAGTATCCTATTTTCGGATCGGATCCAGAATGGATCTCAGATCGAATCCGAAATAGATCTTGGATCGAATCTAAAATCCGGAATGGATATTAGATCGAATCCGAATCCCAGATAATAATTCCTAGACCTACTCCGTCTTACTTCTCCTGAACTTTTTGTGTTTATTAATACAAAAATAAAATCTTTGATCCAAAAATATTAATGCAAAAATCTCCATAAACTATCTTTAAAAGACGTTTATATAAATGGAAATTGAACAAAACAAACAATTTAATATCTAACCAAAATTACATCATATATCCCTATGGTTATTTCATAAATAAATCCCTAAATAAATGTACTTCTTCATTCGGAGCTGTTTTGTAACTTGTGAAAGCTCTATAGTCAAAACTCAAAACAATACTACAATTTAGATTAGATAACAAAAACATGAAAGTATGACTCTGAACCACTCCTGTCAATTATAATTTCTAGTTGAGTGTGACACAAAGGTTATGAATGCTTTACTTTTTTCAATTATTTTGTCTACATGGATCGAGGGAAAATTAAAACTAATTTAGCAAAAACTTCAACGTCGATAAGTCATATTCGGGGCAGGTATTCTGCTTGGTGGGTTAATTAGTAAATGGGAATATCTGAGATATCAAATAATATGTTTAGTTATTTAACCAGTGCCAAAATCTTCGTACAACTAATTATATCATTGTTATATATTAACAATGACTGGAAAATGTAAAAGTCAAAAGTTAACGTTTAGGCTCGATTGAATTCGATATGTCAAGTTCAGTATCCACTCCACTAATGGCATTTCCATTACTAAAATGAAGAAAAATATCATTTCAGTAAACGGATTATTGTACGGATCGAAGAAGAATTTCCATAAGATGTTGTTTATTTGTCTTTTTCAACTTTATCATTGTATAAACTGTGTCATAATTTATTTGCATTGTGAATCTACGCGAAAGATGATTTATCGAATGATAATTTATTACTTAAACAATTGTTAAAAAAAATTGTTACTTAAGCAAATGAAGAAGAAGAACATACAAAGATGAATTAAAGTATATGTGATTGTGATCATTCTTATACTCTGTGGCATGAAAGAAATAGGAGACGAGTGGGAGAGCTTGCAAGAGCTCCATCAGTTCTCGCAGCACTGCTTGATAAATTGGTTCGGAACCGAATCACCTCGTTAAATGGAAGATGGGGCAAGAGACGACACGAGGCTGCCATGAGCCTGTGGTTTGCGAAGTATATGATTTTGTAAAAGTTTTCTAGTTCTTTTTATTTCCACACAATCGACACACTGACTGTAACATCTTAATATACTCAAAACGATTTGATCATAGTTTATTACATTTGAGACTTTTATATGTTATAACTTTTAAGCAGAAAAATTAAACATCTGAGTTTGAGTAATCTGAACTTGACAAGCAACAAAGCTAAATTCGTACAAGAATATAAAAAAAAAGTACTAACCATTTTATTTGAGTATAGTTCATTATCTCGATGATAACTATTTCAAAAAGAAACTTTCTTAAGAGATCAAAGAACACATTAATGGCTCCTTTCTCTTTAATTTTTTTCTTTTTTTTCCAAGTAAATAACTAGCAACTTTGAAAGTCAAAGCTAACTAATAGCATTGTATTTTTTTTTTTTGATGAAGTTACATAGTGTTTCTGGAAACGTTATAAATAAATAGTTAGGAAACGTGTCGATGAAATTTTGTTAGAAAGTTGAGCTATGGCGTCACTTATTTGACAAAAGATTGCTTTAATAAATAATCAGAAACGATACATGATCCTAAAAATAATGATAAAAGTTGAACTATGTCGTCACTTATTTGACAAATGATTGCTTGAGTATCTCGTTTGACATTTGATTCTTGTGACATGATAGTTGGCTTCAGTCCAAATATTTATTTGAAATTATTGATAGTTAAGAGAATGGATTTAACTATCAAGAATAATTAAAGTAAAAAATTAGTCAGAAAAAGAAGCAAATGACTTGCGTAAATCATGAGCATACACGAGAAGCATAGAGCAAAATCATTTTTTTTCTCCTTCCAATACTATTCAAATCGCAATGCGAGGAGATGAAGATGAAGATAGAGGAAAATGCCAAATGCAAAATACGGAGTTTCAGATTCAGATTATACTCTTTATCTCAACCAAAGCATCTGGGAAGATCATTAAGATTCACCACAACAAACATATTTCACAGTAACGTCTAGATCTTAGTTTACTGAACACACACAAACTTAACAGTCAGATGTACAGAGCACATCATAAACTTCTCCTTTCCTAATCGTCGAACACCCCACGACGCCTCTGGATCTGTAAAAGATACAAAACACTTAATGATACCGGTAAACTAAGAGCAAAGCTTTTTTTTTTGCTTTAATATCTTGTGTTTTTTTTTTTGTGAAGATTGTGTGAACGTACCGTGACTTTTGTCTGTTTGCTAGTTTGGCTGTTAATTTGTTCCAGCAGCGTTATAAGCCGTTCCTCAGAAACCTGTACAAGAAATAACAAACAAACTTGTTCAATAACTCTTCTTTAGATGTGTAACATTTGTGTAGTGTCAACATAAACTGGAGTACAACCCTGGCGTACATGTAAAAATATTAATGAACTGTATGACAAGGAAAAACGTGACTGGATTATGATTACCTTCTCAACAATCTGTCCCATTTGAGCAGCCCTCAGAATAACATCCTCTACGCCTCTAGCTTTCTCAGGTTTCACCAGTGCAATTCGTGCAACTATAAGTGAAAAAAAGAAGAACAATGAGAAGCACAAGAGATGACAATTACAGTAGAAACTAGATGAACTCAAGAGCATTTAGATTGTTGGACTTACTTCTCTCTCGGGCTTGGGAAGACAATATCTGACTAAGCATCATTTGCCTACGTTCATCAGCTTCCCTATACATATATGTTCCAACCAGAGAATAAGTTTAAGCTCACTAAAAATCCAATATACTTTCAACTAAAAGACAACAATAACAGCACAGACCTTTTAGCATCTTCTTGTGCTCTCTCTTGATCTGGATTCTGCTGACTGCCCTGCTTCCCCTGCAATTTAGGTTGGTTCACAATAAGCCACCACGAAATACAATTCTTTTTCTTTTGAAATAAAAACAAAAGTGAAGGTTGTTATTAAAAAAAGGATTTACAGTGCCATGTTGAGCCATCAGCTCTTGCATCCTCCTCTGTCTAATA
This sequence comes from Raphanus raphanistrum subsp. raphanistrum, assembly GCA_019706035.1. Classification (NCBI taxonomy): domain Eukaryota; kingdom Viridiplantae; phylum Streptophyta; class Magnoliopsida; order Brassicales; family Brassicaceae; genus Raphanus; species Raphanus raphanistrum. Next base: position 16,330,410 of record CM033988.1, on the reverse strand, counting down.
GCTTCTAGTTCAGGATCAGCCTACACAGTACACACATAAAGAAAAAGTAAAAAAGATGCAAACTTTTAACATGATACAGTCCCATGATTGCTCTAAAAGGTCCATTCTTTTCATTTATTACCGAACTTAACTCATTTGTCCAACTGTATTGACTTCAGACAGATCCACCCAGATACCATTACTGATTCAAACCCTAACTAACAATCACAAATTTGCACAGTCTAAAGATAGCTAAGTAAAAACTGATTCTTTTCATCTGTTACACATGAAAAAAAAAACAATTTTTTTTTTGTGGGAGAGTAAGATTGAATCTCTCATTCAAAGGAACCATTTTCAATGAGAAGATGATTAAATCAATCATACACAATCGTAACGATTTCGAGAAGAAATCTCACCATTGAAGCACCTCTTCGTTTTTCTCTGGATGCCAAAATCCGATACTACTGCGCCTCAAAATACCAACACCAACAACAGGAGCAGCTTCAAAAGCGAGAATGCTTTTAAACCCAAACGTCGCGTTTTTAAGACGCTCTCCATAGTTTTTTTATATATTCACTCCATATTTTAAACTTCTTTCGAATCCACCCTATATATTTTAAGATTTTTAACTTTTACCACCTCACCTAAAATCTCTTCTGGTGACTCAAAAAGACAAAAAAATAATATTTGCAATACGAGATTGATGAAGATGATTTCAGTGCGTACGTACATATTTGATGTCAGATTAGGCACCGGTGACTAGAAATTTAAGACTTTGGATTGCTTGTTTTGTCTAGGCCTAGAGTTTATTTTATATTAATTAGGATGGATGAACATTATTACCCTACACTATCTATCATAAGACCACTTTGCTTGTTTTCACATCCGTAATCCTAGAGTTTCTTCTAAGACCATCTCCAATGGTGTTACCCACCATTGGAGTCCTTAGGATTAGAATATTGTTTTTTTTTTTTTTTGAATAGTCAAGGACTTTAAACACAATTGTATCTCCAATGGTGTTATCCATAATGGAGTTCTTAGAATTTTTTTTTTTTTAAATTGAATCTTAGAAGGAATTTTTATATGAACACCAAAAAAATAATAAAGTCAACAACACAATTTAGATTCTTGAAAAAAAGTGTTCCATTCAAAATGTTGTTCTACACTTCATAAACTTGATGATGGCAACATAACATCAACTGATAGCTTTGAGCAGCAAAGTTACAAATATTCAAGTAATGTTCAAGTAAATAATATACAAGTACCATCTTTGCATCCATAAAACAGACATCACCAATACAGAAAATAATCAGAGCTTGTGGAGGATGAGATCTTGTAGGTTCATGCGTTCCTACCAATAACTAACCAGTACAAGAACAAGACAATCAAAGAAGAAAGGAGGAGAATCAGCCATAACTAACCTGCACCGTCTCATCGTATGTGAAGGCAGGGTTCTCTTTCATTTTCTTCTCCAAGAAATTGATCGCTTCTTGCTCTTTCATACCAGCACTAGTTGCCTGCATCGCATGTTTGCTTTACTTATTACTTTGAGACACACAATATAACAGAAAAACCTTCTCCTATTTGCATGGTAGCTTCAGTCCTCTTAGCGAAAACAAATAAGCTATGTACGTGTAAAGGCAAATAAAGATAACCAAAACAAATAAGCTATGTACCTGCCTCACTTCCTCTCTCGCTCTTTCTTTTGCCAGTCTTGGTGATGGCTTAAGAGAATCATTGTCCACACCATGATGTCAGGCGAGAGAATCTTGTGACTGCTCTTTCCTCTGTTTTACAAGTCAGAACAGAGTCAAGTAAATGGTGAAACACAAAGTGACAGACGTGTACACATCTAAGCCCAAATATATGTTTCAAGAACCTATAATTACTTAAAGCTGATCTCCTACACTCTCAAGTACACTTCTCAATAGAAACTCACCCGAGAAAAGTCAATGACGATGTATAGATAGCGAATAAGGCCCTTTTGAATGCGAGTACCGGCGGCGGAGGAGGAGAGCATGCGGAGGCGGAGGCGGCGGCGATACTGAGCATGGTAGATGGCGTTTGTATCAATTGGCCGTAAAAGTCCAGACTCGTCCTCTTGTAAGACCTCCAAGGATCTGTCGTCAACATAAAATCCAGATCGTCGGCGAGGTAGTTAAGTTGAACCTGAGAAATCCCTAGAACCGATTTCAAATCCGAGGAGTACGTCGAGAAATCGAAATTGGTACCAGTGAAAGCTTGAATCCAGATCGTCGCCACCAGAATCTCTTAGTTCTTGAAACATATATTCGATTCTTCCTGCCCAGATTCATCATTTTCCTGCATAGATTAGGGTTTCGGTATCATTTCTCAGAAAGTTTTTTTTTTCGTGATGGAGAGTGAATGTTTTTTTTTCACACGCAAAACACAAACCCCAGCGGACCACTCACGTTTTGCCACGTCGTTAAGGATTTGATCCTTAAATGCCTTAATTAAGGATCAATCTTTAGGTTACCAAATTTTTTTATTATTATTCTCCTCCTATTTGCATAAGAAAACACGCTAAGAACTCATTAAAACTCTCCATTGTGGCTGCTCTAACATATCAGGCCCATTAAGTACGGGTTATTACAAATTTAACTGTACATTTATGATATGAGTCATTTGGCCCCCACTCCTCTAAGTGGCCGGCCTTATAGAGAAAATAAAACTGTTTTTGAGTTGCGCAACCGCTGCCTGCGACACCACCGATGAGTCGGCTCTTGCTGCCTACGCTTTTCTCAATCTCTAGAAAACAGGTAAAGAACCAAACCGATCTCTCTCTCTCTCTGTCTTCGTGTGTTATGTACACATATCTTCCATTGTGCCTCATACTTTTTGCGACACTTTCAGGTTCTAGCTGCGTCATCGTTCCACAATCTGTACGGACGACGTCACAGGAGGTAATTGGCTTGAAACATGTGCAAAGGACGGATTTTGATAATTGAGTTCGATATGTGTTCTTGCTTCAGATAGTTCCTACTCTTGTGGTTGAATGAGTCTCAAGAAATGAAATTGTTGTTCCCTGATTTTTTTTGCTAATACGTAGAGCTTCTTGGTGTATTTGATGTTATTATTCGCCGTTTGGTAAGAGTTAAGTAGAAAGGATAAGGTTCTCTTGCATGTAAAGATGAAAGGTTTCTTTCTTTTTGCAATTTGGTTGCAGCTTTGTTTATTGGACGAGCGCTGCTATGTCGCAAGATAGTGCAATTGGTGACTCTGCTTCTTCTGGGTCTAGAACTTTCTGCTCCTCCCTACAAGGTACTATTACTCGCTGCTCTCTACATGAAGGGCTAAGCCTTCTGAAAATATATGCTTCATTTGTTGGTATTTTTTTTGTAAAGGCTTTATGTATATGAACATTCAATTGATTAACCTCTGTATCGTATATGGCAAACACACCTCTTATAATAGACTGTTAAGATTAGAGTCACGATCTCTCTCCCTCTTGTAACTCTCTTAACACGGATTATATGAAAAGTACGATTGCAATAACACAAAGGGAAATCCCCGATTACAAAGTACTGAGCTGATAACGATACTATGATCTCATGTCGATCATAGCTGCAGGTCTCATAGCGACACTACACACATCAATATCAGCATGAAAAGTAAAAGCAACAACTAATGCTTAGCTTATAAGAAAAGAAAAGTATCTTCTTAGCAAAGCCTCTCTCTCACTCCGAGGCTTTGCTCTCCTTCCTTTATTCCTCTCCAACGCTAAGCCTCTCTTCCACTCCGAGGCTTTGCTCACCCAATTCATTTCCTCGCTTCTTCTGTTCTTCCTCAGTCCCACGTGATCTCTTCCTGAAGTAGACCTGCTGCAACGTATCAATACCCCGCCCAACGAGACGCAGCTTGTCCTCAAGCTGAAATTCAGGAAACTGTTGCGCAAATTCCCACCCCAACATCCATGACGACTCGTGCGGCGGTAGGTCCATCCACTGCACAAGAACCTCCAAACACCCAGTCGCTGTGTAACGTGTTTCCAATATCTTTTCAGGCGTCAAAATGAACTGACCTTGCGGCGAGAACGACTGTGGTAGCTGAGTGAACTGCGTAGTCGTCCCCACTACTTGTTTCAGTTGCGAGACATGGAACACGGGGTGCACACGAGACCCCTCAGGCAAGCGTAGACGGTAAGCAACCGGTCCAATCTTCTCCATAACTTCAAAGGGACCGTAGAACTTAGCGGCTAACTTTTGACACAAGCGTCGCGACACCGATTGTTGGCGGTACGGCCTGAGTTTGAGGAAAACCATATCCCCCACCTCAAAAGAGAGCTCGCGACGATGCTTGTCAGCTGACTTTTTCATCCTCTGTTGAGCCTTCTCCAGGAACAACTTCAACTGATCATGCATCTTATCACGTTCCTTAAGGTTCGTTTCCAGTTCGAAGTTGGCAGTGGAGCCAGGCTCGAAGCGCAGCAACGGTGGCGGATCCCGACCATAGACAACCTTGAAAGGAGTGGTCTGGATCGCAGTGTGAAAACAGGTGTTGTACCAGTACTCAGCCCACGACAGATACTGCAGCCAAGTCTTCGGGTGAGTGGATGCGAAGCAGCGCAAGTATGTCTCTAAGCATCGGTTTAGCACTTCCGTTTGCCCATCAGTTTGGGGGTGAAACGCAGTGCTATACTTCAGCGTAGTACCTGCTAACTTCAGACACTCTTTCCAAAAGGAACTCAAGAAGATTTTGTCGCGGTCAGAGACGATGGAGGCTGGAAACCCGTGGAGTTTCACAAGCTCCGAAGTGAACTTAGCAGCCACATCAACTGCGGTGTAAGGGTGCTTGAGACCGTAGAAGTGGGCATACTTGCTCAGTCTGTCAACCACGACAAAGATCACACTTGTTTTGTTCGATGATGGCAAACCATCGATGAAATCCATGCTAATGTCCTGCCATATCTGTGAGGGAATAGGCAAGGGCTGCAAGAGGCCTGCTGGAGTTAATGTTGAAGACTTGTGAGTCTGACAAATGACACACTGAGTCACATACTCTTGCACCGTCTTTCGCATGCCATCCCACTGAAATGTCTGTTGGATGCGCTTGAGTGTTTTGAAAACGCCCGAGTGCCCCCCAACAAAACTGTCATGGTTCTCCCGTAAGATTAACGGAATGAAACGCGAAGTAGAGGGTATTACTAAGCGCTTCTTGTACCACAACTTATCATCAGCCACAGAGTATCCTAGCTTCATAGGAACTCCGGTTCGCACTTGCTGAATAATGGTCTGAATGTGGTCAGACTGCTCAATTTCTGCATAAATATCTTGCAGCTGAAGCACATTCGGAACCAACATAGCAAACAAGGACGAACAAGTCTCCGGAACAGAGTCCTGCATCTGTCGCGAGAGACCGTCGGCTGCTTTATTCTCAATCCCCGGTTTGTAGATTATGTCGAACTGAAACCCCATTAGACGAGTTAGCCAGCGTTGATAGTCCATGGAGACTTCGCGTTGTTCTAACAGGTATTTCAAGCTCTTCTGATCCGTGTGTACCACGAAACGACGCCCAGTGAGATAGTGTTTCCACTTGAGGACAGCAAATACTATGGCCATGAGCTCGCGTTCGTAGATCGGTTTCAAACGTTCCCGGGGAGTCAAGGTGTGACTAAAGTAGGCTACATGCCTTTTGTTCTGCATCAGAACTGCTCCCAGACCAAACCCAGAGGCGTCTGTCTCCACTACAAACAGAGCCGAGAAGTCAGGTAAAGAGAGAACCGGTGCAGTCATCATAGCCTGCTTGAGCTTGTCAAAAGCAGTTTGAGCCTCCGCAGACCACGCAAACATATCCTTGCGTAGGAGAGAAGTCAGAGGATGTGCCAACTCCCCATAGCTTTTGACGTAGTTGCGGTAGTACCCAGTCAAGCCCAAGAAGCCTCTTAGTTCCTTCACAGTGCGTGGAGTAGGCCACTTCTGCATCGCCTCAGTCTTTGAAGGATCAGTGGCGACCCCAACTGCAGAGATGATGTGGCCTAGATAATCAACCTGAGGTTGGCCAAACACACACTTCTTGCTGTTCGCAAAGAGAGAGTGTTCACGCAGAGTCTGCAATACGATGTCCAAGTATTCCTCATGCTCCTCAATTGATGCGCTGTACACTAGAATGTCGTCAAAAAAGACGAGGACGAAGCGACGTAAGAATGGACGAAAGATCTCGTTCATCAAAGCCTGAAACGTCGCAGGAGCGTTCGTTAGCCCAAAAGGCATGACGAGGAACTCATAGTGACCCTCATGAGTGCGGAAAGCGGTCTTGTGAACGTCCTCCTCCTTCATCCGAATCTGATGGTAGCCGGAACGTAAGTCGATCTTTGAGAAGACCTTAGCGCCGTGCAGCTCATCAAGCAGCTGGTCAATCATCGGGATAGGGTATTTATCAGCGATGGTGACCCGATTGATAGCTCGATAATCTACACAGAAGCGCCAGGTTTTGTCTTTCTTACGAACCAGCAACACCGGACTCGAAAATGGGCTCTTACTCGGTCGTATGATCCCACTCTTGAGCATATCAGTCACCATTTCCTCCATCGCTTCCTTACTGGCGTGTGGGTAACGGTAAGGGCGAACTGAGATTGAAGTCACTCCAGGTTGCAAGTGAATAGAGTGTTCGCGGTTGCGCAAAGGAGGTAGCCCTTGAGGTAGCGCGAACACGTCCTGAAAACGATCCAAGACAGTCTGAACTGACGATGTAGTACTCAGAACCTCCACTGATGTAGCACCCAACTCTAACACCTCCATTGCAGACAAGGACAGTTTCTGAAACTTAGCCGGAGACTGGTGCAGATTAGGATCCCCACGAAGGGTAACCATCTGCCCCTGATGACGAAACGACCACTCCTGAAGCTCCCAATCAACTTCACATTTACCCAAACGCCTCAGCCACTGCACTCCCAGTATCACATCCACTCCTCCCAGCTCCAAAGAGATGAAGTCATCGGTAAAAACCGCACCTTGTAGCACAAACGGAACCTGACGACACACACCAAAAGCCTCCACTGAAACACCGTTGCCCAATAGAACCTAAAACTTGCGACTGGTGTCCAAAGGTAGCTTAGTGTGTTTGACGACGTGTGGTGCCACAAAGTTGTGCGTCGCTCCGCTGTCAATCATCACTACCACCTCTGCATTACCGATCACCCCAGTCACTCGTGTCGTAGTCGGAGTATCAATCCCCAGAAACGCGTTCAAAGACAACCCCATGACCTCTTCAGCTGTACCAGACGCTTCTCCCTGCTCTCTCTGAGTATCCTCTCTGTCCACCAACTCAAACTCGAAGCCATTGATCACTGTCATAATCCTCAACTCTTTCTTGGGGCACACGTGAGTCTTGGAGTAAGGACCACGGCACTTAAAACAGATGTTATCACGCCTCATTGCATCCAGTTCTGTGTCAGTGTAACGTTGACGAGGTCTGTCGTTACCACCACGGTTCAACTTGCTCGTGTCAAGCTGCACTGTACGCTGCGACGACGATCCAGAAGTACCCCACGAACGGTTCTGCACTGCCTTAGTCTGCCCTGACTGCAACGCGAAGCTGACTGACTGACAAAAGGCGCTTCCTTCCATACCAATCACTGCTGCAATATGCTGCTGTAGTCCCTGCGGTTCTTTCAGTTTCACTACTTCCTGCATCTCCTGTTTCAGCCCATTAAAGAACACATTAACCAAGTTAGCTTCATCAATCCCCCGCACAATAGAACGAAGCTCCTCAAACTCGTTGACGTAGTCATGAATGGAGCCTGTCTGTCGCAGAGAAAACAAACGTTTGCCTGGCTCCTCCTCGATCCTCTGTCGAAAACGAGCTACCAAACGTCTCTTGAATTGATGCCAATCAGTGAAAGGGTCATGTTCCATTTCACCGTTGAACCAGTTCAAGACGGGACCTTCCAAACTCAGCGAGACCATCTGCAAACGATCAAGGCCCTGGAAGTTACCCAAACGAAAGTATCGTTCGACCTGCGCAATCCAGCCAAAAGGGTTTTTCCCAGAAAACACAGGCATCTCGATCTTCTTAAACATCCCCTCCCTATTCTCAAACACCGAAGGAGGAAGACCCATACCAGATGGTACGTGATCAAACGTCGAACGCATCGGAGGAAACCCCATCGGACTCATGGAGTCAGATGGAGAAGCGAGTCCCTTTCCGTTCGGTTTGTCCCCACAACGTGCTAGCTCCATACGTTCCAGCATCTTCGTGATTTGTGCGAAACGAGCTTCAGATCTAGCATCGGCCGCTTCCAGACATCTCTCCACCATCGCGAACTGAGACGCCGTATCTTCGGCGTTCTTCGCCAAACGTTCCCACTCATCGCGAAGAAACGACAACTCATGGAGTTTCATCGGCGTCGTACCGTCACCATCTCCAGACGATCCAACCATATCCGCCATAACGAACAGCGAGCTTCGATCAGATCACAAACGCACCAATTTGTTAAGATTAGAGTCACAATCTCTCTCCCTCTTGTAACTCTCTTAACACGGATTATATGAAAAGTACGATTGCAATAACACAAAGGGAAATCCCCGATTACAAAGTACTGAGCTGATAACGATACTATGATCTCATGTCGATCATAGCTGCAGGTCTCATAGCGACACTACACACATCAATATCAGCATGAAAAGTAAAAGCAACAACTAATGCTTAGCTTATAAGAAAAGAAAAGTATCTTCTTAGCAAAGCCTCTCTCTCACTCCGAGGCTTTGCTCTCTTTCCTTTATTCCTCTCCAACGCTAAGCCTCTCTTCCACTCCGAGGCTTTGCTCACCCAATTCATTTCCTCGCTTCTTCTGTTCTTCCTCAGTCCCACGTGATCTCTTCCTGAAGTAGACCTGCTGCAACGTATCATAGACATCCTCAGAGTTTTCTGTTATAAAAAAACCAGAAAATGATGTCACAAATCTCTGTATTGCTATAACAACAACGTCTATTGGAGACTTCTTGTTTAAAGTCTCTATTTTAGTTAAAGTCTGTGGTAAATATTAGGGGCAAGATAATTACGAGCGAGGAATATAATGTTTGATGCTTCTTTCAGTGAGTAACTCGTTTGTATCATTATTCATCATTTCAGATCCCTACTTGCTAAAGTAGTTTCCTGCTGTCTTGCACTACATTCTATCTTTTGTTCTTGTTGTGGAGAGTATGTCGCTGCCCTTGTAAACAACTTCTTTACCTGATTGGTTGAAAGAGACAAATGATGCTTATATACTTACTGATTTGTAACCAAAAAAACTCTAAAACCATGTGTGTTACTTGTTAATATGGTTTTTTTTTGCTCATGTTTAGATTTATCAGCAAAAAAGTGTGTCCCATGCAACGCTAAGGATCTACACCCCATGACTGAACAAAGTGCCCAAGAACTACTTCAGAAGGTATAATGTTTGCACTTTTTCACTTTAGTATCTTAACCTCCTGAATTGTTCCTTTAACAACAGGTTGCTGGATGGGATATGGCTAATGACAATGGCACATTAAAGCTGCATCGATCGTGGACGGTGAAAAGTTTTACAAAAGGACTAGACTTCTTCAAACGTGTAGCTGATATCGCTGAATCAGAAGGTATATCATCATCTTTAATTCAGCACACATGCTTTGTAACCGTTCTGAAAAAGATTTTGTAACAAAAAAGAGATTTAGCGTGGGTAAAAAGATCTGTTACTAATATTATCTCTGAAAAAAGATTTTGTAACTTACTATTATTATCTCTGAAACAAGGATCGGTTTAATGCAGGTCATCACCCAGATTTGCATCTGGTAGGCTGGAATAATGTGAAGATCGATATATGGACACATGCCATAGGTGAGAGAATCATAGTCTATGTCTTTTCAATATCTTTCTGATCATATTTTTGCTTGATTTTATAAGTTGCAACTTGCAAGTGTCGAATAAGTGAGATCTGATTCTCTTGCAACAAGTGGTTTGACCGAGAACGACTTCATTCTAGCTGCCAAGATCAACGAGATTCAAGTGGAAGATCTTCTGAGGAAGAAGAAAGTTGCCAAATGAGGAATGTGTTGTTCGTCCACAAACTCTGTCAAAGAAGCTTTAGATCTATGCAAGATGAGAATAAATAAGTGAGCTAGGGTGACATTTTTATGTTTCTCCAGCGTCTATGGTTCTTGTAAAGCTGTTTCTGTTCTTACGATCACAAAAGGCACAAATAAGGCAGTTTGGAAGCAAGTACCGTTTATTATAATAGCAAATTAATAATTTCATATATACAATAATGTATTTTTGTTTATTTACAACCCACAAACTATCCAACCAAATCTCCATAATCTATTTACATTCAAGAATTTGCATGAATCTATACAAAAGACATTGTTATACTTCGAAATAGATAAAAGCAAGTTCAGTCTTCAGAAAACGATGAAGTTGTCGATGACCGAGTAGTTTCACTGCAAACCATCAACAAGAAATTTTTCAGGTTTAACTTCTTCTTTCATCCATTAATTCAGAAATACAAATAACCGTGTTGAAAATCACCTCCCCATCTTCTGAAAGAGATCACCAAGCGCACGGTAGAGTGGAGCAGCAGCGGGTGGTTTAGGCAAAGAGCCAAGGAGGATGTCAGACGCAGCTAGGGACTGGCTCCCGTAGAACCTTGAGTTCTCACTTGTACGTGTTGTGAATATGCTTCCTTCAAGCGAGCATCCAACAAATGCACCTGCTCATACAATGGGCGTTTTAAGTAAGGTTTTCACAGCAAGAGAAACAGGAGATTAGGCCTAGTTTGACAACAATATTATAAAAATGAAAAACAGGAGCCTAAGAACGAACCATATACTAAGAAAGTAATCTGCTAAAATCTATTTCAGCTAGAGAGAAGACACATGTACCTTTGCTGCAGCTGTAGGTATAGCAAGCGGCATAACCACCACTACCTGCTCGGATATCTGCTTCAACAGCTCGTCCAGTCACACCAACCGCAGCGCTTAGACCAGCTCCAACAACAAAATGGGTGTTACTCCCAAACGTTCCGGATGGCCTCTCGAGTTCTTAAGACAATAATAAAGTCTAATGAACTCTCCCCCTGCCTGCAGGTGAGTTCTTTATTAGTAAAAAACACAAGCATCCTTTCAACATCTAGTAAGCACCAAAGAGCTACATTACCTGAGCACCCCATCCCAAACCAAACGAAGAGATAGCTGAAGGTGGAGACCAGGAGCCATCATCTCTACGAGCAACCACAAGTCCAGTCCCGATTCTATACGTAACCATTAACTCCAACTCTGGCAACAGTGATTACTGCAAGACCTTTTGCTTGTCTTAGAATGGCATCTGGGATGGACCTCTCAGTCCTCGAAGAACCAACCTGATGACGATAGATTTCCAAACATTAAAACATGCATTTTAGAGCTATTAAGAAAGTGAAATAAGGAGCCAAAGATCTCTCACCTTGGATATATAACCTCGAATAGTGTTTGTCGCTTTATAAATCTCATTACTCCATTGACTGTCCCCATGGAAAATTCACCCAAGACCTCAACGTACTGAGATCCGTCAAGTCATGAGTTGGCAACTGAGCAGCAGGACTCACTTGGTCCATCAGGATAAGGCTGCACGAGTCTCCAACCTCACACAACACGCATCACAAACCCTCTGAGGATCCGAAACGCGGAACTTCACCGGAAGCAAGCTTCTCCCTTTAGAACAGTCTCCACAGAACAACCCTCCGCAGTATCGACAGTGATGACGCGAACACATGATCGGATGAAACCTCACACTACAGAGCATACAAGCGGAAGCAGCGCTAGTCCGGTAGCCACTTCGGCGGCTCTGTTTCGAGAACCTCTCTCGCGTTACCAAAGTTGGCTTCGGTGAGAGTGTGAGCCATCTCTTGCCAAGCTTGTTCGAGAAGGTGGTGGTGGTGTTGTCCCGAGAAAAACGAAATGCCGCTCTCGAGGTTGCCTGAAGTAAGAGCAGTGGCTTTACCACGCTGCTGCGAGTAACATATCGACTATGACATCCCACATTGTTAGCTCCTTGTCTTCGTCGAGGATCTGGTTCCATCCCATATCTCCCTCGGGGAAGTAACCACCGTTGAAGCTAAGGCCTCTTGACCATTCCTCATGGTCAGGCTCCAGCATTGGTGGGACTGAAACAGGTATCCAAACCCCGGTTTCTTCGGAGAGCGGTGTGTCGTAGAAAAAGTATTTACCGCGCTTCTGTTGATCTGGTCCAAGTCTTTTGCTATCGCTTTCACGAAAAGTAGAATCTTCTTCTTCTTCTTTAGTCTCTCTGATGCTTTGACTTACGACATTATTAGTATCAGAATGCCCATAAGAATCACGAGCGGTACCATCCTATGATCGATCACCAATTAGAGAAACAAAAGCAAATTTAACAAAACATTTCGAGCTTAAAGTTTAAACCTTTTTAACCTAACCTATCAAACTCATGATATGTCTACCGGATGACGATATTGATATTAAAAAAAAAAAAAACTCAAAATTAACCCTAGTATGATCGCGTAAAAACGAAAAAAAAAAATCGGTTAGTCTCACCATCTTTTTAGATTTGATCCTTCTCTTTCGCCTTGGATTCTTCTTACGATTTTCAGTTCCTTTCGTTTGGGGGAGAAACTCAGAAACACAAACACGCGACTTTATCCAGAGGGAGGAATCGATTACAAGTTAACACCTTTCTCATACGATTATTGATTACTTCTATTTTATTACTCCCTTTTACATCCAAGTCCTCATACTTTTAAACCTTTTTATATTTTAGCACCAAGCTTTTGTTATTTATCATTTAATCCACATTTTTTGAAAGCAAAGTGCAACAGAACCCCCACGAAGAAACTGTCTTACTTCTTTTGGCTGTCTGGATTTGTTTGTATAGAGTAAATTAGTAGGTAAGTGGAGAGTGGAAGCTTATTTTGGTTGAGCATTGCTAGCACAAAAGAACAACTCACAAGTGAAGCAAAACAAAGTGTTAAACAAAACTAGGAAAAGATAAGTTCGAGTTTGTGCTCTGTCTCATGCTCTCAGACCATGTCTTGTGGGCTTGGATGATAAACAGACTCGTGCCTATGGCATGTCGGTAAGGGATTAAGAAAAATAATAAGAAGTATTAGGATTAAAAATCGTCATAAAACTTAAAGAAGCTTTGAATATTCAATCCTTGGAACTTTTTAAAATTTCTTATATCTGCAACTGCAATCTGCCTTCCCCAAAAAAAAAAAAAAAACTATAAGCCATGACATGAAACAAATGGAAGAAGCCATAAAATTATGTATAACACCACTTATCAGTCCCTCTAACCAAAAAAAAAATACATCAAGTCTTGGTCTTGGCCCTACTTGTTTTTGCAGAGAAATAACACATAGTTCACTTAGTGTGCTTACAGCTAAAAAAAAAAAGGACTTCATTTTCTTCCAAACCTTCAAAAACAGTAAGCTGTTTGCTACAAACATACACGTCACTCGAGGAAAGTGCCCTGCAAAACAAACCACAACTTTTGATCAGACGTGATTCACATGAAACAAGAAACAAAGACACAACGTTAGAGTTTCCTACGACTGAGCTAGAGAACAATAAACGTTTCTTAAAAGCAGAGTAAATACACAAACCGGTTGCCGACAACTTCATGTTGTCATTGAGAAACATGCTATGACTGACTATACAAGTACAACAATATATAATGATTTGCACTAACTACATTTTTTTTTTGATTGATTGTTCTTAAACTTCCTAGAGAACGAGAGAAAAGTTCTACAACTTCCAAACAAAAAGTTGCACTGTTCAAAGCAACAAACACACATCTTTGGCAGTATAACTCAAAACCAACGCTTACGGATTGTGAATCTGTGACTACGTTAATTCTCCAAAACTAGAAAGTTGCACTTTTTTTTTTTTTTGAACACGAGAAAGTTGCACTTTCTAGATGAAAAATGGGTTTCTGAAGCAGAGCCGTCAAAAAAACTTCACCATGTTTCGAATCAACTTTACTCGCCACCGCCCATTTCACCTTCTTATAACCCAACTTCCCGATCATAGGCGCATACACATTATCAAGATCCACTTTCTTGCTAAAAAACCGGTCCAACCAAAGATAACCCGGTCCAAATCAAACAAGAAAAACTCCATAACCGTAACCGGAATCCACCGGTTCAAAGCTCGTCCACACCTAACCAAATCCACCACACCGTCAAACACCGGAAGCCTCTGCTGAAGAGGCACGTGGAGCGGCACGAGCCCTCTCAACGCCACCGCCTCACTATACGGCGCGTTTAAGTGAAAGGAGTGTAGTTCGTGTACTCGTGGAGGAGGTCAGGGTAGTTGTGGCAAGCTACTAGTAGAAGCAGATTCAAGCTCATAGTGAATCCCGCCATTGTTGTAGCTCTCTTTCTCTTCTCAAGAGCTTTATCTTAGCTCTCGGATCCAAGTTCTTGAATCTCTGTTTCAGTCACACAGAGATTCTTTGGTTATTTTATTTCCTGAGAGAGAGAGAATCTGATTCTTGGGCTGTAATGGTGTCTTTAAAGCCGAGATTTCTGGGGTTTTTTTCAGGCTGGATTCTTGGAGTTAGTGACACTTAAGTTAGATAAGCTTTTCTTCAAAGAGGAGACTTTGAAGTCAAAGTCTTGTAGTAGACTAGTAGATAGATACAAACATAGATCTGTATGTACATAAATTAATGTAATTATATTTTAAAATGGAAAAAGGCATTTATTCGGATCCATTGTCATTATTGATTTGCCAAAATTTTCATGGAAAAAAGTAATAATCCTGGTGAAAAGTTGTGGTAATTAAAATCTTTCTAAAATCATCTTATAGGCAGGCACGTAGAGAAATTTAACATATCTGTCTCCTCATCTGTCTAATGTCTTGTCTTTTATGTACTTACCTTTTCAGACTCTAATTATATCTTTTTACTGCAATAATATGTCATAAAGATGATTTGTTTAACCTACTAGTATCAAAACCTAATAGAGTTTGGGAAAAAAACTAGAGTTTGCTTAATCAAAAATAACTTGAAAAGCATCTTACTCAGTTTAGTTTAAATAATCACTATCTGAATGTGACCATAGTGTTTGCATTTGAATGTAACCATTGTATTTTAACTAAATGGTAACCTTTGTCATACCAGTGTGGGTATTGTTTTCTTTTTTAATAAACCTTGTAAAAAGGCTGGTGAAATGCTTTTATTCTGGAAAATAAAATATTGCAGTGTTAAAAAAGTATATATATATATATATATATATATATATATATATATTGCAGTGTAGACGACATGCAAACTTGCAGATCATTACAGAGCCGTCAAGAAAACTTCATTCATTCTCCCATGAAGTCGACAATGTATCATTTCCTGTTGCTGATAATCTGCTATTAAGACACCTTTAAAGCCCTTTATACTTAAGATGACAGTGTATCATTAAGATGATAGTGTATCATTAAGATGATAGCTATTAATTTATACTTATAATCTGCTATTAAGACACCTTTAAGTAAAAACTTATCATTTCCTGTTACTGATAATCTGCTATTAAGACACCTTTAAGTACAAACTTAATATCCTCAGGGAGCTCTTTATACTTAAGATGATAGTGTATCATTTCATGTTACTGATAATCTGCTAGTCCAAAACTATTTCTATTTTTTCCCCCATTTTTCTTGGTTATAGTACACTTTACAATCACATCTTTGATGCAAGTAAAAACGCTGAAAAGGGAATGAAGCATTCCTTTTCCAACGCAAAAAATACCAATGGCCAAAGAAAATCAACAAAAAAAAAAGAAAGCAGAGTGCAAATAGAAGCAATATATATATATATATATATGTTCATCAAATCACTTTGTTGTACTTGTAAAGACGTTCTGCTGCTGCATCCCTTAAATCTTCGTATTGGTAACACCCATCGAAGAAGTCAGCAAGCTTCTTAAGTTCTTGATCTTCCATGTCATCCACAAAAGGCTTAATGTGAACTCCATTATCAGGCTGCAACGAGTAGGAGAAAGGGTTATCATCAACTAGCAAAACACTCCCCAGGTCTCTCCTCGCCACCAATGACAAGTCTTTGGCATATCTCCCGTACATTTCCGTGCACGAGTCTCTGTACAGCCGCTGAGAGATCACACGGTTCTTGTCAAGTTTATCCAAAACCTGTGAAGCATACTCAGGCAAACCGGCTGTGAAAACCGCCACTCGGTAACTCTTACCGATCCTGTCGAGAAACTCGGTAACTCCTGGTCGTTTCACCACATACATCGGTGTGACAACTCCTTCGATCTTTATCCTCACCGTGAAGTCGACATTAACCCGGAGAGGTGGTTCCATCGACGCGTGCACCAATGTTTCATCAAGATCAAGAATGATCGTCCTCTTCTTGTCATGACGTTTTCTCAGAGGAAGCTGGTGATGATGGTCCTGTTTCTTGATCTTTTTGTAGCCTTGTTCCACGGTGGCTCGGTGGCTCGGTTTTGCGCTACCTTTGGTGGATAGACGGAAAAGCCTGGAGACGCAACGCAAGAGGCGGTTGTGGAATGTGAAGACTGACATGTTGAGAGGTGTGAAGATGGAGCCAGGTGCTGCAACAGCAACAGCCGAACATCTGGACTGTTGACGTTGATGCAGGTTCCTCCTTCTACGTGATCTCTGGTTTGGTTTCTCTACAAATCCATGGTAAACCATTATCAAGAAAACAGAGTTTAGAATAGTGAGAAATTCCTGTTTCTTTTTTGTTTGTGTTCTTGGAAACTTTGGAGAAATGGTGATATGTATATAAAAGCTATAATGGTTTTAACTATTAACTCCCATGCAATTGTATTTGGAACTGAAAGGCACTTGATTTGGTATTAGTTTAGTTTGTTCAGGTTGAAATTAGAGGTTATTTGTAGCAAAATAACCCTTTTGGAAACTGACACGTATCTGAGTTCTGATTGTGTCTCCATGTGTGTTGTTCTCTTAATGGACAGCAATATGTAAATGTGAAGACAGTTGAGAAAAGTGTTTCAACTAAATAGAGGTTGAGAGATTTTCATGGGATTACAGTTGAACTAAATGCCTCTTAGTTTGTGTGACAAACTAAATTAGGCTTTATACTAACAAACTTTGATGATGAAAACTTTAATATAAATATATCTTTATTATATATGAAATGAACATTGGTTTTCAGTTTTTCTCCTCTCTGATATTAATAAACATTTTTTAACACTCGTTTTAAAGTACATATCTTGAACCAAAACCTACCATATACTATAAGATTTACATTTTACTCAAAGAACTTTCAGGAGCTAAAGTAAACAGGAAGTGAAAATACCGTTTCAGAGTGAGAGTGTTACAGAACATGATGTACACCAACTATTACTTCATCATTATCATCTACTGTCGGTTGGATATAAAGCCGGTATGTCTGTAACTCGTGTTCTTGGGATGACGAGAGATCTGCAAAAGACCAACGCGAAAAGCAGTTCCGTAAAGAACAAACTCATGCTGATCCAAACGAACAAAGTCCTCCGCCATTTCCAAACAACTCTTTTGAAGAAAGGAAGATCCGATTCAAGCGAGAGGGACGCGTCGTACAGCTCCGGAATACCCGCCCCTGGTCGAAACTCCGCACGTTGTTCGATCATTACCTTTAAGCAAGCGGTGGGGGTGTCCTTTTCCGCAAAGCCTTTCAACTTCAAGGTCAAGGTTTGGATCTCGGAGACGTATCCCGTCACTAACGGAACCACTTTCAAGAACGTCTGGACGAGACGGATAGGCTCGCTTCTGAATCTTAACATGCACGGACGCCTTATGGTGTCAAGCGTCTGACCATCCGCAGACAAGAAGTCCACACGAACCTTCAAACAAAACACAAACCATAAGTCTTTTTCAGCAATGCTCTGAATGTTAGATAAACGTTAATTAACCTGAAACATGCCGAGGTTTTTATTGTAATAGGACTCAGGTAACGTCAAGGAAAGAGTGATCTCTAACTTGTGGTCACGAGGGATAGCTCGCAGTCCCCTGATCTTCTTCACCACCTCATTACTCTCCTTGCAGCCAACACCAGCACATGACGTTATGGGCACAAACACCTCAGGACTATTCTTGGTGTAATCGAAATTCAAGACCTCCTCCTTGATCACAAACGGTTTATCGGCTACACGGTTTATCACAAACCCACCGAGCACAAACGCTGAAACCAACAGACCAAACAACACAAGGCCCACATAAAAGGCCCTAAACAAACCCCATCCGAACTTGCACGCAACGTTCACAGTGCGTTTGGTGTCTTTGAACCCACTCAGCTTAAGAGTTGGAGATAAAATTTCGGTAAAGAGGGAAACTTGGGAGAGTAAGAGTCGTCTGGCGAGCTTGAAGGTGGTGAAGGGGTCGAAAGGGAAGAGGAGGGACCAGGTGAGGAAGAAAGGAGGAGACTTTACGATTGCTTTGAAGAGTAGACCAATGAGAGACGGAGACCCGTCTGTTGATTTACGTTCTTGGAGCTTCTTCTTCGGTGGTGGTGGTGGTGGTGGTGGTGGAGATAGTGCATCGCTCACGGTGGATTCTTCGGTTTCATGAACCGGGTCAACCCGAACCGAATCGGTTACAACCAAGTCGTTGTCTTTCTCCGTTGAATCAATCGCGTCGGTGTCTATCTCGCTTGTGAGCTCCTCGCTGATGTCTACATAGATGGGTTTCGCTAACCCATTGGAAAAGGAGGAGGAGGAGGACGAGTCCGTTTCTACATCGGAGGAAATGAAATTGCGGCGAGGTGCCGACCTTCGTCGCCGGAGACTTTTACGGAGGGGATAGCGACGGGTCATTGGGACGCAATCGTAAAAAGAAATCGTCTAGGAGTGGTGCATTGATGGATGGTTAAGTTAGAAGAAGAAGAAGAAGAAGAAGAGGATGAATGGGGAAGGTGACGGGTTTCAAGGTATCGGTGACGATAAGCATGATACTTGACAAATGGCGTGACCCAAGTCACCCAACACTGCTTTGTTTTTTTCTTCCTTTTTTTTATATCGGCGGGATTCTAACCGACCGGGCCATCAAACCGGACTATTGATAACCGGATATTAGTGGTTCAGCTCGGTTTGATTTAGGTTTAATTATGAACTAATGGTTTTGATTGATAAAAAGAAGAATCTACTTCAACAATCTATGGGAAAATCGGTATTTTATTCTCCAAATATTTGAAAGAAATAAGCACGTTTAATATCAAACTATTGATTGCACAAAACTATTTTCAAACTAATTGTTGACATCGTAAAATTAGGTTTGAACTAGTCAACCGTTATTTTTTTACAACATATTTGGCTATACGCTTAGGAAACCACCGGTCTAGAAAGCCAAACCGAAGGTAGTGAATCAACATATAACATAGCTGAAGATGAATTCCTCGTATCAAATGCAAACTTCTCTGCCATTGTGTTTTTGTGCCTTTGGGATATGTCTGATCTTAAAATTAAGAAAGAAATTTTCACTGCAGCAAATTTCCTCCATCTGTATAGCAAACACTGACAATTCTTCAGAGAAAGACACTGTTTTCACCAGTTGAAAATATTATGTTGCAAATACTACGTCCGAGAACTTTAGGATCTTCATGCACTTTACAGCTCAAATCAAAGCTTCACATTCCGCATGTAAAAGTGATAGACTTCGTCGAAAATTTATAGCCCCCATCATAACATATCCTTTGTATTCGTTCGTCGACAATACCAAACCTGTCCGGTAAATGTATCTTGCTCCCTCCAAACCCCGTCCAGGAAACAAACTCTAGTAGTCCTTATTGATTACCAATTAACCACTGGCTGGAAAGGCCCCTGAGTTTTATGTACCAATAATTGCGCCTCAGCTCAAAGTGTGCTTTCCATTTTTTCTTTATGCAGAAATATTTTGAGGGTCTCCATTTTTGAAAAATTCTATCATTTCTATTTTTCCATATATACTACATAATCCATGGAAAGTAATCTGAATCAACTTTTTTTGGCAGTCTCGAAAACAGATAGTCTAAACTAGTGAAAACCAATGATGAAGAAAAAAATTCTGGAGGGGAAGGAATCCTAGATAAAGCCCAAGTTTGTAATGCTGGTGGACATTCAAAAAGAACATAATCAATAATTTCCTCCTTTGCACCACAAATACTACATCAGAGATCACCATATATACCACGTGCCCTAAGATTCTTAGCAACTGGTAGAGTTTCAGATAATACTTGCCAAACGAAATGTCTTAATTTTGGAGAACAATTAAGTTTCCACGCATGTGCCAAAAGAGGTTTAATATTTGGTCCGTAATTTATCACTTTCGGCCCCCTATCTGCATATAAAGTTTCAGTCTTGAAACCTGACTTAACTGAACATTTACCGGATTCTGTGAACATTCATCCATACGTATTTGGCATGTCTGTCTTGCTAACTGCCAAACCTCGAATAATCGTCACATCGTCTGGGTGAAAATAAGCTTTAAGCAAATCCACATTTCAAGAACCATCGATCGGATTAATGAGATCACTCACCATAAAAGACGGGTTTAAATTTTGAGATTGTAATTTTGGTAATGCTGACCTCGGGCGAGGAATCCAAGGATTATTCCATACGGAGATTGATTGCCATGTTCCTACTCTTTTAATTAGTCTTTTTTAATCAGAGATCGAACTGAACAGATGCTTATAAGAGGATGAGTAAGATCTGTGATCATCTAAAGGATGAGTATGCCTAAAATATCTACCTTTAAAAACCTTCGAAAATAAGCATTCCGACTTATCAATCAAACGCCATAATTGTTTGGCCAAAAGAGCTAAAGTCTTGAAGATCCCTAAACCTCAAACCACCCTCTTCCTTATGTGTACAGACTTTATCCCATGAATATCAATGAATACTTTTTTGCTATTCCCACTACTTCACCAAAAATGAGTTAAAGTACTCGATATTTTTTTGGTGACCCCTTTTGAGGATGAAATCAGCACATTTCAAATAGTTGAGAAATAAAAACTATATTTCTATTATGATTTTCTAAATTAAAATATCAATCAATTTTTTTAAAACTCGAACTAAAGAAAATTTATTAAGGATGAAACCAATTAGAGATGTTGCTAATACACAACATAAATTTTCTATAGTTGAGATCATAACAATCTATATAAGTGATTTTACTTTATTATTTTTTTTTATTTTGAGGATAAATATTTAAATTGTGAAATTTTATACACATTTATGTTCTATATAAGTACTGCAAAACATCTAATATTACCAGTCTTATAAGATCACCGACAAATGGTTTAGATCTTCATTTTAAATAAATGTATGTTGTACATAAACTATACAGTACATATATATTTGTCTTGTAATAATATTATGTCAATGCAAAGCCAAAAAAAAGTTAATGGATTTTTCAATCTAGATTTCTTAATTAAACATTACAAAGATGTACCTAGAATGAATCTGCATATTGGTTTCATCCAATTTGATAAATTTTATAAACTCGAACTTTAAAAAAATTAATGTATATTTTGATTTGGAAACTTATATATCATAAGAAAAATATATATCAATGATCTTACAAATTTATAATAAAAATATGATTTTTCATAATGATCAATATAAGTTATTTATGATGATCTATAATAGTTTATTTTTTAGACTGATATATATATATATATATAACAAATACTTAGCTATTAAATGTGCTGATTTTAAATAGCCGGAAAATAAAATACGCATTTTCCCACTGATCTATATAACATTAAAAACTTTATTTGTTTCTTTTTGCAGTTCGGTGACGCCAAACTGGATTAACTTTGCGGTTTAAAATAAAAATTTATATTGACAAGAAATGTATAAACTGATGTACAGCAAATTATAGCAGAAACATATTAAGATGTTAAATCAAAAAATTAACCAACATTTATTTAAATTTAACTGAATTTCATTTTTTAATTGGTTTTTGGAGACTTTTTTTGTTTAATCTGGTATAAGATTCAAAATTTGTAATCTGTGATAATAGAACCAAGGTTTGACTCGGTTTATTTTAGTAAAACATGTAGAACTGAATTTATTTGATGGGCCGAATAACCCAAATCAATTAATCTGAACCGAAGTGGCCAATTACTAGGGGTGGGCACTTCGGTTATTTTATCGGTTCGGTTCGGATTCGGTTCGGTTTGGTTAATTCGGTTCAATGATTTATCCAACCAAAGTAAACCATAGTTAGTTCGGTTTGGATCGGTTTCGGTTCGGTTTGAACTCAGTTCGGTTTGAATTCGGTTCGGTTTTAAAACACAAACGCATGGTCATAAAATCATTGTGTTGACGATTACAAAAAACTAAATTATGTTGACTAAATTCATTATAAAACCAAAAAAAACTTTTAAAAACACAAAACATTTATAAGAGTACAATCAAATCAAAATTAACTATAATAAATAGAAAATTAAAAAAACATCGTTAGTAATACCTCTACAAAATAAACTATGTAAACTAAATATAACGTAAAACTGAAACAAAAACTTTAACAAATAATAAACATCAAACAAAAATTAACTAAAGTAAATAAAAAACTAAAAAAAAAATCCTTAATAAAATTAACGATAACTTTAGTCTTAGCATTTTAGTATATTGTATATTGCTAATATGCACATTGGTTATGGCTTCGGTTTAGTTTGGTTCGGTTCAACGTGGTTCGGTTCGGATCGGGTTCGGTTCGGTTGGTTCGGGTTGGGAAAATCTTAAACCTAACTGTTTGATAATAGACTTTGGTTCGGTTCGAATCGGTTTCGGTTCGGTTGGTTCGGTTCGATCGGTTCGGTTCGGTTTTTTTGCCCACCCCTACCAATTACAACATGAAATCCGTTAATTCATACACGAATGATAATTTTCACTTATATCTGAGCTGAATTTATTTTCTGTTGGCCCAATTACAACATCAATTAAAGTTTAAATCATTACTTACTGTCACACTTATATGAATTTTAATTGGTCTACTTCCATTAAGAACATAAGAAATGGTGTTTTTCCTATTTTTGGATTTTATTTTGGAGCGACTATTGTGGTCATCTCTTCAATATCACACACAACGACCATTCAACTTTTCTAGGGTCACTGCTTTTTCGCTTTGTGGGGATTGTACCATTCTTTTTCTTCTTTCTTCTCCGTAATTTCAAACCTGACAATAATTTACGGTTGTAAGAACAAAAATTTTTAAAAAGAGAAAACCAGAAAAATTAAGGGAAGGAAATCACTGTTCGTATGTAGTTTTTTCATAATTCGACAAAGAAAACACTAATCATCATCGCTCTTACCCAAACCAACCCAGACTTTTCAGATCTTCCACACCCTTTTTATCGTTTTTGATGAGACTGATTTTACGTACATAGTCTCTCGTCTGCATTTTATTAATTTTTGGGTTGCATCATCGCTTCTGCATGAAATGTTTGCCGATAAGAAAAAGAAGAATGGTGTTAATATCTTTGCATTTTATGTTTTTGCCATCTTTTGCTTCAAGTTTCACGGTGTAAATGCTGTCAAGTTACCGAAGGATGAAGGTTGGTTTTAATGTTACTTCCTTCTATATTCATTTGCATCCTTTGCAGTTTTTTTCTTGCAGAGTTTATGCCATTTTTTATTCGTAAAGCTTCTTAATTTGATAAAGTTTTTGGATTTTCATCATTTTTTCAGGCATTGATGGGGTGATTAGGTCAATTTAACGTTTACTAATAATCTCTTTGATTGAATAATTTTTATTTGTATTCCCTTTGACCGTTGAGTTTCCTTGCGACTTGTCATATGCCAGTATGAAACTTGTAATCATGTCTTTCATAAGTTCATGCAATCTACAGCAAAAGAAAAATATGTAGTTCCTTCGAATATCCTATAGACTGTTGAAGAGATCATATTATGATTGTGTTTAGATAAATTGTTTATTTTGGTTTCATGAATGTTCTACTCTTTGTTTGTTCAAGGCCAAGAGAGTAGGTTTTTTTTTGATCAAGTAACTGCACTAATGCTATTATGCTGTTTTGCTTTTGTGCCCCTTGTCCCTTAGTCGATGCTCTGGAACAAATCGCCAAAACACTGGGCTCAAAGTACTGGAAATTTGATGCTGAAAATTGTAAAGTCGAAACAGTGGGGCTAACAGAGACTCCTCCCCCGACAGCTAAGCAAGAGATAGAATGTGAATGTAGTCCCACTGACGAAACTGATTGTCATATTATCAAAGTGTAAGAATACTCAGTCACTCTTCATAACTTTTTTTTTTTTTGGGTCTGTACATATATATATATATATATATATATATGTGCATAACGTTTGAATATGGTATGTGACCATGTCTTGAGTTGGCTAAATAACAAAAAAAGAAGAAGAATGGTTTATCTTGAAACTGTGAATACAAGAAAACCTTATGAGATATGTAACTATTTCCTACTACTTTAGTTATATCTTAAAATGACTATTTGGCTTGTTCTTTAGTGCATTCAAGGATCATAATCTTCCAGGAATTCTTCCTCCAGAATTAACCAAGCTTCCCTACCTCAAGGAGATGTAAGTATTCTCATAAAAGTACATTTTAATCCTTACTTTACTAACTCTCAGTAAGATGCAACTTTTGACCTTTGTTTCTTGATATATTTTTAGAGACTTCGCCTACAACTACCTGAATGGGACAATACCAGTTGAATGGACTACAACAAATTTAACAACTATGTAAGAATACCCCTCTTGATGTTTTAGCTTTTAGGTGTCTAAAATGCTCTTATAACATAATGTCTCTGCAGCTCTCTTCTTGTAAATCGGGTGTCAGGGCCAATTCCAAAGGAGATGGGAGACATGACTCAATTAACTTCCTTGTAAGTTTTGGTCAACCTTGTTTGTCCTGGAACATTTTTCTGGTTACATTACTTTTGTCTTTCTTGTTTAGGGATCTAGAGTCAAATGCGTTGACTGGAACCATTCCTGAGGAGCTAGGCAACTTAGTCAACTTGGAAAAACTGTGAGAGTTTCTGATTCCCTTCCCGTTTCTTATGACGTACATTTTGTCTGAAAGATGAGATCATTCTTGGGGGTTTCACAGGTTACTTTCCTCCAACAAATTGACGGGTGGTTTGCCAGATTCATTAGCTAAACTAGAGAAGTTGGAAGATTTGTAAAACTTTTCTTCTGTTTCCTCCTAATTTAACTATGTATTAATGTTGGTCTCCTCCTTTGTTCATCTGCTGTTTGTTTGTTTTTTTTCCACAATGCAGCAGGATTAATGATCTCCGAACTCACTGGAAGGATACCTAGTTACATAATAAACTGGAAGGGACTTAAGAGACTGTAACATCCTTCTTCTCAAACTCTTCTTTGATATTTCTTTTTTTTTCTTTAGCACTGAATGATGTTTCTTGTAGCGAAATGATTGCATCTGGTCTCACTGGTCCAATCCCATCCGTCATCTCAACTTTCGACAAAATGAAAAATCTGTTAGTAAAAACACAACTCTTATGATGTTCCCCATAAACTCTATTAATGCAAAGGAATATCTTTCTTACAATGACCTAATCATTATCAGGAGGATCACTGAAATAGGTGGACCAGTCCAACCATTTCCTTCGTTAAAGAACTCAACAGAGTTCTCTAAGCTGTAAGTTATATTCCTTCTAGAAGCTGTTCCATTCCAATGATCTCTTAGGTTTTGTTTGTGTTGCATTGTAGGATATTGAAGAACTGTAACATTGCTGGACAAATACCTACCTATCTTTCAAATTTGAAGAATCTGGAGACACTGTACTGCATGCCTTCTCACATTTTCTATCAAGTCCCCAGTTACATGAAACAGTGACAGGAGTGATGAGTTTATGTTATGTTTTGTTGATAGGGACTTGAGTTTTAACAAGTTGTCTGGGACAGTTCCTGCGTTTTCCCAGGCAGAAGATCTACGGTTTATGTTAGTGAAAATATTTATATGTTTTAATATTCTACCTTACTTTGATCTGATTTAAGCTTATTTTTGTTTTGCCAGAATGTTGACTGGAAATAAGCTCGAGGGAGAGGCTCCAGATGGATTACTAAGAGATGGAATCACTGTGTATGTATATTTATTGAGTTTGCAAATTGCTTTCTCCGAAGAATATGAATCCATTTTGATGCCGATTCACTTTCTTGCTGCAGAGATCTTTCTTATAATAACCTCAAGTGGCAGAGTCCTGAAAGTAGTTCTTGTCGTCCACACATGTGAGGATATAGTCATGGTCTCTTCTTCTACGTTTTTCTTGGCATTTTAACTGATTTTCTTGTGTTTAGGAATCTGAATCTAAACTTGTTTCAAAGCACTTCCACAAAAAAATCGTAAGGTCCTTTCTTTTGATCATATTTAGCATCTACATGCAGTTGTAATGTTTTGTATATTTCCAAAAAAAAAAAAACATTCCACAATTGATGTTTTTGTAGGAGCAAGTTTCTGCCATGCATCAAAGATTTTGTATGTCCTAAATGTAAGTACATTTGCCTACTTAAAAAGACTAGTGATGGTAGCTCGTCTCACAAAAGTCTCTCATTATATAATACGAGATCTTGATATATATATAGAAGGTTTACTTGTTTATTTTCTCTCATTTATGCAATTTGGTTTTTATCTGGTAGATTATAGCTGCCTCAATATAAACTGTGGTGGAGGCGATCTAACAGTAGAAGCAAACAACAGCAAGATAATCTATGAAGGAGATGGAGAAGTTGAAGGTGGTGCTGCTAAGTACTATCTGAAGCCTGAGTCTTACTGGGGATTCAGCA
This sequence comes from Raphanus raphanistrum subsp. raphanistrum, assembly GCA_019706035.1. NCBI lineage: Eukaryota > Viridiplantae > Streptophyta > Magnoliopsida > Brassicales > Brassicaceae > Raphanus > Raphanus raphanistrum. Next base: position 16,303,706 of record CM033988.1, on the reverse strand, counting down.
GCACAGGAGACTACATGGACGACAACAATTTCCAAAACACAAGATTCACCATGTTTGTCCCCACGTCTAATCTGTCTGAACTGTACAAAACCGCACGGATAGCCCCATCATCTCTCACTTACTTCCATGCCTGCTTGGAAAATGGAAAATACACTGTGAACCTAGACTTTGCTGAGATGAGATTCACTAATGATGAAACTTATAGCCGGCTTGGAAGGCGTGTTTTCGACATTTACATTCAGGTTAGCTTTTTGCCCTCAGCTGTTGAAATTGAATCACTAAGTTATTCTTCTTACTCAATGCCGGTTCTAGGTTCAGCCGGGTGAAACATACGTCTTGACCTCCAAATTTTTTCTAAGTCACATGGTTTCCAAACTGTCGAAAATTTTCTTTTAATTAAAAATGTTTATGGCTCCATAAATCTCAGTTCTTAAGCCTTTTTTTTTTGGCAGGAGAAACTAGTGTTGAAGGACTTCAACATCATGGCTGAAGCAAAGGAAGCTCAAAAACCTATAACCAAACCATTTACTGTTAATGTGACTAACCACTTTTTAGCTATCCGGTTGGGTTGGGCTGGTAAAGGAACCACCAGGATTCCAGAAAGAGGAGTTTACGGTCCTATCATAACGGCTATTTCCATAATTTCAGGTAGCTTTCTTACTATAGTAGAAACCAGTAATGATCACTACATTAGTTTCTCTTAATAGTAACACCGTCAATGTACAGATTCTAGGCCATGCTCACTCCCGGGAAGTGGAATGAGCACAGGAGCATCTATTGGACTTGGAATCGGAGTCGCATGTCTTATTATCTTTCTACTGGGATTTCTTTGGTTTTGTGGCTGCCTTCCATGTTTTGGGCGACGAAAAGGTAGCTAACTTGCTAGCCACTAGATAATGTTCATTTCAAATAAGGAAACATTGTGAGTTAAGCAAGTGATAAAATGAAGAAAGTGTTTCTTTGTGTACTGATTAATTCTGAGTTTATTTTTTTCCACAGATCCTAATGAAGAAGAGTTGCCATCTGGAACTTTTACGTTACGGCAAATCAAAGCGGCTACGAATGACTTCAGTCCAGCTAACAAGATTGGAGAAGGTGGTTTTGGTCCTGTCTTTAAGGTAATGATATGATTATTGTTATTTGAAATAAATGAAAGTTGTAGTGCAGTGCATGCATGCATGCTGATAGTAAAATATCGTTTTGTAGGGTGTGTTATCAGATGGAAGAGTGGTAGCAGTTAAGCAGCTCTCATCTAAATCAAGACAAGGGAACAGAGAGTTTCTAAACGAGATAGGTGCAATATCTTGTCTTCAAGCATCCGAATCTCGTCAAGCTTCATGGCTTCTGCGTCGAGCGGGCTCAGATGTTGCTCGTGTATGAATGCATGGAAAACAACAGCTTAGCTCAAGCGTTATTTAGTGAGTGTTTTTTTTCTTTTGTTTCCACCAATGGCTAGTTGAAATGCTTCTCAGCTCTAAACAAAATGTGTTTACTTTTTGTAATGTTTTAGGTCCAAAGGATAAACAGATTCCTATGGACTGGGCTACTAGGTTTAACATTTGCTGTGGGGTTGCAAAAGGTCTCGCGTTTCTCCATGAGGAATCACCGTTGAAGTTTGTACACAGAGACATCAAGGCCACTAATATTTTATTGGACAAGGATTTAACTCCAAAGATATCTGACTTCGGATTGGCTAGGCTAGATGAAGAGGAGAATACACACGTCAGCACAAAAGTCGCTGGGAACTATGTAAGACTCTCTGTTTGTTTTCTTTACAGTTAACGGTTTGTTTGCTAACCATAAAGAAACTCTATGCAGAGGATACATGGCACCAGAATACGCACTTTGGGGTTATTTATCTTTCAAAGCAGATGTGTACAGCTATGGTGTTTTGGTTCTAGAGATCGTCGCTGGCATAAACAACAGTAGTTTCATGGCGGCAGGAGATGAAGTCTGCCTCTTGGAATGGGTAATTATGATCTGATGATCCCAAGTTTTCGATTTCTTGATAAACGTTTTTGTTGTATATATCTGCAGGCTACTCAGTGTGAAGAGTCAGGACACTTGATGCAAGTTGTGGATGAGAGATTAAGACCTGAAGTCAACAAAAAAGAAGCAGAGGCTGTAATAAAAGTGGCTCTTGTGTGCACGAACGCATCTCCGTCAGATCGTCCTATAATGTCAGAGGTTGTTGCAATGCTGGAAGGTTTCTATCCAGTGCCTGATTCAACCCCTGTAACTAAGCAAGAAATCAGGGGGATATACGGTTTAAGGCGTTCAAAGATGTTAGGAAAGGCATGGATAACGATAGTAAGACGCAGTGTTCTGTTAACAGTTATCCTTCTTCTTCTTTTTCTTCTACTACTAATGTGGACACTAATGTGACTGGACAAGAAACAAAGCAAGAAGAGCCACGGAGCTGATCAAGAGGTTTATAGTTCCTGTTAACTTTCTCTCTATTCTTTTTGTTTTTTGGTTAAATTATTTGACTGTTAATTTTGTAATATGTTTTGGAAGTCTATTACACAGTTAGAGTCCGTTTACTGTAACTTTTTGGTTTATTGCATCATATTAATGGTTGATTAGTTAGGGACTGTGTTTGTGGAAAATCAAAAGTCAAAATACAATGAAATCAGTTATCTTTCGCATTCATATTTTTGAAGCCTTTCAGTTCTACATCCAGAAAGGGTTTTATTTTCTTTTGTGTTAGCATCTATTGAAGCTTGATTAGCTATCTTGTGAAATCAAAAAGATATGAAAAGATCAGTGATGTTTCTCAGTCACACTTTTGAGGCCTCTAAATCTAATCCAAAGCGTTTTTTTTTCAAATTTGAATTATTTTTGCTACAAACTTCTTTTAGATTATAGGAAAATTGCATCCTATGACGTTCAAACAATTATAAATTAAGTGTACGACTAATTAACCTAATTTTCATATATACTTTTTTTATATTTTGTGTATTATTGCCAAATTATCCTCATACTCAACCGATGCAACCTGTTTAAAATAATTATAAATAAATCATAATTTTGGTGGAAAGTGGTGTTGTGGTGACTGCAGTCACATCTACGCACAAAAATAGTTGCAGCCGAATATCTATCCCACGTAAACTTCCACCTCCTCCCATTCTTGTGTGATTTACTTCACCCATAGTTTAACCGGCGCACATCCCAACAGTTCTAAGAGCCATAGACCCGTTTGTATAGATTTTGATCCGCGCTTTTAAAGCGCGAGTATATTTTTATTTTAATAAAATTTAATTGAATTTGTAATTTTGATTGGAGAATAAATATTTTAAAATTTTATATTTGTGTTTGTTCTATTATAATAATTGATTTTCAAACAGTATTTTCATATCCAGCCCAGACCTATGATTGAACCGATAAATTCAATGAATTATGTTATAATTTAGTTCTATTTAATAAGAAATATAATTATAATCTTAGAAAACCTGGTAAAAATCTAAAAATCCGCTATTAACCTAAGATCCAATATGAAATGGATGACCCGCTGAAAACAAAAAAAAAAATTTTTGAAAAATTTATTAAATAATTCATACTTCTTAATATTATATAAATTGAAAAGTAACTATTTACTTTTTAATGAGATTTGTATTATGCCATTTGAAGAAAATGAAACAATGGTAATAGGAAACTTTATTATTGATTTGAAAATATTATTTTCTTTTTTTGGTTACTATAATAAATTTGTATTATTATTTATGGTTAGATCTAAGACTTAATATTAAGATAAGTTTAAAAAAATTGAACACTCAACATAATAATATTTTTAATTTGCATGTATATATTCATATCTGATTTTTAAATAATATTATAGATGAAAAGATGATATTCAAATTAAATGGAAAGTATATACTGCATAAAAATTAAAATTATTATCATTCACAAAATATGAAAAGTATTAATTACTATATTTATAGAGAATATTCTATTTTTATTTTAAATTAAATTCCAATGGAAAGACTTATAAATATATTGAAATGTAGGGATAGAATCCTAAATTTTTAAAATAGAATCCTACTTTAATAGTATAGATTTTTTGGAGATTTTTTCTGTTCACTTGCTCTAGAGAGGAGTTCAAATATATTTTCCTTTCATTTTATATTAGTATAAAATATTATATACTATTTTCATATTTTAATTTAGTTTAAAATATTTTATATTTGGTTTTGGGTTTAGTAATTCAAGTTTAGGATTTAATATTTAACACACTCTTGTATGTGTGTTAGGTTTAGGATTAGAGGTGGGTTGAGGTTGGAGTTGGCGACACAAATATATTAGTTCAAAAGAGTAGTCTCCATTTCATTTTCGATATTATAAAATAATAATAATTATTTTTTGTTCTTTTCTTTAAAATATTGTACTTTAAATTAGATTTAACTTTGGGGAATTTTCAAAAATACCATTTTCAAGGTACCATTATTCATCTTTACCACCACTAAAGACACATTTTCAAAAATACCTTATTTATTAAAATGGTAAAAACTCGTATATCTTTGTATTTATATGCTTTTCAAAATTCTAATCCCAAATTCTAAATACTAAACCTCCAATTCTAAACTCTAAACCCAAAATCTTCAACTCTAAACTCTAAACCCTAAACTATATACCCTAAATTCAATATCCTAAACCCTAAACCCTAAAGTCTAAACTATAAACCCTAAATCCTCAACTCTAAACCCTAAATCCTCAACTCTAAACCCTAAACTATATACCTTAAACCCTAAAACATTAAATCTAAACCCTAAATCCTAAACCTTCAATTCTAAACCCTTCATTAAAAGTAGTGGTAAAAGTGGTTAGTGTAAACATGAAAAGTGGTACTATGAAAATGGTATTTTTGGCAATTTCTCTTTAACTTTTGATGTTTAGGGTTTATAGTTTTGTTTTATATGAAGATATTCTATTTTTTTCTATCTTACGCAATACTTTTATAAATTAAATAGAACAGTTATTTAGAATTGTTAACCCGTACTAGACCATATTCAATCTCAATTTCTCTTGGCCACATGTGTTCTTGTTGACGTCAATCCTTAGTCCCACTGTCACCAGGGCCGTCTTTTAGCACGTGCAAGTGGAGCGGTCGAACAGGGTCCAAAATTTTAGAGGGTCCATAATTTTTTTTGTTTTACTAATAGTTATAAATTTAAAATCATATTTTTATAAAAAAATCAGAATGACTATATTTTAATTTAGTTCTCGTATTCATAACCAATAAATGTAAATTACAATTTTTTATTTTGTTTATATAACCAACTAAAAGACAATAAATTAGGAAATACCTAGTATTTATATCAATTATATATTTTGGAAAGTAATAAATAGTTGTTGATGTTTGTTATAATATTCAATGGTAGTATAAAAAGTTAATATTCTAATTGTTTATGTTGAGGAAACAATTATCAATTAGTGATTATAAATACGTAGAACAAAAAATATTTTTTCACCATTTTTAATTAAAAATAGCAAACACGAAGAAAATAAAGCTAGCATACAACTTCTTTTTACAAGAAAAAAGATTGACTTGTCTAATCAAGAGTATATAGCTTACTATCCGGATTTTGTTACTCTATTATATTTATAGATTATGATTTCTGATTGTGGATATAATAAACGTAAAAAACTGAAAAAATTAGAAAATGTAAATCTGATGATTTGATCGATGATTTTGTATTGAAAAATACTAAATAATCAAGTTTAATGATTTGATCAATGATTTTGCATTAATAACAAAAAAAATTGGTGTTATTTAGATTATAAATAATTAAATTAATGTATTTATTTTATATTATAATATTATTTTATAAAAAAAAATCAAATTTTTTTCAGATTATTAAAAGAAGTTTTTTTTTTTTGAACCGGGTCCGTGAAAAGTTTGAGACGGCGCTGACTGTCACCAATAACTAAGAAATAGTAAGGATATAACCAGATAAAAGATGTATGAAATGCAATTCAATACGTCAAAATCAAAGTTATTTACTTAATTTTGCCTCTAAACTTGGTTTTTTTTTTTACGGCAAACGGCTATTCTATTATTTAAACTTGAGGTAGTCTCGGTAACCAGACCGGAATAGAACAACCAATGAAAAGTAACTCCTTATGGAAGGATCTAGCTGTCTTATCTAAAAAATTCTGAAATCTGATTGCGCGCTCGAGGAACATAAGAAATCTTGAAGTCCGGGAAGCAGATCAGTAACGTTTCTATCTTCTCCACCTCCGTGGCAAAGCTTGGCCAAGCGTGAGGGTCCTTGATCATAGCAATCAGATCCTTGTAGTCTGTACTGAAGCTCTGGCATGTAGAGTGTTGAAGCATATTCTCCATCGCCCATCCCAGTGCTTCTACTTCCGAATGCAGTGCTGATTCTCGCCTAGGTATATTTCGTGTTCCCATGAGTTGAAGATTCCCACCACTATCCATCCAGACCCATCCATAGCCACTGAATTGCGCATGTCCTGTCCAGGATCCATCTAGTAAGCAGATATTACCCAAGCTTAAGACTTGGGATTCCTCATCATTGCTCCCTTGTATCACTGATGGCACCACCTCGTTTGCAGCAAACCAAACCTAACATTCGCTTTCAGCATATCTTATTAGTTCCAGAGGATCCCTATCAATTTCCCGAAAAAGTTTATCATTTCGAGCCTTCCAAATATACCAAATTATCCAGGGATATGGATCCATGTCTTGCTCAGGTTCAATTATGATGTTCTTCCTTCAGAATAGGTAGTCCATGTTCGCATAAATGCTTGGTAGTGGAAAGATATCTTGACTTGTTGGAGTTGATGATAGTGCCCAAATTTGTAAGTCAGGTGGACATTCAAAAATAGCATGAGTTACAGATTCTTTTGGTTCGCCACATCTTGGGCAGTAGTTATCACATCTCATATTCTGCCTTACCAAGTTCCTTGTTACTGCCACGTATCCAGTTAACAACTGCCATATAAGATGATAAATTTTCTTTGGCGCCTTTAGCTTCCAATCAAAGGCTTGAAGCTTAGTCACACTTGGCTCTAACATTTCATTTTCATTTTTTTCCTTGAGGATATTTTGGGCAACCCAATATCCGGACTTGACCGTATATTGTCCATTCTTTGTATAATTCCAGCAGAAGCCTCTAAACTTGGTTAGTTAGTAAATTCTCCCATCATTATATCTATAGATATTATGGTACATGTAAATATACAAAAATGATAATTCATATAAATCAAGATTGCAGAATTTTTTTAAAGAATTTGATTAGTAGAACAGATGATGAAGCATTAGCAATATGGTTCAAAAGTTGTATACTTCAATAATATTATTTATTATTGAAGTATTCTTTTTTATTATAAAATATTGGAGTAATCCAATGAAAAATTTAAAATTTACAGGATATTCCAAATTTCCAATAATTACGAAGTGTATGGATTCAGAAAAAAATATTGATCTGGACAGAACTTTAAGACCACAAAATATAAAGATATTTGGTCCTTGGGACCACTTATTTGTTTTGGTTTTTTTCTTTTAGGCTGTTTGCAAATTTGACTCAAATTTTAAAGTGAACCATAAAACTAACCCAGGATTTTTTTAAAAAAAATTATTTTGCCCTATTCATCTCACAAGTTCACATTATTATGAAAATGTCATTAGTTTTTTTTTTCTTTTCGAAAATGACATTTTTATTCTCTCAATCTCATCATCTTCAAGTATTAATATGATTGCCATTGGCATCAATACACCAACCACCATGAACAACCAATTTGAAGTTTTTAATGTACTTCAAATGAATTTACACTTCTTCTTTCTCAATTCTTATATGAAATAAAAACAACATCTCTTTCACTTTCTTTCTATATTTATCCAAAAAACCCAAGATTTTGATTTTAATATTTTTATGGTTCATAGAACCATTGAAGCTTACCATTCTTGGTGGATCATATTTGTTTGAAATTCTAGATGCTTGGAGAATACTTATGTGTGCTAAACAAGTTCTCTCACTGGTTGAAACTATGAAATCAAGATTTTTACAGACCTGTTCTTCCAGACGATTTCCACGTAAGTCGTCTGGCTGTAGACGACTTACCTGGAAGTCGTCTGGTCAATGTAGAGATTAGTTTTACAATTGGATTTTTTTTTTCTAGACGACTTACATGTAAGTCGTCAAACTTTGTTTGATAAAAAAAAACTCGAGACAACTTACATGTAAATCCTTTAGGGAAATTTGGTTAGTTTTGCAATTGACCGGAATGTGTCAGGAATTTGACTTTTCCTGGACGACTAACTTGTCAGTCGTCCAGTATAAAATTAAAATATAATATTTTATTTTTTCTATATGACTTACATGGAAGTCGTTTCAGATTAGTTTTGCAACTGAAATATTAAACAATTTTTTTTTCCTAGATGACTAACACGTAAGTCGGCCGTTAGACGATTTAAACGTAAGTGGCCTATGATTTTATTCCGAGATTCTGGTAAAACCTTGGTTATCTTGGACGACTTCCATATAAGTCGTCTAGAAAAAAAAAATTTAGTATTTCAATTGATAAAACTAACTTGAGACGACTTACTTGACGACCAGGAAAAGTCAAATTTCCTGGACGAACTGGAAAAGTCAAATTTGTTTAATATTGGCTTTTTCTAGACGACTTACTTGTAAGTCGTCTAGAAAAAGCAAATATTAATTGTTTTTTTAATTTTCTACTGGACGACCAAGAAAAATCAAATTTATGACACATTCCGGTCAAATTCAAAACTAACCCGCTTTCCCTAGGCGACTTACATGTAAGTTGTCTCGAGTTTTTTTTATCAAACAAAGTTGGACAACTTACATGTAAGTCGTCTAGATTAAAAATCAATTGCAAAACTAACATAAATGGACGACTTCCTAGAAGTCGTCCAGACGACCTCTGTGGAAGTCGTATGCGTCAATGTTTAATAAACTTTCATTTTCTCTAGACCTATAAAGACTTTTTAATATATTTTTTTTGTTAATTCATGTATATTAGTCAATATTAGAGCTACTGAATGAAATTTATAACTTAATTGGTGATATTTATGAGGTTACCAACATTCATGTTAATTAAAGTTTCTAACTGATCCGAGAAAACTTCCGTGGAAGTCTTCTACGCTAGTTTTTAAGCCTTCTACACTAGTTTTTAAGTCTTATACATTAGTTTTTGAATAACTTGTATTTTTAAAGAGTGTTAAGTAACTTCAAAACATGTAAAACTTAAATTTTCAAAATATGTTTTCTCCCTTAGTTTTACTATATTTGACTAAGATTTTCAACACAAACTTGTAAAAAATGTGATATACTTTGACAAGTTACTATTGTTTGTTTCCATCTCTTAAGTATTATTGTTATAGACACCAATGATGATTATTGTTACGAGTTGGAAGAAGGGTTAAAATGCTTCTTAAAATGTTGTATCAATATGAGGCTACCAACATTCTTGTTTATTAAGATGAAAAGAAGGCCATTGAAGTTTATTATTGCATATGGGAGATCTAAAGATAAGAAAAAGCTATTGAAGTCAATTATTTCATTAATTTGTAAATGTGTAAACACATTGTTAGCACATATATTACAGCTTGGGAAACAATATTACTGATTTTACAAAAAATTCAAAACTAAGGGAGTACACATGCAAATCATAAAGATATACCACAAACAAAGCTATTATAAATCATTCATTTACAAAAACAAACTTGAACTCCACTTGATATGGAAGAAGACTTTGTCAGACGACTTCCAGGAAATTCTGGAAAACTTTTTGGAAATTCTGGAAGACTTCCTCGAAGTCGTCTGGCGCATTATATTTTAGACGACAAACATGTAAGTTGTCCCAAAAGTCATCCAGAACTGAAAAATCTGCATATCCAAATCCAGATCTGAAAAACCTGCATATCCAAAAATATTCGAATGACTTAAAAACAGAAAAAAATGAGTGGAAGATTAGATAAATCTACTTTTATAGAATACACAAAAATACATAACTAAAATTAATAGATATACTTTTAAATGAGTGGAAGATGAGAACCATGTAATGAAAAACCTGCAAAAACAAGATAAATTAGTGAGAAAAACATGAGACAAAAACAATATATTGATATAAAGCTTGGTATTTATAAGTTCAAAGAGATTAGAGAGAGGTACATAGTTTATAATGATGAACACTACATTTTTTTGCAGCCATTTGAGAGGAGTAGAGAGAATGTATAAATTTTTCTTTATATAAGAAGACAAAAAAATCTAATTAGGTTAAATATTTTCGATACAGACGACTTCCTAGACGACTTTGTAAGTCGTCTAGAAAACTTTAATATTTTTAGTGGGAAACAAAAATATTTTCAGCGGAAAACTAAAATAGAATATTTCCTAAACGACTTACAAATAAGGTGGTTTAAATTATTTAAGCGGGAAAAAAATTCTTAAATTTTAGGCGGGAATATTAGGACAACTTACATGTAAGTCGTCTAGCGGGAAAAAATTCTTAAATTTTAGGCGGGAATATTAGGACGGCTTACATGTAAGTCGTCTTGTTTAAATTATTCACCAGACGACTTACAAGTAAGTCGTTTAGACCCTAAACATAATTCATAAACGAAATTAACTAACTAAACACTTCATAAAATTAAATTAAACTTAAAAAGTGTTTACTATATACGGAAATAAACATATATAGATAAAAATTTAATTTTTCAAAAAAATCATTTTAGAGTTTCAGTTTTAGTTTAGTAAACAATTATTATTCTGTAAATTTTTTTTATGAATAAAATAATATTTAAACGGGAAAATCAATTTTTTAAAAGTTTTAGACGGGAATATTTGGACGACTTACATGTAAGTTGTCTGAGTTAAATTATTCACTAGACGACTTACAAGTTAGTCGTCTAGACCCTAAACATAATCCTTAAACTTAATTAAGTAACTAAACACTTTATAAAATCAAATTAAACTTAAAAAGTGTTTACTATACAAATAAATAAACACATATAGGTAAAAGTTTAATTTTTCAAAAAAAACATTTAAGTTTTCCAAAATCTAAACCTAAAAATACATACAATACTACAACATTTGTTGTTAAACCCTAAAACCAAATAATATTATGACTAACTACTTTCACTCATCTATACTGAAAACTATTCAATTTTATTTATTATATCTTAATTTACATCACTTAAAACTGTTTTTGTAATTACATGATTTTAATTTTTTCACTTGTCAAAATATATTTTTTTAATTTTTAAATTATTTTTAAGATCAAGTACACCAGACGACTTATTTGAAAGTCTAACATCTCATACGACTCAGACGATTTACTGGGTTTATATTCGTAAAAATGTCTTCTTGTTTTTAGTTTGGTCACAATGAGTTGACTGTGATTTCATTAGACTTTTAAGTTAGTTTTACATTTGATTCAAGTTTGGATATAAAGTTACGTTTAAAATCATGTTTTGAGTTATATCCTGCAAACTCCTTTTTTTCTTTCTCTATCTGATTTAGGGTGGTTTCAATTGTACACGCAAGAAAAGTTGGTCAACATTTAAACAGATGACCATTACAATTTTGTTTAGATTAAAGAATCCTAGTCAGATTAAATATAGCTACGAAACTTCGCTCCTCCGTATAAAAGCTACTAAAATTAATTAACTAAACACATAAAGGGGTACGAGACATGGACATTCATGAATCTGTAAGTATTCGCATTGGCAACTTGCACAATAATTCAACTCATAATTCAATCTAACTTTTAGTCGAAATAATGTATGTACGACTACTTTCTACCAGTCGACGAACTAAGAAGACCTCGAGAAATTATATAGTAAGACCCATATTTAAAAAAAAAAACATAATTGACATCTATTTCATCTCATCTTACTATTGTGACCAACCAACCAAACAAGTCCACACACGAAACTATCACTATATTCTAATCTAATGTGGATCGTCTTCTCGGCTCTCCTGTTCTTCACCATCATCACAAGCTTCCCCGTGATTCAAACAACCTCCACTTCACCAGCTCTCCATCCAGATGAATGTAACTAAATCATATAGGCTTACCTTTTATAATATCAGAGGTTAACATCCAGAACTTTTCCATATATATATATATATATACTCGATAATCTGTGCAGTGAATTCGCTTGAGAAGGTAGCTACTACACTTGGTATAAAGAGAGTGAACCTAAGTTATGAAGACCCATGCAGTTTAGGAACTCTAATGATAACACAACAAGTTGATTTTGTTTGGAATCCGGAGGTGAACAACACCATTGCTTGTAATTGTAGCTTCAACAACAAAACGATATGTCATATTACAGAATTGTGAGTGTTTTCTTCATTTTCTTTCTTTTTCTTTTCTTTCTCTTATTTATAAATTTTTCTTTACTTTACAATAATTTCAAACAAATACAGAGTTCTCATGAATTTTACTCTTGAGGGGAAACTTCCACCTCAGTTGGCCAAGCTTCGATATCTCCAGTCAATGTAAGTTCTACCACTGCACAAGTTATAAATCAAATCGATGACTAGTCCAAGGTTTGATACATATAACAAACACTTTTTGAGCTAAAAGTAGACGTAGAGAGGGCCCAGACTTCTATGATATAGGATAATAGGAATAAAGAGAAAATTTAAATAAGGACTCTTGTTGATGTGTCAGACTTAGAGAGGATCTGCTAAGAGAACCACCATAAGGAGACGAGTTTTGTTTTCTCTTATTTGCAGCGACTTATCAGCAAACTACCTTACGGGCACGATTCCAGTGGAGTGGGCTTCAATGTCACACCTCGTTCTCATGTTGGCCCCCTCTCTTTCTCTCTGATGCTTCCTTTTCATGATTTACTTGTAACATTGAATATTCTCGCAGCTCACTCTCCGGGAATCGTTTGTCTGGGAAGTTACCAACCTGGTTGCAAAACTTAAAGAACCTAAAGTTCCTGTACGTCTCTAATGTTTTCCCACTTATGTGCCTTTGCATTTGAACTGATATTACGGTGATGTTATGAAATTTTCAGAGGGGTTGAAGGAAACCAGTTCTCTGGTCCCATTCCTCATGAGCTTGGTAACTTGACCAACCTTGAACGATTGTAAGACAATCTTTGGCTTTGTAGGCATCTAATCAGTTTTGTTATTTTTGCATCCAAATCTTTGGTTTCTATTGGAAATTTTTTAAAATGTTCGATCGTTTCTAAAAACTTGGTTTTGCAGGTATCTTTCATCCAATCAATTTACAGGGAGCTTGCCTATCACTCTCGCTAAACTAGTAAACCTGGAGCGGTTGTAAGTTGTTGATATTCTTTGCAATGAAAAATTTTTGCAGATGTTGTTTTATTACCACCTAGATTGAACTGAAACGTGTATTTAAAGCTTTCTTACTGAGCACTTTTTATGCAAGCTTTATTACTTCGTAGTATGTGTAGTTTAGTTGTCAAAATTGATCTTGACACTTTCTAAACTCTTACTTAGTTAAGTGTGTGGAAAGATAGTCCAGAAAACCTATAAACATAGCTTTTGGACCTCTAAACTAGCTGTTTTTTTTTTTGTTTTTGTAGTTGGATATGTGATAATAACTTAAGTGGAACTATCCCAGCATATATTGGCAACTGGTCTCGGCTTGAAAGGCTGTACGTAGACTTGTCCCTTGCTAGTTTTAACTGTCACTTATCTTTTCTTATGTAAATATGTATCAATTATGGTAAGCAGATATCTATACGCAAGTGGACTAAAAGGACCTATTCCTGATGCAGTGGCCAGCCTTGAAAGTCTTAGTGATCTGTAAAATTTACTCGTATCTAATAGATTAGCAAAAGGATAACTGAGACAACACTCATGTTCTAAGCTATAGATACACATTCATTTGCGCAGGAGAATTAATGATATGACTGGAATAAACTCCTTTCCAATCCTATCCAGCAAAGTCCTCCAAACCCTGTATTTACTTTTTCACTGCACCTCTATGGTTTCATCTGTCGTATATTTTTATCCGAACATTTCACACTAATAATGTCTCCCTTCCTGTCCAGAATTTTGAGGAATGTGAGTTTGTCTGGTCCCATTCCTCCTTACATCTGGAACTTGCCAAACCTAAAGAGACTGTAAGTTCTTTCTAATGATATGTGGAAAAGAGTTTAGAGTGTGAGAGTTGTATGCAACTATGAAAGGATCCTTTACAACTTGTCTTATGCAGAGATTTATCGTTTAACAACTTGACTGGTGAAGTGCAACAAATACATAAAGCACCGAGATTTACGTAAGTAGTTACAATCTAAGTTGAAAATGTTAATCCGAGACTGAGAATTATTGTTCTACTTTCAGCTACCTGGCTGGCAACATGCTTACCGGAAACGTTGAATCTGCTTTTTTCGTCAACAGTAAACCTAACATGTATGTTTTTACCAACTTGTATTCCTTAAGAAACTTGCCAGCGTCCCAACTAATATTCTTGTGGGCATTTCTATATATTGTGTGTCTTCACAGTGATCTCTCTTATAACAATTTCTCATGGTCATCGACCTGTCATGAAAATAGGTATCAAGTTGAAATGGAATTTTTTTAATATATTTCATATATAGTATATCCTGCTCATTTTGAAGTTTCTGTTGATGAATCAGTAACATTAACACATACCGGAGCTCAAACTCGAAAAATAATTTGTAAGAACAAGATTGGATTACATGGTTGTATTTCTTGCTTTTTTTTTGTATACAGCAATACAACATGTTTAAATGTTTGGTGATATATATATGGTATAGCTTAATATTCTGATCGCCTTGTCATACAGAACTGGACTTTTTCCATGCGCTGGTCCAATCACCTGCAAGAGCTGTTAGTACATATTGAGATTTATTATCTTATATATAGTTTGCAGTCTTTCTGTTAATTATGGTGATATTCATTGTTGATTGTAGATCATAGATCATTGCATATAAATTGCGGTGGAGAAAATGTACAGGTTACAAACTCCTCTCGTAAAATCACTTATCAAGCTGATAACAAAAAGGTCTTGGCGGCAACAAATCTTCACACGGAACGATGGGGAATCAGCAACACTGGCGACTTTACCGATGATAAAAGTGACGATGACACGTTTATCGTTTCAACTAGTTTAAGACTATCTGGAGGTTCTCCTCATCTATATAAGACCGCACGTCGATCTGCACTCTCTCTGGTTTATTATGCGTTCTGCTTGGAAAATGGAGCCTACAATTTGAAACTCCATTTTATGGAAATCCAGTTTTCAGACAAAGAGGTATACAGTCGTATAGGCAGACGCGTCTTTGATGTTTATGTTCAGGTAAAGCGTCACTACTTGTTACTTGTAAGAATATATGTTTTCAGTCATGCATGGAGGATTGAATTGTTTCTGTCCTTTCTCTAGGGAGAACTGTTCTTGAAGGATTTTAACATTAAAGAGGAGGCTAATGGGACTCTGAAGCCTGTTGTGAAAGAATTGAATGCTGTTAATGTGACTGATCATATGTTAGAGATTCGGTTGTATTGGGCTGGTAAAGGGACAACTTTCATCCCCAACAGAGGAAACTATGGTCCTCTTATCTCTGCTATCTCCTTGTGTCACAGTAAGTATTTCTTTTGTGGCTTTCTTCACGTTGAGTTGTGTCACCATCATCTTCTTAACCTAATTATAACATTCATCTTTCAACATTTCAGGTCATGAGCCACTATGCGGAGGTCCTTAGACAAACAAAAACTACTTTGTTAAACATTATCTTTTGTTATGATGGTTTATATATGATGCAGATGTATATATGTTTACACTCTTACTGTATCATTTGCAGCGGAGAAAATAAAACACCACATTAATTATCCCCTAGTTTTGGGGGCAACGGGTGCGTTTGTAACAAGCACACTCTTGGCCTTTGGAATATATGCTTGGAGGAGACGCAGGGAAGACAAGATTACAAGAGAAAGAGGTATCAGAGTTAACATATAATATGAACCCTTTAGCCATATATGCTCATAGCTGTACTGATGATTTCTGTCTTGAACCTGATCACACAGATCTGAGATCCCAGAGTCTGCAAACGGTTTGCTATACTTGGAGGCAGCTGAAGGCTGCAACAAACAATTTTGACCAAGCCAATAAACTTGGAGAAGGAGGTTTCGGAGCCGTATTTAAAGTATGTTAAATTATGTCAATATATGAGAATGAAAAGCTGTTTTTTTTGGTTTTGATATGAAAAAATTTAATGCAGGGAGAGCTGTGGGATGGAACTATCATAGCAGTGAAGCAGCTTTCTTCCAAGTCACACCAAGGAAACCGCGAGTTTGTGAATGAGATAGGCATGATCTCAGGTCTGAATCATCCAAACCTTGTCAAGCTTTACGGATGTTGTGTTGAAAAGAACCAGTTGTTGCTGGTCTATGAGTACATGGAAAACAACTCCCTTGCTCTTGCTCTGCATGGTAAATAGCAATCATTCAGCTTTTCTTCTTGTTTTTTTTTTTCAAGTGTGTAGAATAGAATCACATCATTTCCTCTTTGGTTTAAACCCATTTCCAGAGAAGAGGTCCCTGAAACTAGATTGGGTAGCAAGAAGGAAAATATGTGTTGGAATCGCAAAAGGCCTTGAGTTCCTCCATGAAGGATCGACGATCCGGATGGTTCACCGTGACATTAAAACCAGTAATGTGCTTCTAGATGCCGACCTAAATGCAAAGATATCTGACTTTGGTTTGGCTAGGCTCCATGAAGAAGAACGCAGTCACATTAGTACCAAAGTCGCCGGAACCATGTAAGTATAGAACATAAAACAAAACAAAAAAAGATGCACCATTAGCTCAGTGTTGGTATATCTTGTAATGCCAGGGGATATATGGCTCCTGAATATGTACTATGGGGTCAGTTAACAGAGAAAGTAGACGTGTATAGCTTTGGGGTTGTGGTAATGGAGATTGTTAGTGGACAGAGTAATACTAAACACAGGGGAAGTGATGATCAAGTCTCCCTTATCAATTGGGTAAACCTTGGAGCTTTCCTTTCTCTTTATCCCATTTGATTCATAACTTATAATGTAATGAAACGTATTTTATTACATCAAATGTCAGGCACTGACGCTGCAACAGAAAGGGGACATATTGGAGATTGTAGATCCAATGCTGGAAGGTGATTTCAACAGCAAAGAAGCCATGAGGATGATCAACGTTGCTCTTGTTTGCACAAACTCATCTCCTTCATTGAGGCCAGCAATGTCAGAGGCCGTGCAAATGCTGGAGGGAGTGATCGAAATAAAAGACGTTATGCCAGATCCTGGTTTATATGGACACGACTGGAGCATGTCAAAGCTGATGCACATTGATACACGCGGACGCTCTAGCACCTCCGGTCTGACAGATCGAACAGAAACAACAATGAAATCCTCTGTTTCTGGTTTTAGTCCCTATCAGTATCCTTCCTCGTCACTGGAATGTCCCTAGTGCTCGCTGAAGCAAACAACAATGAAATCCTCTGTTTCCAGAATACACCAAGTCTCTGTGTCTGCTTGTGAACTGTACATACGAATTACCGAATCCATTATACTAAACCATTCCATTATCTCTCTCTCTCTAAACAACTGCTCTTTCTGTGCGCTAGATTGGGCTGGACAAAAGGGTCACTTGTGATTTTGGCTTGGCTTCTCTTCTTACTCTGTTTTTCTTATTCTTGTTAACGCGTTCACTCTCTATTTTGTACTTGTTAGTTGTGTAACAATGCACAGGTACACACACTCATATTCTCTTGACTCTCACGTTTTGTTTATTCTTGTAGAGAGAAGAGAGAACACTTTGTATTGTTAACCCTTTTTTCATTACACTCAAACTTACAAATACACATACATATAGTTTTTTTCTCACTAACAACTCCACACACACATACTTAGACTTGTACATTTTAACTACTACAACTCTAGGCTTTAATTCTACTAACTACTCTTAACAACTCTAACAACTATACCTTTAGGTAAACTTTAACCAATACAAAACACTCCTTGTTGTAGTTGTAGGCTTTGTCTAAACAAATGGTTAGTTGCATCTTGACTTTATTTGTTGTGACCAAGTCACAAGTCAACTCCTCATTGGTTTGTAACCAATTTAAAGTGGCTTCTTCTCCCACTTTGACTTCCTTCTTCTACGTGACTTTAGTCACTTCTCCTTGTTCTTTTTTTTTTTGTGTGGCAAGTTCCTTGTTTTCACTTGTCTCTTGATTCTTCTATTCTTTATATGTTTAATCAAAGGTGCAATTCCAGCAGTTACACCATTTTTAATTTTAGTGAAAAAGAACAAGAAATCTAGAAGCTCCTTCTAACAATTACACTTGTTTTCTTATTGTCTTGCGTTTACATAAAGACCTAAAGTCTTCAGGTTCAGAGTTCAGGGTTTAACAAAATGAGCGTTTACTTATTTGCTTTAACTTAGGTGATGATTGTTTTAGGTGATGATTGTTTTATTTTTTTATTTTTTTTTTTTTTGTCGACGTCCATGTAATAAGATCAAGTGGTAGTCGGTCTTGAGACGTTTCTAAAAGACGCTATGTCCGGCTGGGTCTGATCTATATGGGAAAAAGAACACCACTCATTCTCGCCTCTTTGGCGAGGGAATCTGCACGTAGGTTTCTAGTCCTCGGTATGTGGGCGATGCTGAACTCCGAGAAACCAGCTTTTAGAAGCTGGAAAGAGACTAACTCAGAGGTAAAGGCCGGCCAGTCGGTAGGATGAGCGATCATATCCACCAGGTCAGAGCAGTCCGTTTCCATATGGATCACAGTGTAGTGTAACTCTTGTAAACAAATCATTGCCCATATAAGTCCTTCCACCTCTGCATGGAGAGGGGATAGGCTTTTCCGGCATCCTTGTAATCCAAATCTTTCGGCTCCTATTTGGTCCTTGTAGAACCACCCTAGACCACTGACCGTGCCATTATCGATCCATGACGCATCGATTTGGCAGGTCGGACGTTGGAAGTCCACAGGAGAAGTTGAGCTAGCCAACGGGTCATGTAGTGTATCCTCTTCCTTTCCATCTTCGGGTAAGTTCGCTTTTCTCCAGCACTCGGCTTCAATGGACGCTAGCTGCAGGGTGTCAATTGGTGATATCTCCTTTCCATTGTAAAATTTATCATTGCGTGCCTTCCAAATGTACCATAGGATCCATGGGAAGGTCTCAATAGGTTGTTCCATAAAAGCCACGTTTTTCTTCTTCCAAAAGAGAAAATTCATGTTTTGATAAACAGAGGTACTCGGAAAGTAACCCGCAAGGGACATATAGTCCGATAAAGCCCACACCTGAAAGGCGGGGGGGGGGGGGGGGGGGGGGGGGGGCATTCGAAAAGAAGGTGGTTAATGGTTTCCTCAGGGTAACCGCATCTAGGACAGCTCCCATCGGTACCCAGGTGTCTATAGGCAAGTCTCTCAGTCGTCGCAATACATCCTGTCAAAGCTTGCCACATAAAATGTCTCATCTTCCCAGGAGCAGGGATACTCCACACATGGCTCTGTAAACCAGTGATACTTGGTTGTACAATCTGTACTTCTGCATTGCACATTTTGGTCTCTTGTAATTGTTTATATCCTGATTTTACTGAGTAAACTCCCGACTTTGTATAGTTCCATGCATATCCATCCATAGACCACGTATTACTTGGTCGCAATTTAAGGATAAGCAGAATGTCCTCGGGGTGGAAGTAATCTATCAAAAGGTTAGTATCCCAATCCCTTGTATCACGTCTAATGAAGGAGTGAACAAGGAGTTTTGGGTGTCTATAAGTAACTTGATCAGATGGTCTTGGGGGACGAGCATCTATATCTGGAATCCAAGGCTCCGTCCAAACACATGTGTTTTGTCCTGCTCCAATAGTCTTTCGGAGACCCGATTTCAGTAGCGGTTTAGCTGCCATGATGCTACACCAACCATAGGAGGGTGAGTAAACCTTACACTCTTCCAAAGGGCTTGATCGGTTATAGTATCGTCCTCTCAAAACTCGGGCAAGGAGGAAGTTTGGGAACTGTATCAATCTCCAGAGTTGTTTTGCTAGTAAGGCAATATTGAAATCATGTAAATCTAAGAACCCGAGTCCACCCTGGTCATGTGGAACACAAATCTTGTCCCATGAAATCCAATGTAAACCACAGTTGTTTTGGCTCGAGCTCCACCAGAAGTTTGAGGTTGCACTCTTTAGTTTCTCCACAATGCCTTGTGGAAGAAAGTAGCACGACATACTGTATGTCGGCACAGCTTACGCCACTGATTTTATTTGAACTTCTTTACCTCCTTTCGATAGTAGTCTAGCAGACCACGAGGTGACACATCCATTGAGACGATCTTGTACGTAAGTGAAAACTTTAATCTTAGAACCACAAATTTGTTCAGGAAGTCCAAGATATTTACCCATCCCTCTTTCATTGGTAATCCCAAGAACACCTTTTAAATTTTGCTTCACGCTTTGGGCGACCTTGTTTCCAAAAAAGATGGAGGACTTAGTCGCGTTAAGTTGTTGTCCCGAGGCCTTTCCATATACGGCCAAAATGTCTAAAATTTCCTTGCATTGGCTCACTTCTGCTTTGCAGAAGAAAAGACTATCATCCGCAAAGAGGAGGTGTGAGACTCGTGGGCTGGCCCGTGCAACACGTAATCCCAAGATGCGCTTCTCTTCCTCCGCTCCTTTAAGGAGAGAGATCAGAGCTTCAGTGCACAATATGAAAAGGAAAGGGGATAAAGGATCACCCTGCCTTAGTCCTCTCAGGGGTGTAATTTTATCTCTGGGTTCCCCATTAATGATCACCTGATAGGAAACCGATGTGATACAAAACATCAAAAGATCAACCAACTTTTCCGCAAAACCTAATCGCAGCATCAAGGTTCGAATAAAACTCCATTCTAATCTATCGTACGCTTTGCTCATGTCTGTTTTGATAGCCATGAATTCTTCTCTAGCTCTGGTATTTGTCCGGAGAGCATGGAAATTCTCCTGTGCTATCAAAATATTATCTGTGATCAAGCGTTTTGCTACAAAGGCCGATTGTGTCTCAGAAATCAGATCAGGAAGAACTCTCTTTAGTCGTTTAGATAGCAGTTTTGAGATGATCTTGTAGCTAACGTTACAAAGGCTAATAGGTCTGAATTCCGTCATCTCACTCGGTCTTGTCTTCTTCGGGATCAAACAGATGTTTGTCTGGTTAAGTCTCGGATCAAAGTTCCCATCAGTAAAAAATCTTGCACTAGTCGGATAATATCTTTTTGCATAACATGCCAAAATTTCTGAAAAAGTGTACTTGTCATACTATCTGGGTCTGGAGCTTTATCTGGATTAATATCAAATAAAGCTTTTTTAATTTCTAGCTCCGTCGGTTCAGCCGTAAGAATGTCATTTGTGGAGGCTGAGACTTTATTTTTTATATAACGCAGAGATGCGTCCATATCTGTGGGTATCGAGGTAGAGAAGAGTTCTTGGAAATAGTCCACCGCCACCTTTTCTATTCCAAGATCACTCACTACCATCTTGCCCTCTTTGTCTTTTATACAAGTGACCCGATTCCGCGCTCGTCTTTGTTTAGTGGTCGCATGATGGAATTTCGTGTTCCTATCACCCGCTCGGTGCCATTGCGTCCTATTTTTCTGTAGCCAGTACTGATCCTCCTCTCTAAAGACGGTAATAAGTTGACGTCTTAGGTCTTCTAATTCTTCAAGAGTAGTATTATCATCTTCTTGAGCTAGATCGATTTTAATTTTTAATTCCTCAATAAGTTTCGCAGAATTTGTCGGATTATTTTTTTTCCAAGAAATTATATTCCGTCGGCACGAGGCAACTTTATGGTGAAAGTCCATATCATGGGCTTCACTAAAAGGACCCCAACCTGAAACACTTGCGTCTTTAAAATCCGGTTTCCCCAAGCATCTTTTATCAAATCTAAAGCTCTTCTTCAATCTTCTGTATATAGATTGTATACGTGCTAAAACTGGTCTATGATCTGATCCCCAAAGCCGTAAAAACTCCACGTTTGTAGCCGTGATGATTGTTTTACATATTTGTCTCAAAAGTTGATATAGAATGTAGAAACTGGTTTCCCTAGTTTATAGGAAAACCATTTTGCTAGAATCTTGATTGACTATCGAAAGAGTTTTTGTTTCCCTTATTTTTAGGGAATCAATTTTTTTGGAATCTTGATTGGCTAATAAAACAGTTTTTGAGAAACAAAAACCAAAAACCAATATAAAAACCAGAAACAGTCAACACCTTATACTCTCTTTTTTCGCAGTCCTCGTTAATTATTATTGTTATTTTGTTTACAACTCATATACGAACATTGCCGATTTTTTTTTCCATTGCATTGCCGAATTTAGGGGTGACGATATTAGAGAAAGATCACTAAGCTAAAAAACTTTGGTTCGTTGATCATAATTTTTTTGCTGTTATATATATAAAGAATGTTTACTTACTAAGGAAACAGTAGGTCGTGCGATTGTGATGGAAAAGAGAGAGACGTCAAGAAAAGGGAAAAGTTGGAAGTGATATACGTAAAGCCTTAAACTGTGTGGAGAGGGGCTAATTCCATGTGATATACGTAAGCGTTATCTGATAAGCCGACACGAAATATCGATCATTCATGAACTTGCCAGTTGCCACATATTTTATTTTTATCATCTTTGGTCAAGTAACTCGTCATTTCAACACTAAGACATGACTTTTAGGCAAATAAAGTTGACCTTTTTTATGTTTAATTTCTTTTCAGACTATAATGGAGTAGAATTTCTACAACCGGGAAGCAGATGCGTAATGGGAAACGAGATCCCAGGAATATAGCACCAGTCTCTTATTCGCTATTATACTTGATTTTCAAAAAAAAAAGAAGAAACATGCCATGGACATATTGACTTTTAGTCCTTGGTATCTTGGATTAGTTTTCTTCACCTGTCACTGTGACCGACAGGGTATTGTTCCAAAGTCAATGTCTAAGGTATAGCCACCAAAGACGACCAGACGAAAACTCTAAATGTACATTATACATAACAAATATTGTATGTTGCTGATGATAATATTGTAATTTGTGAATAACAAAACAAGTGCACATACAAAGAATCGCCTTCTATGAGATATGTTGATCGTGTTCTCAGTTCTTCTCTTCTTTATCATCATCACAAGCTTCTTAGCAAGTTCAACAACATCTGTTTCACCATCGCTCCATTCAGATGAGTGTATGAGAATAAACCCCTCCTAATTATTCTTTTTACAAAATGAAGGTCTAAATCCTGATTAGTATATGTATTATTTGCTTATATATCAATTGTAATTAGCAGTGAATGCGCTGGAGAAGATAGCTACTACTCTTGGAATCAAGGGACTGGACCTAAGTTATGGAGACCCTTGCAGTTTAGGAACCCTAAAGATGATGCAAGACGTTGATGTTGATTCGAATCCGGAGACTGGAAACAGCACCATTCGTTGTGATTGTAGCTTCAACAACAGCATGACATGCCATATAACAAGCATGCGAGTGTTATTAATTTGTTCTGTCTTCATTTTCTTTTAAGTAGATGTTTTCCTCTCTGTTCTGATATATTTTCTGTTTGCACCGTAACCATTTGGACAAAAACAGAGACCTCAAGACCCTTGGCCTTCCAGGAAAACTTCCACCAGAGTTTGCTGACCTTCCATATCTCCAATCGATGTGAGTGAGTTCAAACCACGCAAAAATCATAGTATAGGAGATGTTGTCAAATGTGTAGCGAGATAATCTTCAAAGAGAGCCATGAGAGCTGAGTTTTTGCTTTTCTTTGCAGAGACTTGTGCAGAAACTACCTTACTGGCACAATCCCAATGGAGTGGGCTTCATTGCCATATCTCACTTCCATGTTAGTTCCCTCCCATTTCTAATATTTCTGAATGCTGATGCATACTATTCATGATTCACCAGAGTGACTTTTGAATTTTCTTGCAGCTCGCTCTGCGCAAATAATTTGTACTGGGCCTTTACCAACCTGGGTTACAGAACTTCAAGAACCTTACAGTCCTGTACGTCTCAAATTGTTTCCTATACCAAATATGCCTCTTGATTTGACCTTTATATTACCGTGATGTAACGGTACTTTCAGAGGGGTTGAAGCCAATCAGTTCTCTGGTCCAATTCCTGAGGAGCTTGGTAACTTGACCAACCTAATACGACTGTAATACCCTTTGCATCTTAATCCATTCTTCAAAAATCACATCAATATTTAGTTTGATGCACCAAACTTTATCCAAAGGAAAACAAAAAGTAGTTATAATCTTCTCAAACACTGGTTTCTGCAGGCATCTTACCTCCAACCAATTTACAGGAAGCTTGCCTAATTATCTCGCTAGACTTGTGAACCTTGAGGATTTGTAAGTTGTTTCTGTAACTAAACAAAATAATTTTTTCTTAAGGTTTTGTTGCCTTTGTAACTAGAGATGTTGTCCTAAGGTTTTGTTTTATTGGTATCTACATTGAAGTACAACCTATTTGATTCAAAGCTTCCTTGTTGAACTTCTTCCTCCACTTCTTATATGCTTTGTTTCTTCCCTAGTATGAATTTCATGGTTGCAAATTGATTTATAGTCAGGAAAATTCTCACCTTAGAACCTATAAACTAGTCCAAGAAGATAAGTTTTACAGAACTCTTAATTAGTTGTTTGTGTCCATAATATATGCAGTAGGGTAAGTGACAATAACTTCAATGGTACCATCCCAGCGTATATAGGCAACTGGTCTCGGCTTCAAAGGCTGTAAGCTTGTCCTTCATTGCTAATTTTCATTTCTCTTATGGTTTCTGTTTATCTACCATGCATCTAAGCTGTGTTGGTTATTATCAACAGAGGTCTACTGGCAAGTGGACTGAAAGGTCCTATTCCTGATGCTGTCACTCGCCTAGAAAATCTTATTGATATGTAACGGACTTACCTTCAATTCATGTATTAACAGAAGGATAATTGAAACAAAACTGATGTTTCAAGCGATATATCCATATGCAGGAGTATTAGTGATACAACTGGGATCAACTCTTTTCCAAATATGTCCAGCAAAGCCATCAGAAAACTGTATTTTTCTTTTCTTTAGTCTTCAGTCATCAGTTTATCTTCTTGAAGCTTAACTCTATCTGAAAAAATTCGTAACTAAAATCCCCCTTCCCTGTTTCAGGATTTTGAGGAATGTGAGCTTGTCTGGTCCAATTCCTTCTTACATATGGAACTTGCCAGAGCTAAAGACTTTGTAAGTTCTTTCTGTCAGTGCTAGTTTAATATACTCCACATTACCTGCCGAGGAATTAGGGTCTGATCAAATGTGTATACTCATGACATGTTTCATATATATGAAGCGCTTATAGTTACAGGACTATGTCAGTTATATGTGTTTATATAGTTACAAGTCTATGTCAGTTATATGTGTTTGAGTATGAGAGGATCTATGTAGAAGCTTTTGAGAAATTTGTAGAGGATCTACGTTTACTTTGTTTATTACATGTTTACTGCAGGGATTTATCGTTTAACAGCTTGACTGGTGAAGTTCGTGGGATACAAAGTGCACCAAAATACACGTAAGTACTATACAATCTGAGACAAACATGTTAACGAGATGAAGTCCAAACATTGTCAAAACCATGTTGTCATGATCAAGTATGCATTATTCTGACATGTTTGTTCAGCTATTTGACTAGAAATAGACTTTCTGGAGACGCTGGATCAGGTGTTTTTCTCAATAGCCAATCTAATATGTACGTTTAAGCTTTCCTTTGTCTATATCTTTTTGAGATATTTTTTGGTCATGTCAACTAATCTTTTTATTATTGTTATTTCTCACAGTGATATCTCGTACAATAACTTCTCTTGGTCGTCTAGTTGTCAGGAAAAGAGGTACAAATATGAAATATTGGTTGATATAATACATCTTCTCTGTTTTTTTTATAACATTCTCATGTTGGAGTTTCTATTTACATTTTGTGTCCAATCAGTAACATTAATACATACCAGAGCTCATATTTGAAGAACAACTTGTAAGTATACACACTTCTGCTTTATCTCGTATCAGTAGAATATTTTGAATATTTTGTGCCATTGTGATGTCTAATTATTTTGGTTTTCTTTTCATACAGAACTGGGCTTCTTCCATGTGCTGGTCCAATCAACTGCACAAGCTGTAAGTACAGAACGTCCCTAACATAATATTTTGCTGTCTGTTTTGCCTGTTAATTTATCTCTTTCAATTATGGATGGCAGATCAGCGAACATTACATATAAATTGTGGTGGAGAAGACATAGTCATTAAAAACTCCTCTCATAAAATCAGCCTACCAAGCTGATGACTAGTACTGTCTATTCCGCAACAAATCAACACTTCAAAACCTGGGGAATTAGTAACACAGGTGTGTTTGCCGGCGGATGAACATAGCGAGAATGATACGTACACCATTTCAGCTAGTTCAAAGCTACCTAGAGATTCTCCTAATCTTTATAAGACTGCACGTAGATCTGCTCTCTCACTTGTTTATTATGCAGTTTTGCTTGGAAAATGGATCCTACAATGTGAAACTCCATTTTATGGAGATTCAGTTTTCAGACGAAGAACCATTCAGTCGTCCTTGGCAGACGCATATTTGATGTCTATGTTCAGGTGAAGTGTCACTTAATAATTGTTTTCTAGAATGAAGCATGAAAGGATTGAAGCTTTATTTGCTTTTGTCACTTCTCTTTTTGTTAGGGAGAATTGTTCTTAAGAGATTTTAACATCAAAGAAGAGTCTAAAGGGACTATGACGCCTGTTGTGAAAGAAAAAAAAGTTGTTAACGTAACCAATCATATGTTAGAGATTCAGCTGTATTGGGCAGGGAAAGGGACAACCCTTATACCCAGAAGAGGAAACTATGGTCCTCTTATCTCTGCAATTTCCTTGTGTCACCACAGTAAGTACTGTTGATCATATTTCTTTCTTCCCTTTCAAGTGGCCATAACTTCAAATGACACAGGTTCTTTTGAATTTTCAGGTATGGAGCCACTATGTGGAGGTCAAAAGACTTGAAAATATACTTTTGTAGCTTGGTCTATATATGATCTATCATGTATATATTTACACTTCTGTTTGTCTTATTCACAGCGGAAAAAATAAAACATCAAACTAATTATCCCCTAATTTTTGGGACTATAGCTGCCTTGGTAACAATCATTCTCTTGTCTTTGGGAATATATGCTCGGAGAAGATGCATAAGAGACAAGAATACAAGCGAACGAGGTATCATATTTCACAGTGTATGAATACATGACCAATTCGTTTCAGCTATTAGTAATTATTTTCCGTTGTGAATATGATCACACAGATCTAAGAGTCCAGGGTCTGCCAACGGTTTGCTTTACCTTGGAGGCAACTGCAAGCAGCAACAAACAATTTTGATCAAGCCAACAAACTTGGGGAAGGAGGTTTCGGATCCGTATTCAAAGTATGTTAAAATAAGTGTAAAAGTTCTTTTCAAATGTAGATACATGAGAAATTATGGTTTCTGATATGAGAAAATTAATGCAGGGAGAGCTGTCAGATGGAACTATCATAGCAGTGAAACAGCTTTCTTCCAAGTCACACCAAGGAAACCGCGAGTTTGTGAATGAGATAGGCATGATCTCTGGTCTGAATCATCCAAACCTCGTAAAGCTTTATGGATGTTGTGTCGAGAAGAATCAATTGATGCTCGTCTATGAGTACATGGAAAATAACTCCCTCGCTCATATGCTCCATGGTATTATCAAAGTCTTTCAGCTTTTCTTTTGTATTATGTTTCGTGTCTAATTCAATTATACAATACACAATGTTCCTATATTTTTAAAAAGTGATATTATTTTTATTTGGTTAAAACTCATTTCTAGGAAAGTAGTTCCGTGTACCTGGACTGGAAAGCAAGACAAAAAATATGTGTTGGAATTGCAAGAGGGCTTGAATTCCTTCACGAAGGATCAATGATCAGAATGGTTCACCGTGACATAAAGACCACAAATGTACTTCTAGACACTGACCTAAATCCAAAGATATCTGACTTTGGATTGGCTAGGCTATATGAAGAAGAACATAGCCACATTAGCACCAAGATTGCAGGAACCATGTAAGAGTAGACTATAAAATAAAATCTCAAACAGTGGCCAAAGAAATCTAGCTCAGTCTTCGTTTCTCTTATAATGCAGCGGATATATGGCTCCAGAATATGCACTATGGGGTCAGTTGTCAGAGAAAGCAGACGTGTACAGCTTCGGGGTTGTGGCAATGGAAATTGTTAGTGGACAGAGTAATAGTAAATACAAGGGAAGTGATGATCAAGTCTCCCTTATCAATTGGGTAACTGACAAAATTGTTTTTGTTTCTCTTTATCCCATTTGATAGTGTTATAGTTTACTTAAACCACATGTTACCACAAATCTCAGGCAGTGAAGCTGCAACAGAAAGGGGACTTAACGGAGATAGTAGATCCAGTTCTACAAGGTGATTACAACAGCAATGAAGCGGTAAGGATGATCAAAGTTGCTATTGTTTGCACAAACTCATCTCCTTCCTTAAGACCAACCATGTCAGAGGTTGTGCAAATGCTGGAGGGAGAGGTAGAAATAACACAGGTTATTTCAGATCGTGGTTTATATGGACATAACTGGAGCATCTCAAACCTCAGGGACATTGATACAGATGGTATCTTGAGCACATCTGGTGTAACCGATCAAACGGCAACGACAATGAAATCGTCAGTTACTGGTTGTGATCTCTATCCATTATACCCAGAATCCATGACCTTAAACTCCACAGTGGAACGCTCTTCCTCGTCGCTGTAAAGCTGTGTGCGTTGCCTTGTGTCTTACGAGAGACAAAAGGCTTGTAAGTTGTCTTATATTAGTAAGATGTCTGAAACCTTACAGTAGCTTAATTTACATGTATATGTGTATGTACATGATTTTTGTGTTACAGCGAAGGGACCAGCGAATCATCTTGTACGTGTTTGGTTCCTTACAAGAACCGTTCGGTTTGGTTTGTTTTTGTATTGATTAATTTTAAAGTTCGGATAAGGTTTGGTTTTGCAAACTTTTTTTATTAAATCAAAAATGTAAATTGTAGTCGGATTCAACACATGGTCGATGTACGACCTTTCCATGACACGTCTATGAAATTTGCATGTCTTGTATTTTATTCATTATCATAAATTAATCTAACCATGTGACAAAGAAGAATAGAATCTTATCTAAGCGTGAAACCAAATACGAAAAGAAAAAAGAAAGATGGCCTCGAGTGGCGACGAAGATCAGGTGGCTCCTGGAGATCCGGTGACGGTCTCCACACGCATGCTTGATGCCGGAGCTACGATCATGCAAGAGGAGACTTACCAGTGAAGCAAATGAACTGTCATGTTTCGACGTTTGCGAATTTACGGTGGAGATATGTCCCGGCAAATACAGACTCACCACTATGTCCACAGAGTCAACGCCGAGTTCCTCCAGTGCGCAGTATACGGTTCTGACCGTTCTGATGCACCTCTCATCGGTACTATTTTTTTCTTTTTAACTCAGATTAAAGCTCAATCTTTTGAAAGCTTATACTAAATTTGTTATTTTGTTAGGAATTGAATATGTAATATCAGACCGGTTATATGAAAATCTGCCTCAAGATGAGCAAAAGCTTTGGCACTCTCATGCTTACGAGGTTAAGTCAGGCTCGTGGGCTTATCCACGATTGCCTGAGGCTGTGGCTACTCCAGAGCTCAAGAACATAGCCAAAACGTACGGTAAATTTTGGTGCACCTGGCAGATAGACCGAGGTATGATATGTCACATGTCTATCAAAATGTCGACTCTAAACCAGATCAATTCTATTTAGACGGTTTCTATAAGTTAGTACAGCAATTAATCTTTTGGTTAAACAGGTTAATTACCCGGTTTGAAGATTAAACCGTTTAAAGCGATCAAACATATTCAGAATGACAGAAATTTATAGTTGTGAAATAGGGTTTGATTTGTCCGGTTTAGTTTGGGTTGAACTAATCATTTGATCTTATTTGTGTGGGTGTTTCTGTAGGTGACAATTACCGGTGGGTGCACCCGAACTGATGATGTCACCACAAGGGGTGGGGCAAGGGGTATTAAGGCCGGAGTTGGTTAAGATCAGAGATGAGAAGTACAACATATCGACTGATGAGTTGAAACATCAGCGAGCGGAGATAGCTGAACCGGAGTGGATCAATCCGATGGCAGATTACTGGAAGCAACATGGTAAGTGTTTCGTAATGGATATCGTGACTGTCGATTATGAAGCGTAACGAGCAATTCCCTTGAACAATGTACTATGAACCGGTTTATAAATAATAAAATAATGTTATACTTGTTTTGATTTTATGTCGAAGAAGATTTTTGAAAAGGTGTTACACGAGAAGATAACACATTAGTTCATTTGTTGAACTTCTTTAGTTTCTGTTCAAATAAACCAAATACAAAAATTTCAAAGTTTTGAACTAAAACCCCAGTTGATAAAAATGAATCCATAAAATGAATCCAAGCCGTAAATACTGAACATATCTTTTAAGATATTTGGTGTTATGGATTTTATCCAAACCAGAAAACCCATAAAATTCAAAATCCATACAAATAACTTGATGAGATTCAGTCTCGGTCTAATAATATATATCCGCGTACCTAAAATTAAAAACTATCAAATAGATTAAATATTTTAAGAACTTCTTATCACTTGAAAAAAAAAGGGGTTTTCTCTCGGGCACATTTATCAAAAAGAAAAAGAAAAGTAAACTTTCGATTTCCTTTCGGCCGCTCAGCCGTTCGCGAGTCGTCGCCTCTGCTCCGCCGGCGTGATATTGTTCCGGTGGACTTCTCCTCTCAAACTCCAACTTCTATCTATACTATTAAAGTACAAGCACATTTAGATTTTTACTCTGTTTACCCCTATTAAAGAGGCTTTCTTTTGTATTCATTAATGACATTTTTAGACATTTTGCATTGGTTTCTTTTTTAATTGTTTTTGGTTTGTCATTAACCACCGGTTTCCTAATTCAATTTTGGTATGTGATTATTCCGTGTTTGATACTGTATCATTTTAATATTTTTCCAACCGGACATGTTTGAAACAGCATCGTTTTTTCTCAAACTATTTAATGGTTTGGTTTTAAACCGCTTTTTTCTAAATATAATCCCAACTATCTAACAAAAATTATTTATAAAAAATAAAAATTGTTTATTGGTTCAACCGGTAACTGGATTTCGATTTTAGTAGTTTTTATTGGATTTTTAAATTTTGTTTTTTTTTCAAACCCGAACTGAATTTATCTTTGATCAACCGGTAATCCGTTCAACCGCAGGTCTCAATCGAATTTCAAAACACCGATCAAAACTATAAAACTGTTATATTGATTTAT
Source organism: Raphanus raphanistrum subsp. raphanistrum (assembly GCA_019706035.1). Lineage (NCBI taxonomy): Eukaryota > Viridiplantae > Streptophyta > Magnoliopsida > Brassicales > Brassicaceae > Raphanus > Raphanus raphanistrum. Next base: position 16,272,316 of record CM033988.1, on the reverse strand, counting down.
ATTTAAAATATCTAATTCAAAATTAAAAACCTAAAAATACATGTATAATATAGTTTTACCGAACATAAATCTGGATATAAAATACATATATGAGACGGATTATATAAATACATATACAAGATGGATTATATAAATGTGATTATATAAAATTTTCACCAAACATAAATCCGCGCTTTGAAAGCGCGGGTCAAAATCTAGTTTTGCTCTTATTTCTCAATCTCTTTTAAATGGCTTATTCTCTCCAACCCCTAGATCTAATTAAAAACCTGAAAATAGCCTAATGTTCATCGTACTCCACCGTTCTTCTTCGACTGGTTCTCTACCAGTACCAGCTTCCTCAATTGGTTTTGATGGGTTTGTTGCCACTGACGTAAAGTCTCCATCAAACCAAAACTCAGGCCAAAACCCACATGTTAAGGGTTTGGTCGGATTAGAACCTCCAAAGATTGATGCTCTTGTGGAAAGTGTAACTCAAGTTGAGAACTACAAAGATGTAAGAGGAGAAGCTGTTAATGAAGTCTCTACTGCCTCAGCTGTTCATGTTGATTCAATCATCGTGCAAAACCTAGTCACTGTTGAGGGTTCTTCTACTACAGAAAATATTCAAAATTCTGATGTATCCTCTTCCCCTTCTCTAGGAGCATGGGCAAAACCTTTAAGGATTTATCCATCCTCTCCATAAGCGGTTGATGTTCTGCCTGAAGCTGGATCAAATCTTCCTCTAGAACTATCATCCCCATCTCACTGGCCTTCTCTTTCTGTTAGCCAAAGTCGCTCTGCAAACAAACATACTAGAACCTCAATTGGCCAACAGAGTTACTAACAAAGCTCTGGTCAAACCAAAGCCCCCTGCTCCTGAAGTAAATAAAGATGGTAATCTTCGATTCTCTTGGGCTGAGAAGATGAACCCATCTACCAGGAATCTCTACAAAACAACATCTCCCACGTACCTGGAAGATGGTACTCCTGTGGTAACAATCCCGAGCAAACTTCTCCTTCATGGTCCTGAAAATCAGAAAGAGTACATTATTGGACAGTTCCATCGTTGTTCCACTCCGTCAGGTGGGCTCGTAAATGCTGTAGTTAATAGGATTTGGGGTAAGAAATGCAGAATCTTTTCTAAGAAACTAGGTGAGTCTTCTTTTTTGTTCCACATTCTAGATGAATCTTTACGTTCTTGGATTCTTCAGAGGGAATTATGGCATGTGGATGACTGCTTGATGTTTGTAGCTCCTTGGGGTCATGCAGCTTCATTATCTCTTCCAGAGATATCCACTATTCCAGTCTGGGTAACTCTAAAAAAATATCCCTAGTAGGTTATACTCTATTCCAGGAATAAGCCGAATTGCCTCTGCCCTGGGAGCTCCAATGCTGACAAACAGACCTAGACTTGATCCTACTCTAATGGGTGAGACAAAAATCTTGGTGGAAGTTGAATTGAACAAACAATTCCCGCAGAAGATCGCTTTGAATGACAAAAGAGGTACTATATCATTGGTTGATGTAGAGTATTCATGGATCCCAACTATGTGTGGTATTTGTGGACACTTAGGCCATAAAGACTCGAGATGTCTGCAAAAATTTGCTCAGCCTAGGAACAATACTAATTCATCTACAGATCAAGTGGGAGCTTCGCTTGCTTCTGCAAGTGTTTATCCTTCTGTTTCTGTCTCTAAAGTTAATCCAGATGGTACAAGTATTTCTGCTTCTGTTACTGTGGCAAGGATTGTTTCAGCCACTATTCCAACAGTCTCTACTCCAGTTGCTGCCCTTGCGTCAGTCATAGGAACTCATGTTGTTGCCGTTGCATCAGTTACAGAACATGTCCCTGCTTCAATGGCTCCTTCACCTGCTGTGAATATTGGTTTAGTCCATGTCCCACCCACTCCAGTCTCCACCACAGTCATTGAAGCCATGGAAGCATTACCTACTACATCAGTTGCTACTTTAAAGTCTACATCAGTATCTGATGGCCAAGTACTAGCCTCTTCACCTTCATCCTTTGTTGAGATCCTCCCAACAACTACTGAGTCAGAACCAACTACTCCAGCCACCATCTTTAAAGCAACAGTAGCAGCCACTCCTCCTAGCAAATCAGTCTTGTCTGAAGATGCTCCGCTTAATACAGACACTGCAACTACTTTGGAAGATTTTCCGGCCACTGAGAGTTTTTTCTTAACGCCCCCACCTGAAGCTTCAAGTGAAATTCCACCACCCACTTTTGGAGGTTTGCCTTTTACTCCTTTCACAGGTGATTGCACATGTTATTTTAATGAATATGAAATGGCCCAACGATCACGACATGGACGAGAGTTGAAACCATCCCAAAAAGTCCAAAATATGCAATGGCATACAGTAAGAGGTCGCAAAAGCCGGGGCTTCCGAGGGAGAGGTCGTCACGGAGACCAAAACTAAAGTTATTTAGTGAGCTAATTCCTCGCTCAATTTTTTCAAATGCTCAGAGATTTATGATGTAATTCTCTAGCTCCATATGATTTTGTCAATCATCTTTCTTTCCCAAGGTTTACTTTGAACTCTATGATGTCAAAACTCATAGCCTTGTAATTTTATTTTCAGCACTGCAATTTAAATATGAAAGCCCTTTTTCAAAAAAAAAAACTATCAAATAATTAACCCGCGTTTTCAACATTTTACTCTTTGAATTCAAATATCAATCATATCGAATTATAATTTATGTACCAAAAATAGATTTTAATATTTTTATCACAAATATATTGCACAAATGTATGCTAAATCATTTAAATTTTATTAGACATCATATAGATTTCAAAGTGCGGATATTGTTTTCTTTTAGAATTATATAAAGATTTGTTCGTTAATGAATTATCTTTTTGTATGAGACAGTCTACTACATTTATGATTTGTAGAAGTTTGTTTTGCTTTGTGTTGTAAATTTAGTTATAAGTTTACTGGATTGAAAAATTATAAGTAAATAGGAGAAAATAAGAGAAAAGAGAAATTGATGTGTCATATTCCATGAGTAATGAATGTTTTATATAGGATTACAACTGCTTGGGGATCAAGTAGAATTTAGAGAAGGAGTAATCTTGATAGTCAAGTAAATCTAATAGTTTTTATAAGCGACATCACATAATATTCATAACATTTTTCCTTGATGTTCATTATATCAAAGTGCTTTCAAAATTCTGTAAATGTTGGCCTATTAAAAACCTCACAGGGAAAACGAATAGAAAAACTAAAGTTAAAAGAAACAGAGTGCAGCGCGTAATGACTTTCCTCATGTGTACATACGTTAAGATCTTAGAGATAATATATTCCGGTAAGATGAATTAGTTTCTTAGAAATAGCAGTGTGTAACGCCTTCTTGAATAAATCAGCTAAACTGTCACTTGAACAAATATGTAGCACATTGACATCGCAATTTTTGATAGTGTTTGAGTTTTGTATGACTTGATCATTTTCTTGGACTTTCTTTATCTCAAAAATTTTAGAACAGTGATAAATTTTTCTCTGTCAGATTGTAACATTTTCTTTGAGTGTCTCTTTTTTGTGTATTCTTTGTTGCATCGTTAAAACTTTGTTATTGAAAAATCCAGTAGAATAAAAATTATGTTAAGGAAAAATAGTACAACACATAAGTATCATATTTTTTCCCCTCGAAACAATATCTTTAGGATATGCATTCCAATAAAAATAATCTCTTAATAAATACAAAATATGTATTGATTGATTTCTAATATTTCATATATCCCATAAAACATGTTTCAATATAATAGCTAGAGTTTCTGGGTACATGATTGTGATATCATCATTCCTTCATGGATTCTTTGTTTCATGTATTATCATTTTTCAGTGGGTCGTATTCAAGTTCTTCATTTATTGCCAGACTAATAAGGAACTTAAAAGTATTTGTATCTACCACCACATGAGATTATTTCTCTTCATAATCAATTACATATTGATCTTTTTTGGGGGGCAACGATCTATTTATATCCCACTTGTTTTACATCTTCTAGTTTATGTTCGGACTACTGGTCCAAATACCTCTCTATTTCACAAGAGTTTATATCTTTGTTTATTATTTTTTTCTGATTTGGCCATTCATTTTTGTGTATTTCAATAGAATTTTTTCCATGATTTTCTTTCTCATTTATCATATCAACTGCTTTGAATGCATAAATATTATCGACGTCGATTCGCTAATCGGTTCTATTTTATTCTATACATGACATAATTTATTGAGATCTCTTTCATTGTTTCAGGTATTTGGATTTCTTTCAGTCATGTTTAATGTCTCTTCAAGAGTTCATTCGAAAACTTTTATTTCATCTTGACCATTATTAATTTACGCTCTTGTTTCTTTTATGAGAATTTTAATATTTGGAACTAACATGTCTAATACGTTTCAAGCCTGTCTGGCAGTTGATATTGTTCTTCTGTAACATCAATTCTTATTTGAAGCATTTATAGCTGGTATATGTGACTTGGTCACACTTTTATTAGAATCATTAATTGCTTTTAACAATTGCTTTTACTAAGCTATGTAATAGAATTATCTTTTGGATTTTTATTCACTTTCTTTTTATTCTGAGGATCAAGGATAATTTCTTTCAACTTATTTTCTTTTCCAGCTGTTTATTTTATTCCTCTTATGTTAGAAATACTAATTCACTTTTAGCATTTATATAGAACCAACCTTATATCTTTCGGGGATTGCTCTAGATTCTTAAGTATCAATGAAGATTCATGTCCAACATATAATTCTAACCTCATTTGAGATCCCATCATAAAGCTCTGTGGTGGAGCAACTAGAATGTGTATTGCAAATTCAAAAATTTTAGATGGAAAAAAATGGTTGTTTCTGATCCAATACCAATAACGGAAAGAATTTATGATTTCTTTTGGTTTGATGCGAATCAGTGTTGCTCAAAATATAACACCTATCCCAGTAAAATTGCTATAATCATCAAAGACTTAAGACGTGAATTCACCAATATTTCTATCTTTTACTTTATAGTAGAATAAAAATGAGTTTACTCTATAAAACTAGAATAATCCATTAACTTTTTGTTCATCACTCTATATTGCATTTTAAGATAGAGTGTTATTGGAATAAAATTTAAGTCTAATATAAAATTACTCTAATTTTTATTTAAAATAAATAATAAAAAATAATAAAACATTTTCTAAAAGATCCACATTCTGGAAGAAATTTTCATTTCAAAAAGATACATTTTTGTATTTTCAATACACTGATTAATGAAAAATTGTAAATTTCAAACCATATAATAGTATTTATTAAAAATTTATTGGTTAAAAATTATGGGAAATAGTTTATTAAGAAAAATAATGCATTGGTAACTACAATTTTATGTTTTTGTTAATAAGTGTAAAAACTTAAAACATACGTCCTTTAAAAACGGAAGGAGTATGATATTCTACCATAAAATATTTAATAATTTTACTAAGATGCATAAACTAATAAAATAAAAACTAAATATAAATAATATGATACATATAATATAAGTGATATAATAATTTGGTAAATTGATTTGGAACTATTAAGATTGGTGAAGTATTTTTCAAATGAAATATATGAGTTTATTTATTTTGTGGGTCAACATTTCAATTTGATAATATTTGTACTTGTTGAGTTTGATATATGCACAAATATTTGGATCTTACGGACTTCAAATTACAAAACAAAACTTTGTTTTCTTCTTTATTGTATTTTAAGGGAAATTTGGACTCATGCCATTGTTGTAGGATATAAACTAAAGAAATGCACATAGCAACCTAATGGCTGTAATATAATACATATTATGATGAATTTAGACAAAAATGTCATTTTCTGCGCGTGAAAGATGAACGATGTATTTTTCTTTTTTTTTCCTTTTGTAACCAAAAATCATTTTCAGTTCACTTCTTTTTGCATACGACGGAAACGAGAAATTTGGAAGAGGAGAGCGATTGTGCGTCGGCGGTTGGAAAAGAAAAAGGATACACTTCTTTAAAAAGATGAAGAAAAAGAAAAGTCAGGTTAACAGAGGCTCTTGCAATTTCTTTAAGAAGATGAAAAATAATTCGATGGATTGAATTAGGGAAGATGAACAGTATCATGCTTCATATGTTCCATACTATTTTACTTTACAGTATAGTATGATACATTTCTTTTTTTCTTTTTTTTTTTGCAATATGTATCTCCTTCTTTACCTTCTAGTTTTTCTTACTCACTAGTTCATCAGTTACACTGTTTTGTCCTCCAACATCGTCGCCACTCATCATCTCTCTCTATATATAAGGAAATTTTAGAGAATTTCATATATACAAAGTTTGTGGTGTGTCGAGTATTCCATACCATAATATGTATAGTATAGTCACGTAATATATAAGAGTTTGAGTTTAGGGTATATGGTTTGGGTTTATAGTTTGGGTTTAGGGTATATGGTTTGGGTTTAGGGTATATGGTTTGGGTTTAGAGTTTGGGTTTAGGGTATATGGTTTGGGTTTAGGGTATATGGTTTGGGTTTATGGTTCAAATTTTGGGTTTAGGGTTTGTGTTTAGGGTTTAAGGTATATTGTTTGGGTCTAGGGTTCAAAATTTGGGTTTAGGGTTTGTGTTTAGGGTTTAGGGTATATGGTTTGGGTGGAAATTTTAGAGAATTTCATACATACAAAGTTTGTGGTGTGTCGAGTATTCCATACCATAATATGTATAGCATAGTCACGTAATAGATAAGAGTTTGGGTTTAGGGTATATGGTTTGGGTTTAGAGTTTGAGTTTAGGGTATATGGTTTGAGTTTAGGGTATATGGTTTGGGTTTAGGGTTTAGGGTATATGGTTTGAGTTTAGAGTTTGGATTTAGGGCATATGGTTTGGGTTTAGGGTATATGGTTTGGGTTTATGGTTCAAAATTTGGGTTTAGGGTTTGTGTTTAGGGTTTACGGTATATTGGTTTGGTTTAGGGTTCAAAATTTGGGTTTAGGGTTTGTGTTTAGGGTTTAGGGTATATGGTTTGGGTGGAAATTTTAGAGATTTCATATATACAAAGTTTGTGGTATGTCGAGTATTCTATACCATAATATGTATAGCATAGTCACGTAATAGATAAGAGTTTGGGTTTAGGGTATATGGTTTGGGTTTAGAGTTTTGGTTTAGGGTATATGGTTTGGGTTCAGGGTATATGGTTTGGGTTTATGGTTCAAAATTTGGGCTTAGGGTTTGTGTTTAGGGTTTAGGGTATATTATTTGGGTTTAAGGTTCAAAATTTGGGTTTAGGGTTTGTGTTTAGGGTTTAGGGTATATGGTTTGGGTTTAGGGTTTAGGGTTTGGGGTTTAGGGTATATGGTTTGAATTAGGAGGGATTAGGATATATAGTTTGGGTTTAAGGTTTAGGGTTTGAGTTTAGGGTTTGAGATTTGGGGTAGGGTATATGAATTTGTGTTTATTTGTATTTGTCTCTCTCTCTCTCCCTCCCCTTCCCTCTCTCTCTCGTGCTCTCTCCTTCCTCCTCCCTCCCTCTCGTGTTATCTCCTTCGTGCTTGCTCTTTCTCTTTTTTTACAAACACATAAACACTATATCTCTTGGCAAATGTTGAATGACTGTATAGGTAAGAACAACTATGATACTATAACTTTTATAATTTAGTATAGCTTGCTAATATTCCTCACAACATTTTGTTTATAGTCGGGTCTTTTTAAAGCACTTTTCTCCATCCATTTCCAAATTGGATCCGCTTCTCTTTTATTACAAAAACTATTATACACGAGTTGGAACTTGTGCAATAAGAATGGGAGATTAAACATATTGTAATTAGAAACCATTTGTGACCATTCTACATTGAATATGGTATAGTCTACTGTTCACACAACATCTATGGAACTTTAACGATATGAGTTCATATTTTTCTTATAATACCATACTACATATAATATAGTATAGTATAATGTTTACGTTAGAGTCATTTACACGCGCACACGCCTAGAGGGAGAGAACGGGAAAAAGTGAGCTTTAATTATCCCATCCATTGTCAGTTACTGTAGTATGGCCATATTCTCAATTGTTTGCCCACTTATGAATATTCAGCAAAATCACCATATTTTTAATAATAAATGTTTAGTTTAAATAAAATATCTTTTATGGAATATTTTTTTAAACATAAAATAATTGGGTTAATTGTTAATTTGAAGGTATTACAAACAGCTGTTTAAGAATATATTTTTTTGAAATGGAAAATGAAATAATATGTTGGAGAAAATTCAACTCCATTTTGAAGTAAAATTCACCTCTATTTTGAAGTTAATCATTTTGGAGTAAAAACTAGATCGTAATATATTAGAGATCACAATCGTTTTTTTCTTATAAATTTACCTACATTTTAAAAATAAACTAGAGAGAATTAGTTAAATATCCCAATTATGAGTCTAAATTAGCTGTTTGTCTATGATGTGAAGTAATTGAGCAGCACAATTCTTTTATGCAGCAGGATTGTCGAAATTACCCTTTTTGGTCTGACACAGAACCTGCTTCAATATTGACACAACAGTTAGAGCAGGTTTGGTATGGTGCTCTGTGACTGTGTAATGACAGCTTTTTTTTGGTAGTTTCTTTTTTTCTTTTTTATTTTTCTTTTGAATATTTTGAATATAAATCATATTTTTCTCTTCCTATCATTTAAACATGAAAACATACAAATTTTTTAGAAAAAAGATTATATGACAAACTTTTAGAAAAAAAATAAAGTTTGGTTATAATATAATATATATATATATGGTAGTCTTTTTATTTTAAAAACTATGTTATATGAATACCATTGGCATATATTGTAATTTATTTTTGTTTATACTATGGTTTGCTCAAATATTCTATAAAACTACCACGTACAATTTTTGAATTCTTAAAAAGTCGCCACATAAGATAGGATCCTTTTATAATTCTTACAAAAATTGAGATTCATATTTTTAAGAGATTCCCAAATAATATATAGAGGATATTTCATCGAAGCCAATAGTGATCAGCCGATAAAGTTTATATAAAAAAGAAGTTATCTAGCTAGTAACTTAATGATATATAAAATGTAAAAGAAATGTTCAATTTGACTAGAAAGTCTGAACTATGGACCTGCAAAAAACCTCGAGAATACACTTCTTTGGAAATAGAAAATTTATTTTGACCAAAAAAATTCAGCAATTTTAATCGTCCTCATCTTAATCTAAAATTATCGAAAACTAAATTTTGTTTCTAAAAATATATATCATCGAAGTTAATTTACCCCACTGAACCAAAAGGTCCAAAACGTTCTCCTTTTCTTTTCATATTTTTTTTTTGTAATTTCTTTTCTTATATAATAAACATTGTTTATACACCTTTTAAAACCAGCACAAACGTTAAAATAAAGTTTTTTTTTTGAAAATCCAACGGTTATTTAAAAAAAGGGAAAATTATCATTTAAATCACGAACTTTCAAATTTGATTGAAAAAAGACTGAACTTTCCTTTGGGCCATTTAAAATACCAACTTAATTTGACTAGCCCTTTTAAACATCAATTTAGTTTGACTAAACCAAATTAAGCACGACGTTAACTCGGGTAACAGAATGATTAAACAGAGTTAAATGCCGTCTCTAATCTCCATTAAGTCTAAAACGATGTCGTTTAAAAATCTTTTAAAAAATCGCATCTGGGTGGATCAAACTTGTAACTAAAGACACATACATATAACACTCAAACCACTAGACCACTTGCACTTTTTTAAACTTGATTGACTACTAATACCAATTATTGTGAAACCTCCAAATCATCTTCTTCCATTCTAAATCCCTAAATGATATTATACATATTAAAACTTCTAAATAGCTTATTAGTTATTCGAAATTTTGTGAGTATAAATAACTAAATGATTTTTAATTATAATTTTTAAATAATAATAATACATATGATTTTTAATTATGATTTTAGAAAAACAATCTTTTAGTATTATTAAAAGTTATAATTAAAAATTATAGTTAATAATAACTTGACTGATTTATAATAATAATTAATTATAATTTTAATTACTAGTAATACTAAATTATTGTTAATTATAATTTTAATTACTGGATGATTTTTAATTATAATTTTTAATTAGTAATAAAACAAAATGATTTTTAATTGTGATTTTAATTAAAAATATTTTAGTATTATGAAAAATTATAATTCAAAATCATAATTCAAAATCATTTAGTATTGCTATTAATTAAAAATAATAATTAAAAATCATTTAGTATCATATAGTTATTTATAAGTAGTATTTTTTATAATACTTGTAAATAAAACTTAATATTATAATTAATTTAATAATTATTATAAGTTTTAATATTTTTAATAATGTTCACAAAATTTTGAATAGTTAATAATTTATTTACAAGTTATAATATTTATAAAATTATTTAGGGATTTAGGGTTGAAGAAGAGATTTGGAGGTTTCACAATAATAACTATTACTAGTCAAACATGTTAAGAAAAATTTAAGTGGTCTTGTGGTTTGAGCCTTACATGTGTGTGTCTATGGTTATAGGTTTGATTCCACCTAGACGCATATATTTAAAAGATTTTTAAACGACGTTGTTTTGTACTTAATGGAGATTAGAGACGGTATTTAACTCCGTTTAATCATTTTGTTATTCGAGTTAACGTCGTGCTTAATTTGTTTTAGTCAAACTAAATTGATTAAAATGGCTAGTCAAATTAAGTCGATGCTTTAAATGGTCTAATGGAAAGTTCAGGCTTTTTTAACCAAATTGAAAGTTCATGATTTAAATGACAATTTTCCCTTTAAAAAAACCTTTATACACGAAGTAAGACGACTAATAAGAATCAAATAAAACATGTTAGTCAAGTCAACGAACCGAGTATCCAATAACTACGAGAGCTTCAAATCAACATTTTATATATGCATGTACATTTTACCCGGATTCGAAAACCCGACTCAAAACCGGCCCAAATTCCGGTCCGGGTAAGAATCGACCCGATTAAACTTGGATCCAACTCGATCCGAATCCAAAATTCGATGGATACCCGAATTAATAATGTAAATTAAATAAATGAGTTGAAGGGTCGACTGGTTATTTGTCTATAGAGTAAGGGAGGCAACCACTAAAAACAACAAATTATTGTTGTATCTCACCTAATTTAATATATATACACATTTTAATATAATAAAACACAAACTTTGAATAAAATTTCGAGTATTTTCGGATATATAAATATTTTCCTATATTCTTTTGTATTTTTATGTATTTCTTAGATCGAACCCGAACCAAACCCGACTCAGAGCCGAACTGATAGATCATAATTATCCGAATGGATCCAACTATCTAAGACCAGACCTGATCCAGATCCGATATGATCCGAACCGATCCGGAACCGAAATTTTGAAATTATCCTATCGTGTCTTAAACTCTTAGACCCAAAAGACTTGGACCCGAAAGGACCCGATCCGAACCAGATCCGACGATGAATGCCCATGCCTAATTTTACAGACAAAATTGATCAAATCAATAATCTAGAAAAGAAAAAAGAAAAAAAGAAGAAGGATTCAGTCCAATAAGAGACCCCGATCTAAAACGCGACATATCCAACAAAAAAGAAGAGAGAAGCGAGAGAGGAGAGAGAAAGTAGATCGGTTTTCTGGCCGACGACGATGGCTCCTCCAGTCACGTCGTCGGTCGGGATTTATTGAAGTTGGGTTTCTCTTGTCATATCATCAGAGTTTTCTTTTTGGTTCCGGCGGTGCATCGTCTTCTTGGTGACCGGTCGGCTCTAGCTCCCGTCGTGGCTCCTGTTTCGATAAAGGAGCACGGTCGGTTAAAGTTTCCGCATCACCATATCCTTCGGTTGACGGCGGCTCTAGGGTTTTCTTGTTTCTTCTTCCTTCTTTCGGCTTTCTAGTTTTGCTTCCCGTCAGGTTTAGAGGAGCAGTTTATTTTGTCTATGGTGTGCGAGTTGGATTTGTAGTCGGAAGAGTAGCGAAACTCTCCGACGGTGAGTGGTGATGTTTTCATGCGATTCTTCTTCTCGGTGGTTGCGATGAATCGTTGTGTATGAGATCTCGCAGTCGCTATTGAATCTCTCCGTTTAGAGAAACACCTGAGTCAAAGACGTTTGTGGTGAAGAAGGGGTGGAGCGGTTGGGCTCCAGTGAGTTCTGGAGGTGCGATCAGAGGCGCAGAGGAGCAGTGCATGCGGCGGCAGCTCGCTCTTCCTCTTTCTGCTTCTAGGGTTTTCGCAGTTGGGCCTATAGGCCTTGTATGGGTTTGTGGGGATTAAAGCCCGGTTTGTTTTTGGGTTATATCTCTTTTGTAATTTTTTGGGATTGACCCGTTTATTAAATTAAAAATTTCGATGGAAAAAAAAAGAGACCATCCGATGTATTAGAATGTGTCAATAACTACACGAAGTTTATGTTAATACATGTCACATGTACGAAGTTTATGTTAATATGTTGCCAACATCACAGTCGGGTTTAATTGATTTAAATTTAAGTTAATGGGGTCAATCCGTAATTTATCAAACTTAATAAATTTAATGATTTATCAAAAAATGATTTATTAAGATTAATAAACCTAATTGATTTTATTAATGAACTTAATAAACTTAATAATTTATTGATTTTAATAAATTTAAAATTAATAATTTACTAATTTTATAAATTTTATAAATTTGTTAAACTTATTAAACTTATTACACTTATTAAACTTAAAATTAATAAAACCAATAAATTTATATGTTTTGATAAGTTATTAAGTTAAGTTTTAAAATTTTATTAAGTTCAATAAATCATCAAATTTATTATGTTTCCAAATTTATTAATTTTAATAATTTATGAAGTTTAATTAATTTATCATGTTTAATAAATTATTAAGTTTATTAATTTATTAAGTTTAATAAATTTATTAAGTTTAATAAGTTTAATAATTTTATTAATTTTAATAAATAATTAAGTTATTAAGATTATTAATTTTATTAATTTTTATAAATTATAAATTTTATTAATTTTTTAAATTATTATGTTTATTAATTTTATTTAATTTAATAAATTATTAATTTTATTAATTTATTTAAGTTTAATAATTTTATTATAGGTTTAATAAGTTAATCATTTTAATAATTAAATTCATATATTTAATTTTCGTAAATTATAAAGTTTATTAATTTTATTAATAGGTGTAATAAGTTTAATAATTTTATTAATATGTTTAATAAGTTTAATCATTTTAATATTTAAATTCATATATTTAATTTTTGTAAATTATAAAGTTTATTAATCTTATTAATTGGTGTAATAAGTTTAATAATTTTATTAATATGTTTAATAAGTTTAATCGTTTTAATAATTAAATTCATATATTTAATTTTCGTAAATTATAAAGTTTATTAATTTTATTAATAGGTGTAATATATTTAATAATTTTAGTAGGATTTATAAATTTATTAAATTTGTTAAGTTTAGTAAATTATTAATTTTAATTAATTTATTAATTTTAATAAATCATTAATTTTAGGAATTCCTTAATTTTATTAAATTCATAATAAAATCAATTAGGTTTATTAATTTTAATAAATCAGTTTTTTGAAAAAATTATTATATTTATTAAACTTAATAAATTACGGATTAACTCCATGACTTAAATTTAAATCAATTAAACCCGACTGTGATGTTGGCAACATATTAACATAAACTTCGTACGTGTGGCATGTATTAACATAAGCTTCGTGTAGTTATTGACATATTCTAATACGTCGGATGGTTTCCACCATATTAGTGTAAACGTTGTGTAGCTAGGAAACTTTTTTTGCATATTTATACAGATACATTATAGAAAAGATAACATTCTACATTTTGAAGTAAATTTTTTTTAACTCAAAAATATTTTCAAGTAATTTAGAAAGTAATTCAATTTATATTCGAAGTGTAAAAAACACATATACATACAGTGTAGATAGATAGAAAGAAAAGCGGGGTCCGCACTCAATGCCATTAATGATGATATATCATCACATTAATAAGCCACCAAAAAGAACTTGAGTACTCTCTACGTTTCCTCTCTAGTCTTCCTCCTCCTCTATATAAAACCCTTCCTTTTTTTTTTTTTTTTTTGTAACTTGGGCTTTCAAAAACCCTTCCTTTCTCATCTCCTCTGCTTACTGTTCTCTAATCTAATTTCACCTTTCATTAAAAACCTAAACACTTTACCTTATTAACAAAACACCTTGAGTTTCTGAAAAATGTCGGAAGAATTCGACGAATCTGAGATCATTTTCCCCGACAACTGCTTCCCAACTCGCCGGCGTGATGAAGAGAACGAGAAAGAGAATCTTCCAGTTGACAACCGAGAAAACTCGAGACGGAGACGGAGCAAAACGACGCCGTTGCCTTCACCGGCGGCATTCTCGACGTCGCTTCCGGTTAATATTCCGGGATGATATGATGCGGAGGTACTCGGAGGATGATGAAGAATCTGATGGAGGAAGGAAAATGATTCCGCCGCATCTGATCGTGGGACGGAGGACGGAAGGTTTTCAAATGGCGTTTTCCGTTTGTACAGGTAACGGGAGGACACTCAAAGGGCGAGATCTAAGCCGGGTTCGTAATTCGGTTCTCAGGTTAACCGGTTTTTTGGAGGCTTAGTTTCAGACCGGTTCCCTATTTATCAAAATTTTCCATGTCTTCCAATTTTTTTTTCTCTTTAGCGGAAGAAATCAGCGGTCTTATTGTTTTTTTTTTATATAGTTTATTTGAAGTTCAAAAGGAAAATGTTAAAAAACATTAATTCCTTGTTTATTTAATTAAATTCTTAATTTTAATTATTCTTAAATGTAATAGAGAAAAGAGAAAATGACCTAAATAGCACTAGTCCAAGTTTTTATCCCTAAAAAAGCACTTATGGTCAATAATCACAAAAATAAGTTTCATTAAAGGTATTAATTACCTTTATGCCCCATAATTAATTAAAAAAAATAAATCATTTCTCACCGTCATCGTCTTCTCAGTTTCCTCTCGTCTCCTCTCGCCGTCGTCTTTTTTTTCTCGCCGTCGTCGTCGTCTCCTCTCGCCGTCGTTGTCATCTTCTCTTGCCGTTGTCATCATCGTCTCTTCTCGCCGTCGTCGTCTCCCCTCTCACTGTCACCACCACCATCGTCCCTCAGCTTTGTCATCACCATTGTTCTTTAGCTTCCTGATAATCTTTCTTAAATTTGCGAAAATCAATTGCGACGATCTCACTCAGCTTTGCCGTACGATCTCCCTCTGCTATGTCCGTCAAATTTCTCTGTTTGGAAAGCAGAGGTTTTGGTTACATGGGATCTCTCCATTGAGGCAAACTGTAATTTTGGTGATTGATGGTATGAATATTTGGAGATATGATTGGGTTATTGCTAGTAGTATAGATTTCGGTAAGTCATGTGGTAGAAGGATTTCTCCAGTCATCGAGATCTCCAAGATACAGTGACCATCAGTTTCCATTCCATCAGTTTCCATCTAGAAGGTATAAGAAACTATAAATTTCTGTGTAAATTCTAATCTTGGCTTTCACAGTTTCACTGACACAGAGGAGATGTTATGCCATCACGTCAAAATGATGCACTGCAGTGACGAACTAACCTCAGCTTCTCACCTGCTGGATATTCCAGAGATGGTTTGAAGCAGGATACAAACGATGATGACAGTCACAGGTTTGGACTGTACTCAAGCACAAGTAGACGAAGTGAAACTTTGGAATCCTGTTTTCAGAAATCGCCAAGATGGGCTTCAGACTCGTCTGCTTCTGGTGGGATTGAAGAGAATGCCATACCGAGAACAAATAGCTCAAAGCCTTCATGCTTGGATGAGGTAACTTGATCTTCTTACAATCTTCAAGATGAGCTTTTCATATAGATTTCATTCTTGACTTTTCACAATCTTCACTGATGTAATTGACTTGTATCACAGGAGAAATATTTTGATAGAGAAAGTACAACTATCTCCCCGAGGTTAAAGTACAAAATGGTTTATTAGGCTTGTGGCATTGGTGTTTCATTATTGTGGAGAAAGAGTGGACATGAGATTATTATTACTAGCTTGTAATGTCTTCTGAAAATAAAAAAGAATAGGTATCATATCTGGTTTCTTTAGACCACAAGAGTTTGTGGAAACCGACTTATGGTATGAGAGGAAATGGGGCTGTAGATTCTGTTAATATGATGTATCCACGAGGAAGTAAATCAAACTGTTAATCTTTTTTTTTACTATAATGGCTAGTGATGTTTACTTAAACAGGACAAAGTGTATTAAGCTCACAATTTATACACTTTGTATAACTGAGAATGATATTCTGGAAACTCATTCTAAATATCTTACATACTATCCTAAAGATATCAACATGCATAAGCAGAGCAAGACACCAAGCAAAAAAGTTTATAAATTTGTTACCATCTTATTTTCTGGAAGGCTTTCCTGAAACTACACAAATTTTTCCTAAACCTTTTCTAAACACTAGAAAATTTCACAAACACAAGCAACAAGAGACTCATAACCAAATTCAAGAGCCTACCAAATATATCAACATGCCTAAGCAGAACAAGACACCAAGTAAAAAAATTTCAAAATTTGTTACCATCCTATTTTCTGGAAGGCTTTTCCTGAAACTACACAAATGGTTCCTGAAAGTTTTTTGAAGCACTAGATAGTTTCACAAGCACAAACAACAAGAGACTAATAATGTCATAAGCATATTCAAGAGCCTACCAAATATATCAACATGCCTAAACAGAACATGACACCAAGGAAAAAAATTCAAAAGACCAAGTTTGACATGTGATTGATGTCTATATATATATCATCAGGTTGTAATATGGGTATGCATATGGGTAAATGATAACATTTCTTACACGCATTTTGATCCTCTTCAAAAACAGAGTTATGTAATAAAACACACTCATTTTATTTTCTGGAAATCAATCCTGAAAGTGCCAAAATCTATCATATATAACATATGTGTATTTAATGATACCACATTTAACACTTTTGCAAGAAAACACATTCATTTTAGTTTTCTGGAAACCCATCCTGAAAGTGCCAAAAGCTATCTTATATAACATATGTGTTTTCTGATGATACCACATTTAACACTTTCTTGATAGAATAATTGAAAATGCTTCATGCTATTCTATTTTAATGTACTCTGTTTGATATGTGTTATCTATTTTGTAGACAATGAACTCTATTTGGTGATTTCTACAGCCAGTGAATTTTCTTATAGATTTTGATTATGTTTTTTTCTGTTTTAGAAGATTAAGTTCTAATTTAGGATATCCATCCTGAACAAAGATTGTCTAACATTCCTTATACGCTTTTGATTCTCTTCGAAAACAGACTTATGCAAGAAAACACACTCATTTTATTTTTCTGGAAACCCATCCTGAAAGTGCCCAAAGCTATCCTATATAAAATATGTGTGTTTTTAATGATACCACATTTAACACTTTCTCGATAGAATTATTGAAAATGCTTCAAGCTATCCAATTATTAAACAGGACAGATTTTGACTATGTTTTTTTTTGTTTGGATGATTAAGTTCCAATTTAGGATAGCCATCCTGAACAAGGATTGTCTAACATTCCTTACACACTTTTGATTCTCTTCGAAAACAGACTTATGCAAGAAAACACACTCATTTTATTTTTCTGGAAACCCATCCTGAAAGTGCCAAAAGCTTACACACTTTTGATTCTCTTCGAAAACATACTTATGCAAGAAAACACACTCATTTTATTTTTCTGGAAACCCATCCTGAAAGTGCCAAAAGCTATCCAATATAACATATGTCTTTTATAATCATACCATATTTAACACTTTTCTTTATAGAATTACTGATAAGGCTTCAAGCTATCATATTTCCATTTTCTCTCTTTTATATGTGTTCTCTTCTTTGTAAACAATGTTTAGCTTCTTCTTATTAGAGGCTTTTTAATTAAATATTAACATTTTATTTCTAAATATCTTACTTGCTATCCTAAAACTCTTTTTTTTTTGAAACCCATCATGAAAGTGACAAAAGCTATCATATACCACATTTAACACTCTCTTGATATAATTATTGAAAATGCTTCAACTATCCTATTTTCATGTTCTCTGTTTGATATGTGTTCTCTATTTTATAGACAATGAACTCTATTTGGTGATTTCTATAGCCAATGATTTTTTTATAGATTTTTATTATGTTTTTTTTTGTTTTGGAAGATTAAACCTCAATTTAGGATAGTCATCCTGAACAAGAATTGTCTAACATTTCTTACACACTTTCGATTCTCTTCGAAAATAGACTTATGCAAGAAAACACACTCATTTTATTTGTTTTGGAAACCCATCATGAAAGTGCCAAAAGCTATCCTATACCACATTCAACACTTTCTTGATAGAATCATTGAAAATGCTTCAAGCTATCTATTTTAATGTTCTCTGTTTGATATGTGCTCTCTATTTTGTAGACAATGAATTCTATTTGGTGATTTCTATAGCCAATGAATTATTTTCTTATAGATTTGATTATGTTTTTTTTTTTTGGAAGATTAAGTCCCAATATAGGATAGCCATCCTGAACAAGAATTGTCTAACATTCCTTACACACTTATGATTCTCTTCGAAAACAGACTTATGCAAGAAAACACACTTATTTTTTTTTGGAAACCCATCCTGAAAGTGCCAAAAGCCATCCTAGATAACATGTGTCTTTTATAACTATATCACATTTAACACTTTCTTTATAGAATTACTGTAAGGCTTCAAGCTATCATATTTTCATTTTCTCTCTTTTATATTTGTTCTCTATTTGGAGATTTCTATAACCAAATGAATTTCTGATTATGTTATTTTGTTTTGGTTGTTCTGAAGATTAAGTTCCAATGCAGGATAGCCATCCAGAACAAGAATTGTCTAACATTTCTTACACGCTTTTTGATTCTTTTCGAAAACAGATTTATGTAATAAATCACACTCATTTTTTTCCGGAAACCCATCCTGAAAGTTACACAAGTTATCCTAGATAACATGTGTGTTTTATAACCCTACCACATTTAACACTTTTTTGATAGTATTACTAAAAATACTTCAAGCTATCATATTTACATGTTCTCTGTTTTATATGTGTTCTCTATTTTGTAGACAATGAACTCAAATTGGAGATTTTTATAGTTAATGAATTTCTTATAGATTTTGATTATGTTGTTTTGTTTTGGTTGTTCTGAAAGATTAAGTTCCAATTCAGGATAGCCATCCAGAACAAGAATTGTCAAACATTTCTTACACGTTTTTTGATTCTCTACGAAAACAGATTTATGTAATAAAACACACTCATTTTATTTCCGGAAACCCATCCTAGATAACATGTCTTTTATAATCATACCACATTTAACACTTTCTTTATAGAATTATTGAAAAGGCTTCAAGCTATCATATTTCATGTTCTCTCTTTTATATGTGTTCTCTGTTTTGTAAACAATGAATTAAATGTTTGAAGTAAAACGTTTTGTAAATATGTTGATATGAAATGTTCTGGAAAGCTTTCCTGAAACTACACAAATTCTTTCCTGAAACTACACAAATCCTTCCTGAAATTAACAAAACCACACAATTTCACAAGAACAAGCAAGCGACTAGAAATGTCATAAGCAAATTCATGAGCCTACCAAAGGTATCAATATGCTTCAAGACTTCCAAGAATTTCTTTAATAACAACATAAATGAAACAAACGTCGTCATCATTCATTATAAACTTCTTACTTGTCCAAGACAACATCAAAGTTAAAAAACATAGTCTTAGCATAACAGGTCTTGAATCTTCCATCGTGTTGTTGTCCTGTGTAACCAAGCAAAAAAAAATTCAAATTTTCTAGTATCGGATTTTCTGGAAAGCTATCCTGAAAGTTTGAAACACCTTCCTGAAACTAAAAAAAAATCTATATCTAAACAGACTATGTAGAAAGCTAGATCATTCGTCCCTGTGGAAGACCTGAGTCTGTAAACAAAGGTATGTAAAAAGAGCGAAATGTAAGTGAACCATAAACGACTTCATTCATTCAAAACAGTCAAGTAACAAACATAGAATGATGGTTAAAGGACAAAACAGTTTATACAACCAACTCTCTTGTAAAAGAACAACACATCTCATTCCTATAGACTCTAGCATACACATCTCATTCTGGAAAGCTATCAGAATTTGCACTGTTGAAACATCCTAAACTCAAGATGGAAAGATAATACACAAATGAGAGGGAGAACGAGAAGCATTTAAATTAATGAGAAATATAATACTAAAGTAAGCTGTGGAACATGATTTTTGTTCACCACTTGGTGTCATGATAGCAGCACCCTTTGACGTCCAAGGAACTCCATGCCTCCCTAGAATGTAACCTAGACCTTTCAAGTATCTATAAACCTCATAGCTTTCCCAACATGATCCACGTTTTTCCTCTGCAATTATCTCATACAAACCCTTAAGTGAAATCACTATATCTTCACTACCCAAGATCTGCAACTCTCATATTTCATACTTGTCAAAGTAAGAGACTTTATCAGATGAACTGAGTAAAAAAAACAAAACTTTGTTTGACAACATACAAAACCTCTTCTATGAAACAGTTGCTGTCCAAAGCTTCCCTTTTTTAACTTTAACTTCAGCCATTCCTAGTTCTCTAACCCAACAAGCCTTTGAAGATCCAACTCTACAAAAAAGAAAAGAAACACAATGAGGATGATTAGCTTTGATATACAGAAACTAGTTGATGAAGTTAGATTCACTTGAATTGAAACTCTTCGTTGTCATCGACTGCAATATATGGATTACAGAGTGCTTCAGATGCAATATATGGTTTGTAACCATTTTCACACAAAAAGCAATCAGGTTTAGCTCGATTACAGAGAGATGACGGAGATGATTACAGTGGAGATGATCACGACGGAGATGAGTGACATCGGATGTTGATAACTTGATCAAATCAGAAACACGAGAGAATGAGATGCGGAGAGGAAGACGACGATGGAATCAAGGCTGATGCAGAGACGACGGATCAAGACTAACGCAGAGACGACGGAACGAATATGACGACGATGATATCAAAGTCTTCTTCACCGGAGAAGATGGAATCGACGATTCGCCGGAAATGATAGATCGAGAAATGAGTTTTGTGATTTTTTTTGTTTTATTAATTATAACACAATGATAGTAATGTCATTTTACCCTTTAATGAATGCTATTTTGTGATTTTCTTTCTTTAGTGTCATTTTTGGGATAAAAATTTCAAAGGTGCTATTTTAAACAATTGCCCTAGAGAAAAGCAGAAGAAAATAATTTCAGATTACTGTTCTTTTTTTTTCTGGGATCAGTTTCAAAAATCTTATGATTAGGATATTTTAGTTGTTTTTGCAGAGATTGAGATCCAATGTTCATCAACCGTGCGTTTATGTGTATGAAATTGAATCTGTAGCAAAATGAATAATATTTTATTCTGAAGATCTATGTAGAAATTGGAATATATTTTTGTTTCACTAATCGATAGAAGGACAAAAGACAAATAATACCAGCTGTTGGGACCTAATTGATTGAGAGAGAGAGAGGTCACATTTCTTGCCGGTGACAGCAACGTGAAAAGAATTAATTATTTTTAACGTATTTTAACAACCAAATTTGCATTGTTTTGTTTTTATTACTCGGTTCAGTAATGTCAAAACGGTTTAGCATTTGTTTTTTCTTAACGTTTTAGCATTTGTTCGTGAAAAAAGATAATAAGATAAGAACAGTAAAATACTAGATACACGTGTTCGAGAGCAAGTCAAAGTTTAGCCCAAACAAAGTTACGTGGTCAAGAAAATTAACTTATTTTATCTCCAGTTCTTAACCAAATATTAAAATGCAATGGAAGTCCATTATTCAAACATTATTCTTCATTTTTTTTTAAAAGCATATGAAGATCTTGACATCAACGACATGATTATATATCTTGTAGCCATCCCTTTGGAGATGGAGTGTCCTCGTGGGTTTACTTTTGTAAGTGAGACTAGCCCAATGGGCCAAACGAAGACTGATCAAGACATGAGCCCAATCCAACAAGATCAACAGAAACTGCAAAAGGTGACAAAACAGAGTGAGACAAAATAGAGGAGCTGCAGTACGGTAAAGGAGACGCTCCTCTGCTCTAACAGATTTGATACTCTGCGTGACTCACCTCTGACAGCTGTAGTCAGTAGATAAGATCCTGCTGTAACGTCTAGATTGTTCTTAAACTCTCTATATATGTAATCAAAGCTCCATTGTAATCGATAAGAAAAATAAGAGAAAGTTCAGACATTTAGTCTTTCAGTCCTGTTCTTTATATGGTATCAGAGTGTCGCTAACCTTAACAGGTGAAATGATGGCTGCGACCTATCGTTTTCCCGACAGAGTTCATATCACCAGTTCCGTCACCATCAAGCTAAACGATAGCAACTATCTCCTATGGAAGACCCAGTTTGAATATCTCCTCTCCAGTCAGAAGCTCGTCGGCTTCATCAACGGTGCTGTCACGGCTCCAGAAACCACGACTACTGTCGCCACTGAAGAAGGAGAAAACGTCGTCCCCAACCCGCTGTATGAAGAATGGTTCTGCTCTGACCAACTAGTCCGGTCATGGCTGTTCGGTACGCTCTCCGAGGAAGTCCTTGGTCATGTTCACAATCTCACAACGTCTCGTGAGATCTGGTTGTCGCTTGCTGAAAACTTCAACAAAAGCAGTGTGTCTCGTGAATTCACTCTCCGTCGCACACTTCAGCTTTTGTCGAAGAAAGACAAGCCCCTGTCTGCGTACTGTCGTGAGTTCAAGTCCATCTGCGACTCCTTGAGCTCGATTGGAAGACCTGTTGACGAGTCTCTCAAGATCTTTGGCTTCTTGAATGGTTTGGGAAGGGAATATGACCCCATCACTACGGTGATTCAGAGTTCTCTTAGTCGTCTGCCCTCCCCAACGTTCAATGATGTCATATCTGATGTGCAAGCCTTTGACGTCAAGTTGCAGTCTTATGAAGATGCTCCCTCTGCAAACCCTCACTTGGCATTCAACACTGAGAGATCTGCGTCTCAACCACCTCCGTACAATCCAAACTACAGAGGCAGAGGTCGCTCTAACTACAGAGGAAGAGGAGGTTACTCCAGCAGAGGCCGCGGTTTCAGTCAACATCAAACTCAGAGTCGTCCCTCTGGTGATCGTCCAACCTGTCAGATCTGTGGTAGAGTTGGACACACTGCAGTGAAGTGCTACAACAGGTTCGACAATAACTACAACACTGAAGCCTTTGCCTCTCTGCGTGTGTCTGACGAAACAGGAAAAGAATGGATTCCTGACTCGGGTGCCTCCAACCACGTCACTCCCTCTGCAACTGGTCTCCAGCAGGTCTCCTCCTATGAAGGTACAGATGCTATAATGGTGGGAGATGGTGCTTACCTGCCCATCACTCACATCGGCTCCACTAATCTCTCTACACAGAAAGGTAACATCCCTATAAACGAGATACTTGTCTGCCCGAATATAAAGAAATCTCTGTTATCTGTTTCGAAACTTTGTGATGATTACCCCTGTGGAGTGTTCTTTGACTCTAACAAGGTCTGCGTGATTGATTTACAAACTCAGAAAGTGGTGTCAGAGGGTCCTCGAAATAAAGGACTCTACATGCTGAAGAACCGAGAGTGTGAAGTGTTCTATTCAAACCTTCAGACTGTGACAAGTGCAGAGATCTGGCATCACCGGTTAGCCCACTCCAACATGAAGATTCTTCAGCAGCTCAACTCCAGCAAGGACATCAGTTTCAATAAGAAGACAACACAACCCATCTGTGAGCCTTGCCAGATGGGAAAGAATTCAAGACTTCCGTTTTTTGCTTCTACTTCTTGTGTGGTGAAACCTCTAGATCGGATTCATTGTGATCTATGGGGTCCCTCTCCAGTTGTATTAAACCAGGGTTTCAAATATTATGCAGTCTTTATTGATGAGTTCACTAATTACACCTGGTTTTATCCCCTACACAACAAAGCTGAGTTCTTTTCTATCTTCAAAACGTTCCAAGTGATGGTAGAAAATCAGCTAAACACAAGAATTAAAGAGTTTCAAAGCGATGGGGGAGGTGAGTTTACAAGCAATACGATGAAGAAACACTTAGCTGAGTCTGGTATTATTCACAGACTGTCCTGCCCATATACTCCTGCTCAGAATGGAAAAGCAGAGAGGAAGCACCGGCATATTGTTGAACTTGGCCTCTCGATGATCTTTCACAGCAATACGCCTCTGCAGTACTGGGTAGAAGCGTTCTTTACAGCTAACTACATTGTCAATCTACTCCCAACTCAGCAGCAACCAAGCCCTCATGAGTGTCTGTTTCATAACAAACCTGACTACACTATGCTTCGAGTCTTTGGGTCTGCGTGTTACCCATGTCTCAGACCAGTAACACAACACAAGTTTGATCCTCGTTCTCTACAATGCGTGTTTCTCGGTTATAACAGTCAGTACAAAGGCTACCGGTGTCTGTTCCCACCAACTGGGAAGGTCTACATATCGAGACATGTGCTGTTTGAGGAGTCTGAGTTCCCATTCAGTTCGAGGTACAAGCATCTGATTCCTGAGTATCAGACAGTACTACTGAAAGTTTAGCAAGCAAACAACTCTCCTCTGACTCTTACAACGCCTTTGACTCCTCCCATACAACTACTTCCGAGAAAAATACCTGTCGAACCAGAGCTGCAGAATGTACAAGAAGCAGTTGCAGAAGCTGACCAGCCTCATAAAAACAATGAGGACCATGTAGAGAACGAAGAACAAGTAGAAGCAGAGCCAGTAGTTAACGCTCATCCCATGACTACTCGTTCTAAAGTTGGAATCTCAAAGCCAAACAGTCGGTATGTGATGCTTGCTACGAAGTTCTCGCCAACTGAACCTCGAAACATAGCTGAAGCAATGCAACATCCTGCTTGGAATGAGGCTGCCCTTGAAGAGATCCGGAGAATACATCTGCTTCATATGTGGACTCTAGTTCCACGAACTCCAGATATGCATGTCTTGGACTCTCAGTGGCTTTTCACAACTAAACTCAACCCTGATGGCACACCATGAAAGAGGAAAGTGAGACTGGTCGCCAGAGGCAACAAACAGGAGGAAGGAGTGGACTACCTAGAGACGTTTAGTCCCGTTGTCAGAACTGCTACAATCAGACTTGTCCTCAAAGTAGCTACTGCTCGCAACTGGCCTCTGAAACAACTAGATGTCTCAAATGCTTTCCTACACAGGGACCTACAAGAACCAGTATACATGTTTCAACCATCTGGCTTTGTTGACTCCAGCAAACCTGATCACGTCTGTCGTCTAACAAAAGCTCTGTACGGCCTAAAACAAGCTCCCCGTGCCTGGTTTGACACCTTCAGTCGGTTCCTCCTTGAGTTTGGATTCGTCTACAGTAAATCTGATCCCTCCCTGTTTACATACATCAACAAAAACATTGTCTTGATACTGTTGTTGTATGTGGACGACATACTGCTCACAGGAAACTCTCAAACCTGTCTAGATGAGTTACTGGTGGCTCTTCATGGAAGATTTGCTATGAAAGACATGGGGAAGCCAAAATATTTTCTGGGAATTCAGATAGAAGAGACAGTGACTGGCCTATTTCTCCATCAAGAAGCGTATGCAGCAGACATCTTGCATCAAGCAGGAATGTCAGACTGCAATCCTATGCCAACACCACTCCCTATCATAACCGATGATCCGGAAGCTGAGCTATTCTCGGAGCCTACATACTTCAGAAGCTTGGCAGGGAAGCTGCAGTACTTAACCATCACGAGACCCGACATACAGTACGCAGTCAACTTCATCTGTCAACGTATGCACGCTCCAACAGTCTCAGATTTTGGGCTTCTCAAACGAACTCTGAGATATGTTAAAGGAACGCTCAAAGCAGGCTTACCGATTGTCAAAGAACAGAATCTTCTCCTCACTGCATTCTGTGACAGTGATTGGTCTGGCTGCAAAGATACGAGACGCTCCACTGCAGGATTCTGCATCTTCTTGGGTTCTACAATTCTATCTTGGTCAGCAAAGCGTCAGGACTCTGTCTCGCACTCATCTACTGAGGCCGAGTACAGATCACTGACTTCAACTGCTAGAGAACTCACATGGATTGCCAACTTGCTTCGTGACCTGTAAATTCCTCAGCATCAGGCAACTGTAGTCCACTGTGACAATCTCTCAGCAGTGTATCTCTCCACCAATCCAGCTCTGCATCGTCGTTCGAAACACTTTCAGACAGATTATCCCTATATAATAGAACAAGTTGCGTTTGGATTTGTGGAGACAAAGCACATTCCCTCCTCAGCTCAACTAGCAGACATCTTCACTAAGTTCCTGCCTCGCAAAACGTTTCTCAGCCTGCATGACAAATTCGGTGTCTCTGTTCCAACAGCCACGAGTTTGAGGGGGAATGTAAGTGAGACTAGCCCAATGGGCCAAACGAAGACTGATCAAGACATGAGCCCAATCCAACAAGATCAACGGAAGCTGCAAAAGGTGACAAAACAGAGTGAGACAAAACAGAGGAGCTACAGTACGATAAAGGAGACGCTCCTCTGTTCTAACAGATTTGATACTCTGCGTGACTCACCTCTGACATCTGTAGTCAGTGGATAAGATCCTGCTGTAACGTCTAGATTGTTCTTAGACTCTCTATATATGTAATCAAAGCTCCATTGTAATCGATAAGGAAAATAAGAGAAAGTTCAGACATTTAGTCTTTCGGTCCTGTTCTTTATAACTTTGACATAATTATAAGCCGACGGAACATGCATCTAGCCATGTTCCTATCCATCCAAAAACTTTACTGACTGAACTGTTTTTTTTTTGACAACTCTGACCGAACTGTTTGAATACACTATTTTTTAAGCTTGTTCTTCACATTAGAATTTGCGATAGTATAATATACTGTACATGCTTAATACTTTTCCAGCCAAAAAAAATATCAAATCAAACTTCTTGGTCTTAGATTAGGCAGCTTTTCTCTGATGGTCAATTTTTGTTACCACTCGTGCTTTCCTTTTAATATTTTTTTATAAACCCGACAAGGAAATAATACGTCACAATATAATTGAATAAAATTCCTCTTATCTGTCACAAATAAGATAACCAAGAATGTTTATGTAATAATAGGGTGAAACGTTTCTTCAAAAAAAAAAAATAGCGCGAAACGAAACGGTTATATTTTTATTAATATATAAGCATAAATATTTTATTTTTAACATAAATATTTTTCTTGGTTTTAATGTTAAGTGGTCTATAGTGTTATCGTCATGCCTATTATCAAGATAAGTTAGAAAGAACCTTTTCGTTCCTCATATGAAATAACCAAAGCATGTACGTTATGTGTTTTTCGCCGCGAAGATAACACTATTTTATTATTTTAGAAAAGTCTTTTAAATATTTACCAATTATGATGCCCTAGTTTTATACGAACTAGTAAAGTATATTTTTTACTTTACAATGTCAAAATGGAATTTAGCAAAAAAAAAAAAAGGTTCAAATGGACAGAAAAAAATAAGTGAGATGACGTGGAAGTACAACTGGGCCACGTGTGTGAGAACTAACAGAAACTTCGAGTGAGATGATCATAAGAGTCAGAATCTGATTAGACTGTTACAGATGATATGTTTCATTGCTGTTTGATCAAGAAAAAAAAGATATGTTTCATTGCATTCACGTGCACTCCTTTGAAGCCACAGATCTTTCCACCCCAATTTATTACGTGTGCGAGCAAACAAATAACCCAAAAGCATTTGATTACATCCATTTAGCTTGTCTATTTCTCAATAACTCTCTCGAAAGGTTTATAGTTTGGCCCAAGTTTACATTTAATGCAGACTCTATTGCTTTTGGGTCTCTGCAACTTCTAGTTATGAAAATCATTTTCTGTAATTGCTCAATATGTATCCAAAAGGAGAATTAATTTCCAACGGATGACAACGAAGGTTGTTTCGCCGACTTATGAATCAATTTGTTGCGTGAGGAATATGTGAACAAGAATATTCTGCACAGTGAAATGCGACAAAGAAGTTGTTTCTGCAGCAAAAGCCTTTTGCTTGAGATAAAATCTCTCACATTTTGTCCTAAAGAGGTGGTTTACTTACAAATCTGAGCTCCCAAATTGACAATTGGCTTGACTTTGTCAAACTGGTTGATGGATAACCAAACTTGCTGATGTGTGCTTTAGGAAGAGAACCTACTTTTGCCAAAAACAGAATAAAGACAACAAACAAATGTCTTTGAGATTATTGCATCAATCACCAAAAACTATTGAACGCAGTAAACTTTGAGAGATAAAAATATTCACCCTTTGGAAGGACAAGTGTTGCGGATATCTTTGAGAGGTGCACGCAGACCACTAGCAGGCCCGGCTCAAACCTTTTAGAAGCCTGGTGCAAAAAGAAAAAAAAATTGAATAATTTATCTCTCACAGTTAAGAATTTTATAAATTTAGGCCCTTTTTAAACATTTCTTTTCTGAAATTAGGACCCTAAAATCCCCTTAATTTTTTTGAAAAAAGTTGTTGGATCCTGTGCTCTTGCTCCATCAGCACTCCCCTAGAGCCGAGCCTGACCACTAGCACGAGAGCCAGACCTAGAATATCTAGAAGATGATATAGCTGAGACAAATATTTCCACTGATTTCTCTGCTATTTCTGTGTAGTGCCCCATATGTGAAATGATGGACCCACACTTTTCAACATCGTCGGTTTCATGTTTCTGCACTTACAACTTCACACGATAGCATTTACAAGCATTATCAACAGTGAGGTTCGTGAAACTTTAGTTGTTGATCTATTAACCGCAACATCTAATTCTTGTGTTTTTGAGTCTTTCTCACTTTAAGAAATTGAGACAAAGCCTTATAGCTCACTCAGCTTGTCAAGAGGTGGAAAGAAGATAAAACTCCCAACTAAATACCAAGTCATGGATTGGAAGACAGTTTGAGGACGAGGAAAACGTCGCGGCCGTAGATCCTATCACTAACTACTCTTTCATTGTATTGTTGGTAACTTTAGTCTCTTCTTTTGTTGTTTCACAGGAAGGGATTCAACCACTTTCTCGCAAACTTTATCCAGCTATAAAACATATCATCTTATTTTGTTTATGTTTAATTTGAAATCCTTTAATAAAAAAAAGGATAGCACGGCACGAAAAAACATTTACTCAGAGTAAAATTTCCTAAATAACATCAAAGATATTCGTGCACAACGCAGAGTAGCTCTATTTTAAACTTTAAAAGTTTAAAATAAAAGCATTATCTTAAATTTAACCTTGATACTACGTGATACATCACGAAATATGTCACTGAAATATTAGTGCAATCTTTATATTTCATTAAAGGCATTGTGTCATTTATTTTTGATGAAAAATATATTTATACTAGGGTCAGCCCGCCCTACGGGCGGGATGTTAGTTCAAAAATAATTGAAATAGTTAGAGTAAATATTTAATATAATTTTTTATTAACTTAAAATATAAATATTAGTTTAATTCTGTATTTTTTTTTAGTTTTTGAAGTCTAAATAAACTCTGATATTTTGATAATTAGATACGTATTCTTTATTCCGGGTAATTCTACACTAAATTTAGAAACTGCTAAATTTCTATTGAATTTATTGTTGACATTTAAATATTTATAATATAATGCAAATGATTACAAAGAGATATGGAAGATATATTTGCATTAGATATATATTGTTTATAGTAAAAAATATGCCATATAAAACTAATTATTTAGATTTTGAATTTAATAGGTGCATTTAATTTTTAATAACAATTATAGTTTACTGGAAAGTTTATACTATTTGAATTTTTATTAATTATTGATCTTCTCATTTTGCGTCTAGCTAAGGAATAAACAAATCTTGAGATATTATAATAGATTCATGTCGAGAAGAAATTACTTCTGATATGATACCATATGATATTCACTAACCTACTGAGGTTGGTTGTGGTGACTTTGTAGATCGAATGAGCATTCGGGCTTGTCTAGATGATTGCGGCTCATTGTCTGGATGATCACCTGATGGAAATGTATGTTCGGTAATGTTAATAATACTGATGAACTCATCAACAATTTCTATGTTAAAAATAAAGAAAAGCCGGACGAACCGGAACTTGAAACTCTGGAGGCATCGTGAACGTTTGGTGTGTCTAAGTCAGCGCCCATGCTTTTCTCTTGGTTACTACCCGACTCACTGGAACCAGAACATGGAACTCTTCTAGGTGTTTTGTTATCCATGAATCAGAGTAGGTTTCACAAAACGAAACGGTGCTTGAGTGGAATGTGTAGATGCAAAGGGGCTGATCACTAAAATAAGAGCCATTGTTGATTTGTATCTCTCTGTCAGTTACATATTAACTTAACAGGGGATGTGAGAGGTCAATTAATTTTATTTTTCAATACAACACATTTCTGTGTAATTGTTGTATATTATTATATGGCCGAAGAATTAAAAGAATAATTGTTTGTCCACTATCAAACTCTGTTCTGATGTATACCTATGCGTCTAATATTGTACAGGTTTAGGTGAATACGGTCAGTGATCGTCGCAGGACATAAATATGCTGTAATCAGTCGCTGTGAATTCTAAAGTTAAAACTTAAGCCTTACGTTAATTCGACATTTGTATAATACACGAACATCTGTGTATCCTTGATAAAGAGGAAATAAGGTAACTGGAAGACCAATACTTGTGTAATTGCACGAAAGCATGTTTTAATT
The DNA here is from genome assembly GCA_019706035.1 of Raphanus raphanistrum subsp. raphanistrum. Lineage (NCBI taxonomy): Eukaryota > Viridiplantae > Streptophyta > Magnoliopsida > Brassicales > Brassicaceae > Raphanus > Raphanus raphanistrum. The sequence continues at coordinate 16,241,506 of CM033988.1, read as the reverse complement.
TTACTAAATAATTTGTTAAAAAAAAGACGGTTCATATTTTATTCGTAAATAAATATCTTTATCTAAAAATATATATAGTGGTAGCCTATTAATGTACGTGCACTAACCATACCAAAATTATTTACCTCATAACTTGAACTAACAGATTCTAAAACCTTAGTTCAAGTTATGAGGTAAATAATTCAAGTTATGTGGTAAATAATAATTTACCTCAGTTCAAATTATTTAGCTCAGCGATTGTTAAAGGCTCAACAAACCTTGATAGTAAATATAATAGTAAAGGACCTAGCAACCAAATAGAGTTGAGAACGTGTTGTTCAACCAACCTTAGTAGTAAATATAATAGTATTGATAGAGTTGAGAACGTGTTGTTCAGCTCAGAAAGAGTTACTGGTACAAATTTTCATACGAAGTTGTGGAGCTGCTACCATCATCAGATCCACATGTTTAAGAACAAATTCCACATTATTTCTTAGACATCACATGCTAAATAAATATCTTTATCTAAAAATATATATAGTGGTAGCCTATTAATGTACGTGCACTAACCATACCAAAATTATTTACCTCATAACTTGAACTAACAGATTCTAAAACCTTAGTTCAAGTTATGAGGTAAATAATTCAAGTTATGTGGTAAATAATAATTTACCTCAGTTCAAATTATTTAGCTCAGCGATTGTTAAAGGCTCAACAAACCTTGATAGTAAATATAATAGTAAAGGACCTAGCAACCAAATAGAGTTGAGAACGTGTTGTTCAACCAACCTTAGTAGTAAATATAATAGTATTGATAGAGTTGAGAACGTGTTGTTCAGCTCAGAAAGAGTTACTGGTACAAATTTTCATACGAAGTTGTGGAGCTGCTACCATCATCAGATCCACATGTTTAAGAACAAATTCCACATTATTTCTTAGACATCACATGCTATGCAGGAAGAAACACCTCGCTGGAGCTTCTTGGAGCACTTGGAGAAGGGAATGTAACACCAGCCGTTGTAAGTCTGAACAACCGTCAACTGTCTTGATTCATGAATAAAAAGCTAGGGAAAAAAAATTAGTGGCAAAACAATTTACTGGTCATGAAATTTGAAGATTTGTGTCACACCTGAGGCTGTGATTTGATGACATAACCATTGAGTTCAGCGGTGGTTAGGGTCTGTACTTCCTGTGCTTAAGATACTTTGGTGTTATTGTGGAGTCATCTGTGCCATTACCCACCAATGTACGGTAGTTTTAAGTTTTTGGAAAAATTAGTAATGAGAACAGAAATATATTGAAGGTGATGGATTAATAAAATAATAAGGTGGAGTTACCGTACCTTTCATAGTAAATCTGCCCTGCATAAGTCTCGGTGTCAAAGAAGAAATGAGTGCCAGAGGTGCGTTCAGATAAAGCCGGCCCAAAAAAATGACATTATGTTGTACGGTGCTGAGTTCTGTTGCATACGCATTTGACTAACTTACATCCCTATTGTTTTCAAGCTGCAAGAGATTACAAAAGAAAGAAATATAATCACCCATTGGTTAATTCAACTTGTTACAAAATCCTAAACTACACAATTATAGTTCATCATGAGTCTTACATAAAGAGTGGTGGATCTAGAGAGAACCTGAAGGAGTGATTATCACCTCGAACCAACTCATCAAACATGGAACAAATCTGGAAAATTACCATTAAATTAAAAATCAAAACTTTGTTAAACATAGTCGGCAGAGGATAAATTTCAAGAGAATTAGAGATAAAGAATCAACTTATAGAGTTTAAGCAATGAATCTTAGACGAAGGAGGTGGGTCAAGCTTCGATCCGAACTCTTTCAACTGCTCCTCCGGCTCTGGAGTCATCATGGATGAAACAGAGAATTTTTAACCGACAATGTGCTCATCTCTCTAAGCCAAAGCACCATACATGAAGATGGAGAAGACGAAAAGGGTTTCTTTCTTGTTTATGTCGGATTCATTTGTTGTTCAGAGGGGGGAGCGATCTTCATTTCTATTCTAGGAGTGCTCTAATACATAGATAGCAGAGAGATTAAGGGATCAAGAAAAAAAAACAGAGTGAGATACGAACCTATTTACAACACACACCGACGTATGAGCAGCACAACCGAAGAGATCATATCAGACACACGAATTTAAGACATTCGGAGTAAACACGCATCCGTTACAGCATCTGTTTCGTCACGCTCGGCGCCGATGGAGACAGGGAGGACGAAGGCGAGGACTCCAAACTCGATTAGGGTTCACGCGAGACGTGATTCTATGGGCCGGGAATCACACACATTAAACCCATGAAGCACACAACATTACACGTGAAGCCCAGGAAGCACAGACCACTACTCCGCGTTTCATTTAACGCGACACGTGTCGGCGTCACAGAGATCCTATTTGTGACATGGCATCCGACGTGTCAACAGGAGAGAAAAAACCATCTTTTATAGTAATAGATATATGGTAGTATATTATTATGTATATAACTATAGTTTGAAATTTTGTATTTGAAAATTGCTTATACGAGATGAAATAGATTAGTTAAAATTATATATGTGTTTAAAAACAATATAAAATGTGTTTTATATTGTTTTAAGTTTTGTTATTATTTTTGGTTTTTTACATGAACTAAACATAAATTGTTTCTTGATCAGTTAATTACGAGGATACAAGGTAATGTTATTTAGTTAATCTTGTAGGATTGGATATATTTTCCTAAACTTGTAACTTTTTTTAAAGGTCTGACTAATTATATTATTACATGATGAGAAATATTACATAGACGATACAGTCGATATATCTACTACTACATGAAAGTACACGTTTGATTGCGTCACTCTGAGCCGTTCTATGAAATCTATATTCGATGATATACCCTACATCATACTAAAAACCTTTGTAACTTTTTTATTTATTTCTGCATAATTTGCATTTTCTGGGATTTGAAACTCGTACATTCTGATGTAGAAGCATTAATAATTTTTTAGTTAAACTAGTGGACTAAAGAGACTTCCAACTAAACAAATAATCCATAGTTGTCGAAACTAAATATTCTGTAGTTATAACACTTCAACACGATTATTTGAAATTAAATTTAAAAACTAACTAAATTTTACAACCCAAACTTGTAATCCTCTGTATCTTGATTTAGAAACTTAATTTTGAGATTTGTTATGATTTAGAAACTAGCATATCAGTTTTGGATAAAATTATATAAAAATAATATTCAGTGCGATCTTTTAATAGGTTTATAAATTTTAGGCAAATAAATATATAACAATCGCAGCTGCTTTTCAAGGTTATATATTTTGCAAAAAAAAAATTATACTTTTTGAACGGTACTGTAAATCCAAATTAAAAAAAATTGTAAACCATAAACCCTAAATATATTAGGATGACCCTCACCAACTTAGTTTATTTTTAAACTATTAATGAATATAAATCCAAAAGAGCTGGACTTAGGAATGTCAAATGGACCTGTGGATCACGGGACAAGCCCGTTTAAACCTGTGGCGGGGCGGGTTTGGGCCTAAAGATTGTTATCCTGCAACATTGCGGGCTTCGCGGGAAAGGGCTTGTGCGCGATGGGCCTTTTGCGGTACGGGCCCAGATAGATCGTGGGATACCAAAAATTCCCGCATCTTCTTCGCTTCTCATTTCCTCCGCCACCTGAAAAACAAAAGAGAGAGAGAGAGAGAGCGAGAGGAAGGCCACTCGGTGCCACAAGAAACGGAGCTCCGGCCATGGTTTCTTCATGCATGATGCCTCCGATCTACCATTCGCCTTTTATCTCCTCCGGTGAAGTTTCTTGGAGCCATAGCAAGAAGATCCATTTCCGGCCATGGTTTCTTCATAGACGGTGGTCCTAGGCTCTCTTGCTTCGATCATACACCGGAGCTTCTCCTTCACTGCATGCATGTTCGTTTTCTTCTCCATTTCTCCTCTCTATGTACTTATAATTTTTTTTAATTATTATTGATCTATGTAGTTACTGATTTTTTTCTTTTCTTTTTGTAGTCTAACAGTTTGACTTGGTTTAACTTTTCAGGTGTGTTCTCTGAAGCTTTGATCCACCACTGGTGCTTCATTGCTTCTTATAGATCCAACGCCTGAGCTTTATATGTTGTAAGATCCACCACCTAATGACTACACCTTGTTTGTCTATGTGTCGGTTAGGTTAGTTAAAATATTAACTTAAAACCAGTGTCCTAATGTGTATTTCTTAAGTCTCTATTTCGGTTAGATTAAGGATTCAACTTATGCTTGTTTTGTGTTCAGTTTATGATTAGTGTTTTGTTTTTATAGGTGAAAAGAATAGACAAGACAGAGTTGAAACTACAAAGTGAACAAGTAGGCGAATAGTGGTGACAGTAAAACTGATGTAGGCTCAAAACGATATAGAAGATGTTCAGTTGATGTAAGTTTTGGTCGTACACCAGCTTGAACTGTCGCCACCACCTGGCTCCTTGTTTAGTGAAGAAGAAATCAACACCGTTACACTGAGCTGCAAAGATTGTAAGGTGTTACCAATCTGAAACTTTAAGTTTTTTGAGCTGCAAAAGTGTGATTTGAGTTGATGTTTATTTGAGTTGCTGTTTCTTTTGATTTGGTGTTTTCAGTTGCTGTTTTTTTAATGACATTGTTTTTAGTACTAGCAACTTTGAATTAGTGTTTGGTTTTAATTTTATAAATTCAGAAAACAATAGCATTTGTTTTTTTATGAAATTATTAGTTATGTTTTGATTCAGAAAAAATAATTGTGTCTTAAACTCTTCACTCTTGATCATGTATAACAGGACATAACAAATTAACCAATGATTCTAAAGTGGACACGACATACATATCACTATATCATCGCCAAGCTGAACTAATAACATGTTTTTTCCAAATTAACAGGATATATTTAGCTTGGATCGTCGCCAAGCTGGATCATCGCCAAGCAAGATGCAGATTGAAATTATCCCGCGGACCGGCCTGTTTGTAACAGGACTTTAGGCGGGACGGGATTGGGCCGGGGCTTTGGAGTACCGCAGTCCGCGCGGGACTGGACCGCAATGAATCGCAAATCGACGAGCCCGCTGCAGTCCGGGACGGGACGGGACGACCTGTTTGACATTCCTAGCTGGACTAGTTGATTTGACTAATACAATACTGTAAATTGGTGTGATAAATATATAAATTATAGTATAATACTTTAAATTTTTAGACATAGTACTAAATTTTAGAGCTGATAATTTTTTAAAAAAATATCAAATATATATATATATATATATATAGATAAAGCTATTAATTTTTAAAACTATTCAGTTACATGTTAAATATATCATTAATGTTTTTTGAACAGGGTCCATATATGTGCAACAATCTATGAAAATCTATCAAAGATTGGTATGACATTTGACATAACATATATGTATTTTGAAGGAATGGTGTTGACTGATTAAGATAATGACGTAAAACTGGTATGAATTCTCCAAGAAAATTATTATAACATGTTTATAGTATAACTGGTATCTTGTTCAAAAAAAAGGGAAAATTGCCAAAAAAGAACAAAAAAACAAGGGTGTTGTCCCCTTGGTATAAATCATTTTTTGTCCAATTTTTCTCCTTTTTACCCTTTGTATTTCTGAAAACTAATAAAATAAATACTTTTGTGAATCAAGAAAAATATTAAAAATATAAACAATTAATAAAACACCTATATACACATGCTGGTATTTTTTTATTTTCAAAAAGTTCATAAATAAAAATTTGAAAATACGTTCTACTAAAGGTAGAAAGTGCATTCTACGGAAAATGGTATAGTAGAAAGCGATTTCTAAAATAAATATGTTCATTTACTATTTTTAGAACGTACATTCTACTATTTACTAATTTTCTAAAAATGTGGAATGCGCATTCTACTAATCCTAAAGCTTCTACTTTTCGTCCGGAAGAATCTTCTACTTTTATTAAGTATTCTAAATTTTGTGGAATGTGTTTTCTAAAGTTTACTCTTCCATCTACTAAAAGTAGAAAGCATGTTCTGGAATTTTGTCAATGTTCTAAACTTTTAGAAGACGCCTTCTACGGATAAGATTACCTGATTTTTGCGAAAATTAATGAAAATTTCAGTTAAGGAAATATTCTAAAAATCTCCTAAAAATATTCTAACTTCCTAAAACGTGTTATTTTTGATTTTACTTGTCAAAAAATTTTAAAAAATAATTTTCCCTTGTCTTCTTCATTAATCTATGGTTTTTCCATAGTTTTTTTTTTGATTTTTTTTTCATAAACTCTTGTTCTATATGATGCATATCTATACAACATGTAGTGTTTTGAAGTTAGGTGCAACTTTTTGTAAAGTTTTATTTTTATTTTTATAAAGTTTACAAATTTTATTTTTATTAAAAACTTTTTTAAAATTTTTATTTTTATTAAAAACTTTTTTAAAATTTTTATTTTTATTAAAAAAATTTTTAAAAATTTTATTTTTATTAAAAAGTTCGATAAAATTAAAAAAGTTACAAACATTTTAAACTTTTTATAAAAATAAACATTTGTAAAATGTTTTTTAATAAAGTTAGTTTAAAGTTTTTATTAAAAAATTATAAAGTTTTATTTTTATTTTTATAAAGTTTAAATTTTTTATTTAATTAAAGTTTTATTTAAAACGTTTTAAACTTTTCTAAAAATAAGACTTTGTAAAATGTTTTTAATAAGTTTATTTAACGTTTTTATTAAAAAAATTTTTTTTTATTTTTACAAAGTTTATTTTTATTAAAAAAATTTAAAAGTTTTATTTTATTTTCCCTTTTTAAAACGTTTAATTAAATTTTTTAAAATTCTTTTAGTTTAATGTGTTTAATAAAAACTCTAAACAAACTTTATAAAATTTGTAAACTTTATAAAAATAAAAATAAAACGTTACAAAAAGTTTTTAATAAAGAGTTTAAACAAACTTTATAGAAATACAATTTGAATTTTTTTATTTGTATTAAAAGTTTTGATAAAATTAAAAGATTTACATACATTTTAAACTTTTTATAAAAAATAAAACTTTGTAAACTGTTTTTTATTAGGTTGATTTAACATTTTTTTATTTTTATTTTTATTAAGTTTTACAAAGTTTATTTTTATTTTTAAAAATAAAAGTTTTTATTTTTATTTTCCTTTTTTAAACGTTTTTAATTATTTTTTTATTTCTATTAGTTTAATGTGTTTAATTAGATTAGTTAAGGGTTAGTTTTGGGATTATGAAAAAAAATATACTAAAATGACAACTAAATGATGGTTTTATACTATAGGGACAACCATGCTGAATTTTTGTTCCATTTTGACAATTTTCTCAAAAAAAAAACTGGTATCAAGATTCTGAAAGACAAATCTATAACGTGTTGGTATAAACAAATTTTAATAGACGACAAAATCATGACAATATACAATGAGCTAGAGAAGGAAAATATCATATATATATATAATTTTATTATTAGGTTACTAATGACTTGATTCAAATATAACAATCTTGTACAATATTTTTTTCTATAATGACTATTTTAACAGAGTAGATAAAACCAATTTAACTAATCAAATCGGAGATACATAAGAACTGTATTTAGAATATATTAATTATGTTTATAAAATGATGTTAACAATAATATATATTTATGGGGGAATTTTCAAAAATACCACTTTCAAAGTACCATTATTCATCTTTACCACCACCAAAGACACATTTTCAAAAATACCTTATTTATTAAAATGGTAAAAACTCTTATATCATTGTTTTTATATGCTTTTAAAAATTCTAATCCCAAATTCTAAATCATAAACCTCCAATTCTAAATCCTAAACCCAAAATCTTCAACTCTATACCCTAAACCCTAAACTATATACCCTAAATTCAATATCCTAAACCCTAAACCCTAAAGTCTAAACTATAAACCCTAAATCCTCAACTCTAAACCCTAAATCCTCAACTCTAAACCCTAAACTATATACCTTAAACCCTAAAACATCAAATCTTAACCCTAAATCCTAAACCTTCAAATCTAAACCCTTCATTAAAAGTAGTGGTAAAAGTGGTTAGTGTAAACATGAAAAGTGGTACTATGAAAATGGTATTTTTGGCAATTTCTCATATTTATGATCCAAACAGAGATACACAGTATATAGAAGTTTTTAATTATAAACTGTTATCAATTTTGTGATACTTAATTTTTTGATCTATTATACTTTTTTACTGGCTTATATCCATAGCATATAGGCTCAAATTTATCCCAAACACAGTCTTCGTACGGTAATTTAATCAGCACAACAACCACGAGGTTAAATACGAAAGCTTCACAACACATCAGTTTCTTGTGTTCCAAAAAGCTGGGATTCTCTTTTGTACCCTCGTAACTATTAAAATCCATCGCTCTCTGTAAGTATGAATCCGAATTTTGCTAGTGTCTCTCTGATACTAGTCACTTCATCGAAACAAATTGTTTGTTTGATCTGAAGAAAACCAAGCAAAACACTCTCATGTGGTAATTCAAAAAAAATAAAAATTAGAGAAATGTTAAATGAGTCATTTCAACACCTACTCACGTCTCAAACGAGCCTCTCTCCTCTGCCTCTGAATATCTCTCTTTCTCTGTTCCTCTCGATTCTGTTGATCATTATCATTCTCTTGTGTCTCCTGTGAGAACAAGTAATTCAAATGAGAAATAACAGTAAATGACAGAGCAAACTCTGTTTCATCTAATAGTAGAGAGAAGACTGAGGTCGTGGTTATGTTGTTTCTTTACCCTCAAATTCTCTTCCTGCAGATTGTCTTCAGCCTCTGTATTCTGCTTCTCATTATCTTCCCGTCTATGTTTCTGAAAATTCTCTACGAATCATTCTCTTGGATCACAGTAAATCAAAAGTATAAGAAGATGACATTTAGTTTTAGTTACCCTCTTCTCTGGACTTAGACTTGACCTTGACCTTGACTTTGACTTTGACTCAGTTCTGTGTCTTTTCTGACCCTGAAGAAGAGACTCAGTAAAGTCTTTCACACTTGGCTGATAAGAATAGTATATAGTAACTGCGTTGAAATTACCTGACGCGTATGTTCTGCACCATCCCTTTTCTTTGAATGATCAAAATCACAAGCCGTACTTACATTTTCCTCTCAGATAATACTGAAACGAATTGCATATAGAAGAGCAAATTATTACCTCTTAAATGGTTTTAGAAAACTAGAATAAACTTGTGTGCCTTTTGGTAGATGGACTCATGGACAATAAGCTTAATTCAAATGCATCACGCTCAGCAAAATATAGTTTTAGTCACTCTACAATATGCACTCGTACCTTACACTTTGGCATATTAATCTTCTCTGGTGGTATCTCCTATTAAGATGTTCCACAGTAAGCCGTAAGGTCTATTGCAACTTATAATAAAGCTAAATAGATAGTTTTGTTTCTTACCTTTGGATGATTGTAGCAACAAGTCTCTCCATAGCCACATCGACCAGTTCTTAGATAAAACTGACAAATTTTTGTACCGGGACGAACTGGATACTCGATTGATTCCGCCATCCCGCTTTCATTTGCTTTCATCAGGCTAAAGGTACTTAAACATCGGATAATTATTCCTAATATACTTATTTTTAATCACAGGATACATAATCAAAATAAAAAATGATATGAAGTTTCAAAATGCTATAAAAGTTAGACCAAATGGTGCATTATGCAATACTTATCTCGAAAGGACGGTTAAACCACCCGTGATTTCACACTTGAGGGATTTGGATCCATGACCTAGACTAGTATGGTAAATTTTTAGTACGCTGGTCTCTGACCTACTTTGACTTCTTTGATTTTTAATCCGAAAACCAAAAATTATTAATGCACATCGCGCATGAATCATTTAGTTAATCAGAGATTTCAATGCATATGTGCATATTTAAGGACTTTCTGGTTTTTTCATAACCAAAATGTCATAATATAATCATATTACAAAATATGTGAAAACCGTTTAAATTGATGACGATTATTCGAAATTTTTGTCATTCTTTGGGAAAAACTTCTCAATGCATAAATCACTATATAACATATGATCAACAATCAATTTCATAAGAAGCGACAAACTTACCCTTATAGCAGAAATGTTGAATTGCTTTCGAAAGCAAAATTCCTGATCAATGGCAATGAAAAACCTAATTTTTTGGGGGGGCAACACCTAATTTTATTTTCTAATTGATTACTTGTGTCATTTTATGCTTTATAACCCCCTCCCTCCCCATTTATTATGTTGATTTCTAGAAAAAACGACACATATAGATAAAATGATACATTTTTCTTATTAAAATTTATTATTAAAATTATGATTATTGATATTTTAATTAACTTTTTAATATTTGTTTCTAAATCATCTTTTTGTCAAATGGAAAATATCTTTAATAAATGTATAATGTTTAAAACATATGATATTTAATAAAAACGAATCTTTTTATATAACTCAAAAATAAATTTAATATAAAAATACGATATCTTTAATATTAATATATCATCAGAATCTATCTCTACTTTCATACTATTGTAGTATTGTGATTGACTACACTGCTTTTTGGAACTGTATACAGTGCCGGTCCAGCATAATCTCATGCCTAAAGCATAAATAAATAATTTGCCCCTTGAATAGCCGCTTAGACTGAACTGAAGAATCTGGAGCTTTCCAAACATCGCCTCTGATATTCCTTTAAAGACTTCAGAAGCGTTATCTGCAACTGAAAGACACTAGTATCTAAGCATGATCATAGCGCTCAGGTCACCAAACTTACCATCTTTTTGAGATTCTGCAGCTCGCTGTGCAGGCCCTAACAAAACAATTTGTATCAAACCATATAATCATATAAATCTGTATATAGCTATATATTTTTCGCAAACGTAAATTGAGTGATCAACCGAGCTAAGAAAACAACAAATGAATAAATCACAAGATCGAAACTACAAAAAGTTTGACCTAAATCTTCCCAACAGGTATCGGTTTGTTGCATACCAAACAATCTCAGACTTCTCTTTGGTGTCTCGTAACTCTGTTTCATCTTTGTTTACCCTAAACTCTTCGTTCCTCAACACTCTCTCCAGTATCTCCATACTCTCTTGAGCTTGCCTCCTACTGTTTTGTCTATCTCTCTGTTCCCCGGACAATCTCTTCAACCTCTACCCTCTGACCCCCTTCTCCATGTTCAATCCCCGTTCGCTTGTATCCCGCCGCTATATCATCTTTAAACACGCTCTGGAGACTCGTCACTAGTTCTGACTGAGAATTAAGATATCCCATATAACTAACTTAAAACAGTAAAGAGATAAAAGATATAACATTTAGTTAAAGTTACCTTCCTCGCTGCCATAGAGCTCGACTCTGTCTGATGTTTCCTCTCATCAAATTTCCTATCAGAAGTTGTAGCCTGAGTATCAACGTTCAAAAAGACAAGGTCAAATAACATGTGTAAGAAGAGACTCAGTGAAGTCTTTCAAATTTTGGCTGATAAGAAGTAACCGCAACCTGACGCATAGGATATACACAAGACATGTAACTTAGTTTACCATTAATCTTTGTTCCTGCGCCTCACTCTTCTCCTCCCCAAGATATCTCTGACGCCCACTGGTCCCTCTCTGTCTATGTTGCTGCACAATCTCTTGACCGTCTCTCCTTCCCATCTCAAAATATCTCTGACGTTCAGTGATGTCTCTCTGTCTGTGTTCCTGCACACTCTCTAGAGTCTTTTGATCACTGGTCTCTCTCTGTCTATGTCTCTGCACAATCTCTTGACCGTCTCTCATTCCCATCTCAAAGTATCTCCGAGAATCAGTGATGTCTCTCTGTCTATGTTTCTGCACAATCTCTTGAGCGTCTCTCCTTCCCATCTCAAAATATCTCTGCCACTCAGTGTTACCTCTCTGTTCCTGCGGATCCTCATGAGCCTGTCTTAGACTTCTGTTATACTTCTTCTCCTCTGGCCTGTAAGCTGCCTCTGTTTCGTGCCGCCTTGGACCCTAGAGAAGAGAGACTCAGTTAAGCATTTTTTTTCACATTTGGCTGAAAAGAATAAGTAGGCGATGAAATAACCTGAGGCATAAGTTCTGCACCATCCCTTTCTTTTGGGTGAGAAAACTCAGCTAAGATCTTCAGATTTGAAGAAAGTGCTTGACGCATAGTAGTATTATTAGGTAAACGAGGAGCTTCATTGTTCTTTGCGTGAATGAATTTACAATCTGAGCCGTCCTTACAATATCCTTTCCTGAAGAACTGCAAGTAAAAGACTCAAATGAAAGTTTTGTGTTTACTTTTGCTACAAGGAAGATAAAATCAAATGAAGTGTGTAGTAAGTAGTACCTTACAAGTAGGATGATTGAAAAGGCAATTGGTTCCATGGTCACAGAGACCAGTCTGTAGATAACTCCTACATATTATTTCACCTGGACGAACCTTATACCCACTTTTTACTTTATTTACCCTCTTCCACTCTGTTTCTTCATGCCTTCTCAGCTGCTGCTGTTGCATCTCAACATCTCTCGGTTGTTTCAGTACGTCTGCGTGATCGCTAACCTGACCCGATCCGTTCATTCTTAAACCGGATTCGTTGTTCTCCTGAGAAATTCGCATTCTTGATTCAATCATACTAATCCCTGTACAGTACTAAATAACATAGCATAGTAAAAGATCCCTTTACCCTCTTCCCTTCCCAGGTTCTTGGATCCCTTTTGTGTCTCCGATCAGTTCTAACATCAGATTTGCTCGACCTCAAATCCAGATTTCGTTCCTGAGAATCAAACCGACAAGAATCAAACGTCACCCTTTTCACAAGAACATATCTCGACTCTGTTTCCATGGACGAGTAAATACAGTAAAAAAGAAAGCAGAGTAAATTGTCGTCGAGTTTTCTTACCTTGGTTTCTTCCATGGATAGCGACTCTGTTCCTGCAGAGTAAGTTTCTTTAGCCTCTTTCGATTATCCTCTCTGGGTTCTTACTGTTGTTTATTCCGTTTTTTTTTGGGTTTCTCTTTTCTTTAGCGCTCTCTTCTCTCTCGAAAACTCTAAAAGTTTGATTCTTTTAAATGGAACACTCTCAAGTTTTCTTGCTTGGCAAGATAGTTTCCACAACTGTACTTTTTATAATACACTCGACTTCATTTGTTTTTTTTTTCTTTTTGGAGGGAAAATGTTCCTCGTTTCTCTAAAAAATGGTTTTTTTTTGTTTCTTGAACAGCTATTCTGGTTACGGCAATAAGGGAAAAAATTAATAGCTTCAAAAATACATTTTACAAAATATCCACTTTCTTCCCATCATGATTGAAATCGTAAAACTATTACCTTACAACCATGAATTAGTTTTTTTTTGCTTCCAAACATTTAAATATTTAATGTAGTAAAAGTAAAAGAATGATACAAAGCAGGCTTGTCTTTTTACAAATGGAATGACTAAATATAATCGGAACCATTCTTCAAATGGACATAAAGTCATACAATTTTTCTTGTCAGATTTCAAAAACCAATTGAGAGAAAATGTTTTCGATGATTCAAATTCAAAACACATGATCAAGTCTCAAACTAGCCTCCCTCCTTATTTGGTTGATCATGAGCATGTTTCTCCTGGTGAATAAGTCAATAAAAACTGAGTTAAGTTCTATTTTTCTCCTATTGAAATCTTATGGAGTCAGTTAAATTTCATGATTATCTTATACTATTACTACCTTCAATCTTTGGTTCTCCACGCTCTCCTCAAATTTCTTTTACCATCTTCCCCGCTCGTATGCATCCGGCAACTATTTCCTCAGAACTCTCTTCAGCCTCTATCTCCAGCTTGTCAGCATCTCTCTGTCTCTTTTTGTCAAGCTTGTCCTGAGAGAGTAAATCAAATGAAAATCCACACAGTGTATATAACAAAGGAATTAAGGTACCGTTGTCTTTTTCAACTTGCAATGACAGTGAAGAAGAGAATCAGATATAGTTTCAGTTTCTTTTTTACCTTTACTCTTAGTTCCTCCAAAAACGCTTTAGACTCTCTCTCTCTTTCTGTCTACTTGCAGATTGTCTTCTTGACCATGTGCACCATCTACCTTGTGATTCTCTGGTATCTCCTGAGTTAAAAAAAAAAGTAAAACCCAAAACAATTAAATCAAATGACAACAAGAGTAAGTTCTGTTCTCCTTATCTTTACCATCTGCTCTCGCTTGAACCCAGCCACTATATTACGCCCAACAGAGCTTCTCTCACAAGACCCACAGACAAGACACTGGGCTTTCCTCACATCAAGCCCAAACAGACTGTGACAAAAGGACAAAGCTCTGCAACGGTAACTAAAGCAGTCAACAGAGTAAAACAAGAAGACAAGCGCACGGTTATGCAACCGTACCGAACACAGCTCAGCAATAGGTTTCAAGTATTGCAAGTTGAGGATGATTAGCTGTCAGAGCCAGGTGTCTCTAACACCTGTATTACATCTAGATTGTTCCTTTCACTTGTATAAATAAGAGCATAGAGCTCATTGTAAACATCAAGTTATGAATGCATAAACTTCAGTAATATTCAGTAAAGTTGCTCTCTTTCGAGTTTCCTGATACAACCCATATGGTATCAGAGCCATGGATGGCAATCAAACTTCTGTTCCGGTCACGTCACTCACTATCACGCAGGTTGTCACTCTGAAGCTGAAAGAAGGGAACTATCTCCTATGGAAGCTTCAGTTTGAACAATTCCTGTCCAGTCAGATGCTCCTTGGCTACGTCACTGGAGCACAACCACGTCCTCCTCCTACAATCACCACGAGAAACGGAGAAGAAGACGTCGTAGCTGCAAACCCTGAGTTTCTCAAGTGGACACAGAAAGATCAGCTTATACTAGCTTGGATCTATGGATCCCTTTCAGAAGATGCGCTCAAATCGGTCTACGGGCTTCATTCTTCCGAAGAGGTATGGCTCGCTCTTGCTAAGAAGTACAATAGGGTCTCTGCGACTAGGAAGCTAGATCTACAAAGGCGTATTCAGACAACTGTGAAAGGAAACAAAACAATGGCTGTGTATTTGTCTGAAATCAAGTCTCTTTGCGATCAGTTAGACTCTATAGGGTCACCTATTACTGAGCATGAAAAGATCTATGGAGTCTTAAACGGTCTAGGCAAGGAGTATGAAGCGGTGACTACGGTTATTGAGCACTCAATGGATGTGTATCCTGGTCCCTGCTTTGAAGATATAGTCCACAAGCTCACCGGCTTTGAAGATAAACTCAAGACTTATGAAGCATCGGTTGAAGCGACTCCACATCAGGCTTACTATACAAACAGAGGAGGTTACTCTGGTCGTGGAAGAGGTCAGTACAGAGGAGGTTACAGAGGAAGAGGTGCGTACTCAACCCAAGGAAGGGGCTTTCCTCAGCAGTTTGGTCAAAGTGCTAATCGTTCAGACACTCAGCGTCCTACGTGCCAGATTTGTGGGAAGTATGGTCATGCAGCTTTCAAGTGTTACAAGCGTTTTGATCAACACTTTGAAACCCCACCTTCCCCTCAAGCCAACGTTCTCATGACAGCGAATCCTCCGAACCAAAATCCATATAATGGAGCAGAATGGTTTCCAGATAGTGGCTCGTCTCATCATGTCACTAACTCGGTACATCATCTCGAAAATGCTCATGAGTACGGAGGCTCTGATCAGGTCATGGTAGGAAATGGTGAATTCCTTCCTATCACACACGTTGGGTCTGCTTCAATCCAGTCTGCTTCAGGTAACATTCCTCTGTCTGATGTTCTCATTTGTCCTGCAATTACCAAGTCGTTACTCTCTGTTTCCAAACTTACCGACGACTTCCCTTGCGAATTCACGTTTGACTCTACTAATGTGTATGTTAAGGACAAAGCAACCCACAGAGTTCTCAGTCAGGGAAACAAGGTTAAAGGCCTCTACCGTTTGGATGTTCCGAAGTTCGTGTCGTTCTACTCCAACAGACAACAAGCTGCGAGTGATCGAGTGTGGCACCTGAGATTAGGGCATCCGAATGGAGAAGTCTTGAAGCATCTATCTGCAATAAAGGCCATTACTTTCAATAAGACTGAAAAGTCATTGTGTGAAGCATGTCAAGTGGGCAAGACATGTAAATTACCTTTCTTTAGTTCTGATTTTCAAGCAAGTAGAATCCTTGAAAGAGTACATTGTGATGTTTGGGGCCCTGCACCTGTGATGTCTGTTCAGGGTTTTCGATTTTACATTGTATTCATTGACAACTTCTCTAGATACTGCTGGTTTTATCCACTCAAATTAAAGTCCGATGTGTTTCAAGTCTTCAAAATGTTTCAACATCAAGTGGAAAATCAGTTTGGTCAGAAAATCAGTGTTTTTCAGTCAGATGGTGGTGGTGAGTTTGTCAACAAAGAAATGGCAGCTCATCTGGCCTCTCACGGCATCAGACACTTCGTTTCATGTCCTCACACCCCTGAGCAGAACGGGATTGCAGAGCGTCGTCACAGATACTTGATTGAACTTGGCCTCTCGATGATGTATCAAAGTCACATACCTCAAAATCTCTGGGTCGAAGCATTTTTTACAGCTGCCTTCCTCAGTAATCTCATTCCTACATCAGTTCATGCGAACAAGAAGAGCCCATTTGAGTTACTAACAGGCAAGGCACCTGTATATACGTCTCTCAGAGCTTTTGGATGTGCATGTTATCCTTATCTCAGACCGTACTCGAAGCACAAGTTTGATCCAAAGTCCTTACTCTGTGTCTTCGTTGGTTACAATGAGAAATATAAAGGGTATCGTTGTTTTCATCCCCCTACTGGTCGCATTTATATAAATCGACATGTACTCTTTGATGAAAACAGATTCCCTTACAAGGAAACCTATCAACATCTGCTTCCGCCTGCTACAACGTCCCTAATGTCCGCTTGGCGTCTCCAGTTCCCTCAGTTTCCAGCTCCTGAAGTACAAGAAGAGTCTCCAGTTAATGAAGATGTTGGCTTCTCAGCTCCTGTCAATACGCCTCAGGTTCCTGCAGTTAATCAGCCTGCTGCAAACTCTGAGAGCTCTGCCTCAGAAAGTTCAGATTCTACCTCATCTAGTGATGAATCTGATCAAGACGCTCAAGCTCCAGTAGTTCCACTTCCACCTCCAGCTAACACTCATCAAATGACTACGAGAGCCAAAACTGGAGTAATGAAACCTAATCCCCGATATGCTCTACTTGCTGTCAAAGGCATCCCTCAGCTTCCACGCAATCTTGCTGAAGCCCTTCAACACCCTGGATGGAATGGAGCAATGACAGAGGAGTTTGATACGTGTGAAGAAACTGGAACATGGAGCTTAGTACCGAAGCCATCTGACGCCCACCCGATTGGTTGTCAATGGATTCACAGAGTAAAACTCAAAGCTGATGGAACGTTGGAGAAGCTGAGATCACGTTTGGTTGCTAAGGGTAATGAACAAGAGGAAGGAGTGGACTTTCTTGAAACTTATAGTCCAGTGGTAAGGACTGCCACTGTTCGTATGGTGCTTCATATTGCAGTGATCAGAAGATGGAATATAAAGCAACTAGACGTTAAGAACGCCTTCCTTCATGGTGACCTTGCAGAGACAGTGTACATGCGTCAACCACCGGGTTTCGAAGACAAAGAGCACCCAGATTATGTTTGTCTCCTTCATAAAGCCATATATGGTCTTAAACAAGCGCCTAGAGCTTGGTTTGATAAATTCAGCTCATTCCTCATTGAGTTTGGATTCGTCTGCAACACTGGAGATCCCTCACTGTTTGTTTATCAGAAGGAGAATGACATCATGTTCTTGTTATTATATGTTGATGATATGGTTCTGACTGGGAGCAACAACAGCCTACTGGATCAGCTACTACAGTCTCTGAGAAAGCAGTTTCGAATGAAAGATATGGGCCCTTTGAGCTACTTCCTTGGTATACAAGCACAATTCACACCTACGGGATTGTTCTTGAACCAAGAGAAGTATGCAACGGATTTACTTGAAGCTGCTGGCATGTTGGACTGTGCACCTATGCCTACTCCTCTACCTTTACAGTTAGATCGAGTGCCTCATCAAGACGAGTTGTTCTCAGAACCGAAATACTTCAGAAGCTTGGCAGGCAAGCTTCAATATCTCACTTTGACTCGCCCTGATATTCAATTTGCGGTGAATCTTGTGTGTCAAAAGATGCATCAACCAACTGTCTCAGACTTTCACCTGTTAAAGCGCATACTCAGGTATCTAAAGGGAACACTGGCAATGGGTTTAACACTAGAGTCCGATTCAGACACTCAAGTCCGTGCATACTGCGACAGTGACTGGGGAGGCTGTCATGACACACGCAGATCGACAGGCGGTTTTTGTACATTTCTGGGCACAAACTTGATCTCCTGGTCAGCTAAGAAACAAGATTCAGTTGCAAGATCTTCAACAGAGGCTGAGTACCGAACACTGTCTGATACTGCAGCAGAATTGGCCTGGATCAGTCTGATGCTTAAGCAGATTGGAGTTCATCATCAGGACGCTGCAGAGATTTATTGTGATAACTTGTTTGCTGTACATCTTACAGCAAATCCGGTTCTTCACAAGAAGTCGAAACACTTCATGACACACTATCATTTTGCAAGAGAAAAGGTGGCTGATGGTTCTCTGATTGTGTATCATGTTCCTGCAGCTCAGCAAATAGCTGATATATTCACCAAGAGCTTACCTCAGCAGAGCTTCTTTGATCTTCGTTACAAACTCGGAGTTGACTTGCCACCCACCTCGAGTTTGCGCGGGGGTATTAAGCCCAACAGAGCTTCTCTCACAAGACCCACAGACAAGACACTGGGCTTTCCTCACATCAAGCCCAAACAGACTGTGACAAAAGGACAAAGCTCTGCAACGGTAACTAAAGCAGTCAACAGAGTAAAACAAGAAGACAAGCGCACGGTTATGCAACCGTACCGAACACAGCTCAGCAATAGGTTTCAAGTATTGCAAGTTGAGGATGATTAGCTGTCAGAGCCAGGTGTCTCTAACACCTGTATTACATCTAGATTGTTCCTTTCACTTGTATAAATAAGAGCATAGAGCTCATTGTAAACATCAAGTTATGAATGCATAAACTTCAGTAATATTCAGTAAAGTTGCTCTCTTTCGAGTTTCCTGATACAACCCATACACTATACCATCACATATTTGACTTAGGCTTCTGTTATACTTCTTCTCAATATCGAACACCCAATCTTTAGTTTCATTCTCCTCTTGCCAGTAATCTTGCTTATTCTCTCCAGCTTCTGTCACCCTCACCCATTAAGTACGGAATAGTCTAAACGACAAATCACAGTAAAAAGATCGCAAGTTGGGATCACCATTCATAAGAAGTTGGGATCACCATTCATAACAACAACTTCTTATTTCATCGCTTCTTCTTCTTCTTCTTCTTGGCAGATTCTCTCGACCGTCTTCTCCCATCAAAATTTCTCCGACTTCTTGTTTCAGTGCCAATGGTCCTCTCTTTCTTATTCCTTTTTTTTATTATTACTCTGTCTCTCTCTCTATCTTCTTTGTTTGCTTCAAATCAAAATTCAAAGAATGTTTTTTTTTCCTTTAAATCCAAAACTCTAAACGCTGATGTGTTTCCGTATAAGTGTTTAACGAATTCTCTGTCTTTACACTCAACAAAATATAAAGGTTTGTATTTTGGCGGGGAAATGATTTCTGGTTAATTTTTATTTACCTAACAAAACAAGATAGTATATAACAAGTAGATAAAACAGAGTAGACTGTGGTTGAGTTTTCTTTGGTTTTACCTTCTTGGTTTCTTCCATGGATATCGACTCTGTTCTTGAAGAGTAACTTCTCGTATCTTCTTCTCCTTTACCCTCTTTGATTCTCTTCTCTTCTGGGTTCTTACTGTTTTTGTATATTCCGATTTTTGGGTCTCTCTCCCTCTTCATTTATCTCTGGAAAACTCTAAAAGTTCGATTCTTTCTATAAATGCACAATTCTAATAATGTTTCTTGCTGCGCAAGATAGTTTCCATAACGGTACTGTTTATAATACATCTTTATTACTCAACGCAGCGTCTGTGAAAAAATCACAATTTCAAAAAAACACAGTTATATTGTTAAATAATAAATAGAGATTTGTCAATGTACACAAAGCTTAGGGGAGGGAGTTATTAAAAGAGACATGATGAGCCTGTAAGTGCTATTTTACACAGCCAACTCCAACAACCTCCATGTTTATTAACTTCTTCAGATACCTCTTCTGTTTTCAAGGCCCGTATACGTTTACCAATTTCTTCTTCTGATAAATAATCCGAGTCGCTCTGTACTTGTTCGATCTCGTTTGTATAGATTATTCCATCAACGCATTGAACAATCTCGTCTATATACTTTCCTTCATCGCTTTCATCAATGTCGTCTGAGTCGATTCCAACACCGCATTTAACAATCTCGTAGTCTTCGGAGGGCGTGCAGCTGAATTCGAACGATATCTCACTGCCCAATTCATTATATATCTCTTCCTGAAATAAACACAGATGTTCCGATTGTATTCCGGGGGACTTTTCAGGTAAGTAGAAGTACTTGCAATAAATTCTAGCGAAAGCCACAGTTTTTGCCTATGAGACTACACGATAAA
This sequence comes from Raphanus raphanistrum subsp. raphanistrum, assembly GCA_019706035.1. Classification (NCBI taxonomy): domain Eukaryota; kingdom Viridiplantae; phylum Streptophyta; class Magnoliopsida; order Brassicales; family Brassicaceae; genus Raphanus; species Raphanus raphanistrum. Next base: position 16,220,905 of record CM033988.1, on the reverse strand, counting down.
GTGATACTTGTTCTTCCCTCTGTCAACCTGCTAGGGGAAATCACAATGCAAGCTTTAAAATCTTAAGGACTTGGAGAAAGGACTATCACCGTTCCGACAAATGGTCAAGAGAGGTCCTGTGGCTTGGTGACTGAACTCTGCTGGCACTTCTCTTCCGGGTAAGATTCTCGAACCGAAAGTTAATTGGATAATTTGTCCTCGTGTTTGTTGGCTCAGTTTGAAGCAATTGATGAAATTGAGGTTCAGATTTACGTTGATGGGTCAAACGACGTGCATGACACGCTCTCCAGTGACTCGCAGTCACTTGCATTTAACTGCCAGAGCGAAACAGGAAGCTGCGGCAGACATTTTAGTTTACTGCAGCCCCCTAGAATATAGGTAACAGTAGCCCACGAAGATCTTTGATCCAGTCTGGAATCTTCTCAATACCCGTACAGCCTTAGGTCTAGAAAGCTCTAGATCACTCCGGGAGATGTGTTAATGTCTTAAAGTTTCCACTGCCCCTTATAAGGAGTGTCCGAAGACGAGTGCAACGCATAAATGATGCAGGCAGTTCCTCTACCACTGTGTCATCTATTATGACTATTTGAGACGTGCGTAGAAATTTCAGGTAAGCTCCCTAATTGTGAGCATCCAAACATATTGACGTAATCAAGAGATGCCAAGTTGATGAGAGTTGGAAGAACTTCTAGTTTTGCGCATCCGAGTATAGTTAGACTCTCTAGTTTCTGAAGTTCCGACACCCGAGGAAGGAATCTCTACCAAACTCTCGCAGTAATCTCAGGTCCAATTTCTCGATATTTGTAGCATTTGAAAAATCTGGTAGTTCCTTCAAACGACAGGATCTTGTCAAATCCATTTTCTTGAGATTTGTAAGTGGCTGAGTGTAAAGAAAATAATCAGGAATATAATGAGAAACAAACGTATATATATATATATATATATATATATATATTTGTCCAAAAATAGGTATATATATATATCGAGATATGTAAAGTAAATAATTTTCCAACCTGGGTTCCTTGCCAAAGCTTCACAAGATGGCTCTCCTGCAAATTGAGTTCGACAAGATATTCTGGATGAAATGTACGAGGAAGAGCATTCCTTGGGTATGCTTCCCAGCGTAGTAATCTTAGTTGAGGTGGAAACTCCAACTCCTCAGGTATTTCCACTCGATCATTTTCAACATACTTTGTCTTGTAGACATGTAAGAATCGAAGGTTACGCATTCTCTTCAAAGCTCTTTCATTTATGACAACGTTATTGATACCAGACGTATCCAACGATATACCCTAAAGCAGCTCTATTATCCTAAAAATATAATATTACAAATGAAAAATTTGTTAGTACATTAATAAAAATTGTTTCCCCTTCACCAAATTAATTTACTTGTTTAGAATTGAAGTAAAAGAAAACTCACTGTATCATCATTCTCAAGGGCATAACAAATCTCCTGAGCATCTATTAAGATGCGGCGTTTCCAAGGCTCTTGTCTTTGAATAGCTTGTCTACCCACTTGTTGAAGTAACTTGGGCATTACTATTCTCCCGTACTTAGATTTATATATGAGTGATTTGTCGGCTAGAATTTTCAATCCTCGTTTGACATTCAAGTTACTGTCAGCGAGCATTGCCATCACATCATCATCATTCTTGTAGTTGAAAAAGACCGCAATGTGGAGAAACAGAGCTTGTTCGTCCTCGTGTGAGCTATCATACCCAAATCTGAGTGCTCCCTCGACATCTCCATCGAGACTAGTTTATAGCCTGTCCAGTAGAGCTTCCCACTCATCCTCCTCTTTCCCACGTAAAGCTGACCCCACAACACGGAGACCCAATGGAAGGTTATCAAAACTATTTGTTACTCTTTCTGCAAGCTTTTTGAAAGCATCAGGTGGTTGGAATTTTCTAAAAGCGTATGTGTAAAAAATCTCAAGAGGCAGTCTTCTCTACATGGAAAACCCACATGGTAAGTAGTTTTAATACCATGTCGCTCCAAAATATCTTGATCTTCTGTGGTTACTATGATCCTACTTCCAGGACCAAACCAACTAGTTTCGTTAGCCAAAGCCTCCAATTGCTTTAGATCATTCACATCATCAAGAATGATGAGCACCTTTTGGTCGCAAAGCCTTTCTTGTATTGCACCTAAATGGTATATCCTCATACCATTTTGGTTTAAAATCTTTGAAAGAAGTTGCTCTTGTAAACGCAGCTTCAAACCATATTCGTCAAGACCACTATTATAGCTTCCCCTAAGATTCTCCAGGAAACAACTCAGCTGGAAACTGCTAGAGAGTAGGCTATGTAAAGCTCTGGCAATGGTAGTTTTTCCAATGCCTGCAGGGCCACAAATTCCAACTATCTTAGCTTCATCCTGATTATCTAAATCTAAATAATACTTCATTTTCTTCAAATGTGCATCAAGTCCCACCATGTCTTCAAAGTCCCTAGAGACTGTAGTGTTTAGCTTGTTTGAAATATCTCTAGAAATCTTTTCAATCATCTTTGACTCATTGTCCCTTGCAAGAGAGGAAAAAAAGCAATATGAAATTAAAATGCAGTTTACAATAGAAAAAAATGATTTAAGGAAAATAAACAAACCAGTTTTGAAAGTGTTCCCCCGCTATGTTTCCAACATCGTACAAAGCTTGACTCCATGCTCGCCTCTTCTCTTTTGTTGCTCGAGAACATGTTTCACTGAAAGCCCTCCCAAACTCTCTAGTCTGTTTCCGCACATCAGATGGATCGACTCCGTAGAAGACCGTCATGACTATTTGTCCCATAGCTTCCCTGCACTTGAGAATCTCCAACAACTCATCCAAACACCATCTCGAAGAAGCATAGTTCTTTGATAGCAAGACGATTGAGATCCTTGACTCCCTGATCGCTTGTGTGAGAGCAGGTGCGATTGTTTGGCTTTTCTCGATCCCTTGATCATCGAACATTGTAATCCCATTATAGTTAAACTGTTTTCTTAAATGGCTCAGAAATGTTTTTTTTTTTTTTTTTTTTTTTTTTTTTTTTAAAATATATATATATTTATTTATTTCAACCCGAAAACGGGAATTTTAGATCGGTTACAAGCCCAAATTGAACAAAAGCTCCTAAGTCAATGTATTACAAAGCTACTTTCGCCCACCCACTAAACCCGGCGCATTCCTGTAGCCTGATTTTAAAATTCCTAGGACCCAATTGCTGTTCTCGCTGAAAATGATGACCATGAAACCGTGAGGTTCTCCTAGTTGCCTAAGATGCCGGGAACTTCCATGACATTCTCAAAGTAGCTAGCTCTCAGGGATCTCTTTGGATTTATAACTTTCACCGTCAATGAACGCGCACAGACGAAACTAGAAGTAGGAATTAGAAGCCATACCAAGTGAAAAACGCTCCTAATTCGCTGTGCAGTCTTCTAGAACGCCAACCACCAGGACAAGACATCAAAGATAGTCTCTAGACCAAGCGGAATCAAAAGACGGGCTCGGCCCAGTCGCAACTAGACGAAGCCGAAGACACTCCAAACCTGCAAAAACGTTAGTGAAGCAACACCACCATGAGCTCAACAAACTCACGATGTCGGGATTTGCCGCCTCGACCGACCAAGCCACCGAAGGATGAGTAGACTCCGCTGACAAACAGAGACGCTCGAGACCCTCGAAGGTCGCCTCTTCCGAGAACCGGGTAGAGGTAAGTTCTTGACGCTTAAAGCAGCAACCTGTGGCAAGGATGAAGCTTGAACAAATACAAACAGGAGTGAGACCAAGCACGAGCAAGTCGACACGCTCCGCTTGTCGACACCGAATAGACGGGAAAAGGGAGGAAGATTGAGAAGAAGGCCGCAACATCGCCTTGGAAACGCCATGGACGACGCCTCCAACACCGCTCTGGAGCAGCACTTCACGCAAGACCACTGCGTGCTCCGACACACACCGACAACACGAGCTACAAACGTCTTCGAGTAAACGGACCTCCAAAGCTCTCAAATCGCAAGTACTACAGATCCCGCCTGACCTAGACGCCCAGGAAAGGACAGAAAACCGACACCACACGACCATCGCCTGTCGAGATCAAGACAGACCCGACGACGAGACTCCAACCCGCCTCCACGCGCTACTGGCCCTCCAAGGGTTAAAAGGACCCCTTGTACAGCCCTAAAAGCCGACTCCTCAGCCTGAGAACACACAGACTCCGCGCCGTCGCTCCAACCCTCGCAATCTACACCGGAGACGGAGCTCCTCACGTGCGAAGACGTCTCTGGCGAAACCCTTGGAACAGAACAGCAAGCAAAGCAAAGCAAGTGAAGGTCACAGGAGAGGAGCAAAGAGGAAAAAGAGAAGTTAAAGGAGAAGAGGAGGGGCTCCCGGCGTCGGACGGACGCTCACGCGCCACCGAAGAGCCGGAGCCGCTGAGATCTGCTTTTTGTTTTTGTCGAGAGAAAAAGATAGATGAGAGAGAAGCTCGCAAAGACGCGGTATCTCCAGGTGCGAGGTGAAGAAGAAAAAGATGCCATGAGATAGAGTGGAGAGAAAAAATCAAAGATCAAATATACACAAATGTTTCTGCTAGAGTCGTAAAAGACGGAGATAATGGAAGTGGCTTATTCGCCGTTGGCTTTTGGCTTTTGCTAAACATTGTCTTTTGACTTTTCCAAGCATTGTCTTAACTCTTTTGAGAAAGACAGATGAAACTAGCTAGCTGTATCTCAATAATAAGAAACATTTAATAAAATAAATTCAAAAAGAAAACACTGTTGTCAATATATATTAATATTATCGAGAAATTAGATTGTATATACACAGAAAGGCTATACATTCTGTCACTGTATATATTTAAATTAATACGATTTAACTAACCACTATATGCCTACACACTTATTATATCTCCTAGTATTATAGACTTATAGTATCATAAGCTATTATGCAGTGAGTCTTATTATACGTCTTGTTATGATGTCTTACACTATGGTCGTGCTTTTTCCTTAAAAAAATCATATGCGCAATTGGCACATTAATTATCAACTAACTTAATAATTTGCAACGATGGAAAAATCATCAGCCCAACCATAAAGTCCATGTCCAGAGCTTTTAAAATGTCTACCATACTCCTATTACTTTGTTGTTACAGAAAAAAATATAAATGTTTTGTAATGATGATATACATGCAATCATGACCTAGTCTATATATACAAACAATATAAGTATTTGTATAGCATATTCATGTCTAAAAATAGCCAGCAAATGCTGATTAATAGGACAACATTAATTGACGATATATTTTGTAGATTTAAACACTACATATACAAATATTCGTATCAGGCAATTGATATATTGTTTATATCTTTCCTGCAACGATCAATACACTGTTTCACATGAATTTGTTTCTTTATTTAGGGATTAGACATAGTTTAATTTTTTACAGAAATCAACTACATAAACAGTGATATTTTGCATAAAGAAGATGCAGTAGACATACGATCATTTGATGATCCACAACTTCACTTGCCTCTCACGAAAAATCATAAGTGTTTTACTAGCAATAGTACTTTCAGTTAAAAAAAAATTCTTCACAAATCGGAATTTCTTTTCCGGCGAGATTCCAACGAGTCACAGGTTTTGCCATCTCAGCACACTCGATTAGTATGTGTCACAGGCCAGTCTATGAAATGTAGATATGTATGTAATATATACCAATTATCCAGTTTTCTTTAATGGTAGTTGGTTATTTAAGTTAGTGGTCGTTAATTTAAATTATTATCAGGACATTGTTATTATTATTCTCATATCTAATAAGTTAAATAATGTATTTCAATTATCCGGATATCATTATTGTTAGTTGGATTATTTTATCAATAGTCGGCTACTTAAATAATTATCCAGATATTGTTATTGTTAGTTGAATTTTCGATCAATAGTCGGTTATCACTATAGACTCAAAGTCGTAGATTATTCTCGTCTCCTAAATTAGGTAATGTAATGTATATCAATTTTTCACATATCATTATTGTTATTTGGATTTCTTGATTAGTAGCCGGTTATTATAACTAGACTTGCTGATGAGGGAAAGAGCAAGAATGAAAACGTCTACACTATTGTAACTTATAGGTTGTAACTTGTTGTAGTTTTCTTGATCCAAATTTTGCAATAACATATGACTGAAAGTATTATTAGTTGGATAATACTTTTTAAGTAGAACTAATTATTCCATTAGCCACAAAAAACAAGACAAATATATAGTTTTACACCATGATTCTCTCTTCCGAAAAGTTATGAGGCTGATGTAAAATACATGGTTTCCTTGTGCAAGTTTCACTCTGCTAGAAAACAGCCAGCAAAGACCAAACACACCCATACCTTGTTCAGGAATCTATGACTTCAAATCATCGAAGAATCTTGAAGTTGACCCAAGAGTCCAAAAGGGGAAGCTGGAGAATGCGAGAAGCTTTCATTGCAAAGCTTCAGTGGATCTGAGGATGAAGATCAATACAGATCTCAGCCATGGGAGGACAAAACCTGCAAATAATCAGACAACCTCAAATCTACAAGATAGGTCCACAAATCCAACAAAAGAAGAACTGGTTCTACAGAAACAGAGAAACACAAGGAAAAAAAGATCAGAACGACACAATGCCGAGGGTAAAAATCCATCGGACACTGGCCTTAAAACCCAGATGCCTGCTGCTTTGATTCACACATACTCTAATCAATCCCTAAACAAGAAAATATGACACTAACAACTAGAGACATGCTTTACTTCTGATGATATCAAACCCATAAAATTCATACATAAGGTTAACAAATTAGAGACTAAAACCTAAGTTAAAAACCCCCGCAAATAGAAAACCCACAATGAAATCATGGATTCAGTCAAAGAAACCAAATCAGGAATCATATAAGAGAAGAGGATGATAAGATGATATACCCTTAAGACGAAGGCGTTGAGCAGTGTCATTGGATTCATATTTCATTTAAGGAGCATTGCGTGAATCTCATACTCACTGTAGTTATCAGCAGTGATCTCTTTGATGGTCTCAACCGTCTTCATGGCACCCGCCGGAATCGAAACCCTAGCACCATTCCCAACCATCCTCTTTTTTCAAAAAAATATAGCTTCTGGTAATTGAATCTGGGACCAAACCGAAAAGGTCTGAATAGCCATGTATATGTATGTATACGAATACGCATGAGAGAGAAGGATGAGCTTTGAAACTAGTTGGTGCGTCGAGGAGGAAGAGGAAGTAGAATAAGAAGGAACATGGGCGAGAAAGGAGAATATAAAAAAATATAGAGTGTGGTTTTTGGAAGCGTATATCTCTCTTCTAAATTCATAATTTTGATAATTACAATAATTATAGAGAGAGGAGAGAAATGGGTTTTGGAAAACGATACGATATATGTTGGCCCCGAATGGTAATAGCGGATTATGCGGTGCGCGGCAAGCGGATTAGTTAGTGCGGTGCGGTTTTACTGCGGTTTATACATGAAAAATGCATACTACGGAACAACTGTGGTTCGTCTAAACAGTGTGGTTCATAACAAAATATGAACGGTGATATTTATAATGAATAGTGTAACTGCGGGGTACATATAATCTATTTTATAAAAACTAAAATATTAGTTATACTAATTTAATTTTAAATTATTTTTAAAAAATTATATAGATGAAATATAAATAATATTTTTGAGTATTTCGACATACAAATAATATTTTTAAATTAATTGATTATTTCAAAAATAAATATATTTAAATTTACAAATATATAAACTATAAAAATTTGGATATCCATTCGGTTCTCGATTCGATTTTGGTTCGGTTCTAATTTTTTGGTTCTAGAGATATAAGTCCACTAGTATAATTGACATGATTAAAACCCGAACAAAATTATATTTCAGTTTTATTTTACTGTTCCAGAAAAATGTGCCCAGACCTACTTACTACCATCAAACTAGGGTTGGACAAATCTGGATTCCGAAAAATTTAGGATATTCGGATACGATACCGGATTCATCGGATTCGTTGATTTAATGTCTTGATATCTGGATATTCGTCTATATATCGTACTACCACAGATATCTGGATCCGTAAAAATATATTTTTAAAAATAATAAAATTCTAAAAAAATATCATAGATTAAATACTTATACAAGATTTATAAATAAATATATATATACATATATATATATATATACACATGTAAATAACACTAAAAGATTTAAATATAATATTATAAAGATAATGTTATGTATAAAATTTAATATATTTTTAAAATAGGGCACCGAAATATTAGTGATACTAATATAATTTTTAAAATATAGTATTTTTATTTTAAAAGGTATTTTATATATCAGAAATATGAAATTAAATATGATACTATTGAGATTTTTATAGCTAATATCATATTTTATTTAAAATATTATAATTGAGATTTTTTTAAGAACAGAATTAATTTAAGTTTGTTATTTAAAATAAAAAATGTCAAAGTCAAATTATACCATATTTGTACGGTTTTGGGCCTTAACAAAATGGTGCAAATTTTGATATATATAATACATTTTTATTTATATCCAAACTTTTATTTGAATAAATGTGTTCTAATTATTGATGTTAGTTAAACAATCTTTTTTAACTTACTCAGTTCAAAATAATAACTATAAAGAACCACACCCTAAAACACACCTCATTTGAGGTGTTATGACTATACATTGGTGTTCCATTTATTTGTTCGTGCTGATGAACCGCCGACAGCCCACTTAATTTTTGTATCAGTTGTCATTATAATAAAATAACAATTGTTGAATGGTGACTTATTTGTGGTCCGTCCCGTCTTTCATAGAAAACACATGCAACATTCATAGCCATTGTATAGGAAAAACAAGGACAAAACTGCCAATTAAAAGAACAGATCAGCAAAAAAGGTGAAATTTCATATCGAACTCTCCATGAGATTCATAGTTGCATTACTTATAGCTTCCTTCTTCGTAGACAAAGCTGATTCGCAAATTACACAGTTTTCGTGTATATACGCTGCAATTACTCAAATCATATCCTCTCAACTAATTGCTTTTTCCTTAAAAGATCACGTTATTTTCTTTTTGTTTTGTATTTGTGTAAAATATTTTTTTTAAATAATTAGTAAAATAATTTAATAATTATATTAAAATATTTAGACTAAACCTATATCAATAGATCATATTTCTATTTAATAGAGTAGATCATAAATCTATACCATTTGTTCCTGAGATATTTTTGTCACTGCCACTTCTCTTTAGGCTATGAATGGTAACAGTGGTTTGAACGATCCGGGACAAGCGGTTAGGTTAGTGCAGGTGCGGTTTAACTGCTGTTTATGTTAACAAAACGCATATTGCGGGACAAATACAATTCGTCTAAAAGAAGCGGTTCAAAACATGTGTGAATGGTGATAAAAGTAATAGATAGTGCGGGACAAATGTTTTAAATGGTGATTATAAAAAGTGCGGGAAAATATAAAATAATATTTTACTGTATATTAAAAATATATTTTACATTTTTTATAAAGCACAAATAAATTACATTCAGAAGATAAATCGGTATGAAAATCAATGTTCCCTCAACTGTTTCCACATCATCTAAATCGGTATGAAAATCAGTCTCTTCATGTGTGTCGAATCCTCATGTCTCTGACATGACTTCAGCAAAATCTGCATCAGAAAAATTTGAAATTTTGATAAAATTATGCAATCCCATTGCAAGCTATTATCACTCCCTTCTGTATGTTAATACTATATCTTGGAAAATCACAAAGAATTCTTCATTTTTTTCCAAACTCCAAAAGTCCTCTCTGTAACTGAATGTAGAGACGCATGATATCAATTAAAAAATTCTTCTTTATTCCGTGGAGCAGACCCATAGATGAACTGAGACATATGATATCTGACAACATTGTTTCGTGATGATTTATATGGAGCCAAAAATCCTTGCATGTTTGGATAACTCCGAGTCAAACGACATAAAACTTTTCCATTAGAGGCCAAGGAAATTAGGATCGCTTTATTGTGCCATTGTGAGAACAATTATATCATGATAAGATACTGATGCTCCATTCCATATATATGTGAATAGCATATTGATATCACAGATTGCCATGATATTTAACGACGCGTTATCGTGTCGGTTCCAATACATTCCTTGTAACTCTAGTGGCACTTTTACGCAAAATGAGACTCATCCATAGCTCTAACAAATCCACTAAAATATAGATAATATTTTGGATGTATTTGAAGTCTTTCAGGAATTCAGTATAGTTCTTATCTTGTTGGAGTTCTGATATAATTACACACAAGTAATTTTGTCGTTTTAAGAATTTCTTTAAATTTTTTTTTCACAGTCTCTTGATTTCGTCCCAATCTCAACCCAACATTTCTTTGAACTTCATTGTGCTCGCATATTCGCAAAAATATAGACACACTTTCTTCAATGCTTACATTTGAATTTGGTTGTAGACCATAATTCGTTTGTAGCATGTTACATAAAATCCGGAAACATGGCAGCGGCATTCGTAGGAGTTGTAGACAAGCAGCATCATCTACTTGAAGTCGAAGCCACATATTTCTCCACCCTTTACCTCCGTCTGTCTGGGCAGGTGCTCTATGAAAATATCGATCATAATAATTCAATGTGGGCTGAATTATCAACTCTTCGAATTGCTCATTTTCTAAATTCCATAACTCAATTCTCTCTTCATAAGATAGCATGTAGATGTTTTGTGATCGCAACTGGCAGATACGAAACGCCTGCAAATTAATAAACATGTGAAATGCTTCACTAGACATATATAAATAATAACCATTAACACACCAAAACATATAAAAATATTTCAAAACATTACAACGTGACAAAATATTAACACACCAAAACACATAAAAATATTTTAAAGCATTACAACATGACAAAACATTAACACACCAAAATAATATTTAAATATTTTAAAACATTACACTATAACAATAAATTAACACACCAAAATAATCTTAAAATATTTTAAAATATTACGACTTAACAAAATATTAACACACAAAAATAATAAAATATTATATCACAATATCAAAACATGACAATCAGATCGCTAATCTTCTCCTGAATCACTTTGATGTCTTGAATTATGTTCTTCTGTGGTTCTCCCAAATGTTGAACAGACCTCCATGTCTCGGTTGTTGCGATGTGCTTGCAGATTCAAAATAATTTGTGAAACCGATATTCGGTAATGGTGTTTGGTGAATTTTGGGTGAAATATATGTGGTTGTACCTTCTGGATACTTTCATTGATTATTCATTGGACTTTCAACTTGATTTTAAGCTTCAAATCCGAATTGAACATTTGTGGGTGTTGTTCTTGAAGAGCCGTCTTACTGAAAATTTGATGCATGTTGACCATGATGAAAATTTTGTGGAATGTCCATTGCTGAGGATATGGTGGTATACTCCACTGTTGAACATTTGAGCGTGTGTTCCAACCTGAGACCACTTGGAGGTACACCCCCACGGTTGAGCATTTGGTGGTTTCCTCCAATATTGGCTCCGAATGGTAACAGCGGTTTGAGCGGTGCGGGACAAGCGGTTAGGTTAGTGCGGTGTGGTTTAAGCTGCGGTTTATGTTAACAAAACGCATACTGCGGGACAAAGTGCAGGTTCGTTTAAAAGAAGCGGTTCAAAACAATATGTGAATGGTGACCAAAGTAATAGATAGTGCGGGAAAAATGTTGAATGGTGATTATAAAAAGTGCGGGAAAATATAAAATAATATTTTACTGTATATTATAAATATATTTTTATTTCTTATAAAGCACAAATAAATTACATTCAGAAAATAAAATTAATTTATTGATTTTCCCATAAAAGATTTGCAATATTATCTCTTATTTAAGACTTATGTCCTCCATCTGTTCCCTCAACTGTTTCCACATCATCTAAATCGGTATGAAAATCAGTCTCTCCATGTGTGTTGAATCTTCATGTCACTGACATGACATCAGCAAAATCTGCATCAGAAAATTTTGAAATCTTAATAAGATTATGCAATCCCGTTGTAGCTATTATCACTCTCTTTTGTATGTTAAACTATATCTTGGAAAATCACAAATAATTCTCCATTTTTTCTTCCAAACTCCAAAAGTCCTCTGTGTAACTGAACATAAAGACGCATGATATCAATTAAACAATTCTTCTTTATTCCATGGAGCAGGCCCATAGTTGAACTGGGACATATGATATCTGACAACATTGTTTCGTGATGACTTATAAGAAACCAAAAGTCCTTGCCTGTTTGGATACCCCGAGTCAACGATATAATATTTTTCTATTGGAGGCAAAGGAAATCAGGATCGCTTTGTTGTGTCATTGTGACAACGACTGTATCATGACAAGATCTTGTTGCTCCATTCCATATATATGTAAATAGCATATTGAGATTATATATTGCCATGATATTCAACGATGCTTTATCGTGTCGATTCCAATACATTTCTTGTGACTTTGGTGGCACTTTTACACAAGTCTCATCCATAGCTCCAACAAATCCACTAAAATATGGATAATATTTTGGATGTACTTGAAGTCTTTCAGAAATTCGGTATAGTTCTTGTCTTGTTGGAGTTCTGATATAATTGAACGCAACTAATTATGGCGCTTTAAGAACTTCTTTAATGAAACATACTTTGTTGAATTTTTTTAGACAGATAAAAGAATAAAAAGAACATACCTTGTTATGGTTTGAAAACAAAAAAAAATTTCACCAGAAAAGGAAATAAAGCGAGATGGAATTTGATAATTGAAGTGTGTAAATTGACTTGGACGTCTTCCTTTTATAGTGTAGATATTTTTTATTTTTTTGTTGTATTTGAAAATAATAAAAACAATTGAAAACATCACAAACCACTGTTTTTCTACATAAAATGTGGGTATGGGCGTTTTACCTTCTGACAACAGCACATGGAGAATTACTCATTTTTTATTATTTTAAAATTCAAAAAAAAAAAAGCAAAACGAAAAGTAAGGTGAATGGCGACAGTTTTTGTCCCGTCCCTATCTGTTTTGTGGACCACATTCACCACACACATCCTTAGTTATGATTAAAACGGTTTTCATTTAAACTCTCAATTCGATCGTATCAAGAATCAAACGTAGTGGGTGCAGCAATAACCATCATTTTTGTTTAATAATTTTTATCTTTGGTGTTCTCTTTGTTGATAGCTTTTAGATACAAAAAGTGGGGCCGTTTAAATTGAAATCAAAATAGTGGTTACAAAAAATAAGTAGTGAGCGTAGAAATGCAGTTTATGAAATATAAGTAGATTTGTTTTTTAAGTTGGTCTAGTGGCACAAAAGTAATATTCCAAAGAGTTGCAAGGGTAATTGTTAATAATGATTTTGTATTAATAATATTGATATTCTCTCAACTAATTTATTGATGCTGCTTGTGTCCATTTCTTCTTTTTGTCAAGAAATAACCTTTAATTTTGAGATAAACATCCACCAAACAAAAAGTTAAGAAGACATAAACACACAACCAACAAAATAAAACCATAATTGTACTACCAAGAAAATTATATTATGCGCGTAGCAGTGGAACTGACTCTAGTATATATGTATATATATGTTTTTTAGTGAAAGACTGCATCATACATAAATAGTTGATGTTAAATTTGTTATTGAGTCTGTAAGTATATGACAATAAATTATTTTGCTGATTTTTAAATTAATAATATATTTATTAATAAATATTAGGAAGATAATTATGTTTGTATGGTGGTCAAAACACCTAGTTTAATAATTAAATTTGATGAATCAAATGTTAATTAAAACCGAAATATAATAGGACAATCATACATTAGGTCATCATACAACGACAATCAATGTACTCATAGTACATAACCAGTCTCTACACTTCACATTTCTTTAAAAAATATATAATAAAGCTTGATTGTGCGTCTACACGGATTCTATTTTTATAAATAAATATTTATTTGTATAAGTAGTAGTATATATTTTAAAATTTTATCATATTAAATAATTATTTAATATAATTTCTAAACACAATAATTTATAGTTTATATCGAGTAATTTTATTTATTTTTTAACTTTTTGTCGGATTTTTTTAAATCTTTTTGTCAAGAGAGAAAAAAAAGTAAGAGGTTTATGTTAGTGGGGTTAAACTATACGAGAATGGTGGGGTTAACCTTTCCATATACCGAACTAGTGTTTTATTTGAGGCTATGTACTGCAATTTCCCTTGACTAAAACCCATTCCAAGGTTAAAAGTGAGAGAACGCTAATCACTTCAATCACAAAATGTTCATCTTTTTACAGTAAAAGATAGAAATAGAAATAACAAAAAGGTCATGTATTCTCTCATAAGACTTCCCTTTTGAGTCTTCTTTTTCTTTTCCAGGAAGCTGACAAGTAAGACAGTAAGCTCATACAGTATACCGAGGTTTAGCATTACGATCAAGAGTCTTTGCATCCTCCTGAAAAGAAGATTGGACAAGTCAGAATAGCACAAACCAATGTAGTTTTAAGAGAACATTACAAAGATGTCTACGAATAATTACATGAAATATGAATCCGATTGTTTCATTGCAACCAAGAAGTTCCTTCCACTGTTTTCCAATGCTTAGCTGCAGGTAACATCAACAAGATATCAGTCTGGAAAAAAAACCCTCATATAAACAGAATAAATGATTAAACTTCCCCAAAATTTAAGTACGTTTGTACTTCTTATGAAGGAAACAAGGATAAGAGTCCATTGTCGTGTAGTTTCTCCTTACTAGTGTTTGGATAAGCACTTAGGAACCTCAAGAAATCAACTATCTACATGTTGTGTGTTCCTCAAAAAACAAGCGTAAATTAATGTAGACTTAAAGAAAAAGTCAACGATCTACCTGAGCTTCCTCATTAGCAGCGTCCTTTGTCCATATAGAGATCTTATCCCCTCTCGTTCTGAAATTCAAAACTGCCCCGCAAATCTCATCTCCATGCTCAAATTGCTCACCAACTAATGCAAGTAACTAACACAAGTAGCAGAGACAAAAGACAAAACATTAAAAAAATGCATCCAACAAGCAACATTGCCTAAGGATTACTCCTGAAAAGTTACAATTACCGTGTTAAGCCAGCTGGATTCCCGTGTAGCCTTAGGGAACATCATAGTCCACTTCCCTCCATTAGCACAAACAGGATCTTCCCACTTGGGTTCGATATCACGTTTGAAGCAGTAAAGATCCGACCCATGAACCCACTTGGTTGGAGGATGCATGTTATTGTAAAGACTGCATCAAGTAGTTAAACAAAAAACGCTTTTGAACAAGATACCTTAAGCTACAAGAAAGCTCAAACGCAGAAAAAGGAATACACACAGCTAAACCTAGAAACAATCACAAGCAGCTGATTCAATATCTCTGATGTTTACTCCAAAGATACAACTATAACCATTCTTCTACTACTTGAACCTGCCATACGAGATGGATTTTAGGTAAATCTAACCTCCAGAACTCCTCGATGGTAGCGAATGTGTACAAGGTTCTGAGAGAGCTTCCCCATGTGGCTTGATACGATTTCGAGGAAGGATTATCGAACCAGAAGGTCCAAGATCTCTGGAAGGCGTGCGAGCGTTGGATTACGGTGGTTGGTTTTGATTTCTTCCACACGTAGCCATTTCCGCCGCATGCGATCTTTTGCTCCTTCGACGGACCTTCTTCGCCGCCGCGGATAGCGCGAATCACCGGCAAATGCTTCTCGAAGCGGATAAGGTTCGTGGTGTTGGGATCGAGATTCTCCTCTTCCGCCATGATCGCTGATAGTGAAGAAGCCTCAACCGCCATTTTCTCTCTCTCTCTCTTTCTCGCTGGCTCGGATCAGTTACTTTTCCGTTAGCTCCGTCGAGTCCGTCTTCTGTTGTTGACGGAGATGGAGGGGAAAAAGTTTGTCCGTAACATAAAGCCCAGTGTTAGCCCATTAAAGACCAATACTCCAAGTCAAATTAAATTACGCGGGGATATTTATTTATTCTTTTTAATTACGAATAATAAAAAGAGAGAGACCTTAATAGTCGATGATATGATTAGTGAAATAAAAAGCTTGGTTTTGTGATTTAGTTTTTTTTTTCTTTGTATGAAAATGTTGTTTGTTCGGTTGAATATCATAAATTAAAAATTTAATGAGGTGTTGAATAATAATATTAGAAACCAAGAAAAAAAAAGAGTAGCAAGTCAAAAAAGAAAACAAATGATCTATTTCCTCCACGGGAGATTCTGCTTTTCGTCCTACGTGGAGACAAAAAGAAAACGCAGTCCACACACACCAAACCAACTCACACTGTAGCGAGCGAGCGAGATAGAGATAGAGAGAAACAAACTCTTGAGGCGAACGAAACTTTTTACTCAATTCTCAAGGCGAGAGAGAATCAATCCTCCATTGTATTCGATCGATCGATCATGCCTCCCGGTGCGAAGAAGAGAAAGGCGTTGAAGAAGAAGCAGCAGCAGCAGCAGCAAGAAGAAGCGATTGGAACAAGTACGAACAATAAGAGGTTCAATGGCGATAATCTCCACGGTACATTTCTTCTCTCTCTCTCTCCTGCTCGTCGTATTAGATCGAGGATTCGTTGCTGCTAGGTCGATAGATTTGTCTTGAATGGAATGGTGTTAACGCCTGAATTTGCTATAGTTAGTTTCCGCAAGTTCGTCGAGGATAATTAACCTTTTCATGATTCGTGCGTGCGTAAGAGGGATCTGTTCGATTTAATAGTATTGTCTCCTCTCTTGTGAGCTAAAGATCTTCCCCACTGAATTGAAGAAAGAATGCTAAGTTCATGAACTTGACCTGCAATGTGAAGAACACATCGTCCACGAATTTGAACAGCATTTGTAACAAGTGTTTATCGTTCTTTCTCATTCTCCAGTAGTTTAGTTTATGGAAGAGGAAGTATTATTTCTTGTTATGTGCTCAGTAGATTCTGTTAACCTTTTGAATTTAACCAAAATTTATATCAGGAAATGATGAACAAGGAAGCCAAGATGATAGGGAAAGTGATAGCACTTTGAGTTCCCCTGTTTCTCAAGAGAATCAAGAATTTGGTCTCACAAAAGATCCATCATCTTCTTTGGTGCTGAAGGAGAAGGACACTACTGCTAAAGAGATATCAGATGTTACTCATCAGGGACTAGGACCCAAAACTGGAAATGAAAGAGGAACGGATGACAAGAACAATATTCTGGAGAAATCTACCATTTCCTCTAATGGCAACTCTACTCATCAGGATTCTTGTGGTGATTCAGTTGAGGAAATCGCTCCTGTTGTCGATTCTGTCTCTAAAGTAGTGGTTCCTGATAAGAGTGAGCATGCTGAGACCTCAACACACTCTAATTTGGTCAAACAGAAGTCTGATGAAAAGAAAGAGTATCAATCTCTGGAGAAAGAAAACGGTAAGGTGTGATACTCTTCCAGGGTCTGCTGATGGAACAGGCAGAAAAGCAGAGAGTGTAAGAGAATCTGAAGCTCCAGTATCCTCTGAGGAAAATGTAGCATCTCTTTTTCTTCTTCTTGCATCGTGTACATGTGAATTTTCTCTCTTTTCAGTTGACTGAATCTCATGTAATGTTTTGCAGCGTCTTTTGTTGCCTGCCCCACCAGCTGTCCGAACTTCATGGTTAAGTTGCTGCGGTTTGTTTGATGCAGTGACAGGGTCTGACAGATAAACACAGGTTAGTCTTGGTTTATGATTCTTGCTAAGATGTACTTTGCCTGGTTGAGGTTCTTAGTTACAATGATCTTCCCTGACCTGCAATGTGTCCTGTGTTTGTGATGATGTCCTTGGACTCCTTATACTTTCACTGAAACTACTTCACTTTAATCTTGGATTGTGAGTGTGTCTTAAGTAGATTGTTTAGCGCAGAGTTTCTATCAAATTATCCACTTTAAAAACTTTCTCCGAGAGGCTTTTCCAATTATTTCATTGTTGTTCTTGTTATTCTTTATATTTGTTACTGATATTGTATAGAACTAATGTCCAATGCCAAGCTATCTAAAACACACAACTCATGCTTGGTCAAGTTAACACTAAGAAGTCTACATCTAGATTGTATTGTGGCAGGAATCTGAAGTTCATATGTCAATGCAATCTTGATAGCTATTAGCTACTTTAATCTTGTTTGGTTGGATTGTCACAAAATCTTGTAAAAATAGCAGTTAGCGTAAACTCATCTCCTAACATTTTTCCACCGGTTAAAGGATCATATTGTTGTAGTTTCTCTCCACTCTAGATCAAATCCTTATGTTGTTCTTTGTGTGCATCTTTAACAAAATTGTCTATTATGTTATAACCCGTGTCACTGACATGTATTCTCTGCATTGTGCTGCGGAAGAGCAGGAGTTGGATAAAGATGGACGCTCATGACATCAAAGCTCACAGACAACCAAAAAAGCAGAACTTACGGTACACTATTCTTTGTACATCATCTTTGTTAGATAATAATGTGGGCGGCTTTTAGCAACATAAATCTCAATTTACCTTTCATTTTTGAAATACAGTCTTAATTTGTCCATTAAATGGATTTTTTAGATTCATGAGACTAAATATAGCTCTATTTTTCTTTCAATTACCACAACTGTCATTTATATTGTGTAGTTCATTAGATACATGTAGAGGTGTGATCCATCATATCAAGCCTCACAGTTCGAATTTATTCAATGAACACAAAGTGATACACACACAAATCAAGATCTGATCCTTTTGTACAGAAAGAATGCATAAATTTAACTGAAGCTTTACTTCAATTTCCTATGAAAATATAATCTCACACACACACACAAACACACCCACACGCCGAGCTTCGGGATGGTTGACTTGAAAAGTAGAAAGAAATCCGAAAGGCCATAATTTCTTAAGTAGGTTTCTTCACGCCGTGAACAGCAGCGATGTAAAGAAGCTGTGTGACTGAGAGTATGATCAAGAACGCCTCCATGGTTCTCTGCAAAGAAAAGGAGAGGAACATGAGGCCAATACTTGTGTGTTTCCAAAACTGAATCGACTATAAGAATTGACCAGAGAAAATTCTAACCAGTTTTGCATTTCGCACTTGAAACTCGATTTCTTTCCAGGCGAATCTGTAGATAAATGACGATTAGTCTTACCACCGAAGTCTCAAAACATGATGTGTGTTGCTTGTGAAACGACAGATATTAATAAAATGTTTATTTACCCCATGGCAAGGACTGTGAGGGTCCATGCAATAGTTGCGGCCATGGCTGCAGCCGGTAAGCTTCCCACGGTCCAAGAACGAATGTGCGTAAGGCCAGAGATTGTGGAAGCTGCACCAACTACTCCCGCAAGCAATGCGAATATCACAAAGAACCCTGTTGCTGCGTTTCCCATCGGAAAGTAAATGGGGGCGAAATGTGCTGGAAGATTGAAATCAGGTCCTGCTCAAATTTTGTTTTCACAGGAACAAATTAAACTCGAGAAACGTTAAGAAATCAAAAAGAATAACCAAACAACCATAATTGGAGATGAGTCTGGATTTTAACAGTGTTTTTACCGATTTCGAATCCGCGGTCGATGGCTCTGTTCATGGCCCATCCTCCAATCCCTAGAACAATCACATACATGCAGAAATTGAGTACCAGAAGTAGAGAGGCAACAGGCTTCATTTGCTCACCCGCCATTTTCCCTTTTGAAAAAAAAGAATTACAAAAGTGGAAGAGAAGAAAGGAGAACTACAAAATTAGAGTCGTTCTTATGTTTGGAACGAGACATAACGAAACTACTTTATATACTAACTTGCATTGTTCTTTTCTTGTTAAGGATGCTGGTAATAGAAGAAAGGTTTACTAGAGAGTTGGAAAGTTGATAGCTTGAAGTTCAAGGCAATTCATATATAACCAGAGATTCTTTTTTCTTTTTTTTTTTGAAAAAGGGCTAAAACCAGAGATTCTTGGCTTTGCTCTTTGTACATGTAGAAAGTGTATGTCCTATTTTATAAGAGTTTTTCAGATGTTCTTACAGAAGATAAAAGGTAGATTCGTTGGCAGTTCAATGTCTCTTTACTATTTGCTTTTTATCCAATTGAGACATGGTATTTATTCTTAAACAATTCTCAATGATTTTGGTCATATCCAAATAGCATATTATTATTTATTCCTTGTTTTCTTTTGTTTGCAAGGGAAACCCCAAACTTATAGATGGAGCAACTAAAAACCATTTTTGAGTACAATGAAATTTTGGTAGATTAACACCTTCAGTTCCTAATTCCCATGTAAACACTTTGCCCAATTCTTGATTTTGTGTTTGTATTTCAAATCCAGTTTTCCCTTTTCAAGCAGAAAAGAGTATAGTAGTTTTTGTGTTGTAGTATACAAAAATCTAAAACTTTACAAAAATATACAATATTTGGAAACTCTAAAGTAAAGCAATCGTTGAGTATTTTGTTCGTGTTGTTGCAAAGAGCATTGTGAGGAACACTTAGCACTAGAGATTGACAATAGTAGAGCCTTTTGTGTGTCTTCATCCTTTCTTCGTTGGACCAGTTTGATTAGATGCTCCAAGAAAACCTAATCGAATGGAAAGGTAATTTGGTCCAGCAGTTGGAAGGCCGAACTCTTCTTCAGATTCAACAGCTCTTGAAAAAAAAACAGAATTGGTCAGGTAAAAGCATAGTTGATTTTGTCAGCCGTGTAAACCACAAAACAACTCTTTTCTACAGAGGTTGATCTGCTAGAAGATGTTTTTGATCTCTGAAATGAGATTGTATTCCTGCTTGAAGCTGTTCTCTGTTGCCACTTCTTAGCCATCTTTATTACTTCTTGCGTTCATTATTCTAAAGCAAAAAAAAAAAGAGAGATTATTTGCAAGCTGTGATTAATGAAGAACTTGTAGCATTATATAGAAAAATGAAAGTATGAAGAGTTTAGAAGAGAAAGCCAAACCAGACACAAACACATGCTTCTCTAATTATTGTCTGTAGTCATAAAGGTTATAAGTGGGTAAAATCAATTCATACAGTATATGCAAATCAACTAAAACGTAACTGAGAAGGCATGATCATGTGGAAATAAATCTTTTGGATAGAAAGACTTGTGCAAATGAAAGGAAGATTTTAGCAAAAAAAAAAAAAAAATTGAAAGGAAGATGTAGAAATGTGCTAATCCTTTGATATACAAAACATTTTGATACAAAGAAAGACACGTAGAAGGCGTAAAGAAAGATGGGCTTAGCTCATGCCCAAACTTCTAACTGAGAATTTCAGAATACCGGTCAAATTAAAGTAAACCAAATTGAACCGGTCAGAGGTGAGCCGCTAATCCCATAAGCTTTACCTCTTAAACCCTAGAGCTCTGTATATAATGACGACGCCATATGCTTAGAGACTCGGACAGCCTCAAAAACAAAAATACCCCGTACCGTATTAGTTACTAAGTTTTTATCTTGTCTTAATAATATTTGTGCGTCTATGGCTCTCAAAGAAAGTGATGATAAGGAATTGTCGCCCCAGTCTTATTTGTATCCATTGCGGTGGATGCAACATGGTGATTGACTAATTTCGTCTGATTCTCTTCATCTTGTATGTTTATTGTTCTTATGATTTAGTCAATTGATATGATGAAAAGGCTTTAATTGTTTTGTGACACCCAGTCTGATCTGCTTTTGGCAGAGTGAGTGATTCGCCATTTTTCTGATCCATTGATAGCGCTTTTATATATTAAAAAATCTCAAATTTTTAGTGTTCTTGGTTGATGTTCAATGCTGTGATTCTTTATTTTTACTTGACGAAAGTGATGATATGAAATTGTCGCCCCAGTCTTATTTGCATCCATTGCGATGGTTGCAACATGGTGATTGACTATTTTCGTCTGATTCTCACTCAATATTTTTTTTTAAAAGTTTTTTTTTCAATAAATCTTTGGTTTTTTTGGTTTTGTTAATTGGAAGTGAAGAAAAGGCATTGATTGTTTTGTGACACCCAGTCTGATCTGCTTCTGCAGAATTGAGTGATTTGCCATGTCCTCTGATCCTTTTTTCAATTATAAATATGACTTGTGTTTTTATTATTGCAAAGTATGGGGAGTGAGGATGTTTATTAAACCATACGTCTGCAAATCTGAACTACAGTGTAGATTCATAGACATGCACTACCATCTGACCTCATGTTTTCTAACTATTTTTTGCTTCTATTTTTCTTATACCATTCTTATAGTTTGGTTTGCTGCAATCGATGATGAATAAAATCGTCCATATTTAATGATAATCCCATGATTATTAATCACTAGATCACCATCTTTCGGCTGAGGTTGCAGTTTACTCTTTAATCTTTTTGAGTTTTTTTTGCTATCGATTATTGCCAATGGTATCAGTCTAAAACTTTACATATTTCAGATTCAGAAAGTCAATGAACAGACTGCTAGCTTCTTTTTTTCAATAAGCTAGCTGTTACTTTTTTACCTGTTTTTTTAATATCATTCATTCTCCTCTATGGCTTTTAGTTTTAAGCTAATTGATTGTTGTAATTTCCGTATCACTTTTGTATCTTTTATATTGTTCTTTTGCAGGGTAAAGGGATTGTTCATAATAATAGCCTGAGACGGTCTCCTGGATCGGAAGTGGCTTAGCATATGGATTCGTTCATTGTTTTTTGTTTTTTTGAGACGCTGTTTTAGTCAAACTTTATAACCACAGTACCTTAAAAGAAAAAGAGTCTTTATTTCTAAAAGACTCAAACGTATACAAGGGTTTTGAGAAAGCTTACAGAGAGTTTTCTCACCTCTCAAACAATTTGATCAACAAAACATTTGACGATCCATACTAAGAGAATCACAAAGATACCTTAAAGATGAGTATAAGGACACCACGTCATCAACATTCGACATGCTGTTGGAAGGGAATCCTCAGACTGGTGTTTTTTCCATTCAAGGCTTGTCATCATGCTCCAACTCCACTCTGATGCAGAGTGCCCGTTTACTCTTCTCCTTTCATCCTTGCTGGGTAGGAAAGCTATATCCATAAAGCTCTACTGCTTCCCCCATTAACAAGTTCTTACGTTTGATTTAGATAATTCATAATTGTTTATATTTATCATTATATAATAGATGGAAGATTGCAACTGAAAAGTTCATGTATATATTTTATTTTTATTTATGTATATGCAATAATACACTTGTAACCTTAGAGAATCAGGTATGTCTTAAAGGTCTTGTCTAAAAAAATACAAGTAAACTGTTTCAGAGACATGGTTGTTTCCCAATCCTCACAGTATAACCACTCACCAATCATTCCAGAATTCATATAACGATAAACATAGTCACAACGGAGAAGCAGAAACAAACAACAAATCCCTGGAAACCAAATTGGATATACATCTGAGCACTCCTCTTACTAACAAATCAACATTAGAACACGTCTGGATGGTAACCGACCCGGGATGGAACTACTGTTCTGCTGCGCTTGCTTCAGATGAAGCGTCAGAGCATAATTATTAACCTCGAGAGTCCTCAGCTGTTCCTGGTACTGACTAACCATCTGCCTCAAACGCTGCAACTCGTGGCTTTGATCTTCGGTTTCCCTCTGCCGCTTCTGCTGCGTCACCACGGCTCGTTTAAGCAAACCGTTCTCCTGGACTATAGCTTCCAACTGCTGCCTCAGCATCAAATTCTCCTGCTGCAGACTGCTCTGCGTCGCCGCGTCGGCACCTGCACGTGCGTTGATGGACTTCTCCAACGCTTGTAATGCTCTCGGAAGCACGGTCTTTAGCGTCTTTCATGTCTGAAGCATTCGTCATCTCCCTCACAAAGAGCTCAACCCACTCGGTGCCATCCAAGTTCAAGACTTCCTCTCCTCCTTCGACTTTTGCTTCTTCTGAGTCCTTATTGGTGGATTCTAAACGAAGCTGGTTCAAAGATCTAATCGCAGAATCAAGATCGTCACCACATTCCTCGATTGCCCGCTCAAGAATCTAACAAATAAAGCAAAGAAAAGTCAGAATCTTCGCAAAACCCAAGAAAGAAAGTTTGAAACTTTACTTTTTTTTTTTTTGAAACTTTACTTGATTATCCATGTCGGGGAAAAGGGCGGCGAGGTGATGGAGAAGAATCGAGGTGGAGGAGGGAGGAGGAGAGAAACGAGGTGGAGAAGAGGATGAAAAGCGACGGAGTTTCTTGGAGACGGGAGGCGAAGAAGAAGAAGAAGCGGCGGACAAATCCTCGAAAAGAGATCTCTTGCTGCCGCAGACAATCGCAGACATGTTATCTGCTTCCACCCTTCGTCTTCTTCTTTCCTTCAGATCTGATCTCACCTTTCCTTATTGTTTTTTTCTTCTTTTCCTTTCTCATAATCTTTCTGATCCGATCCGATGATTCTCGGAAACCAAACAGAAAAGAAAAGCCTTTGATCAAACACAACAAGAATCGGATCAAAACGGATCCGACAACAACCCGGAGTCGGATCTAAATTCTCAGTATGGGCTAACCCGAAACCTAACAACAATGGGCCTAGTGGGCCGTCGTAGCACGAGCTTAACTGTTTCCCACATTCAAAAACGGTGCCGTTCTCGTGTGAACTAAAAAATATCGTTCATACTTGAGAGCTTAGCTGTTCGTGTCGGTGGATCAGCGTATGAACAGATCTTCGAAAACGAAGTTTCTCAATTATTGTTTTTTTTTTAATAAAAAAACAGAGGAAAGTCAAAAAAAACTAATTAAATTTTGGGTGGAGATCAGATCCAAATTCTGGTATTTTAACACACTACTACCACCTTTGCATTAGTACTATGACCACTTGCTCTTGAGGTATAAGAGCCAATCCTAGTGGTGGATCATTTGTATCATTCACTCTCTATCTCTCTCTGCTAGATCCCGATCTGGAGATTTCGCTTATCTATTAATAAAGTTGCAATCTTGAAGCTGCTTCTGGTATTTACAGCAACTCTGTTTTTTTTTTTTAATTTGTTGCGTTTCTCTAAATGCAAGATTCCTTCTCTGTTTACTTTCTTACTTTAGCTCATCAAAGTTGTATGATTTAAGTTTTGGCTGATGTTTGATCTAAGTCCTACATCCGAGTGTTTTTTTTTGTTGATTTATAGTTTGATTTATAGATCTTTAGTCACATGTCATCTCTGCTCTGTGTTCTTATAGTATCATATTGCCATGTGATTAATCTCAGATTTTGGGGTTAACCCATCAAACAAAAGCTTAAAGAAACAAGCTCACTGTAGATCCTACCTAAACATTCTTTTTAAGGACCTCTTGATGGTTTTTACTCTGTTACTTAATAGTAATCGTATTCTCTTTGTGTGTGTTTGCAGGTGCATTTTGACTAGGGATTGTGCTGGTGGGTCTAAGGAGGAACATGGCAATGGGGAAATATTCTCGTGTAGACGGGAAGAAGTCATCAGGCTATGGCTTAACCATTACC
Source organism: Raphanus raphanistrum subsp. raphanistrum (assembly GCA_019706035.1). NCBI lineage: Eukaryota > Viridiplantae > Streptophyta > Magnoliopsida > Brassicales > Brassicaceae > Raphanus > Raphanus raphanistrum. The sequence continues at coordinate 16,195,477 of CM033988.1, read as the reverse complement.
ATAGTTTTGATCGTTTCTCTCTCCCTTGGTTGGGGCTTGGATGTTCATGTCTTCTTGGTCTGCCCCTACCGAGGCTATTCACTTCTCTCCAAGCCAGACTACCAAAGATGTGGAAACTACTACCAAGACTGATTCCACTAACGAAGAAGTTGATCGAAGCTCCAAGAGTTTTCCTGATGAAAAGACTGAGGAGACTGAAGTTGTGACAGAGAGCAACGAAGAGAAGCCTGATCCTGAGAGCTCTGGTGAGAAAACGGAGGAGAAAAAGGAATTTGAAGACAAGAATGGTGAAGGGGATAGAAAAGAGGGAGAAGGTGAGAAAGACACGGAACCAGAAAGTGATGAAACTAAGCAAAAGGAGAAGACTCAAGTTGAAGAGAGCTCTGAAGAAAACAATGGTAATAAAACCGAAGAGACTACTGAAGAGAACACCGAGAAAAAGACTGAAGAAACTGAAGAGAGCACTGAGAAGAGTAAAGACGTGTTCCCGGCTGGTGACCAGTCTGAAATCACAAAGGAGTCAAGCACAGGAAAAGGGGCTTGGTCCTACCCAATTGGTTGAGTCGCAGAACGAGAAGAAAGCTCAAGTCTCCTCTATCAAATGGAAAGTCTGCAATGTGACAGCTGGACCAGACTACATCCCTTGCCTTGACAACTGGGAAGCTATCAGGAAGCTTGCCAGAAAGCATTATGAACATCGTGAGAGGCATTGTCCCGAGGAAGCCCCAAGCTGCCTTGTTTCTCTTCCCGAAGGATATAAGCGATCCATCAAATGGCCTAAGAGCAGAGAAAAGGTAAGGCTAATTGAGTTTATGATATTTGTCAATGATACATATTGATTCTTATGCTGTGTGTTTGCCACAACAGATCTGGTACACCAATGTTCCTCACATGAAGCTTGCAGAAGTCAAAGGACATCAAAACTGGGTGAAGATGAGTGGTGAATACTTAACATTCCCTGGTGGTGGTACTCAGTTCAAGAACGGTGCTCTCCACTACATTGATTTCCTCCAAGAGGTATTTATTTCGATCCTTCATTCAACTTTCTTCATTGACTATTACTCATTATTATTGATATGTGTATTGATTGATTGCAGTCATATCCTGATATTGCTTGGGGAAACAGAACCCGTGTTATATTGGATGTTGGGTGTGGTGTTGCTAGCTTCGGAGGATATCTTTTTGACAGAGATGTGCTTGCTTTGTCATTTGCTCCCAAAGATGAACACGAGGCGCAGGTGCAGTTTGCTTTGGAGCGTGGTATCCCTGCAATGTCAAACGTTATGGGAACCAAGAGATTGCCTTTTCCAGGATCTGTTTTCGACCTTATCCATTGTGCTCGTTGTAGAGTCCCTTGGCATATTGAAGGTGGTAAACTACTTTTGGAATTGAACCGTGCATTGAGGCCAGGTGGTTTCTTTGTCTGGTCGGCAACTCCGGTTTACAGGAAGGACGAAGAAGACGTTAGCATATGGAAAGGTTTGGAAAATCGTTTCCTCTCCTCTTGTTTTGGTTATGAGCAAGACTGTTTTTAATTGACTAAGTGAGATGCTTTTCTCTGTTTTGTAGCAATGTCGAAGCTCACAAAGGCAATGTGCTGGGAGTTAAAGACGATTAAGAAAGATGAACTGAATGAAGTTAGTGCTGCCGTTTACCAAAAGCCAATGTCGAATGAATGCTACAACCAAAGATCTCAGAACGAGCCACCTCTATGCAAAGACTCTGATGATCAAAATGCCGCCTGGTAGGTTTATCTATTTCCCTTTTCTCACATCAAATCTCAGTTATATGGAACTCTATTGCTAAAAGTATTGTGTGTTTTGATGTGCAGGAATGTTCCACTTGAGGCATGTATGCACAAAGTGGCAGAAGATTCATCAAAACGTGGAGCAGTTTGGCCTGAAAGATGGCCAGAGAGAGTAGAGACTGCTCCTCAGTGGTTGGAATCTCAGGAAGGTGTATATGGAAAACCTGCACCAGAGGATTTCACAGCAGACCATGAGCGTTGGAAGACTATTGTCTCAAAGTCATACCTCAACGGTATGGGAATCGATTGGTCCTATGTGAGAAACGTGATGGACATGAGAGCTGTCTATGGAGGGTAAGTCACCATTACAAAATTAGCTCCATGCATCTGTTACTAAATGATATCTATCTTTCTGTTTTTCAGTTTTGCTGCTGCATTGAAGGATCTGAAACTTTGGGTGATGAATGTAGTTCCTATCGACTCACCAGATACGCTTCCAATCATATACGAACGTGGTTTGTTTGGAATCTACCATGACTGGTGTGAATCATTCAGCACTTACCCTCGAACTTACGACCTCCTTCATGCTGATCATCTTTTCTCTTCACTGAAGAAGAGGTATGTATATGCATCTCTGTCGCCTTTTCTTGATTGCAAAATCTGATGACTGTGTGTGTAAACAAAACCCTTTCAGGTGCAACTTGGTGTCGGTAATGGCTGAAGTGGACAGGATTCTTAGACCACAAGGAACGTTTATAGTAAGAGATGACATGGAAACAATTGGGGAAATTGAGAAGATGGTGAAATCTCTGCAATGGAATGTAAAACTGACACAATCCAAAGATGGTGAAGGAGTGCTCTCTGTTCAGAAGTCATGGTGGCGTCCTACAGAGGTCGAGACCATTACATCTGCAATAGCAAAGGCAGGAGAGGTTTAAAATAGTTTATTGAGTAAGATGTTGCTTTTATGATCACACGTTGATTGTTTACTTGTATTATTAGTCCAATATTTTGTATCCTCTTTTTGCATGACGAAAATTGTATACAAGACACTTGTCTCAGTAGTGTAAGCTTTTATGAGTTTTTGATTTGGTCCTAAACACCCATGAATTGAAATCTTTATTATAACTACTCCAGCAGAACAGTACACTCATTCTGGATTATCAAAGCTTGACTTTAACCCCAAAGAGGTGTTCTTTTCTTTGGTCTGTCACTCTGGAACTTACCTAGATACTGAAAATTTTTAAACTTGATTATAATAGAGAAGTTCAAAGTTATTTCACTAATTTTATTTGAATAATTTGTTAATTTTCTCGAATAATAGTTGCACAGAAATATAATTACTTTCATTTTGTTGGTATTAATATTTACCAAAAAAATATATTCTATTCTATATTAAATTTCTATGTTCATTTTCTAATACAAACTTAAGAAAATACAAAAAAAAAATACATATATCTATTGGATTCTTAAAATCATTAAACTAATTTATTTTTCTAGATTTTTTTCACAATATACAAAACTATCTCCAACTCTTTCCAATTTCAAAAAATCTCTCAACTTTTGAAATTAACAACCTTTATATAAATTTTCCCCCTCCCCTCTTAACAGGCCCTAATAAAATTAGGTAAAAAAAATAAGTGGTGTAATATAAAATTTAATGTTTAATTCATGAACTATACTTGTAAAATTATTTCACAAGCACAGTCGAAACTTATGAAAGAAAAAAACAAATAAAAAGGGAATAAAGATAGAAAAAATAAGAATTTTTTTTCTGATCAAACGAAAAATAAGAATTAAATCCAAATAAATGAACACCAAAGATGCAGTTTTTTTTTTGTGTCATCCACCAAAGATAGAAGTTTAGAAAAACACGCCCAAATATACCTGGAGAGTGTGGGCCCAACGCGTGGCGAGTGAGAAAGACAAATAAATAGTACTCAAGAACATAGTAACTTGGTCCCTAAGACTCTACTATAATTGTAGCCTCTCGGTGTCTTTAGGGTTTTGTAAACAAAATTATTACTCTCTCTTCTCACTATCTCCGTCTATTCCAATCGATCACTCTTGTTGAAGATTAGCAAGAGCGATGGAGATTGCTTCGACTTCCACCGATTTGAGATATCAGTTCCCGACAGATCAGAGATACGAAATCAAAGATGTTGGGTGCAAATCAACCAGTTCCTCCTTCTCACACATAAACCCTAATTTGCGACGAGATGGCAAGGAAAGGCGCCGCGACGTTGTTACGGCGGCGACTCCGAAGAAACGCAAACATTCTAATTCTAATGAAGAAAAACCACCGGAGGAGAAGAGACAAAAGAAGACCTTCGAAGCTTCCAAGTCTAAGTTCACAGAACCTGCGGACGCAAAAGCTATACCGGTCAAGTTTACCAAAAAGGTGCAATCTTTTACGACCCTTCATGTCACAAAGACGGCTAAGTCCAAGGTTGTTGTTACAAAAAAACCAGGTGGTCAAGATCACAGTTTCAAAGACATGATCGCCAAGGCGCGAGAGAAAGTGCAAGAAAAGAGACAGATCGATCACAGGAACACTGATATCAGAAGCCAGAGGATAAGTGCTCGGCTAGCCCTAAATCAGATGGAAACAAGTGTTTGTTTCGATGATCATCTTGAATACCACATGGAACTAGAGAAGCTTGGGTGTGATTTTATCAGTGATCAAGTCAGTTGTTTGAAAAAGTTCAGTCTGTTGTCAAGAGACGACTACTACTTACATTGACGAATCTATGTAGTTGTGATTTTATTTTTTGGTGTAATATGTACAACATGTCTCAAGTTATCTTTCATATATATGACAAAAAAATTTTATCTTTCATATATATGACAAAGTTCCAGAGTAATTCTGTTTATAGTATTTGCAAAAATGATCAAACTACTTTAACTGATGCACAAATATTAGCAACTCCATTTACGTTATAAAAGATGGAATAGTCCATATATAGATTGGAATATATGTAGAAGTAGAAAATAGATTTTGGTTCTGAGTTTCAAATTCGTTGACATTATTGTGGTTCAGATTCCAATTATTGTCTACATGTCTCCCTTTCATTTTTTTGTATTTATTATCTCCATTAGTTGCCATAAAAATCATCAATTAATATAGAACATCTCCATTATTGTGAATATTCTCTACTGAACGTTGATATCTAGAAGTCATAAGATCCGCTGTAGCACACTTTGTTAAAACTCCTGATCATTCGAGGACTTTCCTGGTTCGAAGCCCGGCAGTGGAAAATTATTTTTTGCATTGAATAAGGTTAGATATTTGTTTCTTTGTTATCTGCTCTATTCATGTCTCATAACTTGAAGAAGAGCTAAGAGAAGTTGCACAACTCTGGAGATCTCGCTCTATCTCAAAACAGACCTCTTCTCTTCTCTTCTCTGCACTCACTATACAAGATTCAAATACTTCTTTTTTTACTCTGTCCTCTTCCCTGGAATTAGCAACTCCATATACATTAAACGTTATAAAAGATGAAATAGTCCATGCCTGAGAATCGACACTTTCAGATTTGCAATCAAATAAAACAAAATTCACATCAAACCAACACAAAACCAAACTATTTGGTCATGAATTTGTGAAACCGAAGTAACTATATGCAGATGCAAACGGTCTGCTCAGAGAAAGATTACAACTGACTAGTAAAATTAAGATTCAAGATTACAGTCAAAATATTTTCACCTTTCACTTGATGTCCTATGAAAAAAGTGGCTAGAGTCTTCGTGAGAGTTAACTAGTTTGTGGGGCGAGGATTGCAGATGTAGCAGCAGCAGCTTCTGCTATCAGAGCAACTGGTTGACGAGCCTGAAGGCAAGCACTAATGTTAAAAAGGATGCAACTCTGAACCATCATCATACAGAAAATTCAGTCCTGGAAAAACCATTTCTCCGCTATCTGCTTCTTCAGCATCTGCCTTTGTTCTAGTTGTTGTTGGTGCATTCTCGTCTATGGTCCTAGTGGCAGCCTCATATAGTGGTGTCTTCCTTTTCTTGCTTTCCAGCTTCATAGAGTGTTACAGCATGAGACTTACAATCCTATAATATTGAAGGACTGTGTTAGAATAAAGTAAAAAGTGATCCTTTTACAGGAATAATTGATATTTATGAGATGATAACAATAAGTTAAGGATACCTCACGACACAGAACCCATCATTACATATGACCTTATGTTAGCATCGACTATGAAAGCAACTCGAACATGAGTATAACTTAATCCTGAGCTTTCTGTATCTTCTTCATCACTGAGGATGGCACGTGGAGGCCCAGGCATAATCTTGTCATGAAGCACAGAAGCCGGATCAATTAGACTCCTAGAGGATCCCAGAGAATACTAAATCCAAGATGAGCTAAGGTTCCATGTAACCCAATAGTGTTCCCTTACTCTTCAATGGGATATTCATAAAAATATTCAGTTTTTTATATTTATTAATTAAATTGTTTTTAAAAAATAGAAAATCGTTTCAAAAATGATAATCGATTTAAAAAAATAAAATCATGATTTATAAAATTAATTTTAAATCAAAAATTCGTTTTCTGGGATTTGAAATATTTTTTAAAAAATAGAAAATCGTTTTTGAAAATTGATTTTATAAATCAAGATTTTTTATTTTTTAGAAACTCGTGATTTATAAAATTAATTTTTAAATTTAAATAGTTTCTTGAGTATAATTTAATATTTTTAAATAGAAAAACGTTGTTTGGGATTTTTAATATTTATTTTTAGTTACTTTAGTTAAAATTTATATTTTCTTAATTGTACTTTTAAATTTTTAATTGAAATTAAGGGCAGTATTGCCATTTTGAAAATTTTTAGTCTAGTAGAACAAAATATATGTGAGATTATTAGTACATAATTATCATTTTTGGCTAAAAAATAAATTTCCCAAAAAAATATGACATACAACACAAGCTTTGGTGATGTAATTATCAGAAAAAGGTTGTCAATTTGAGTTTCACGGCGGAGAAGCTCTTTGGTGAACGGAGAAGGAGTGTCGCGGAAAAAAACTGGATTATGATAAATGATGGACGCGTGTCACAAAGTGGCTATCAATTCTACATAATCATGTATTACGAAAACAATTGTAATTTTGTTTTCTTGTAAACTTTTATTGGGCTTAAAATTTTAATATTATGGCCCAACTTGTAATGGTCATTGGACTTTTTAATTTTAATGAAATGAAATGAAGTAGTCCTACAAAAAAAAAAAATTTCCACCAAAGACGTGATTTTCCAAATTTTAGTCCAAACACAATATTTTATGACTTTCAACAATAACAATATTTACAGAATCCCGTGCTAACCAGTCTAATCGACAACAATATAAATTACCAAATTTAACAGTTGTATAGTTAGAAACTTAAATCTTACTAACTTCTTCATGTTACTTGAGGATCTTATCTTTGACACCTAGATGTTCTAAGTAAATTAGCATTCTTCTTCTAGTGATTCTCTAAGCCTCATCAAGTTTAGACAAATTCCTTTATAAATATACAATGAATAACCACTTGGAAGTAAAAAATATATATAATTATTAACTATGTAAACATGTTACTAACCTCAGTTAAGTTTTTATATTAACTTTTCTTTGTCATGTAGTGTAGAATACATAACTCTCTCATCATTAGCAATTTTCTTCAATTCCTGAAACAATAAATATGGCAAACCACTTCTAAATAAACAATCTTTTTATGTTCCATGATAATATTTTTTAAAAATTTTAGTTGGTTACACATATTTTCCTTTTGCTTCTTTAACACATCATAAAGTTTATTAAGTTCCTGAAACATTGTACAATTATTAAACCTTCAAATTAAGTAAATTTTGAACTATTGTCTAAATTGTGGTGTCAGTTCTTACTAATATTGATGTTCTATCCTTCAAATCTCGGCAAGCTAGTTGTTCAAGTAGATTAGTTTTCTCCATCTCGTGTTTCTTTATATCCTCAGTAAGTGTACACAAATCTTGAAAAATATACAATGAATAATCAATTCGAAGTAAAAATTTATATAAGCATTGATCACGTAGACATCTTACTAATCGCATTAAGTTTTTGGATGAATATTTCCTTGTCACATAGTTTAGAATGCATGGCTATCTTCTGATTATTCAACTTTATTAAGTCTGCGTAATTATCTTCCTATTGTTCCAAAGGCTGTGCGTTTGTTGTACATTTTGAGATATTAGTCTCTCAAACTTTTCTTCAAGTTTTCTTTGTTTCACCTTCCACAGCTTCATATTCATTTTTTGGTCACTGAACTGCATGCTCCTCATGACTACAATCATCACCAATTTTTGATTTTGCTTACTGAGATTATACATCATATTTTTCAAGCTTATCCAATTCTTCAAAATCTGCTACAAAATAAAACATTCAAAGTCATTTGTCACTGAAGTCAACCCTTAAAATTGGAAATCTCACAAAGATTCCCTTAGAAATTAGTTCATATCATCATATATACTAACATTATATGTTTCAATATTATTATATTATGCCAACATGTTTAAGACAGAGTTAAAAGAATAGAATTTGTAATGACACTTTTAATTATTGATTCTAGATTTCTATTATCTCAACCAGAAAAAAAAACATTTTTATTGGTGAACCGTCTGACTATTCATAGAAATATGAAATTAAAGATAACAAAATACCAACTTCTAAAAACTCAAAACCTCACCATTATTCAAAATAAACATTTCTCTAATGTTCAATAAACATCAATCTCATAAACCTAACTCGTAAAAGCTGCAAATCCAACAAACATTTAAAATAAACATTTCGCTAATGTTTTATAAACATCAATCTCATAAGACCAACACATAAAGCTATAAATCCAACAAACATTCAGATTAAAATTTCATTCAGATACCAACATCAATACACTTCAACATTTGAGACTTTCTATTACACATAACATATTAAGGAAAGATCTTACGTTCTTGAGATCTCTCAGAGTCGAGCTGCTTTTTCGCATTAGTTTTCTTCATGCTTGTGTCCATCTCTTACAATTACAACAAAGAAGGAAGATCTCAGAGACTTTCTACACAAATGAAACAAAAAAAAAAAAGATCTTACCTCCTTGAGATCACTCAGAGTCGAGCTGCTTCTGCGCATATGTTTTCGGCATGCTTACTTCCATCTCTTTAGCTCTGTAGCTACTAATAAAATGTATTTCCCTCTGCGAGTTGCAAGCAAAAAGGTGAAGAGAAGAAAATATGCATATTAACCAGTGGTTTCTCTTGTTTGCATCTGCTCCTCTTTTCTCTTCTCTTTACTAATGTAATTCGTAGTATGCCACGTGCCCTCATTAGAGTAGAGTATTAAGAATAAAGACAAAAGATTATAGCATCTTTGTAGAAGAGGCTTTTGATATTTTGGTGAACAATCTTTGTTTTCTGGCAGGAATTTAGACTTTGGTTGAGGGTCGTAGCATCGATATTATTTCAGCCATCTTGATTCAGCTAGTGTGTTTACCAGTCAAGTGAAACAAATTATAATATTTTATTATGTTTATGCTAGATATGAGTTTTTGCGTTACAATGAATTAGTTTATAATTAACTAACTTTAAAATTACTATCAAATAGGTTAAAATTAATACTTTTACAATTTGTATCACTACCATTCTTACAATTAATTTTTAATTAAATAAATTTTAATATCATGTTTATCACCAATTTCGTTTGTAAAAAGTATTACCAAATAACTTTTTACAATTTTTTTTTGCTTAGGACTTCAAAAACATATGATACAATTATTTTTAAGGAAAACTACTATAAAATATTCTTTTAAATTTCTTTAAGATTTTGGAAAATGAAAATTAATATTTCACATCTATATTTAGGTTTAAGCTTCCACATATTATTTTTACAAAACACAATAATATTTACATGAAAATAATACCTGAGTATTTTCTTTTAATTTCTTGATACAACACGTTTTTTTGGTTGGTTCCTCTACCTCTTAGCGAGGTGCTTTTGTCACTCGAGTGAAAGGAGAGGAGACCTTAGGATAAGTTTCTAAAACAAAGGGGAGTAGAGGATCGACCCGTTCAGTAGAATTACGAAGAAAGACTGTTGACAGCTGGTGGAGACATTTCTTCGGATGCTTAGATCATCTCTAATGGTACTCTATAAATTTCTCTATATTTTACTCTAAAATAAAGTGACTATTATAGAGTGATTCGCTTTCATGATTTATTCTATAATAGATTTATTATATTATAGAGTGAAATATAGAGAAATGCTATCACTTTACTCTATTTTTAGAGTGAATAAGGATTATTTCTCTATATTTCACTATACTATAAAGTAACTCTATTATAGAGTAAACCATTGTAGCAAATTCAACTCTATAATAAAGTTACTCTATTTTAGAGTGAAATATATAAAAAATTATATAGCACCATTGGAGATGTTCTAACATGTTTTTTTTTTTAATTATGATGCTGTTGTCGTACATGAGTATGTGTGAATATGATGATGAATATGTGTTTGAATAAGACAAAACATATAAATAATAAAACAGAATTTGTTTATAAAAATAAGTTAGTTGTATAAAATCTTAAATAAAAACTAACTATAAAATAAGTATTTTTGTTTTTTAATTCTAAATAAAATAAAACTGTAAGAGTAATTTTATTTTCTTATAATTAACTAACTTAATTTTTAATAGATAATCTGTGTTAAAACTATAAAGAAAAAAAACTTCAAATATTTCACCCGAAATGATTGTTACATGTGTCAATTAAAAAAATTAGGTTGTGAATGTGTTAATAAAAATGTGTCATTATGTGAAAATAACTTTTCCCCTAAAATCCTAATTAACAGAGATTTGTAAAATACTCTTCCCTTTTAATCTTAACCAATAAGATTTTTTTCTTGTTTTAAATCTTGACCAGCGAATTTAATAGTATTTTTTACTTAAAAATTAATGTTAAACATGATACTAAAAGTTTTTTTATTGACTTTTAGAAAAAAATATTTAATTAACAAGAAAAATTCTAAAAATATTAGCAATATTGAAAAAAAAGAATTTGAAAATGGCACTCTTAAAAATAGTTAATATTAACTGGAAATGATTATTTCATAGTAATTTTATTTTTCTAAATCCTAGACAAAATATAATTTTAAAAGATTATGGAATATTAATTTCCTTTTCTGAAACCCTATAACTGTAAAGTAAATATTTAATAATTGTTTTCTGTTTAAAAAATCATAAACAAAAGAGATTTGTATCATATTTTAAAAGATAATTTGATGATGAACATGATACTAAAAGTTATTTAATTAAAAATAAGTGTAAAATAGTATTGATACAAATTGTAACAATAGTAATTTTAATTTTTTTTTTATTAGTAACAGAAATATTTATTTGATAGCACTTTACTTTTTTGAAATTCTAAAGTGAAGATAAATGTAAAATCTTACAGTAATTTTTATTTTCTAAAATATTAAAAAAACGTAAGAGTATTTAATAGTATTTTAATTTATTTTTGAACTGTGAATAAAAAGGAGATTTATAAAATAGAGTGGTTTCCTTCTTTTTAAAATCTTAGCAAAAAGAATTTTTAAAAAAAATATATTTAATAAAACATTAACTTAGTACATAAGAAAGTGTATAATATTGTGATTGACTCGATTGGTGTTATTTAACTTTCAACTTTTTTATTTCATTCTAATTCTTATCTTGGGTCAGATTTAATTTAAACTTTTAGGTATAGTGTTTTTTCTACCCCTAAATATAAAACTGGTAATAATTCGTTTATGCACCATGATTATAAAATAAAAATATTAACTTTAACTTATGTGTGAAAACAAATTTTTAATTATTAAATAAATCTCACACAACATATACAAAACAATCACAAAAAAATAAATGATTTATTATTTTATGTTCTTTATTAAATTAGAACATTAAACAAAAATTGTTGCAACGACACGTACTCATATTTAGTAACTAATAAAAATAGGTAAAAAGTAAGTGGTGAAACCCTTTGTAAAAAAAAAGTAAGAGGTGTAATTTAAATTTTTTTTATGAACTAAACTTGTTAAAAATACAAATAAATCTAGTAAAACTTGTTACCAGATGTTTTCATATCTAGTAACTAATAAAACTAGGTAAAAAGTAAGAGGTGAAGTCCTTTGTCAAAATAAAAAAGTAATAGGTGTAATATAAATTTTAATGTTTTGATGAACTAAACTTGTTAAAAAAAATACAAAACTGAAACGGAAAAATTATTTAACAAGCACAGTCGAAATAAAAAGATTAAAAAATCATAGATAAAGATTAAAAAAAAGAATCAAATCCAAATAAATGAACACCAAATTAAGAAAAAAAAAAGAACACCAAACTACCAAAGATATAGTTTCTTTTGTAATCCACCGAAGATAAAAAGCATACCCAAATATACCTGGAGAGTGTGGGCCCAACGCGGGGAGGGGGGAGTGAGATAGACAAATAAATACTCAGTAAACATACTAACTTGGTCCCTAAGACTCTACTATAATTGTATCCTCTCAGTGTCTTTAGGGTTTTGTAAACAAAATCATCACTCTCCCTTCTCATTCTCTCCCCTCTATTCCAATCGTCATCACTCTTGTTGAAGATTAGCGAGAGAGCGATGGAGATTGCTTCGACTTCCACCGATTTGACATATCAGTTCCCGACAGATCAGATCAGATACGAAATCAAAGATATTGGGTGCAAATTAACCAGTTCCTCCTTCTTACACGTAAACCCTAATTTGCGACGAGATGGCAAGGAAAGGCGCGACCTTGTTGTTACGGCGGCGACTCCGAAGAAACGCAAACATTCTAATTCTAATGAGGAAAAACCACCGGAGGAGGAGAAGAGACAAAAGAAGACCTTCGAAGCTTCCAAGTCTAAGTTTACCAAACCGGTGCGATCTTTTACGACTCTTCATGTCACAAAGACGGCTAAGTCCAAGGTTGTTGTTACAAGAAAACCAGGTGATCAAGATCACAGTTTCAAAGACATGATCGCCAAGGCGCGAGAGAAAGTGCAAGAAAAGAGACAGATCGATCACAGGAACACTGATATCAGAAGCCAGAGGATAAGTGCTCGGCTAGCCCTAAATCAGATGGAAACAACTGTTTGTTTCGATGATCATCTTGAATATCACATGGAATTAGAGAAGCTTGGGTGTGATTTTATCAGTGATCAAGTCAGTTGTTTGAAAAAGTTCAGTCTGTTGTCAAGAGACGATTACTACTTACATTGACGAATCTATGTAGTTGTGTTTTTATTTTTTGGTGTAATATGTACAACATGTCTCAAGTTATCTTTCATATATATGACAAAAGTTTCAGAGTAATTCTGTTTATAGTATTTGCAAAAATGATCAAACTACTTTAACTGATGCAAATTTTATACGTTATAAAAGATGGAATAGTCCATATATAGATTGGAATATATGTAGAATATAGATTTTGGTTCTGAGTTTCAAATTCGTTGACATTATTGTGGTTCAGATTCCAATTCTTGTCTACATGTCTCCCTTTCATCTTTTGTATTTATTACTCCATTAGTTGCCATGAAAATCATCAATTAATCTAGAACGTCTCCATTATTGTGAATATTCTCTACTGAACGTTTTAATTCATATGTATTCAAGAATATTTAGAAGTCATAAGATCTGCTGTAGCACACTAGTTAAAACTCCTGATCAATCGATGACTTTCCGGGTTCGAAGCCCGGCAGTGGAAAATTAGTTTTTGCATTGAATAAGGTTAGATATTTGTTTCTTTGTTATCTGCTCTATTCATGTCTCATAACTTGAAGAAGAGCTAAGAGAAGTTGCACAACTCTGGAGATCTCGCTCTATCTCAAAACAGACCTCTTCTCTTCTCTGCACTCACTATACAAGATTCAATTACTTCTTTTTTTACTCTGTCCTCTTCCCTGGAATTAGCAACTCCATATACATTATACGTTATAAAAGATGAAATAGTCCATGCCTGAGAATCGACACTTTCAGATTTGCAATCAAATAAAACAAAATTCATATCAAACCAACACAAAACCAAACTATTTGGTCATGAATTTGTGAAACCGAAGTAACTATATGCAGATGCAAACGGTCTGCTCAGAGCTAGAATACAACTGACTAGTAAAACTGTGAGCACAGATAAGATTCAAGATTACAGTCAAAATATTTTCACCTTTCACTTGATGTCCTATGAAAAAAGTGGCTAGAGTCTTCGTGAGAGTTAACTAGTTTGTGGGGCGAGGATTGCAGATGTAGCAGCAGCAGCTTCTGCTATCAGAGCAACTGGTTGAGGAGCCTGAAGGCAAGCACCAATGTTAAAAAGGATGCAACTCTGAACCATCATCATACAGAAGATTCAGTCCTGGAAGAACCACTTCTCCGCTATCTGCTTCTTCAGCATCTGCCTTTGTTCTAGTTGTTGTTGGTGCATTCTCGTCTATGGTCCTAGTGGCAGCCTCATATAGTGGTGTCTTCCTTTTCTTGCTTTCCAGCTTCATAGAGTGTTACAGCATGAGACTTCAATCCTATAATATTGAAGGACTGTGTTAGAATAAAGCAAAAAGTGATCCTTTTACAGGAATAATTGATATTTATGAGATGATAACTATAAGTTAAGGATACCTCGCGACACAGAACCCATTATTAGATATGAACATGAGTATAACTTAATCCAGAGCTTTCTGCATCTTCTTCCTCACTTAATCCCAGGCATAATCTTGTCATGAAGCACAGAAGTCGAATCAATTAACTTTACAGCCCTATCCCAACCGGCAAAAGAAAAGATGCAGCAGCCTGTAATCGAGCTATGTAAGCTTGCAAAGTGGATGCCAGCTCTGCAAATGTTGAGTTCTCATTTGAAACTACAAAAACTGCATAGAGTAATCTGCAAAATGAAGTTGCAGCCATTAGAGACTCCTAGATGATCCCAGGGAATACTAAATTCAAGATGAGCTAACCGTCCACGTAGCCCAATGGTGTTCCCTTACTCTTAAATGGGATATTCATAAGACAGCTCTCTGTTGGAGATGAACCCTTCAATGCAAGTATAGAGAGTCTAGATGCAAAAGTAGCTTAGATCTGCATTTTATTCATGCACTGAAGTTTTGACAGTGAAGCAAACCTTTCTTGCAGCTTCAGATCTTCAGTGAGAAGATCCACAAACAGCTTCTCCATCTCCTGATTGAGCTCAGGATCATCACTTCCACAATCTGTCTGTCACACAACATAAGTAAAAACAGAGGAAGGATGTTTAAAAAAAAAGAGATAAACAATCTTTTCAAAAGTGTTCCTAAAGCAACAGATAAGAAAATCTCAAGCTACCTTAGTTAGAATTGGTTACTTATACACCAAAGTAACTCACATGTATTCCAGATGATTCCATAATTAAGGTTTCTTGATTAAGAATCATCTCATACAAATTACATCATTAGATAGAATCTGGATAATAAAAATAATCTTTTTTTTTTTCAAAGAGGAGAGTTTTTAAATTAAACACAATAAGAGAATGAGACTTGTTAGAATTTACAAATTAAAGATCAAAATGTAAGATATTCAACAGACCTACAGAATATCACAAGAAACCTAATGCAGGCCCGATATTCGCGATATTGCGGTGACGGACAAATGCTCTATTTTGAAATTTTTTTTGTATCACAAAGCTGAAGCGTGAATGTGATAGTCAAAACGACGTCGCTACTTTCACACCTCACAATCTGATCGCATTTCGTTTTCTCACAGGCTCACAGGCGGGGTCGTAATTGGTAAATGTCCAAAACGAGTGAGATCCTTGTAAATACTTGCCAATTGTTAAAATGCCTGTATCATTTTGCCAACTGATACACTTCAAGGCAAAATGCTTTATAGCGACGGTTTGATATATAAAAACAAACAAAAAAGTCATAATAATTAATTAGTATATTAATATGAAAAAAATTGTTACATAATTTCCGTACGTGTAATCCTATTTTTGTTACTGTATATAATTTTCACTTTGAGATTCTTAACTAGGTATAAAAATAATATTCTCAATAATTTTTTTCATTTTTTACCGGACCAACTATTCCAAGAGTTCAAGATTAAAAAATAGTTATCATCTGACCACGTCGATGATATCATGATCAAAAATAATCTTAACAGAGAATGATCAAGATAGTCGGATAAGCAAACAAATGTGTTTGAATGAAAAAAAAAACTTATGATCTAACACGAAGCCAAAAAAATATGTAAATCATTGTTTATCAACACTGAAATTAAATTATCCATTTTAGGCAACAACCAACAATAAGAAATATGAATTTATAACAAAAATATTCATGTAGAAAAGAAAACAGAGACCTGAACTGAACTCTTCAGTTTTGGCAAAGAAACCAAGTTTCAAGCAACTATGTTAAGACAAAGTGAGAGACACTAGTCTAATACCATAACTGAAATATTTCCAAACATTATATTATAAAAGTCAAAACAACTGATACACATTTTAAAGGAATAAAAAGTTAAACAATAATCATACATGTAAGAATCGATTATGATTCGATTAGTTAAAAAAGTTAAACAACTGATATATTTTACTCTTTGATGCACAATTCTAAAAATTACTCAAATAACAACCAATTGACTCTAAGGATGTCACTGTAAAATTTTGGAACAATCACCAAGGAATTAGAGCATCAGGCAAAACAAATACATACAAGACTCAAGGAAAATTCTACCATATGAGTCATACTTATACCCAAGTAAATATCTGTTAGAGACACCAAGATATATTCATTTAATAAAATGAAGACAAGCACCAAAACATAGATAATATGTATTGTCTAGTCAGTGTTTCAAAAAAAAAAAGGATTGTCTAGTCAAAAGAGATAAATATTTACATAAGCTCCAAGATATATCTATTTATCAAATATAGATTGATAATAACTACTTTATATTTTCTAATCACGATATATATTGCTGACACCATAAGCACAAAATATAAATGTGCCAATATTAAAAATATTTTTCTTATCAAATGGATATTTTTTTCTACAGTATGACAGACAAAATCAAAGATGATAATATTGTCGATATTATCAGATCACAAAACTCTTTGGGAGGTAGGCAAGATAAGTAAGAAAAAAGCTAATAAGGAATTGCAAAATAGTATAAGGAAGCAAGTGCACACACAAGGGAGGAAGTAAGGAAGCGAAAACAAAAGGAACCAAATAAACAACAAATCAACAAAGCAAGTTAAGAAGTGAAACACTGAATCAATGGAGTTAATTAAGAAGTAAGACATCAAGAAAGCAAGCAAGCACATAAATTAGCAAACGAATCAAACAAAAATGTGAAGCCAGTAACAATGAATAATGGTATCAATTATGAATGTATCAATGCATATATGTATTTATGCATGTATGTTTTTGCCATTCTGGAGGTTTGAAATACACCACACTAGGATTTAAAATCTGTTGATCCAGAAGCAAATACGACCTACAAGATCAAAATAAATGAGTAAGCCAACACCAAAACCAGACTTGGAACTTAATGAATCAAAACAGAGACATCAAAGGAATCCACTAACCTGCATAATTTCAAATGACCAGTGTTTTCTCTACGAAAACAGAGACGTGGTAACTCTGAAACATTAAAAGGCTTCATTTAAGCAACATTGATTCAAATGCAAAGTTATACACTATTAAATAGGGTACTAAATCCATACTTCACCAATGATTTATAAATGTTAGAAAAAAAAAATTTGGGTGTCCATAAGAGAAGCACATACCTTAGAAAATCAATATTGGCATATATATTAAGATTTGGATGCTAACAAATAAACATCTTAAGATTTGGATGCTTATTCAAACACGTGTCTAGTGGAAAATGAAATTAATCTTGATTTCACATATGTTTCTCCTACTTGTGAATCTCAGAAACTAAAATTACAAGCAAGTTTGAAAACCACATACCTATCAGAAAAGTCTGCTACACTTGAAATCTCCTCAAAATCTCTAACCTTGTTTTGAATACCTTCTGAAACACATACCTGGAAAACAAAAATCAGAACTAATTAGTCTTTACTTTGTAAAAAATCGATTTTTGTTTCCTACTCCTTGAAACTGTTGGTCGTATTAGCCATTTGACGAATCATTATACTCTCTAAGCCGTGGGTAAAACAAAGTAAAGAATCTATAATCAATTTACAGTTTTTGCCTTAAAGACTTTCTTAAGCCTTAGTTATCTTATTGGTCCTTCAAGACTTTTAAGTTCTCAGTTCAGAGTCTTTCTCTTAACACATCTTTAAGTCATTGCTTGTGTTTTTTCCCCATCAAACAAGTGTTAAGCCATTGCTTGTGTTTTTTTCCCATCTAAGGACTCTTTCAGAGTCTTTTTCTTAAGACACTTAAGCTATTGGTCATCTTTTCCCATCCTACAAGTCTTGTTTAAGCCGTTAATTTAGAATCTCTCGTAGATTCATAATAATAATCTTTGTCGTAAGAGTTGGTCATTAATTCCATCTAACTTATAGTCTTTGTATACTTTTAAACCTTGTGGTTGTCAAGCAGAAACAGTTCTCTGAGCCTTGTGTCATAGTCTGTGTGTTGAAAAAAACTATTCAAAGCGGTGTTGCAGAGTAAAAAATCGGTTATCCGTCCAACAGGTCTCAGTCATGAGAGATTTATTTAATTTTAGCTGTGGGTTGTTTTCCATCTTTTTTTTTGTACCACTGATTGTTTTTCCATCTAAATTATTTGTTTTGAGACCTTCTTTAAGTTGTTGCTCATTTTACCAAAACCAACCCATAGTCTTTTTCAAAAGACTTTTTAAGCCATGTCAGTTCTCTGACACTCTCTAAGCCGTGTGGAAATAAGAATCTTTGTCAAGAATCTTTAAGCAGTTGTTCTTTTTTCTGTACAGCAGATCGTTAGTTGTTTTTATCATCCAACAAGTATAAACTGAGATACAAAGTCTTTCTCAAAAGACTTTTCTAAGCTGTTAGACATTTCTAAGCCGTAGGTTGTCTTTGTCTAGAGATATTCTTAAGTCATGACAGATTTTGTTTGAGCTCTGTCTTTGTCTACTTTAAGACCTTGGGGGTTATTAAACAGAAACAGGTCTTTAACCCTTTTGGTCCATAGTCTTTGTCTTTAAGACTTTTTCAAACTGTTTGTCGTAGTTTTCTTAATCCAACAAATATTGTCTCAGCTATTAGTCATTTTTCATTAAAGACCTTTTTCTAAACCGCTTGTCACTGTTTCCATTCATCATGCCTACAAGTCAACATATAGTCTGTCTTATACTTTTAAGCCTTGTGATTATCGCGAAGACAATTCATAGTTCAGATTTTTTTGTGTTAAGACTTCTCCTAAGTTGTTGGTCGTTTCTTTACCAACCAACAAGTCTAAATTAAGCCATTAGTCATTTTATCCAACAAAGGACTTTTCAGAGATTATCTTAAGACATCTTTCAACCGTTGGTTGCATTATTCCCCATCCAACAAATTTTATTTAACCTGTTAAGTAGGAATCTCTTGATTCTTGTTTAAGAAACTTTGCATTATGATCTTTTAAGCCGTTGGTAGCCTTTGTCAAAAGACTTTCCTAAGCTGTGTGACTTTCTCAAATCCGTGAGTTGTTTTTTATCAGCTTTGTTCTTAAGAGATTTTCCATAGTTTGTCTTATGCTGTTGGTCGTTTGTTTTCCAATCCAACAAAACGTAAACCAAGCCGATGTCTTTGTCCAATGACTTTTCCAAACTGTGGGTTGTTTCTCTACCCAAAAAAAAATCTAATACCAACTCATTATTTGTCTTTTTTCCTTGTGCAACCTTATTTTGATTTAGTCTCTATGTGGAGACCGATTTCAGATAAGCTTGACATTCTTCCATTGTCTTTGTATTAAGATTTGATCATTATGTCCATCCAACTCATAGTCTTTGTATATTTGTGGTTATCCGAGCAGAAAACAGTTTGTTTTACGCTTTGTGGTTCATAGTCTTTGTCTTAACACACACCTTTAAGCCATTAGCCGTTTTCCCCCATCTTTAAGCTATTGGTTGTCTTATCCCATCCTAGAAGTCTTCTTTAAGCCCTTAAGTTAGAATCTCTTTTAGATTCATAATCTCTGTTAAGAATCTTTAAGCCATTGGTGTCTCTGTTTAAGACTGGTTTCAGAGTATGATGGTCATTATTTCCATCCAACTCAATACTCTTTGTTAACTTTTAAAGCCTTGTGTGGTTATCAAAGCAGAAACAATTCTTTAAACCTTATGGTTCATAGTCTGTGTGTTGGGACTTTTTTTTAGTTTGAAGTCGCCTGGCAGAGTAAAGAATCAGTTCTCTATCCATTTTCTCATGTCTCAATCATGAGCCGTGGGCCTTTTTCCATCCATAGTCATTATCCTGAGACATTTTAAAGCCATTGGTTAGTATACCAAGACCAAGCCATAGAGTCTTTTTCAGAAGACTTCTTAGCCATGTGGTTACATAAGAACCTGTTGTCAATTCATATTTTCAAGAAGCTTTACCTTATGAATTTTCGTTAAAGTCGTTGGTCTTTTTATCAATACAATAAATCGTTAGTTGTTTTCTATCATTCAGCAAGTCTATGACATAGACTTTCTCAAGAGACTTCTGAGCCGTGTGGTTAAATAAGAATCTGTGTTTGATTCATCATCATTGTGTCAAGAATCTCTAAGCAGTTTGGTTTCTTTAAGCCCTTTAGGTATCATTTCATACAGCAAGTGTAAGTTGATTTACCATATTCAAGTCTTTCTCAAAAAACTTGAACAGTTTGTTAAAGCCTTTAACTCTTTTAGTTCATGTAGTCTTTCTTATGGTTTTTAAAAGCTGTTTGTCATTTTCTTCATCCAACAAGTAACTCTCTCAGTCATTAGTCGTTTTTATTCATCTAGGGACATTCTTTCTTTCCTAAGCCGCTGGTCAATGTTTCCATCCAACGGACCCATATTGTCTTTTGTCTAAAGTAAAGAATTCTTTTCGATTCATAAAATCCTTTTCGATTCATAATCCTTGTTTAGATTCTGTGTGTTATGATTCGTTAAGCCGTTGACAGCCTTTGTCAAGAGACATTCCAAAGCCATTAGTTGTTTTTTGTATCAGCTCTGTCTTAAGGAATTGTTCATTCTTTCCATCCACCAAAATTACAAACCAACTCATAGTCTTTCTCTTGACCTTTTACAAAGCAGAAACTGTTTTCGATTGAGTTGGTCATTATACCCCCTATCCAACTCATAGTCTTTGTTTACTTTTTTTTAAGCCTTGTATTTACCAAGCAGACATAGTTTTTAAAGCCTTGTGGGTTCATAGTCTTTGTTTCAAGACTTTTTTTTGTTTGTCTTTTCTCTGTTCTTTCATTTACGGACCCTTTTTTGTCTGATCAGCTGGTCATTTTTTTTCCATCCAGCATATGTAAAAACCCACCCCTTTTGTCTTTGTCAAGAGACTTCTTTAAGCCGTTGGAACTCTTTTATTACACCAAGGACCCTTTTCTAAGCAACCCCCATAATTGTCTTTTGTGTGAAAGACTTTCGTTTAAGCTTATTTCACCTGTTGATCGTTTCTTTCTTTCCATCCAACAAATCGTAAACCAAACCCCATCCAACTCATAGTCTCTGTCTCTTGTGGTTATCGCAAAGACAGTCTGTCTTAAGACTTTAAGCATGCACTACCACCAACCAACCAATAGACTTTTAAGACTTTTAAGCATACATCTTTAAGTTGTTGGTCGTTTTCTCCAATCCAACGAGTCTTATTTAAGCCATTACCATCAAAAGATTTTTTTCTAAGCCGTGGGTCATTTTCTTTCTCATCCTCCTCACATAGTCTGTGTTAAGACTTTTAAGCATGCACTACCAACCAAACGATTCCTCATGGGACAATGTTATCCAAGATAAAAAATCGGACAGATAACACTATTGGATTAGTGCTTGCCTATGATCTTAATATAGTCTTTGTGTTAAAGACTTTTAAGCAAGCAAGCATGCACTACCAACCAATAGACTCCAAGTCTTAATTTTCCATCCCTATAACATCCTTCTTTAGACCATGCACTACCAAACCATAAGATTTCTCACGGGACAATGTTACCCAAGATAAAAAAATCGGACAGATAACACTCATCATTTAGAAATGATCAAGGAAGGATAAATTACCTCAGCGACGATGGTTTCACGCAGAGAAGCTTCAAGATATGTAAAGCAGTAACTCTGTCAGACAAAAAAAAACAGAGTAAAAAAAAGGCAAAGTGAGATTCCTGTTCCAAGAGATACTATCATATGTTCAAACACAAAACCATGTCCAGACACCCTTACCATGACGCTGACTTGTGTGAAATTTATAAAGAAATAAAATTTGTGAAGTAACGATTGCAATCTTCAACACTCCTCCTATAGCCAAACCTACATTGAGAAACAAGAGTGATGATGATGAAACCATTTGGGATTGATTCCTGAGAAGTATGATTTAAACACAAAAATCTATGGATAAACGGATCTGTTCACAGGAGTTTGACCACCAGCAAAATCACCTCTGACAGATAAATTGACAGTGTATGTATGTATGTATGTATGTATGTATGTATGTATGTATGTATGAATGTATGTATGTATGTATGTATGTATGTATGTATGTATGCATGCAGTGTATGTATGTATGTATGTATGTATGTGATGTACGCACAAAGGATTGTTCAAATTAAAATCATCAAACCTCAAGGCTTAGCTTCAAAGGGAGAAAACGATAAACCCTAAATCATAAATATTTTATTTACCTCGAAGAATGAGTCAAGAAGCTTTGCTCCGAAACGAAAACGAAGAAAAATAACCCTAAACCTAAGATCACTGCGAAAATCGAACTTTGAACAATTAGTCAAATTGAAAACGCGAAAATGATATCGCGAAACAGATGAATGATTAACACGAACCTTACAAAATCCCTAATTAAAGAGACGTACCTCGACAGCGAGTGTGAGAAACCCAAACAATCACATCGGGTTTCAGGCGGAATCAACCTTCAAAAGAAAATCAAAAACAATCTAATCAAAGATTGAACAATTTAAAAAAAAAAAATTGGAGACCCAGAAACAAAATCGTGATCAAAGAGTACTCGAGACTTAGAAATCCTCAAAACAAATTCACGATTTACAGAGAGTGAAACACTTACTAATCTAAAAACCGTAATCGGATTTTCCGGTTTTGCAGATCTTCGAGGAGTCGATCGAGAGAAATTTTCCCAGGAGAAGGAATAAATTGGGACGCACACGATTCTTAAGGTTTACATTTAATTAACGGCGTAGATCACTTATGCATTTGGTGAAGACGCGTTTTCTAACGGCTTTATTTTAAAAACTGAGCCAATTATTTTGAATTTGAACCGGTCCTGCGTTTACAGTTATATTTTCCACTTAAACCAAACCGATCTTGAATATTTTAACGATGTCTACTACTTATACGGCGTCGTGTCTATGTCTATTAAACCAAACCGGTCTTGTATTTTAAGCAATGAAATATTAGTTCTTGCTATTCTATTTGTTTGTGTTCAAAAGAAAAAAAAAGTTATTCTCATTTTTTTCATATCTTTCACTTAAAATATTGGATTTGTTTGGTTTCATAAACATCAAGTTTTGATTTATTACACTGAAACTGAATTTCAAACTACTTGATAGACCCATAGTTTTTATTTGTTAACCTTCGGCTTTCTATTGATCTTCCTTATTCTTTCAAATCTCTGTAATATTCACCGATCCATTTCTTAATAATGGCCACCTCTGCTCTTTCAGCCACTTGGGGTTGTCTTTCGTAGCTGCCCTGTTAATATGCAAACAATGTTGGGTTTCAGTTTTTCTCAACACCGCCATTTGACAAAATATGTGACAAAAATCAGTATGTCAAGATCTAAATCCAATAAAATTTTAACATCACGAAGTATTACTTACCCTCTACGGCTCCACGGATCATGCATTCCATTGGAGAATATGATGTTGCTTCCAAACCTCTTCAACACTGACTCAATTCTCTACTAAGCATGGCAAGAATCTCATTTTATTGAAATCGATCCAATGGACTGGAAGAAATAAGAGAGGACACAATACAAAAACTAACGTTCCCGGCAAACTCTGTGGTGTTCCAATGTGGTCGATGCTTGACTCCCAATCTACCCACGCTGCAAGCACTGTCTCAACACATAACATACAACAGAACATAGTTTATAAGGAATGATAGCTAAATAATTCGAAGTTATTATTCCATTGACAGTGGTGGGTGTGAGCTTACTTCCACCATAAGAGCCACCAAAGACAACCACAGTTGATGCCTGGGATGATAGATTCTGCTTCAAGCTTCTTATCAAGACTACATAATCAGCCAGTGCCTGCTGAGAGTTCTGGTAACCTTATGTCTCAGCCAACTTATGCTACTTCTTACCAAATGGTGTTGATTCTCCATAGAACCGGTGCTGCAATGATATGCATATGCAACCAACATGCAAAACACTGCAATAGTTTTTTTGAATCTCGTTCTTGAAATATACATGTCTTGGACTGCTAGAAAATTCGAAATATTTATAAAATTTTGAGACCATTGCTTTTAGTTCAATAAATATTAAAACTATAGTAAAATTTATTTTGACCAAAAAAATAGTAAAATTTTATTTGTTATTGGGTTAAGAATTTTACTTCTATTCAAAATCATTTGTTATTCACACCAAGGTTATAGCTCCACAATAGTAATAAAAAGTCAAAGCAATTCACCAGTTGTCCCTATGAATATCTTAGAATGGGAAAGAACTAATAAAGACACGAGATGTCTCCATAAGGATCTTCGTCTTTGATTCAACAACACATGTGTTTCTTTGTGTCTATCTATTTCTCTGATCATTAATTGTAACCACAACTTTGTCCCTGATTTCACCACAGATTTGTTGTCCCCTAATAATTTCTTGACCTATTATTTTTGTGATCACATTGGTTTATAGCTAATAGATCTACTCACCAACATGGGACCCTTATGCTAATAAAAAACGGTGTCAAGAAGCATGAGTTTGGTATTTTTGTCTTCTCTTGTTTACAAATTCTCAATTTTTGTTGTAAGTATCATATACACGGTAATTAACTCTTGTAGAAAATTTATTGCTGTAGATTTTGCTTTGAAATTTATGCTGTAGAAAAAAAGCTGTAGATTCTTTACTTTGGTTTTAAATTTTATTGCTGTAGATTTTGTGGAAAGCTCAAAAAAATTGATTTAAATATTTGGCTTTAGAAAGCACTTAAAGAGCTGTAGATTATTTCTGGAGCTGTGATTTTTAAAAAGTCATTAAAGTTTGATTGATGTAAATTTGGTGCTTTAGAAATAAATGGTGCTTTTTGACAGCACCTACAGCCATTAACAATCACACCCAAAGCTTTTAATTTTCATACCCAAATGATCATGTCTTCTCACCATAAGCTGTATAGTCCACAATTTGTTTTGTGCGCAATTGATTATGCAACTTGGGACCATCATTGATCAGATAGAGTAGAAACATAGGCAGGTGTTGTGTCTGGTTAGGCTTCTCCTTCTATAAAATGAAACAAGGCAATGGTATTTTCCATCATTCATAACTATCATTCAGAGAGAGCGCTACTTCAGAACTTACAAAATCTGTTCTCTTTCTTTGTACTTCTAGCTTTTTTAATTAAATATTTTTCAGAAAATGGTAATGAACACAAAGACGCTAATCAAGATGGTCAAGAAATGGCAACAAAGAGCAGCCCTCCACAGGAAAAGGATCTCATTTCAGAGGTCGACTTCTACTGGTAGCAGCTCAACGTCAGTAGAGAAGGGTTGCTTCGTGGTTTATACGGTGGACAAAGCCCGCTTTGCTTTTCCAATAAGTTACCTGAGCAACTCTGTTTTCCAAGAACTCTTGAAAATCTCTGAAGAAGAGTTCGGCCTACCCACAGAAGGACCAATCACATTGCCATTTGATTCTGTTTTCTTGGAGTATCTTATCAAATTGGTCCAGCGACGAATGGATGAAGATACAGAAAAGGCTTTGCTAATGTCAATCTCTAATGCTAGATGTTCTTGGCAATGCTCTTTGCAATTACAAGATCAAAGTAGTAGTCAACATTTGCTTGTATTTTAAAGTGTAGCAGTTTCTGTATTAGATAGACACAGAAATACAAATGATTATCTTCATCTCTTCTCATCAAAATCAACTTCTGTTGCAAACAAGGAAAAGTGAACAACGTCAATATCACTTGTACTCATGCTTTCATATAAAGTTGACGGTAAAAAATCTTCAAGATACTTCACTAAGAAATGTCTAACTATGAAAACTTCCCGTCTCAGAAATGGTTCAGCTGTTAAGAGGCGTTACTATGATATGATGCACATGTAACAAAAGATTATTACACGAAAGAGTCGTTCCTATGATACGAACTTAATATGTACCGAGGAAATAAGAAATATTAAAAGAGTAGTTGATTTTTGGACGTCTAATCTATGGACTTATCTACATGGCCATCATCATCTTCTTCAGTATGACATGTTTGTTTTTACCATATCATGTGCTGCACCAAAATATAGTTTAGTCCCTTTTCTATATTTCGGATTTAGATTACTTTTTACTTAGCATGAGTTTGGTCAAGAAAAAAAAGCATGAGTTTGGTCTTTCTGGTTACTCTACCAATTCTTGTCTCCAAGTGAGAGATGCTCTTTACAATGTATGTGGCAACAAGAACATAACGGTCAGCAAATGCTTTTCGCATAGACTTCTGGTAAATAGTTTTCAAAATGTACCTTGAGGGTTTCATTTTGCTAAACAACCTTAAGGGTTCTGTGACACTTTTTTACTCATTACCAAAATTCTTACAAGGCTGCACCGTTGGTTTTGAAGCTTAACGGTTAAGAGCCAACTAAATTCTCCCTGACTTTTAAGGAATTTAATATTAAAGGACTCTAGAATTAACCATAACCACTGAAAATTTTTCAGGTTTGTGGTTTTAAATTCCCTGAGAACATCAAAGGGCCTACAAGTATCTTTCGTTCACTTGCACGTCTTTGTATCTAAAAGTTTAATCACATGGTCATGTCTTTTCAGAAGATGTTTTAGTCCACAAGTTGATGAGCATACAAGATTGATTACTAAGTTGGGACCCTTTATCATATACAACAAAGACAGAAACATGTGTTATGTTTGGTTTGGTATTTCTAAGTTTATCCAAACTCTAGCTTCTCTTTATATATATGTACAACGATCCTATGGGATTACTCATCTATATACATTGCATTCAAAGAGCTATACAACACAAGTTAATTACAAATCCCTTGTGCTTTTTGATTGAAACAAGTCATTTCCCTAAAAATAATGATGAACACAAAGAAGCTACTCAAGATGGCCAAGAAATGGCAACAGAGAGCAGCCCTACACAGGAAAAGAATCTCATTCCAAAGATCAAGTACATCTACTAGCAGCTCAACAGCAGTAGAAAAGGGTTGTTTTGTGGTTTACTCGGCGGATAAAGCACGCTTTGCTTTTCCATTAAGTTACCTCGGGCAATTCTGTTTTCCAAGAGCTGTTTAAGATCTCTGAAGAAGAATTCGGCCTCCCAACCAGTGGACCAATCACCTTGCCATGTGATTCTGTTTTCATGGAGTACCTGATCAAATTGATCGATCTACGAATGGATGGAGACACAGAAAGAGCTCTATTAATGTCAATCCCTACGGCTAGATGTTCTTATCCATGCTCTTTACAACAAGAACAACTGTTTGTATTTTAGAGAATCAGTATGTGGCATTTTTGGTATTTGTAAAGATATTTAAGATTAGATAGGCTTTATTCAGATATTCAACCCACGTCTCCATAAGCATTGTTCCATCAAAATCAATTTTCATTGTAAACAATGACAGATGAATTCCTTTTGTATACTCAAAACTGTTTCTCTACTGAAAGTTTCAGTCAAAAGTTTTCAATACACGTCATTCTTTGCATGTATCTCTAATCTAACATTTGTTGCGTACCCTAAATCTAGGCTTTCTGCAATTTCGTGACTAATAACATTTGATTTAGCTGATAGACCTACAAACTAAAATCTAATCCATGTTTGGACCGCTCAATGTCCAGTAATGGCACCTAGCCCTTTATTTAGTTCTGAACATGTTTATCCATGTTCATATAGTGTTGCCATTCCTTGAATATTTTGTTTTTGCAAAAGTTTAAAAAAATAATTGTCAGACAATTGCTGTATTTCTGATCAAATGTTATTTCTGATTAAAGGTTATAACTTGCAATCACATAAAAATAAAGCAGACGGCCATCTCTCTCACAATATAAACTAAGAGAATTTAAATTTACAATCTCAAACACGTTGACGAAACAACAGAAAATAGTCACAAAGACGTTTTTTGGTTATTATCCATCCTCGAAAAATGAAATCAAAAACATATTGCCGTCTCAGATGTAAATAACCTGCAAAAGAACAAAAATATAAAATATATGAAAAGCAACCTGCAAACTACGACAAGAGAAACGCTAACCTAACAGTGTAAATCAAATACCATTGAAAATTTCTTAAAAGGAAAAAACATATGAAGAGTAAACTGCAACCTCAGCCGAAAGATGGTGATCTAGTGTTTAATAATCATGGGATTATCATTAAATATGGACGATTTTATTCATCATCGATTGCAGCAAACCAAATTATAAGACTGGTTTAAGAAAAATAGAAGCAAAAAATAGTTAGAAAACATGAGGTCAGATGGTAGTGCATGTCTATGAATCTACACTGTAGTTCAGATTTGCAGACGTATGGTTTAATAAACATCCTCATTCCCCACACTTTGCAATAATAAAAACACAAGTCATATTTATAATTAAAAGAGGATCAGAGGACATGGCAAATCACTCAATTCTGCAGAAGCAGATCAGACTGGATGTCACAAAACAATTATATGCCTTTTCTTCACTTCCAATCCTTTTTTAAAGAAAAAATTGAGAGAGAATCAGACGAAAATAGTCAATCACCATGTTGCAATGAATGCAAATAAGACTGGGGCGACAATTTCATATCATCACTTTCGCTAACAAGTAATAGATCCAAAAACATCGAGAAAGGGCATCTACAATACAGCTTAGCTAATAACATTCCTAGACAGAACAACAACCAAAGCAAGATAATAAACAGAGATTGCTGCAATAAAATTAGCGTTTTCAGGTCGTCTTTGATTTTGGTGTGTGTAAGAGAATCCAAAGGTTTTCGCTTTATATATAAGCAGACGACTGATTAGGTTTTTAGGGTTTCTCTCTCCCGCTTCGCTTTTCGTGGGCCTTGGCCTTCTTAATCAACCGTCTTCAAAAGCCTTTGTCATGGATTTAAGTAGGACTAGTTTAATATTCAAAAGACCCATTATTCGTAATGCATTGTGGAGATTCTAACTAAACCAGAAGGATTTTTCTACGTTTGTGTTGTATCACTTGATTTCGGTTTAGCACGAATACAATCTATAAGCAACTTACAATAAACACGTTTAAATATATATTTGGGAAGCAGACTCTGCATCCATCGGTAGTTTCACGTTTGTGATCAAGTTGGGATGTTTTGTATTGGAACTTGGACGTGTTCAATCTCTATATAAAGAAAAGGACAAAGACTGTCTTCTCTTTTATGGACCTCATTCTTCTGATACGGTTCTTGATTTCTTGCTTCTTCTAAGTCCACTTGTCAAAAGTTTTAGGTTAACATATACTATCTTAAGTACATGTGATGTATAATAGTTTGCGTAATCAATTTGAAGCCTAAGAAAAAGGAGAAACAAACATCGCACAGAATTGTATTCCATGACGCAAAGCAAACGAACGGATTAGGTCTTTCACCTTTACACTCGACATCCTTACGACAGTGACTCTTGTTTAGACCACCAACCCTCCTCTCTCTTTTATTTTTGCATCATCAACCCCAAAACAAAATACATTCTATACTAACTTTTGTTGGTTTTTTTATTCTTGAGTCCAGTTTTTTTTTTAAATAAATTACTCTTATGCGTTTGTGCCGAGCTTATTTGTGGAGAAACATACAAACTCTTCCAAGCTTTATATGTGCTTATTTATGTCACACCAAGTTTTATAGAGAAATTTTTTAAATGATCTTTAAAAAGTTAGCTTTCAATGTTCAAAATAACCGAAATGTTTCATTAAATTAGATAAATAAATATTTTCACCTTTTAGCATTAACTACTAAATTTGTATTTGAGGGACGGAGTTTAGGATTTAAAAATTAAATTAATACTTTTTAAAAGTTTAAAAATAATTTCGGAAAGAATCTTTGGATTTTAAAATAAAATTTTGAAAAAAAAAAATTCAATATGTTTTTTATAAAAATGTTTAATTCAAAAAATGTATAATTCAAAAACTATAAAAGTTAATTTCACTTTGAATTTTTCTTTAAATAATTATTTATATTTATATATCTATAAAATAAATATATATAGGTTTTTCACTGTTGAATGAAATATATTTTGATCATTTTCCTCGTTGTTGATTTTTGGTGAAAATACTAATTTTTTGGTTATATGGGAGAATTGCCTAGTTTTATATGTATTTTTGTTACATCTAAACGAATATGCCAAATGTTTCAATAGATTTATATGATATATGCAATCAATAATATTCAAAAACAAATAAATAAGTTGATCACTTTATTTTTCTGTTAAAAAAAAATTAGTGGACCACTTTATTCCTTACTCAATCCATCTGAATAAATAGTATGTATTTGCTTCCTAACCACAGTTCACAACTTGTGCTCTGTCAAAATCAAATTTGAAAATCAGTTATATGTTTTAGTTAAACAAGACAACGTTTTAAAGTAACCTGTAATCACTGTAACATTATCTTTAAATGACCGATCAAGTTTGAAACAGCTGTGAACAAGATGTACACATATAAGTATTGTGTTACAATTAGAATCACACGACTAGCTGTTTCGATATCTATAATAACTCGTGATGTCATATAGTCAAATGTACATGCTAATCTAATTTTCAGATGTGATGATCTGAAGGAAAACTACAAATAAGCAAACCAAAACTAATAATCTGTAGAATCAGGAGAGACAGAGCTCGTTTTGGAGCTACATGAGTTGAACAAGTCTCTTTTCATAATTTTTTTCTTTCAAATTAAAGTACCTCCATTTGCAAATCGCAGATCTTTTATATTGCTTGAACAAGTCTCTCTTTTCAGAGTTTATGTTAATAAAATCACGGATCTTAATCACCACTTGATGCTAAAGACCATGCCTACTTGTACATCTTCTTACCTTAAACAATTGTTACAAATATATAGCATTCAGTAAAAGTCAAATCAGATATGTACCATTCTAGCAGATTGCAAACTGAATCGGACAGTAATGTCCATATGCAAATGTCATATCTTAGAGACGATTACTACTTTTTACCTCTATCCATTAGATTTTAAGTTGATGCTATAATAATTTTTTTATCCCGCTATGTTCATTTTCAAATATTGGTTATATATCTTGTTTCATATAAGTTTATTCACGTCAGACTAAATTTAATTTATACATTCATATAATTGTTTATGTTACAGTTACACGATAATGAAGATATCTAAACGATCAATTCAAAGCTAGAGTGAATACTATATTAAAAAGGGATTGAATAGATTCCTAATATATGCAGTTTGTATTGAATGAGTCAAAGAAAAAACCTTTGTAGTTTTCTACGACATTTTGTACTTTTCAACACTGTTTTGGCTTATCAGTTTAAGATTTTCTGACGAAGTACTTTGTCAGTAGGCTCTAGTCTTGTTCCTTAACCCAAAAGAATAACTAAGAATTTGCTAAATATCCATCAATTGTTGCTACAATATACTTTTACCACAAAACTATATACAAACTAGGGAAATGAAAAGGAATATCCATAGTGACATTCTGGCATATGCTTCAAGATTATCCTGATGTGGCTTCGCAATATCTTATTTTTAACATAACCCAAGCCGTAAAGCAATAAGACTAAATTGTGAATCGGATATTTACTTAAAATATAAAAGTAAGCCTATGATGTTAACCCAAGTGACTCTACTATGATGTTAACCCCTTAATTATTTTTTATTTTATTTTTATGTATTATATTATAGCTCTAGCGTGAAGAAATGAAACTACCAACAACAAAAAAACCTTTCGCAATAAAATAAAATAACTAGTGGTCCAGTTATATGATGTAGAGATCATTTATATTTAATTATCCTAACGCGGTCCTACTCATTCCCATGTCATATTAATCTATACAATCCCCTAGACTATATTTGAGAAGTGATTTTGCCATATGTCATCTCTACAATCATTCTCACAAAAATAATATGACATGGCTACTAAAATTGATGACATATCTTATAGATTAATATGACATGGACAATTTTTGCCACATGTCTTCTCTACAATCATTCTTACAAAAATAATATGACATGGCTAATAAAATTGATGACATGTCTTATAGATTAATATGACATGGACAATTATACTTAATGTTAATTTATATTTTTGGTAAACTTTTTAAAATATGGTAACAACTCATATATAACATTTATTTTCGATTTATATTTTTGGACTTTTCAAAAATAGGGTAATAACTCATAAATCATCATTAAAATAAATATATTCAATTATGACATTTCAAATTTCGAAATATCATTTAAATTAAAAATATTTCAAAAATATATACATATTTTTAGAAAATTACAAAAATTAAATCATAAAATCAAATTAAATCTTAAAATCATTAGTTTCTTATAGGTATCTACAGATTTTATAAATATTTTTTAATTTTAATTTTTGACAATTATGAAATTTTCATCCCCTAGACTATATTTGAGAAGTGATTTTGCTACATGTCTTATACAATCATTTTCACAAAAATAATATGACATGGCTACTAAAATTGATGACATGTCTTATAGATTAATATGACATGGACAATTATATTTAATGTTAATTTATATTTTTGGTAAACTTTTTAAATATGGTAATAACTCATGTATTACATTTATTGTCGATTTATATTTTTGAACTTTTTTAAAATATGGTAATAACTCATAAATCATCATTAAAATAAATATATTCAATTATGGCATTTCAAATTTTGAAATATCATTTAAATTAAAAATATTTCAAAAATATATACATATTTTTAGAAAATTATAAAAATTAAATCGTAAAATCAAATTAAATCGTAAAATCATTAGTTTCTTATATATATATATCTACAGATTTTATAAATATTGTTTAATTTTAATTTTTGACAATTATGCAATTTTACATATTTATTTAATATATTTAATTAAAATAAATAGATAGAAAAATCTATCTAAGATTATAATTTTAAATATATACATGCACATTCTTAAATATATTTCAAAAAAAACAAAATTGTTTTTATCTTAATTTTAATGTTCAGTTAAATCAAATTTATATTAAAATATTAATAAGAAAAAGAAAATTTATAATATTAATAAAAAAATATAATTTATATTTATCTGTTAGAAAATATTTTAAAATTTTTTTACTGCACATGGTGCAGGAAAACACCTAGTTACTATGTATTTAGATTCTTTGGTAACAGAGAGTGCCGTGTGAAGATTTTTTGGGGCCTATGACAAAAAACAATGTTTTTAAAAAAATTCTTGCTAGAAAAAAATTATAAACAGTAAAACATTATGTATATTAAATAAAATAAAAATATTTTATGATTTTTAAATTTTTTATATAAGATTAAATTTTAAAACTTCATATAAATCATTTTCTGTTTTGCAAAGAAAATTTTAATAGATTTGTTTATATATAGAGAGAGAGAGCGATTAATATATATACAATATTTTGTATTTTTACAATAGCTATATATGGATTATTACATCAAATAATTTATGAAACACAATTAATAATTTAATAGGTAATACTTTAAGAAAACAATTAAAACATCGTAAAACACGAAAACAACAGAACTGAAATTAATGGAGAACATAATTTCTTCAAAAAACAATAACATATTTATGTAGACAATCTATCACATGCACAAGATGAATATAAATATTTCTATTAACATCCTGAAAGACAGAAATAATATATATTTTGGTATTTGTTTTAGTTAAAAACTTAAAATAGTTCATTTATATTTTTCTCTATCAATTAACTAGTAAAAAAAAGAAATAAGTCAAGATAATAAATGGGGCCCTAAAATTTGATGAGAAAGTTGGGGGCCTGGGACTGTTGCCTTTTTCTTTAAGGGTAAGTATGGCTCTAACGGATATATTTATTTCTATTAACATGCGTTAAAATATGAAATCCTATTTTTAATTCACTAACTAAACAGTTTAATCAAAGAGATGTTGGTCTGGTGGTAAGTGAGTGTTTAGTAAGCACTTTTCCATTTAGGTTAAATTCTCGTTAGGAGGAATTATTTACAACGCTTGAGTTTTTTACATAAGAAAAAAACTAAACAGTTTTTTTTTTTTTTGATGAAATTTCAAATTTATTCATCCATATAGGGAAGGAACATTTACAAAAGAATTTATAAGACTTCTATGCCTATTTATGTAGTGAAATAACCCGAAAAAGAAAAAGAGCTGTGAACCTACAAAGTGTGTAAGCCTACAAAGTGTGTAAGAACCATCTCTGAAGCAATCCCGTGTACTTATGTCATGCCTTATACTTGAGTGATGATATGCGGTTCCTCATCGCTTTATCAATCAAAGTGCACATTGAATCAGTAGCTATCCAACCAGTGTGATGTCTTCGCGCGTTGCGCTCTCTCCAAATGTGATAGATCGTAGCCTGAAATAACAATTTGAGGAGGATAGTATCCATCGCACCAGCTCTCAATTCCTGTAGATGATCAAGAGTCATTTGCCAATCTGGGTCCGTATGGGATTCAGGAATACGATTTGCCATGCTGTGCCACACTGTGAATGAGTATGGACATGCAAAGAACAAATGATCCCTTGTCTCATTAATCTCTCCACACAGTGTGCAGCATTGCGTCATCCCCCAAGAGCGCATCCTATCACCTGTTGATAGCCGATTCTTGACCGCTAACCAGGTAATCAAGTGGTGATGGTTCAATAACTAAATGGTTCATAATGATTCAATAGTTACGATTTCAACCATTTGTGTTATTCATTAGCATTTTCAGTAAAAAAAATACAATTTTCTATTTATAAACATTTTAGTATAAAAGGTGAACCTCTTAAATAGTCTTTTTGCTTTTATTCATAAAATAGCATTTAAAACCCAACATGCCCAAAATAGATTTTACCAAAAGAATAATTGACACTTTTATCATCTTTTTATAATTTTAGTTTATTATTTATTAAATTTTAATATATATATATATATATATATTAAATTTTTGAAAGGATAAAATCAAAAATATGTTTTGTCGATTTTTTCTCTAATTTTTTTATCTATTTCCAAATAGAACTATAGAAATGTTATTATAAAAAATTAGAAAGAACTTCATGTATGATATTTTTCTAAATTTGTAAGAAATTTTAAATCAAGAAATACCTTCATAAATATTTCTTAAATGTAGTTTGTACGTATACTTAGAAATTTGTTCCTAAATCTGTATGTCATGTTCTTGAATTCAATTTATATGTATATTTGTTTAAAAAAATATTTTTCAGTATATAATCTCTCGAAAATTTACAGAGATTCTTTTAAATATGTATAACATCTTTATAAAATTTAGATATCAAGTTTATGAAAGTCTTATGAAAACTTTAAAAAAATGTTATATATATTTTAAAATATCTTATTAAATATACATATAATTCAAATTCAATAAAGTATTCATAAATATATATTTATGAAAATCTTCTTGAATACACATTTAAAAATATATTTCTAACTACAAATTTATGAAAATTTTCATATATTTAATGAAGATAATATATATATATATATATTTTAAATTTATGAATATATTATACTTCTTCAGGAAGATGTTTTAAAACAAATTTAAATGATATCATACACATTAAGAAATGTTTTCGTAAATTCAAATTTAAGAATATTTTCTTAAATTTTTATTTTAAAAAATCACTTTTTAAAAATTCAGAAAGATGTATTTTAATATTTATTTATTTTATATATCTATAGAGTATGAATATAATTGTAGTTTCATTTTTTATGAAACTTATTTTAATGAAACTTATTTTAATGAGACATATAATTCAAATTAAATAAAGTATTCATAAATATATATTTATGAAAATATTATTAAATACACCTCTAAAATGTATTTTTAACTTTACATATATGAAAATTTTAATATATTCAATGAAGATATTATATATATGTATCAATATCTTTTTAATTTATGCATATATTTTACTTCTCCAGGAAGATTTCTTAAAACAAATTAAAATGATGTCAAACACATTAAGAAATGTTTTCGTAAATTCAAATTTAAGAAGATTTTCTTAAATTATTTTTAAATTTGCTTTTAAAGTTCAAAAAGATGTATTTTAATATTTATTTATTTTATATATCTATAGAGTATGAGTATAATTGCAATTTCATTTTTTGATGAAACCTCTTTTAATCATTTTAACCATTGAAAACTATTTTGTGATAGTTTTCTCTTAGTCCTATTCTATAGTATTTATATATAAAAAATCAATTGTATATTGAAGAGTTATAGTTTTTAAAAAGTAATATCATATTTCCAGACGATGTATTCGTGATGTATTTGTAAACAGTTCTGTCACATTCAGGATGAAAAAACATATACACATAACTAAACGTCATAGTTCAAATTTCACAAAACAATTACATATATTCGTGATATCA
Source organism: Raphanus raphanistrum subsp. raphanistrum (assembly GCA_019706035.1). NCBI lineage: Eukaryota > Viridiplantae > Streptophyta > Magnoliopsida > Brassicales > Brassicaceae > Raphanus > Raphanus raphanistrum. The sequence goes on along the minus strand of CM033988.1, from coordinate 16,158,864 downwards.
AATCAATAATCAGCGAGTATAGTTCTTAAACATCTCGACCGTCTATGGTTATTGGATCCACATGTTATTTATGTTAAATCGTGTTTACTTCCTGTAATTATCACATGATTTTTTTATACTTTGGCATCATTGGAACAATATCGTTCATCTACCATTCTATTACTTTATTTTAATCACACTTTTTTTTAGAATTTTAAATGAATATGTAATAAAAAAAATAAATATACTTTAATAATATAGGTAGTCAAATTATTTTTTTAAACTTTTCTAAATAAAACCGAAATCGAGATGTTACAGGTTCTTCGTAATTTTTTTTTTTCACGCTAAAAGCTTCATTACCACTGCAAGAGTTATACAGGTTCTTCATAATCTCTAGGAAATGATAGTTCTATGCTCTGCTAGCTTTTGCCACCCCGGTATAAGTTCTTGCAATGGTTCTTCATAATCCAAGTAAATTTTAGTTTACAGATCCCCCATGTACTTTCGTGGAGGATGACTTGACATCTCAATGACTCAATTGATTATGGGATAAGAAGTATGTTAAAATATTATAGTGATGCATTATCCAACATTATTTAATAACACTCATTTCGGCCCCTCTTTTTAAATCTTTCCAGCCCCCTAGGATATACTTTACCATATACTAATATTATATTCGTATTCTATGTTTATAGACTTCTAGTCTATCTTATTCTCATGTCTCGTATTGATTTCTGAAATAAATTCATCTTATCACCAAGGCACCAACTAGCATCTTAAAGATGTTGCATTCTTGGTCAAATGCAGGTCTGTTTGGTGATTGGGTATGGCGTAAAATCAATGCCGAGTAATTGTGTTTATTAATTGATGTTTTCAGTTTATTTGACTGATTATAACAAACCAGTAGAAAAACAATAACCTGAATCCATACTAGTCGAAGTCGCTGATTATTTTAAATATAATATACGTACAAATGGAAAATATTATTATCAAACATTTAAATTATAAATAATATATTTTATTCTAAATGTAATTTACAAAAAATAAAAAATATACATGGATATTTTTTTAAAATTAGTGGTTTATGAATTTACGTTAAAAACAAGTTAAATCAAATAACTTAACTAGGGTGCGGATCATGTTTTAGTTGTTATAATAGTGATTCCAATGTTTAACCTAGGTCTGGGCATTCGGGTCTTCGGATCGTGTTCGGGTCGGTTCCTTTAGTTCTTTCGGACCTCAAACATTTGGACCCAACAGGTACTTTTAAATTTTCGGGTCGGTTCTTGATCGGATCCGGGTCGGTTCGGGTCTACAATTAAAATACTTATAAAATACCCATAATTTTTCGGATCTGAGTCGGGTTCAGGTATTCAAAATCTAAAAAGAAAAAAATATACAAATTTAATCAAATTTAGTCAAAATATGTCATATATATTTAGTCAAAATATGTCATATGTATCTAAAATCTTTTAAAATAACTTAAAAATAACTTAAAATAAACTATTAAAACTAAAAAAAAATTGAATTCTAAATTTTACACCTAAAGCTTCATATTACTTGAAAATATTACAAAAATTTTAACAAAAATTATTAACAAGAAAAATATTTCAACTAAATTATAAAATAAAATATAGGAAATAGAACATAATAAAACCTAGTTTTTGATATTAATGTTTTTAAGTCGGGTATGAATCGGTTCTTGTCGGGTCAAATCTATTTGTGTCGGTTCTTTTCGAGTCCAGACCTATTCGGGTAGAAAATTTTTGGACCCAACATGTACTTATAAACTTTCTGATTGGTTCCGGTTTGGATATTTTCGGGTCGGTTTCGAATCGGGTCTTCGGATCCAGGTTAAAATACTCAGGTCTAGTCTAACCGATGTTAATACACGTTCCCCCTTCCTCCCCACTCAGTTTATAAAAATCTATATTGGTGTAGTTTTTTTTGTCATCAATATAAAAAATACAAATTTATGTAGATTCTGCGAACCACTCAGGTAGCTTTGTATCTATAAAGATGACGAAGGTTAGTTGTTTTCTGATATTACGTACAAGACTGTCTCCTTTATATTTTTCTTTATAAGTTTATAAGTTAATAAATATTTATATTTTAATAAAATATGTCATATTCCATGAGAAATGATTTCATGGATATTTAAGTTTTCTTTAATTTGAAATAATATTCTCTTTATTTACCCATAATTTTTTTAAATCTAGACTGAATGACCATAACAAAATGTTTTTTTTTTCAAAATGATATCATTTGTAAACTTCAAAGTATATATAATGACATCAAGGATATTAAAGTAGAATCATCCATATTTTTTACTCTTATAAAATTTTGAAATATTATTTTTTCACTATTTTCCAAACAAATTTACAACTCTTATTAAGGATATTATCGCAATATGCTTTTGGTTATTACTCTTATAATATTTTGAAACATTCAAATGTTTTAGAAAAAATAATTGATATACTTTGGCATTTTTGAAGATTGAATATCATTATCTTTCATTATCAAAATTTATAAAATTTTAAATAATTCATTAATTTTGAATTATTATTAAAATACTATTATAACTGATATTAATTTAAATTGGATTTCAACAATAAAAAATAAAAATTCCATAACCAAAGTTGAGTTATAGACACCAAATAATAAATATATTAAATTAATTTTAATATATCAATTATTTATAAACTATAAACATTAATTTAAGTTTCTATATGCACAAAATAAACCAAAATAATGAACTTTACATTACATTTTGATTTTAAAAATAGAATACTTATTTTATTTTGTTTATGTAAAAATTATTTATATTTACTTATTAAAAATTAAATTTAGTTAAGATATATAATATCTAATTTTATGGTGTATAGGATAATAACTCATGTTTTCACAATTGTAGTATTGTGGGTTATTAGATTAAATATAAAAATATTTATCAAATGTATGACACTTTAAACGAATATAAAAATTAATTTTACTATAAAAGTTAAAATAAATTTCATCTAAGTAGATAAAATGGATTGATCCATTTTAATATTCATTGTGAATATAAAACCAACAATATATAATGTTTAATTTGTACTTATATAATATATATATAATTATTAATTTCTGGTTTTAATGAGATTATGTAATAAAAAAATTTGTAAAAAACTATTATCTTATTAATTTATGTGTTTTGAACCAGTTCAATTTCATAACCATAAAAATTTATTAATTAATACTCCCTCTGTTTTTTAAAGATACATATTCTAGACTTTTCACATATATTAAGAAATCACATTAAAAATGCATTGATTTTTGTGAATAACAATTTTCCATAATCTTTAACCAATAAAAATCCAATAAACACAATTAATTTTCTTGAAGTTAACAGATTTTTATTAAATAATACATTGAAAAAGTAAAAAATGTATCTTTTTAAAACAAATTTTTTTCCTAGAATATGGATCTTTAAAAAACAGAGGGAGTAGTGTTTATTAATTTATCAAATATTAGTTTATAGAGTTTTTATGTAATTATAAAATTATAAATATATACCTTGTCAATCCAAACAATTAATGGGTAGTAAATATAGGAGATAATGGAGTATTTGCTGAAAATGCATACGGAAGTTATGTGTGCTAGGGAAAATTTAAATAATAATCTGATAAAATCTGAAGACATTAATGGATAATAACAGGAGAGAGTAAAAGATAAATAAATAAAAAATACGGAAGTGTCAAAATCACAAGTTAAAAAATGTCAAAATCGGACGCAAAAATGTATTTAAATAGAGTTAAGAAAAACCTCCTTAAGCCCATCAATCATTCTCATCCTTTCTTGTCTTGTTCTGATATTTTTCCTCCATTATTCCTCCTTCTTCTTCATCTCTCTCTCTCTTTTTTTGGTTGGTGGTAGAGATTCATCTCTCTCTCTCTCGCTTCCTGCTCTCTGTATCGTGATCATCGTCGCTGTTTGGTAACTGCACCTTTTAGAGAGGTAATTAATTATAACTCTTTTTACCTCATCACTTTCCAAAAAATTTTCCCCTTTTTTCGCAACAAATTTTTATTTCTGGTTATCATGTTTTCTTCGCCAACTGAATGTTTTTTTTTCTTCTGGGTTTTTGTCTAAACCCTTTCTTAGATTTTTAAAGGGTTTCTTGTCTGGTGGCTTTCTGATCTTCAAAAAGCTGAAACTTTTCCTGTATCGTTTGTGTCGGCGATATTGATCAAAATCGTGTCTGAAAGGTTTTAGCTTTTGATGATCCGGATTAGGACCAATCAAAACCTTGTTCTGAGTTTGTGTGAGTGTTTTGGCTCAACGATCTTCTTGGTTTTGAACTTTTGACTCTCATTTCATAGATATACTATTGGTCTTAGATTTGAACTCTTAACCAATTAACAGTTTCGTTAGTCAATTACTCATTTTTAGTCTTTCTTCAACTGTAAAAGGGACAAGATTGACTTTCATGACCGTTGAATATTTTCTTCAATCTTTTTTAGTTTGATCAAATACTTTTGAGCTTTTGCAGAGTTTATTTTTTTGGTTTGAACATTGATCAATATATTTTTTTGTGGTTTTGATATTTTTTTCCCCCTTAAATCAATCTTTATTGCTTGCATGTTAATTTTTCATCACATGACTTGAGATTTCAAATGTATTTATCCACTCTTGTACCTTGATTTTCTTATAAAAGGTATATCCAACCTGTGTGTTTGTGTAGATCAAAGAAGATAAATGGATATTCCACAAGACGTAGCTGGAGCTTGGGGGATTCCCTCTGGAATGGGACGCCACCACCGTCATCTCCCCAATGATGCTTCTCTCTTCTCCGCTTCTTTACCTGTTCTTCCCCATGGAAAACGTATTAAAACCATGTCTCTTAATCACCAGTCTATGCTATACTTATGTTATGTTATATCTCTTGCTTACTTACAAGTTTTGACTTCTTTTTTTGCAGTGCAATCAAGTGACAGCCGAGATGGTTTCCCATTCCTAGACGACGCGGCTGCTTCTTCTCGGTCCCATCCACGACCACGACATTGAGTCTCATTCCATTATGCTCCCTGACGAAGACGATCTTCTCACTGGGATGATGGACGATCTTGACCTCACCGAGCTACCACCAGACGCTGATGATTATGATCTCTTCGGCAGCGGAGGAGGCATGGAGCTCGACGCTGACTTTCGCGACGGCTTGACCATGACTGGTGGTGGTGGTGGTCCTCCAAGGCTAAGTCTCGTTGGTGGGAATAATGCAGCAGTTCCGCAGTTCAATGTTCAGAACGGCGCTGGAACTGGAACAACGGTTGCTGGCGAGCATCCTTACGGTGAACATCCCTCGAGAACGTTGTTTGTCCGTAACATTAACAGCAACGTAGAAGACTCTGAGCTCAAGACTCTCTTTGAGGTATAACTTCGAGTTCGTTTATAAAACAAAGCTTAACTCTACAGACGCTGATGGGTTTATGTTTTTTGTGATGTGGCAGCAATACGGTGACATAAGAACGCTCTACACTACTTGTAAGCATAGGGGGTTTGTGATGATATCTTATTATGACATTCGTGCTGCTCGAATGGCTATGCGGTCTTTGCAGAACAAGCCATTAAGACGGAGGAAGTTGGATATTCACTTCTCAATCCCTAAGGTTTGGTTTCTTTGTTAAAATTAATCTGTCTATCTGCTCTAGTTTTGTATCTAAATGTGCATGTTGTTCCCTGTAGGATAATCCATCTGAGAAGGATATGAATCAGGGGACACTAGTGGTTTTTAACCTGGATCCTTCCATAACTAACGATGACTTGCATGGAATATTTGGTGCTCACGGCGAGATCAAAGAGGTATATTCATATTGAGGTTGTTAGTAAAGAAAAACATCAAATGTTTAAGTTTTTTTGTTTTTTTTCTCAGATAAGGGAGACACCGCATAAGAGGCACCACAAGTTCGTAGAGTTTTATGATGTACGAGCTGCTGAAGCAGCATTGAAAGGCTTTAAATAGGTGTGAGATTGCTGGAAAAGCGTATTAAAGTTGAACCTAGTCGCCCTGGAGGAGCTCGTCGAAGGTTTGTTATCTCTCTTTCATCCTCCAAGTATTCAGTATAATGAAATGTTTCTTACTACCTCTGAACCATACATCATTTGATCTTTCTAGCTTGATGCTGCAACTTAACCAAGAGCTTGAGAACGATGATTTGCATTACTTGACCTCTGCTTGGTTCACCCATGGCAAACTCTCCTCCAAGTGAGTCTAGTTAACTATATACTTCTTTTTGACATGCTTAAAAGCTAGCTGACACTGTTTGTTGTGGTGTGGCAGGTAACTGGCTGCAGATGAACAGTCCCGTTGAGGGAAGTCCGCTTCAGAGTGTGCTGAGCAGGTCACCAGTTTTTGGAGTTAGTCCTACAAGGAACAGCCACCTGTCTGGTTTGGCTTCTGCTCTGAACTCACAAGGACCGAGCTCCAAGCTCGCACCCATCGGTAGGAGTCCAGTCAATAGCAACGTCTTCCAACAGACGTCTCATCTGTTCCAAGAGCCAAAGCCGGATAACAACAAGTACAATGGAAACCTCTCTCCTTCTGGTCCTTTGATCTCGAACGGAGGCGGCATCGAGACGTTATCCGGGTCAGAGTTCCTCTGGGGAAGTCCCAACACACGCTCCGAGCCTTCAAACTCTTCTGTCTGGTCAACATCATCCACTGGGGTTCCCTTCTCCTCGGCTCGTGTAGACCGGTCTGTTCCGTTTCTGCACCAAACACAAAACCGCATCCATCATCATCATCATCATCATCTCCACGTTGGGTCTGCACCATCTAATGTTCCTCTAGAGAAACATTTTGGATTCTTCCCGGAGTCTTCGAAGGACACTATGTACTTGAACACAGTTGGTGGTGGTCTTCAAGGAACGAGTGGTCTCAACGGTGGGAGTTTCCCGTCGAGAATGGCTAATCATGGGATTATGAACCCTGAGAACGGTTTCTCGAGTTATAGAATGATGTCTTCGCCGAGGTTCAGCCCTATGTTCTTAAGCAGCGGTCTAAACCCTGGACGGTTCACCTCTTCTGGTGTTGATGGATTGTATGAGAATGGAAGGTCCCGTCGAGTGGAGAACAGTTCGAGCCAGGTTGAAAGCAGGAAGCAGTTTCAGCTTGATTTGGAGAAGATTATGAATGGAGAAGATTCTAGGACTACCTTGATGATTAAGAACATTCCTAACAAGTAAAAGCTTTTTCTTTTCTTTACCAATATTTCTTCTTCTCAGAATGTTATATATAACTTTGTTTTATGCTTTTTTGTTAAATACAGATACACTTCAAAGATGTTGTTAGCGGCGATTGATGAAAAGAACCAAGGCACTTACAACTTTCTCTACTTGCCCATTGATTTTAAGGTAAGCAAAAAGATTCGTCAAGGAGTTTACTAACTTATAGAACAAGCAGTTGATAAATCTTTTTGGTTTTGCAGAACAAATGCAATGTTGGCTATGCATTCATCAACATGCTCTCTCCTGATCTCATTATTCCATTTTACGAGGTCTCCTTCTCTCTCCTTCTAAAATATTTGGTAAACTCAGTTTACAAGATGAACTGAATATATAACATTGATTATTATGTGCAGGCGTTTAACGGGAAGAAGTGGGAGAAGTTCAACAGTGAGAAAGTGGCTTCATTAGCATACGCTAGGATACAAGGCAAAACTGCACTTATAGCCCATTTTCAGAACTCGAGCTTGATGAATGAAGACATGCGTTGCCGTCCAATCATCTTCGACACACCTAACAGTTCAGACTCTGTTGAACAGGTAAAGAAGCCTAATAAAATAAAATACATTACCCTTTGGTCTGAAACAACAAATCTTAAATGATCGAGAAGGAAGTTAGTTAATCCATGGTTATTGTTTGCTTTGTGTTTATTACAGGTTATTGTTAAGGAAACTAAGAACGGGGATTTATTTGACTCTGAGGTTAATGATGATGACGATGGTAGAGAGAAGAGCTGACCCAAGAGAGAAGAAGACTCGGTGTTGTTGTGATCATGGCTGTGTTTTTTTTTCAAGAACTAATTATTAACCGTACATAATGGGTGAAAGGCAGAGTTATAACTGATGCAGGAGCCTTGCAAAAGTGTGTTTTGCGATTTGCAGGTTTTAAATGCTGCTGCAGCTTGGAGAGTATCTTATCTATCTTACTCTACTCTGTTTCTTCTTTTCTCTTCATGTTTTATTTTTGGTTTGGTTCCATGGAGCACTGTATATTATAAAGAAAAAAGCCATGAATACTCGGATTTTATGTGGGTATGATGTTGTAACTCTTTCTGTGACTCTTGTTGCTTTTTATTTATTAAAAGCTTTGGCAATTTGTACAGTAAGCAATCCAAGATCACTCTCAGGTCTTTTGTATTCAAGTCTCTAGTCTCTAGTCTCGTTACAGTAATGTATATTATTTCTGTATGTTGTTTCACATGTAGATGTTAAGAAACGAAGAAGATAAGATCTTTGATAGAAAAAAAGAAAGAAAAGAAGAGAAAGATAAGATCTAATCAACATATTGTCATGTCCAAAACGTGGCCTGCTGTTTATGCCGACATGAAATTCATATTTACAGTTAGTTATTTAATGATGACGTGGAATCCTACGTGGACCCTTGTATATTTCGAGTTGATACCAACGGTGGAGATTCAAGATTCTTTTGAATGATTGATTTGCTTGCGAGTACGTTTCTCCTCAATCACGTGTAACTCGGGCCCCCACTTTTATATCACGTGCGAGAAAAGCTACGCCGTCCACGTGGCTAGTGTACTCCTGGGTCCCCACTTTTAAAGCAGTTGCGCGATAACCTTCACCGTCCACGTGCCGGCTAGGTATTGCACGAAATGATACGATTTAACGGAAAGGATCACTCCGTCATCTAAACAAATTTACACATGGCGAGTCTCTGTATCTCATCGTCCCGGATCGTCTCTCTCCACCACCACAAACCGTTTCTCTCTCTAAAACCCCGACCTTGTTCGTCAAGTCTCTCCGTTGTAACTCACCATACGAGTGCTGTTTGCTTCAATCCGCTAAGGTAAGATGAGCGATTCCAATTTCTCAAACAGATGATTTAGGATCTCATTTTTGTGTGATTCTTATCGTTCTCGAATGTTGGCAGAGTATCGTTAGATCGTCAGCGAACTGCTACGAAGGCTGAGGAGAAGCAGAGAAAGAGAGGATCGAGTGTGGTCTGTTATGCTGCTCCGATGTCTGTTCATAATCTACAATGGATCTCCACAATCTCTTGCGTGTAGGTTCTCCTCACGATTGGAACTTTTAGCTTGAATCTGTTGGTTTTGATTGCCTTGAGAGAGATCATGTGTTGGTGTGAATTGCGATATATAGCTAATTGATTCTGTAGCTTTTGAGTGTTTTCAATTGCTATATACAAACTGAATTGGTGTTTCTTTGGGTAGTGCATTGATGCTCGCAAGAGGTACAGGTATCCACAAGTCCTTTGTTGTTCCGTTACTTGCTCTAACCGCACCATCCGGCATTATCTCCTGGGCAAAGTAAGCTCTTTTTTAAAATGACTATAATATGACCTAAATTTTCATTACTAAAGAGCTTCTGGCTTTTTGTTATGTATGTTCTCCTTTTCTTGTTCTGGATGAGAGAACTTTGTTTGATTGAACTGCCCATCTTGAATTTGCATTTGATTTTGCAGGGGTGAATATGGCATCTGGACAGCATTTGTGGCGCTTCTTGCTCGACTTTTCTTCGCTTTTCCAGGTCTCTTTTCATCTTCATTCTGGTTTTGTTTTGTTCATCTGCGTTTTACTGGCAGTTATTTGGTAATCATGCTAATATCAATATCGTTATTCTGTCTCGTTAGCTCTTATATCTGCAGAAGTTAATCCCTGTCGTTACCTGCTTGTAATTATTCTTTATTTTTTTAATAGGTGAACTTGAGCTGCCATTCATTGCATTACTCTTGGCGATTGTGGCGCCATTTCAAGTTATGAGCATAAGGTTAGAGTTTTAGAGAATTTTGTGTGTTTTCTTTTCTTTAGCGGAGACTCATTGGCTGTTTCCATGTTTGCAGAGGGAAGCAAGAAGGGGCTCTCATTTCTTTGGCAATATCTTGTTTTCTGGCTTTTCAGCATTTCTCACGAGCAGGCAGCTTGCAGAAAGCGTTCGACCAGGGCTCAGTTGTCGCCACTTTAGGCATCATAGGTGTCACACTTGTATCTGTCCTTTTCTTGATATAACTATACTCGTGTGACTGTCATCTGTAAATCAATGTAATGCTGTCCACGAAGAGGCGAGAAATAATGGGGCTGTATTTATTTACTTAATGTTACTCAACTCAATGTGCTTATGTTTATCCGCTGTGTATGAGATGCTTATATTTAGCACTATTAGCTGGTAACATACTGGTCTTTTAGTTCTAAGTGATTCCACAATAAACTTGTTTTGAGGTTGAAAACTCCCATTCAGAATGAAGGCACTGTTATGGATATTGTGATGCGAGCAGCTGCTTTGAAACGCTGCAGGTAAGGTGGAGTTTGCCTCTCCATCGTTGGTGTGCCTACCCGTTTTCGAATGCTTGCAGGTACTTGATGTAAATTTCATTTTATATTGTGTGTGTTTTTAACCAATCCCTAAGTATTTTTATTCTCTAGAACTGTAAAAGGGATACATTATGCTTAACGTGTCTACAAGAATGTATATAACCTAAGCCCTTTGATTTTGTAATATTGCCTACTAAATAAATATACTTCCCATTATGAACTATATAGCAAAGAGAACAGATGATTTGTGTAAGGTCTTGGATTAAAATCTTCTTGCTGATCACGGCTGATTTCTTCATCTCCATACTATCGTGATGGTGTATTTGTAGGAAACGAGTCTTGTAATTTGCAGAGAGAGATGGAAATCCTGAAACCCTTTGTCCGTTTAGAGATAATTTTGCCTGAGCAGCGGCACTAGTATTCCAACCGCTGTAAACATTGAGAAGAAGCTACGTGACACATGAGTTGCTGAACTCGGAAGCCCCGTTGGCTCTGCCACGCCGTAGGGTGGTCCAGAACCAGGTATGTCTGTAGGTGGAGTTGTTATTGGGGGTGGGTATGTAGGAGTAGAAGGTGGTGGATTAAAATCTGGTGGACTTGGTTGACTTGGCGGGCTTATGCTGCATTTGGCATATAGAAGTCACTGTTATTTTTTCTCAATTTGTTTGCCAGGTTAAGACGTTAATTTAGCGGAAAGAGAAACATACCTGACAGTTCCTGATGATGATGGGAAGCGACAACTTCCTTTACCTGGAGCAGCGTAAGGGCAGATTTGAGTACTACACTCGAATTTATATTTAGCGCATACAGGTGAAAACTCTAGTTGTTATTGAGTTATTTCATACATTAGAATCATATGGTAATGGTGGGGATAGTATTCCTAGGTTCATGAACTTAATCTAGACACTCAACTCAAGTTGTAGTCTTGTAGAGGTCTCAAATAGCTCAATACATGGAGGCAGCATAGAAAGAAGCAGAGTATATGGATGCTAGTATTCATGTAACTTATTATTTATACTTACATCTGGTTCTTATAATTAAGTCTTTGTAGGTTTGTAGATAAAAAGGTAGTGTCTTACTTGGATCTGCGCTGGTAAGCTGTGCAGCTCCTCCAAAGTTGCAGCTATCTGAACCAGGATGCTTCTGGTAATAACTATTGAAAGCAAAAGACGCATGATCACGAATAGTGTTAGGCTCGTAGCAGCTTGCACCTTGTTGGATCTGGCCACAATCAGCTCCTCCATACCCACAAGCGTAATCCAAAGCTACTTGCAATGATGTTGGCGAAGCAGTTGCTTTCGCTATACACCACTGACCTCCGCCTCCGCCACCGCCACCACCGCCTCCACCAGTGTCACCACCACCACTACCACCGCCTCCACCAGTGTCACCACCACCACCACCACCGCCTGCACCAGTGTCACCACCACCACCGCCTCCACCAGGTGCACCACCACCACCACCGCCTGCACCAGTGTCACCACCACCACCGCCTCCACCAGTGTCACCACCACCACCGCCTCCACCAGGTGCACCTCCACCACCACCAACTGGTGGTGTAGTACCATCAAGTGGTGGGTAACCACCGGTTGGAGTGGTGCCATCAAGTGGTGGATAGCCACCACCTGTTGGTGGTGTTGTACCATCTAGTGGTGGATAGCCACCGGTTGGTGGACTTGGGTTCGTGACTGGACCTGGGAATGTTGAGGTTGGCGGTGATGGTTGGGTTATGGTTGGTGTGGTGGTATCACCACCTTGAGGTGTAGGATTAACTACTGGTATATCACCTTCTCCTCCCTGAGCTATAACATCTATAGCTGAAACCAAACCAATCATCAGATTAAAAAAAATCAGGTTAGTTCGTTGCATTTTGAGAATGTGCAACAATAAAAACCGAGCAGCTTATATAAACGCAGAGGGGATTACGTGAAGTGATAAGAAGACATAGAAGCATGATCTGGAAGCAGCGAGGAGCTATACGGTGAGCCATTTATTTCTTGTTAGTTGAAGCTTTTGAGAGAGAAAAAGAGAGAGAGAGAGAGATAGACTTGTCAGGTTGTTTTGGGATAGGGGAGAGGAAAGATAGAATGGTTGCGAAGAAGTTCCCTCTCAGGTATAAAGATGAAGAGAAAAGGGAGAATCATAGAATCAAAGATTTCTTGGGATGGGAGAGAGAAGGGACGCGAAGACATGAATGAGAGAATATAAGAAAACTTGAGAAAGGAGAAACTAGGAAGCTAGAATCGTCAAGCAAGAGAAAACACCATAAAGAGGAAAAGGTATTTACAGATCAACTTATATTGTACATGAAAATATTTAAGAAGCTCCTTTTTTGGTGGGAAAAATTCAAACCTCTTCCTAACTATTTCGATCTCCTAAATGGTAAATAAAGGTGAAAATATGGGATTGGTATTTCGTGAAAAAAGAGATTTTGATTAGAGTGACATATGAAGATTAAATTACATCATAGGTTCTCACTAGAAGTGAGTGTAAAGAATGTTTTATCTATTTAATAACGGTAGTACTGGAGAATGTTGTCTTTTAAAGCTAGGAGTGTCCTTTTAACTGTTGTTGTTGTACTGAATCGAACAACAACAGAGAGAACATGTAAGTAAAGTTTAAAAAAATAAGGAAAAGCTAAAGTGTTTCCTATGAAACATAACGAATGTGCTTGTTAAGATTAGTGTCTCTATCCTTTTTTCACAATGTAATTTTTTGTTCAGATTAGTTTTTCTTTTATGAGAAAGTTAATGTGGTAACTTTTCCCCCAAGTTATAAGTGTTTCTTTATTGTCTCTAGGTATTAACTTTTGATTCACAAAAGTTGAACTGAGAGTTGCAAGCACAAACATCTAGAACAAGAGGAAAATAATAAAAAAACATTTTATATGGCTTCTATTCAGATTTGGTTTATTCAACTAAGATTATTTTTAGGTTTGTAAAGAACTTACGTTTTTGGTTTATTTTTCTCTTCTTGTTAATTTATGTTCGGAATTTCCGATATTAGAAAGTATTAAATTATAATAGCTAAATAAATTAGATTATTCGTTTTTGATCGACTTGTTTTTTTTGTGTTCCATTCAGATATATGACATGTTTTGCTCTCCAATGCCTGAACATACCTCATATCTCATGAGAACTTGCTTCGAAGTACCTCTCTGTGGGTCTCGTTTGAAAGTTGTTCTTGCAAGTACACATAATTCAAAATATATCATCAGGACTGGCATGGCCGGCTCATAGTCCATCCCATATTGGATCAATTGAAATTCCTAATAGATTATTGTTAGCACGTAGAAAACAATTGAAACACAGCTCAGCTGAAATTTTGGTATATAAACATGGGGTTAGTGTAACAACTCAGCTGAATTTTTGTTCGTGGTAAGTCTGTTGAACAAAACAAAACAGTGATTGATTTGGATGATGAATTATGTTGCGATACCATGCGTGGTTCGCTGGAATGGATAGTTTCAAAAAGAATCTTCCGGAACAGAGAATGGATTGCAGTGTCCTCAATGCTAGTCAGCCGACTGGTACGAAGGAACATAAATTTAGCTACAATTACATTTCCTTGTTATATTTGTTTTGTTTTTAAACACCTTTTTGTAACTTTGATTTTTTATTAATTAAAGTCTTTCGGCATTTATATTTCTATATGAACCATTCCCTTGAACCTACGATGACATAAATAAAGATCTTGAGAATAATAAAAAAAACATTTTATAATCTTTAAGAGAGACACGTTGCATCAAAAGAAATAAATGTAGGACAAAGAGTCAAAGATGAAACCAGAAATGTGATACTAAACGACTAATCATCACATAATTATTTCTCGCTTGCCTTCCCTCCTGCAGATTACCAGACCCAGCTACGGTTTTTCAAGTGAGACAAGTCTCGACATGTTTTGTTGTTACCTTTTACGTCCTGAAGCAGGTTGCTTTATTTGCACTAGACTAGGAACATAAGAACATGCATTTTCCATATACAAGTTTCCGTCTCTGCCTGCACGCTCTACGAGTTCCAGTTTTTTAAGTATCCAGCCTCTCCAACGATTTTGAATGTTTTGCAGTTACCCATCGCAACTTTCTTCTCTTCGTCAATGAAGAAACTATTATTTCTAGTCAGAGAGAAAGATCCCGTTTCATTTCCACTGACAAGAACTTGCTCCACAACACCTCTTTGGCCTCAATCCTAGTACTAATCCATATCTCAAACTCACCAACTTCGGCATGCCTAAATAAAACCGCAAGCTTCTCTTCTCTAACACATGATAAAGTCACATCGTCACTATACACAGGGTCAAACGGCAGACGCAGAAGCGGACCAAAACTCTCACTTGTGAAATCGAAACAGATTATGTAATCTTCGGTTGGGCTATTTATTAGTGAAGCAGGCCAGTAAGTGTTTCCCTTGACAGACACGCCATGATGATGATACCGTATACTCCAGAGTGGAGTGATTTCAAGAGTCTTCCATAAACTAGACTCGAAATCGTAAATCTGATAAAATGAACAGTGGTTTATGCCGGGTGTATTATAATACTGATCTATTTTTTTTTTTTTGATCAAAATAATACTGATCTATAAACCTCAAGAATTTGTAGCTACGATAAAAACCCTTGTCCTCGTATCCTAGAGCGTGACTGAACGTGTCAAATCTCCATGTGAAGTAAGAATATCTAGATAATTCTATCGACCTTGTTTGTCCCCAATACGGATTGCAAACAATAACCCTGGTCTTGTCTTCTCTCAAGTCGCATAACAATAAACCGCCACAGTGAAAAACTTTAGATATCTTATTTTGTTTGTTAAGTTTACCTATACGCTCTATAAATGGATCTTCATTGACGGCGAGAACAAACCTCATGAGATATAGATTGTAATCCATGAAGACGACCATCATAGACTCACCTGCGCTTAGTTTACCAATATGCATCTTTGAAAAGCTTCGACTCTTGGATAAAGCGTCCCACTCTTTGCAAATTAACCGCACTGCTCCCATATTTTTCAGAGGAACCCTAGATAGAATCTCCTCTACCAAACTTATTGGAAGATCGGAGATCATCGTCATTATTTCAACCTGCAACTAGGGTTTTGTTTGTTTGTCTGCTGATCCCTTGAGCCTCATATGTATTATATACAACAATTGAATACCTCAAACCCTGGAACGCCAAATAACGGTTTGACAAAAAAAAAACTAATATCATGGAGTATCAATTTATAAAAATACTAATTTCTAGAAATATTAATTAGTATTTCTAACTAGATCCTTGACCCGTTACTTTAAAAAAAAAATTATATTTGTGTTTTAGTTATATTTGTGTTTTATTTGTATAATATTTTTCTTAAATGATTAATAAGAAATTTTAATAATTATATTAAAATAGTTGAACCACACCTATATCAGTATGTTATGTTCTTATTTTAATAATATTGATTAATTTTGAGAAATGATCTCATATATACCGAAAAATAAAATTCTCAAACTAAGATCAAAGTGATTAAAATAAATTTCATCAAAGATATAAATGACAAGTATGCATCTTCTCTTTTTTTTTTTTGTGAAACCAGTATGCATCTTCTCTACATATCTATACTAATAAAAGAGACTATACGAGACTCCAAAAAGCGTCTACATCAGCGAAATTTTTTTTTTTCGAAAGATGACACGTGGCATTAGTACTAAAAATGAAAAAATAAATAAATAAATATACAATATAAGGAAAATATATTATAAGTAAATATACAATACAAGAAATCAAAATATTACGTTAAACATTTGATACAAAAACAAAAAAATAGAATAAATAAATATATAATATAAGAAAAATAAACAATAAGTAAATATACAATATAAGAAATAAAAATATTTTACTAAAAATTTATTGGAATATTGGAATAGGTAATAATAAATATAAGAAAAAATAAATAATAAGCGTCCACATCGGCAAAAAAATTTCTCCCGGAAGATGACACATGACATTAGTACTAAAAAAGTAAATATACAATATAAGAAAAAATATATAATAAGTAAATATACAATACAAGGAATCGAAATATTACATCAAACATTTGATACAAAAACAAAAAATTAGAATAAATAAATATACAATATAAGAAAAATAAACAATAAGTAAATATGCAATATAAGAAATAGAAATATTTTATTAAACATTTATCGTAATATTAGAATAAGTAAATATAAATATAAAAAAATAAATAATAAGTAAATATACAATATAAGAAATATAAATATTACATTAAACATCGAACGTAATATTATAATGTATATAAAAGCAAAAAATTTAGAATAAGTAAATATACAGTATAAGAAAAATATATATATGTAAATATACAGTGTAAGAAATAGAAATATTAAATTAAACTTCTATCTTAAAAACATATAGAAAAATAATTAATAAGTAAATATATAGTATAAAAAATTAAAAAATTACAATAAACATTTATTATAATATTAGAAAAAACAAATATAAAATATAAGAAAAATAAATAATAAGTAAATATACAATATAAGAAATAGAAAAACTACATTAAACATCTATCTAAAAAATATATAACAAAATAATAATAAGTAAATATACAATATAAAAATATAAATATTACATTAAACATCTATCATAATATTACAATTTGATATAAAAGCCAAACAATTAGAATAAATATTATAAAATATAAGAATTCTCACGTGGTCTTCTTCTCATTTGATAAATTGATTCTAAGATTCTCCAAAATTATTCTGAGCTTGTTTTCCTTATCTGATGCTTGAGACATATTGATGTAGATAGATATTTGGAAATATTTAAAATATCTTATTATTGATTTTATTAATTAGTTTAAATAATTATCTTTATTATTTTAGGGTTTTATTGTTTTCTTATATATAGCCTTTAGTCTTTGTTTTGTATTCAGATTATTGATATTGATTTTTTATAAAGAGAAGTTTGAAACCTTTATTTCTTTGTTACGAGTATAACTCGAGAGTTCTTGACGAATCAAGAAGACTTTGATCCTATGTATTCTCAGACTAAATATGATTCATTGTGTTATCGTAGTTTATGCTACATCACAGATCCTTGAGCTCATCCCAATTCTTCTAAGCACATAAACCTTCTTCTTCCATAAACTTCACATCTTTAGAGATAAGTACTCTCTTTGTTATTAATTTTTCGGTTAAATATTTACAATTTTAGCTTTAAAGTTTAAATTTTTATTTTTAAATCTTATTTTGAATTTTTAGAATTTTTAAAGTTTTTAAATTTTAATTTTAGATCTTATTTTTGATTTTTTTTTTAGAATTTTAATATTTTCTTTATTTTTAAATTTGAAATTTTAATTTTTATATTTTTGAACTTTTAGATTTTTTTTGAACTTTGTTTTGATTTTTTTGCAGTTTTTCCAATTTTATTCGAATTTTAGTGTATTTTTATTATTTTATTAATTTTTACCTGTAAAGTGAGTACCGGTCACATATGAATAGGAAAATGACGTTGGAGGTTTGTTATGTTAAAAATGTCACTTTGAAGGTTTAAAGTGTTGGCAAAAATATTTTAGTGTTTAAATTGATACAAAGTGACACTCTCAGTGTTTAAAATTCGATTTTCCCTTTTAAATTATATTTAAGAATATATATAATTATAATCTTAAATAGATTTTCTATCTATTTACTTTGGTTAAATATATTAAATAAATGTGTATAAAATTAATAAAAATTGATATAATATTTTATAGTTATAAAATTTAAAACTAAACAGTATTTACAAAACCTATAGATATATAATAAACTAATTATTTTACTATTAAATATAATTTTAAAAAGGATTGTAGAAATTTTTGAAAATTTTAGTAATATACACGGTGTAATTATAAAATACTAAATTAAATAATATTTGAAAAATTATACTGTTGTATTTGAATATACTTATTTTAATGATGATGTATGAGTTATTACACTATTCTAAAAAGTTTACCAAAAATAAATATCAACATCATCATTATTATATTCTAAAAAGTTTAACAAAAATAAAAATCAACATTAAATATAATGAATAACATATGACAAATCATTTCTCAAATAATATTCATGAAGTCTGTAAGTAAAAATGCAACTTCAATGATTTGAACTATGAACTAAAAGAATATGAATCAGTTGATACTAAAAATATCTAAACTATTAAAACTGAAATACAATTAGTAATTGGAAATTCGGCCAAAAAAATCATGAACTTTGCACGAATTGCCATAATAAATACGAACATATTGGCTGGCCAAAAAAACACCGAACTATATTTGACTTTAAACTTTAATCATTAAGTTATCGCTGACTCGCCAAATTGAACACACCATTACAGAATGATTAAACGACGTTTGCAAAGATCATTAAGTAAAACTACGTCGTTTTGAGATAGAATGAAACAACGTTGTTTTACCTATTTTTATTATCAAAAATATGTTGTTCGCGTGGATCGAACCTGAGAACTCATGGCCAAACGAACGAGGTTTCTTGCCACTAGACTACTGTCACTTTTAAGAATATCCATAACATGTTTTCTTTTATTGAGTATCAAACAAATCTCAAAATCTAAATTCTTTTTAAAAAATTCCAAAAAAATCTTAAAAATTCAAGAAAATTCTGAAAAGTAAAATTAAAATTGAAATTACAAATAAGTTTTTTTTTAAAAAAAAATCAATACATTAAAAATTTCAAAAAAATCTAAAATAATTCAAAAATGCAACAAATTAAATTTAATGATTAAAAACTTGAAACATATTTTTAAATAAATTAACGTATGTAATATAAAATAAAAATGATATTTATCACACTATAGATTTTAGTATGAATAATGTATTTAAGATAAAATAGACAAATGATAATTAAGATACAATAAACAAATGATATTATCACAAATTGTTTTTCTAAAATATGATAATAATTAAATGAAAAACATTTGTAGTATGATAAATATCATTTTTCTATTTTATCTCAAATATATTAATTTATAAAAAAAAGTATGATTAATGTATTTAAGATAAAAAAACTCAAATGATCTTAGATACATTAATTTTTATAAAAAATAATGTTTTTTTTAATATTTATAATTTCAGTTTTAATTTTAATTTTCAGAATTTTTTTGAACTTTTAAGATTTTTGGAATTTTTAAAAAAGAATTTAGATTTTTCGAGATTTATTTGATACTCAATAAAAGAAAACATGTTATGGATATTCTTAAAATTGACAGTAGTCTAGTGGCAAGAAACCTCGTCATTTGGCCATGAGTTCTAGGTTTGACCCACGCGAACAACATATTTTTGATAATAAAAATAGGTAAAATGACGTCGTTTTACTTAACGATCGTATTTAACGTTGATTAACCACCGTCTTAACTGTTAGTTAACAGTGTCTTAATCTGGTCGGTCAATCAAAGTTTCTTAATAAACTGATAAAAGTCAACAAAAATTCAGATCTTTTTTGGTCAGCCTCAAGTCCATGTTTCTTTTGGTCATTCTTGCCATGTTCAGTGTTTTTTTGGTCGAATTCCCATTAGTAATTAACCCTAATTTTTCTCAATATTTACCCTCAAATTCCATTGAAAATAACTTTAATTTAAACCTCCCTAAATATTCCTTGAAAATAGCCAATCAATTAACTCTGCCTAAGTTGTTTCCATATTCTTTTTTTTTTTTGAAGATTCCATATTCTACGCCACAGATTTTAACAATATCTAATATATTGATTATCATATAGTTTCAAATATTCAATTTAGTTAAAACTGAAGGCAGAAATTATCACAGTATAATTCATCAGTTTGGGTATTGAACGCTATGAAATCGATCGAGGATGCTGATTCTCAATGCAAGAGTATTGTCAGCAAAGGCCTTGTACGTGTGGCTGATATCAAGTTCTCTCTATCCTACAGACCCAAATTTTTCTCTATTGTGATTGTCTCAGATGCTCTTGGATTATTTTTTATCCAAGTACCTAAATAAAGAAGACCGTGCCTGAACTTCCTAGAGTTGCTTCAGATGGTGTAGTTCCTTTTGCAGGTAATTTATCTTAAAACTTTTAATGAGTAATAAAAAATTTCGTTCAAGTTTTTGGTTCCTAACTTTTGAGCTTGGACTGTTTTTAGGTCTCCCTGGTCAGTAAAAGACTAAAGTTGCTGAATTAGGGTGTCCCATAAGTTTACTACACCATGTTCTCTAAGTTAGTTCATAAATGGCATTGCATAGTAGACTTGGTATTTTATGTAGCTAGCTGTTTTTATTGAACACATGATTAAATGGCAGTTAGTACTCTTTCTGCTTGCAGGCTAAAATGAATAGCACATCATGGTGGGACATCACGTGAGCACAACGAGCTGCACCAAGCAAGAAATTTGAACAAGCCTGCCAAATTTTTCACCTCAAACCAATGTTTTGAAACCCGACCCGGAGAGTGAACCGGACTACTTACCGGGTCACCGGGTCATTGGGTCGACCGCGGATGAACCGCGGGTTAATAAATATAATTTTGTTATATAATAATATATTATTTATGAAAATAAAAATACAGAAACTAAAGTTAATATTTTCTAAGTTTTTTTCTAAAAACATAAAATAATAGTTTGGATATGAATATATTTTATGTTTAAAAAATATTTAGAAAATACTTAACTTTATTTTTTATATTTTCATTTTCGTTTGATATACAAAATATTAAAAAATAGCTTAGACTATTTAAAAAAAAATGTAACTAATTAAGAGTTATGACATCTAAAAAATCAAGAATAAAATTCATAAATATTTATGTCTAATGTGAATAATAAATTAAACTTCAAATCCAAAATAAAACAAAAGTAATGCATCATTGTAATAAATTGTCAATAAAAAAACTAACACCCAATCACATGTAAAATTATCTATTGGTTCAATCAGTGGTTCAACCATTATCGGGTTTCGGGTTTTAGTGAGTTTTTACGAGTTTTTACGGGTTTTTAAATTTTGGGTTTTTCATTAAACCCGAACCGGAATTATCTCGGGTCACCGGATTTACCGGTTCAACCGCGGGTTCGGATCGGGTTTCAAAACACTGCCTCAAACCATTACATTAATCAACCACCACTGTTCCACACAAAAGCATATTCACACGTAAGGAAAAAAATAGCATAATTGTTATTCTCCTATGTATTTTGCAACAAAGCCTTTGTCCTTTGTATCTAGCAACACCACTTTTTCATATTGAATTTAAATCATCAGTATCACCAGTAGTCACCCCATGAGGCCGTGAACACTTTCCATCTTTAAATCAATGGAACCTAAGGTTATTACTTACAATAATCTCTCTACCCACAATTGAAATATTCTAACTATATTAAAATATATCAATTTTCATGTACAATATTAATTGTACATTTACAATATTATAAAATACTAATTTCAAAAAAGTAATTACGTTATATACAAAATAACATTCAACACATTTTGCATAAGATAGAAGATCTACATATAAAATAGGGATTTTAACATTTTTAAAAAAATTAAAACATATATCAATTATGTGTCTAAAAGTAAGTAGTCAATTTATATTATACATATAATAGCTACTTTGATTAAAAGTGAAATCCGAATATTAATATTATAAACCAAAAATATACTTTAAAATTTAATTTATATTTTACACTTTAATTTTACTTTACAATGTGGAATGAACTAAAACACAATAGAATAAAAAAATAATGTAATAGTTACCGAAATGGACACTAAATACATCGACAACTACATAAAGTGGTCAAAATTATGAATATATAATAAGAACATAAATATACTTTAAAACTTAATTTATATTTTACTTTAGTTTTACTTTACAATATGGAATGAATTAAAATACAATAGAATAAAAAAATAATGTAATAGTTATCGAAGTGGACACTAAATACATCGACAACTACACAAAGTGGTCAAAAATTATGAATATATAATAAGAACATAAATAATTATGTTTATGAGTTTCTTAACAGATTAATACATGAACGAACACCCGCGCGGGCGTGCGGATCAAAAGTTAGTATTTTCTTAATAGCCTAAATATGTAAGATAGGTTTTTTTGGATAATAATTAAGTTTTAACTAATTCTTTGTTAATTTCACATTTACTCACTATCCCATATCCCCTATATATTAATTGAGAAACATTTGAAAAGATGTAACCTCAATTTTGTATTAATTAAAAAAACACCCCATCCTAGGTGTCAATCAATTAAGTACTCAATTAATCCTATGTGGCAGCTTTAGATTCAATTGGAAAAATGGTAGGTCCAATTCAATTATTTAATTTTGCTAGAGACATTGACTATTAACTATAGGGGATATTAACCGATACAAGATCAGCTTTATTGTATACATAATATAAACCGGTAAAAAGTCAGTAAACTTCCTTCTTAACTCTATGGAATGCAATAATCCGAGACAATATGATTCTTATTTGTTGATATGAAACCCAATAGAAACACTGTTCAGGAACTCGATCGTCACTTCGTATTACAAAACTTTTTTGGAGAGTTTTTCTCAAAAAAAAATCGTGAAGAGTAACACTTCAACGTGTGTGCACTTGTTAGAAAAATGATAATACATCGATGTAAAGCTTTACATTTGCCTTAACGATGCATGACCATGATTATACTCCATTCTAAGAATTTTTTTTTCCATTAAATCATGTCCATAATTAAATAATATTTATTTTCTAAGTGTTTTGTTTATGCACTTTTGATCAACATTTTAAAATTAATGTATCTTCCACCCACGACATTTTGTATATAGTGAAATCATAGACATTTTTGTATATAGTTTAATGTATGATTTTTCTTTTTAATGTATGTAGCTTCTCAACACCCATTTTGTATTTAGTGTAATCATGGACATGTACTTGATTATGTACAATTCATGATCATGGATATCTGTAAACTATGGTGTATATAGTTTTCTTATTTATTTATAAGAGATTTATTCATAGTTCTTCACCATATATACACTGTCAATTCGTACGTGTATACTTAATCACATATCATTTTTGAATATAAACATAACTAAATATCGTTTAATCGTAAAGGAAATATAATATGTGATCGTTAGTATATGTTTTCTAATTTAATTATTAATTATGCTTTTTTAAGCAGACTTTATATATGTGCGGACATTGCATATATTCTGATACATCTACAATCATATATATTGCTTGGGAAAGAATTCTATAGAGATTATTATCTCGCAAGATTATATTTATTATTGGAAATAAAATATATGAAATGATACTATGTATAAACAATAATAAATATAGATATCTTGCTAAATGGTATTATACATGTCCTATAAATAAATAGATATTTTTAATACGGTTTTGGAGCTTACCATAAATACAAACATGCCCATATATTCCATAT
The DNA here is from genome assembly GCA_019706035.1 of Raphanus raphanistrum subsp. raphanistrum. Taxonomy (NCBI): domain Eukaryota; kingdom Viridiplantae; phylum Streptophyta; class Magnoliopsida; order Brassicales; family Brassicaceae; genus Raphanus; species Raphanus raphanistrum. Next base: position 16,134,912 of record CM033988.1, on the reverse strand, counting down.
GTTGTTGACATAAACGAGATTGGATGTCTCATTAATACGTCCACAATATTTTGGTGAATAGTTATTTTTTATTTTCAATTTTCTTACAAAATAAATAATTGTTATTTTTATATGCTATGTATAAACTATGCTTCAGTAACCGTGAACCCCTAAAGAGTAGACATAAATGACAATTATCTACCTCTTAAACATGATTTAGTTTTTGCAGAACATCCCCTATATATTAAAGGAGGAACATTTCGAAAATTAGATTCTCAAGTTGTTAGTAATTAAAATAAACCTCTTTCCTATGTGTCATTCAATTAGGTTGCTAATTAATCATATGTGTCATCATTACATTGAAATTGAAAAAGTGAATGGTCTAATTTGATATATTTATTTTATTTTCTTAAATAAAACTTACGGAATTACCATAAATGACTTATATATATATATGACAATTAATGATTCTAATAATAAAGATTTGATAACAAATTATATATATTCCATCATTTTTTGTTTAATTTTAAATTATTAAAATAAATTAAACAATCAAATTAACTACAAATTTTAATTTTGGATTTTTTCGTATATGCTATATATTGAATTTAAAAATCGACAGTAAATGATTAAAATATTAAAATTATTATGTTAAAATTAATAAACAATGGTTTAACATTTTTGTCATAAAAAGATACACATGATTTTAAAATCATATGAGTAAAAATATCATTTAATAATAAAACAAATATATATAGATTAAAATATATACCATATAATATTACAGAAATATTTTGATATTAATAATTTCAATGAATTTTCAAGAACATTTATAAATTATAAACTTATTATATAAGCGCTGATCATAGAACCATATGATTATGAACTCACATTTAATAAAAACTATATAAAATATACTATTCTTAGAAAAATATGTTGATCTTAACTTATATTACATTTTTTATTAAACTAACTATCGAATTGATGAAATAATGTACAAAAAACAATCTCTCACTTTCCTTAAATAAAAGTTACAAAATTACCTAATATGATTAACATATATATGAAAACTAATTATTATGAATAATAAATATTTGATAAAAAAATTTGTATCTTAGTTTCTTTTTTATTTATTTATATTATTAAAGATATTAAAAAATCACATTAACTATATAATTATATATAAAAACATTTAGATTTTTTCTTATATGTTATATTTTAATTTTTGAAAACGTCTACAAATTATTACAAATTTGAAGATCCCACTTTGAATTTTTTTTGATCAATAGCTTAATTTGTTTTTGTTATAATAAGATACAAATGATCATAAAATTGTATTAATATGTACTTTTATTAAATAAATATTCAAATTAAATAATTTCCTTAAATAAAAGCTACGAAATTACCTAATATGACTAACGTATATATGAAAATTAATGATTATGAATAATAAATATTTGATAACAATTTTTGTATCTTAGTTCTTTTTTATTTATTTTACATTATTAAAGATATTAAACAATAACATTAACTATATAATAAAAACATTTTAGATTTTTTCTTATATGTTATATTTTGAATTTTTGAAAACGTCTATCAATTGTTAGAAATTTGAAGATCCCACTTTGAAAATTTTGTGATCAATAGATTAATTACTTTTGTTATAATAAGATACAAATGATCATAAAATTATATTAATATAAATTTTTTATTTAATAAATATTTGAATTAGATAATCTTATTATATAAAGTTTGGTTCTTCAAAGTTACTAATTAACATGATCGCGACACGTGTCATTAAAATTTTTAAGATTGCGACATGTGTTAATCTATATTATAATTAAAAATATATATTAAGATAATAACAAAAACAAATTTTGCTAAAAAAGTAATTGTAAGTAAATCTAATAGTAATTTTCCATTTTAAAATCCTAAACAAAACATAGTTGCAAATAATTATTTGATAGTAATTTTCTTATTAATATTTTTAAAGAGGTTAAAATTTATAATGATATAAAATATATATACTAAGATAACCAAAAACGAATTTTGAAATAAATTAATTTTGAAATTGATTTAATAGTAAAAATGAAAATTTTAAAAATACTTAATAATATTCTAAAATTACTTAATAGGAAACTTGGTTCTTCAAATTTGTTAATTAACATGATTGTGACACATGATAATTATATATTTAAAATTGTGATATGTGTTAAACTATTTCATAATTTAAAATAAATATATAAGATAATAAAAATGATTTTTGGTGAAATTAATTATATAGTAAATTTCCATTTTAAAATCTTAAACAAAATATTATTTAATAGTAATTTCCTTTTTTAATAAGGCGACATGTTTTAGAATATATCATGATTAAAACAATATATACTAAGAAAATAAAAACAAAAACAAATTTTGAAATTATTTAATAGTAAAAAAGAAAATTCAAAAATTACTTAATAATATTCTTTTAGAAATATTATTTGATAGTAATTTTTCTTTTAATATTTTGAAGTTGTGTTAGAATATCTCATGATTAAAATATATATACTAATAAAATTAAAAGAAATTGAAGAAATAATTTCCGTAAATTTAATAGTAAAATTTAAGTTTAAAAATATTTAATTGTAAAATTTAATTTTAAAAATTATTTAATAGTAATATTTAGAAATTTTCCTTTTTACAAATCTTAAAGAAGAGAAGTTTGTAAAATAACTTATTTAATACTAATTTTCCTTTTCCAAAATCCAGAAAAGATAATTGTAAAGATTATTTGATATTAATTTTCCTTATAAAATAGTGACATTTGTTAAAATATCTTATGATTAATAAAATATATAGGAAGATAATAAAAACAATTTGTGTTTTAAAAAGTAATTTTTTGCAGGATTGAGCAAGAAAAATATCTGGTGAGTTTTCTTGCATGTTCTTTCACATCTTCGCGTGTTATATTTTTTTTTGGTGCCACATGAGGAATTATAGTTTATATTACAATTCTAGGATATCATGATATCTAGCAGTAAGATCTAGGATATCATGATATCTTATTTTTGTATATCTTACTGCTAGATATACAAAAATATAACACCAAACATAAACTATATTTTACTGCTAGATATCATGATCTTCACATTAAACTGATGTTGAATTTCTTCTAAAAATAATATAATTGTCATGCTGTTAACATTAGTTATTGTTACAATTATACTTAGCCGTTTGTACATATAGATGTAATGGTGAACATGAATCGGATATCCGGATTTTTGGAAATATTCTGATCCGATCTATTTTGTTATAATAATCAATTATTTTATCCAATTCGATCTGTAGCCACACGGATATTCGACCGGATGTCCGATTCGATCCGCAAAAATAAATTAAAATTAGTAAATAAATCATAAATTCCAAAAATAAGATAAAATAATAATAACATTTTATTACAAAAATAAAAATTTATTACTTTTAAAATTCTAATAAATAACTTAATAAATTTATTAAAAAGTACTATAAAACTTATATACAATATAATATTTATATAAATTATATATATATATATGTCTTTACATACATGTATATGTATTCATATAACGGATCAGATACGTCTTTGTGATTTGCTTCGTTTCTTACAGATATTGCATATAAGTATTTTCTTTGCTTCGTAGAGTTACATATATTTGGAATTTCGGTTCAAATCGAAACAGATAAAATCAAAATTTAAGGATATTTTGCCGAGTTGTTATGCTATTGTGACTAAGTTAATGTGACTATTATTATTATTATTTTTTTTTTGTTTGCTTATATATGATTATGATTATGTGTGTTTATTCTTATCAACATATAAAAATTGGTTATGTTGTTGTAGATCATGCTACTATGAAATTTAAATCAAAGAGAACGACTTTCCAATGGATTGTTGTAGGTCATGCTATTAAGGAATTTAAATAAAAAAAGAAGACTTTCCAATAGAATAATGTTATGAATAACTCGCCTATACAACATGAATATTGAAGCCAAAATCCTAACCGGAAGTTATGTGGAAAAAACATATTTGTATTCCTAGAATAAGTCTCATACCGACATATGCAAGATGACTTTTCAAAATGAAAAAACTTCAATTTTCTATAAGAGTGTTCTATGAAATGATTATCAACAACATTTATGGTCAAAGCTTAAAAGTTGGTTTATTTGTCAAGTCGAGTCTTACAATTATATGTCGCACTATCAAGAGTCACTACAACTAGAGAACTTCAAATTTTAAAAACATAGCGACAATAGTGTTTTACAAAATATTGTATATAGAAAAAGATGTTAAAGTCATACCATGAATGTTAAAGTAAATAAATTTGATGTTTTATCTAGAAATATATTCGATATTTAGCTGACTATCGATAAAATATATTGACTGGTGTTATGTAATATTAATATTTTTAATTGCGTCGTTTTTAGTTTATCTTACACAATATAAACAATATAGAAAGTTCACAGTTCTATATATTTCAATTAACTATAGCTAATATTATTTTGAAAAAATAATAAAAAGTGAAGTATTTATCAAAGAATAAAAATATCAATGTACTATTTAAAACACCATTATTATTGAAATAGAATATCAGTCAAAAAAATTATGTAAAAAAACAGATTATTGTTATTAAAATGTCACCAATATATACTGAAAATCCAAGAACTAACGTGAGAAAAATATTTCCAATCTTTTTATGTGTTCGTGAATTAAAACATCAAATAAAACCCGTGCAACGCACGGGTCCATATCTAGTATATATATAAATACTAACGATTTAAAACAACAAGATTGGCTGCATCAATTTATTCGTCGAGTTGAAACCTTTCAAAACTATGTGAAAGACTAAAGTCAAAGTAATTCGATTTTATAAATAATATGGTGCTGATTCTAAAATCATTAAAATGATTCTCAATGATGTGAAAGTTAAATATTAAAAACATTGTAGAACCTGTTTTGGGAATAAAATCGACTCATTGACCACATTACATTTTTTATAGATATAAACAGTGTGTAAAAAAATTAAGCCCAAAATGATCAGAGTCATTATAAATTCAAAATAGATTTCGGTCCACAATTACAATTACAAATGTTCAGCCTAACATATCTACTATAAATTAAATCACTTGACCTATAATTAATTAACAATTTACTACAACTGAAGTTTCTTATTTTCTTAATTTTTTTTTGATATTTTTGTTTTATTTTAACAGTAACTAAGTTGAAGTAAATAATATCAATTTGATGGATAACAATTAGTTGAAATTCTTTACAACTTTTTCTTATCTTTAAACAAACAGAATTGTGTTCAATTTAAGACATATTAATTTGATGAACACTAAATATGGAAGAATAATAAAAAAAATCTTTCATGCTTCTGTTTTTATTCTTATTTTTTAAGTTTAAAGCTTTGATATTAATTTTAGATTTGATTATTTTATTAGATGATAGAAGCATTTTTTTGTTTTTTATTTTTTTATTTAAATATATAATATTTTTTTAATAAATAACTTTTTGACAACATGACTCCAAAATTCGTATAATATATAATATGATCTCAAACTAAATAATTTTGTTTTTTGGTATAAAACCGAATAAAATGCAAACCGACGGTATATAAACCAAATCGGATTGAAGTAAATATGGATTTAGAAAATTAGTTACATTTTACAAACCGAAATACCAAAAAAACCAAACCGAACCGAAACCAATCCGATATTCGGATTGAACACCCCTAATCCAAATAAAACCGAACTATTATTTCATTCTTGAAAACATAATAAAAATAACAATTTCATCCCGCGTAAGGCACAGATCTTTATCCTTGTATATTTAGATAGTAAAAAGAATAAATCGTAAGTTTCACTCATACATATTTAATTCAATTTACTATTTATATTTTTTTTTCTAACATTGATGTAATAATAGATGTGTCATATAGTATAATATTAAATTAAATATTAAGATAAAACGAGGGTGGAAAAATCTCGAGAGGGTTTTCTTATATATCATCAATCATCCATCCCCCTTCCTCCTCCTCCTTCGTATTCTCGCCGCTGACAAAAGACACAAAGCATCGTTTTATATATTTGTTATATCCAGCAGATCCGAGAGAGAGAGAGAGGCAGGTGACGGCGGATAAGATGAGCAGCAGCAGCAGCAAGGTCGTTGTGGGAGCGAGAAAGGGGAATAATGGAATGAAGGATATCCCGTCAGGGTCTAGAAAAACAGTAGAGAGCTTGAAGGAAATCGTCAACTCTCCCGAGGCTGAGATCTACTGCTATGCTTAAAGAGTGCGATATGGATCCTAACGAAGCCGTTCATCGCCTCCTCTCTCAAGGTTTCCCCCTTCCCCCCCTTTCTTCTTCTCGATTAGGGTTTATCGAAATTGAACTGATTGTTTTAGGGTTTCAATTGGGGTTTTTTTTTTTAATTCCGATGTATCAAAGCTTCTGATTTTGTCAAAAGGGTCGAGCTTTTTCTTGCTAATGGTTAAAAGTCGTCTTCTTTCATACTTGTGGAAGTTAGTTCTCAGAGTCTAGGTTTTGTCTTTATCTATTTGTGATACTCACACTTGCTTTTTTTTTTTCCATCTATCCAGATCCTTTTCACGAGGTGAAGAGCAAAAAAGAGAAGAAGAAAGAGGTGAGTCCGTTTTATTACCACAAGAGACTGTCTTTTGTGGCATTTTTAAATGCAAACTAATTGGCACTATTTTATTTTGTAATTAGCACCTTTATCTGCTGTTTCTAGTCATAGTTTTTGTAGATTTACATGCCTAGTGGTGACGATACATATATATATGCCCTTCAAATAGCACCTGACTCTAGATGTTTCGGTGGAAGTCAATCAAATCTCTATTTTTTTGAGTTAGTAGTCTTTTGGTTTACTGGAACTTTGGCTTTATTTGAAGTTTTTTTGTTTCTATTCAGACAAGGGATATACCGGATTCCCGGCTGCGTGGTGCTAATAACTACATACAACCGCGGTGGTAGAGGTGGTTCTGATCGCTATGCTGGACGAAGTGCATCTACCCGTCTCAGCTCTACTGGTATAAACACCATCTCTTCTCTTGGATGGATGGGTAAATTTTACATGTAGCGTTAACTATAGGATTCATGCTTATGTACTTCTCTTGTTCAGATTCTGGAAACTTTCAGGGAAAATCTACACACAAGAAAGATAGTGGAACCCAGGGCTACACAAGCTCTTGGTCCTTCTGCCTCTGGAGTGCCAAACCACCAGCAGACACCACACAGGTTTTCCCTTGAGTGGTCTCTTTCTTTTGCAGTTTGATAGTTGAAGCAACTGAAAAAACCAGTGTAGTGGAAGTTTTGTGTCCTTCATATTGAAATTGAATTAAATAATTGGTTTCATATTTCAGTCATTCAGTTAATGATTGTATTGGTAAGATCCATCAACTGGTGTATCAGAATTCAGAGGTTATGAAATTGAAATTCTGCCATCATTTTGTTTGATGTTACCTTGTAGGTTTCACAATTACTTTTACTAGTTTATTTGCAGATCGTTAATTTCTGAATGATCTTGAGTTTATAACTAAACAATCTTTCATGTAACATTTTGATTAATTAGAAGCAATGCAAATGTTTTACATGATGATTGTAGTTGTAGGTGTCGTATGAAGAGGTTAGGCATGTTTCTTATGCACGCTTTATCATCTTTTGCAGTGATTCTGTTGTAACGGAAAATAAATTGCCGTTCGCCATCTGCTACCGGCGATGGAATATCCACTATCACAGCCTGCTTCTGGACATCAAACTGCATGGTTTGGAGCTCCAGGCCAGATGTCTATGGCTGACATTGTGAAGATGGGTAGACCACAGAACAAGACAACAAACTCAAAACAAAATGCCAATATGCGTTCTGAGATTAATCACGAGCATGAAGCTAATGCAAATCACCAGGTCCCTGTTAAAGAAGAGTGGCCGACGATTCAGAAGCCACTAGCTCCTGCCACATCTTCTGTATCAGTAGCACCAGCCGAGTCAGAGGCATGCGATGGTCAAACTGATTTCCAATCCCGCCAGAGTAGATCAGCATCTGAGCGACCGGTTAGAAGATATTCATTTAGCAGAAAATGGCCCTTCTGAGAATCTTGGAGTCGATCAAGTGCAACCTGACTCGGTTGCTGGTAAGATTGCCCAAGAAGATGACTCTGGAGTTCCTTCTGCATTTGACGAGAATCAGTACGCATATCAGATGCAGAGCGATCCTGTAGACCACCACAAAGGTAATATCTTAAAGTCTGTGTACATGTTTCTTAGTACCTATCTCGGCTTAAACTTTATTGTGTGATTGTCTGATTTTTCTTTTGATGATTATGTGAGCACTCTCTTTATATATTTAGGTGAATGACAATGCGTCTCTTTATCAAATAAATAACAATGATTGCTAGTAATCTGCCATTATGATCAAAACCTCTTTTTATTTTTCATATTGTGTTCTTTTTTTTTCAATTTGAAGTTCTGTAAAAAGAAAAAGCAGATTGCTTTTTTTTTTGGTGTTCTTGGTTGTTTCTTAATTCACTTTTTGATTTTTACTTTTCAGATGAAGATGAAGTTTCATATGGTTCAGCGGAATTTCAACCACTAACTGTAGATAGTCATGATCAAGGAGCCTCGCATGAAGAGGATAGACGTGCTGTCGTTATTCCAAATCATTTGCTAATCAACACAGAAGAATGCTCACAATTAAGTTTTGGAAGTTTTGGAGCTTTTGGAACAAGGCCTTTGAGCAACAACGCAGAAGAGACTCCTGATGTAGCTCAACAGATCGAACATTCAGATGCAAGGTATCCCCTCTTTCAAAAATATTCTATGGTTTTTTACTTTTTTTATGTATTATATACTAACTGATCAATGCTTGTTTTTGCAGAAATACTGAGTTCTATGGAGATGAACATGTTGAAAGCACGGTCAATGGAAATATGGGCCACGCACCTGCTGCTGGAAGTTATGATGATTCTTTAGAATCTAGGAGAGAGGATTCGAAGCAAGAGAACACCGAGCACCAGTACACATATGCTCAGTCTGAGCCAGAGTACGCTAAGCAGCAGATGAATACTGCATATGATGCATCACAGACACATGCACAGGATCAGGATCAGATGCAGAAGCCCGAGACTGTTCAGGACCACCAGTACACATTTGCTCAGTCTGAGGCAGGGTACACTAAACAAGCAGCTGAATACTGCATATGATGCGTCACAGACACATGCACAGAATCTTGCTTCGTTATCGAATGTGATGGTAAGTTATTAATTTACATTGTGCATTATATTAAGTTTTCTGAACAGTGCATTCAGGCTGTTCATAATTTTGTTGGAAATGTAGTTTGTGATCTCTGAAGTGATGCCTAATGGCAGTGTTCTTGATTGTTCTTTTCTTTTTCCCTACTTTGGCAGGGGTATGCACACTCAGTTCCCAATAGTTTATTGGCGCAAACTGCACAAAATGCGAGGGATCTTGAATTCCAGTATTCAACTTTTGCACAGTCTATGCAGTCAAGAAACAGCAACAATGCTTCATCACTTGGTGGCCAAAGCATCTCCATGCCAGAGGTAAATAATCCCTTAAGAAACACGTTATGTACAAACTTCTGTCTTTTACTAGTATGAAGTTAGTGATGTCTTCAATAAACAAGAGGAATTTGTATGATTATGATTATATATTGCTCTTACATTGCAGGCGCTCCGGGGCAGTGGAAATCCGGCAGCACAGCCAACGCAGCAAAACTTACCCGGTGCTAATATCAACGCAACTGGACCAGCTCTTCCTCAACAGCTTCCAATGCATCCTTACTCTCAACCCACAATGCCGCTAGCACACTTTGCAAACATGATCAGTTACCCTATGATGCCTCAGAACTATCCATACATGCCATCCGCTTTCCAGCAAGCGTTTGCTGGTAACAGCTCATACCACCAGCAACAACTAGCTGCCTTGCTTCCGCAGTACAAAGCCAATCTCTCTCCCAGTAATTTGCCTCAGTCTGCAACAGCTCCTGCTTCCGCTTATGGATTTGGAAACTCCTCCGCCAATGTTGGATCCGCTGGAAACTTCCCTCTTAACCAACAACCGTCTGCTCCTGCCGGTTATGAAGATGTTCTGAGTTCTCAATACAAAGAGAACAGTCATCTGTTGGCACTCCAGCAGCAACAACAGCATCAGCAGCAGCAGGTAATTTATCTCTTTATAGTCACTTCCTTAACCCCCTTTCTCTTGTTTCAGACCTTGAATCATTGGATGACATTTTTCCTCTTTTTGATCAAAAAATTTATAGAATGATAACTCAGCGATGTGGCATCACGGGCATGGTTCGAGGACCATGTCAGGTGTTCCAGCTAACACTTACTACAACCTCCAAGCACAACAACAGCAGCAACTCCAACAGAGTCAGCAAGCAGCAGGAGCGTATCGTCAAGCTCAGCAACAACAGCATTATGGGTCTCATGGCTACCCTAATTTCTATCAGTCCCAAACAGAAATGTCGCACGAGCGCCAGCAGCAAAACCCTAGAGAGAGGTGCAGGAGGAGCTCAGCCCTCGAATCAAACCCAGCAGCAGCAGCACTGGCAAAACTCTTACTAAAAATAAAGAAAGTGAGTGTTCTTTTCTTTAAGCTCCTTTCTGTTATAGAGAGGTTTGTGTTGGCGAGGCTGAAGAGGAAATGGATATGTTCTGAATGTATTTATTATATAAATCATCATCATCATCATCCTTTTTGTAGCTTAAGAAACCTTTTCCTTAACCTGTCTCGTCTTTTCATGTCCTTGATGTTTGTTTAAACGTTTTGTTAAAAGATCTCCTAGCTTTGGGCTTTAACGTGATTTTGAAGCTAGTTGACAACACCTTCATATTCATCTTTTACTTTTAGTCAGAGGTCTCTCCTCCCCTAAACATCTGTGGAAAGAAGAATGTTAGAAGTTTAAATCTTTCTAGATAAGGGCTGTTCTTTTGATCAACGCGGCTAGTTGCGGCAGCGACTGAAATTTAAGCTATCACCACTTCAAAACAAGGCACCCGAGAAACACCGCCAGCCTGGTTTTCTTGACGCTTTGGCAGATCGCGAAGAGTAGATAGAACGCTGAATATTTCAGCGTCAGCTGCTTCCCATATTTTGTACTTGCGGCAGTTTATCAGCGTTCATTTTAATGTTCCGTGCTGTTAAATTTGCTTTCTGTCAGACTATAATTTTCAGTCGCTGCCGCAACTAGCGGCGTTCACCAAAAAAACAGCCCTATAGCTTTTAAGACGGGTTATAATGTTAGAAGCTTCTCTCCAGCTGAGAAGTTAAATCTTTCTAGATAGCTTTTAAGACGGGTTATAATGTTAGAAGCTTTCTCTCCAGCTGTAAAAGTCGATGGATGGATTGTAAAGATAACGTCTGAATCGATCAATTTTTCCAAGTACTAGCAACATGCATGTGACGGTGGAGTCCATTCAATATTTTGAATAATTTACATTACAATACTCTACGAATGTCGTCATATAATACAAAACTAAGAAGAAAGAAATTGCGTAACGCATGGCGATGATTTTTTTTTCATTGAATCGTTCAACAAGTTACATATTATATCCATGCCCATGCCATAAAGTTCTTTTTTTTTTCTTTTGGTTTCCCATGTAAGTAGGAGGATGTAAGGGCAAGCGCACTAGTGAAACTCTTTTTCACGGTTTCCAAAACCAATAATAATACTTTTTTATTTTTTTTCGTTTGAATTCTAAAAAAAAAAAAATTAATCAACCAACCAATCACGGACTGCTATGTGTCAGTAGGACCCGTGAATAGTGTTGATACGGGTTCACTTGCGGTACCGATTCATAAAATTTTGATTATTATATTATTTCTTTTTGGTGAACTCCACCTTTAAATCCCCCGATGCTGGTGGCCTAAGGGAGACTAAATAAAACCGAGTCCGTTCGACAATCCTAATGCATATAACCTTTCTATATTGAAATCAAGAAAATCACTACAAAGATATATGAAATAAATATATCATAAGATGCATGGACCGATGGACGATAATGCGCATATTGCACGCACATGATATTTAACGCGTCAAAAACACAATAAGTGACATCCACTTCAAAAAGAAGCGTACAGAAAATAGTGGATGACACTTATCTTGTAATCATATATCTCCTAGTTATATTTCATGAAATCCACCAAGCAGGATTATAAATAAAAGAAGAAAAAACAGAGGAACAAACAAAATCTTGAAATCACAAATTCTAGTTTGGGATCAAAGTTTTTTTATTCTTACTGATGATCAAAGGTGGTATTTACACAAGAAGAATAATAAAATGATATAATTTTTAGCTAAAGATAAATAGGAAAACATTACGATAAGGCTTATCTAAAACTATTAAAAACTATGTTGCATGGAAACTTGCTTGAAGGTACGTTTCACGTTTCGGAAACGTTTCGGAATCAGAATCTCTCGGAAACTCGTGGAAACGCAATGGAAACTCGTTTCTTAAAATTTTCAATTTGGAAACTTGATGGAAACTTACGTTTCTATTTTGGAAACTCGCGATTCTGTCTTGGAAACAAGATTACTCCACAAACGGCAGAAGATTTGGTATTTGTGCACACAAATCTCCGTCTTCTATCTAGACGAAGTCTTGCTTACAAGGATGGTTCCAATCATATGTAGGATGTTGGAGGTGATCAATTTGAATCACTGGATGAGATCAATCTTGGGAGACTTGAGTTCGAGGATCTCTCTTGATGAACCTGAGTTGGAAGCAGTCATGTTTGATGGAGCTAATGAAAATGAAGCTGAAGATGATGTTATTGATCTTTGACTTGGTGTTATGAATTTTATCTTCAGTTTATTTATTATTTGAATATTGGGTTTTTATTATTTTATATGACTTTGATGTTTAATGATGATTTATTTTATTTTTCGTATGATTAAATAGAATGTCTATTTATTTATTTGTTTTCTGAGATATACTGAACATAATAAAATTAAATTCACATATTAATCAATTATATATATATATATATATTGACGTTTCCAAAACGTTTCCTAAGCAAAATAATTCAAAAATCATGTTTCTACGTTTCGAAACGTTTCGTTTCCGCGTATCCGTTTCCGTTTCCATGCAACCTAGATTAAAAACTTATCTTAATTTGTTTAGGATTAACTCTCTAATAATCTGTAAATCCACTATCTAAAAACAAAAAAAATAATAATGATGAGATCCACTTAGCAAACATTTTTTTTTAAAAAAGAGGAAGAAATAAAATCTTAAAAAAGAAGAAGATGAAGTTATCAATTACTGAACTTTTTTGCAATGAATATCTTAACTGAATGCTTTTATGGAATAATATTCTTTAATCAATTTCACAAATTGAGAAGAGACTTTAAGCAAAAAAAAAAAAGGTGGAGAAGAGACTACTAGCATCCATCAGACTTCAACCCTCACTTTACTTTTTTTTTGTTACGTGTAATTATTCTTTTTGTCAATGTTTTCCCTTGTAGGTTCTCCATGAGTCAATAGTCAGAAGTCTTTGTTACTAGGATCTTTTTATATCTTTAAATCCAAGTATAACCCACTTAACTATATAATTCTAATATGCATTCCTCTTTTTCAATACCAAGCACATCTCCTCCCTCCCCTATTTGATTTTTACATATCTAAATAATGAACTCTAACAAACGCAATTTCATTTTTGGTTACCATCACAATGCAATAGGTTTCATAGCTTAAATAACAAATACAATACACATAAAGATCATTACACTAAACTCCTTTTCTCCTCTGGAAAATACACATAAACATATCTTTCTCTAAAACTTTACTTTGTATTATTATTATACCTCCCAACCAATAAATGTATTATAATATAAACAAAACAAACAATGAACACATAGATCACAATACAGAGATCGACATGGGAACAGAGACATCCGTCGTAAAACTGCCGCCGTCTCTATTCTCAGTTCACATTCCCTAAAACCCCATACCCGCCTGACCTCATCGCCGCATGTTCCCGCCTCTGATAAACCCTAGCAAGCGAAGCAGCCTTCCTTCTAGCCCGCTTCGTCCCGGTGAACAAAAGCGTCTGCAGCAACCCCGCAATGGCCGGTGCTCTCAACACTCTCTCCGCCGCGGCTGCTCCACCGCTTCTACAAAGCTCGAGCAACGCAGCCACCGCGTTCTCTTTCCCTCTCGGAGTCCCGCATCTCATCATCCCCATGAGCCCCGTCACAGCCCCTTCCTCTTTCCCTATTGCCTCAGCTCCAAGAGACTGCCTCACAAGCAAAGCCAAAGCTCCTGCCGCCTCCTCGGAAACGACGTCGTTCTTTAGCGCTCCGACGAGACTCGACACTCCTCCTCCTCCGATCATTCTACCGCAGTTATCAGGGTGCGTTGATAAGTTGTACAACGGCCGTAACCGCGTCTTTCATTCCCTCTCGGCGTCCCGCTTCCGAAGCAGCGAAGATAAAGCCTCGACGCAAGTGATCAGTAAACGCTATCCGTTTCTTGTACTCGTGCACCGCGGAGAGACTGAACAACGTGGCCGCCGCGTTCTCCTGCGCTTCCACCGTGAGGCCGGAGATGAGAACGTTTACTATACACTCCAAACAATCTTCCTCCTCCATGATCATACTCTTGTTCTTCTCGTGTATCGAGAGGTTAAGCATAGCCGTCACAGAGTTCTCCTGCGCTATCGCATTCTCCGACTCCAGAAGCCGACGCAGGTGCGGTATCGCACCTGCCTCTGGCTATAAAAGCCCGGTTATCCTTCCCGGTTTTCGCCAGAAGACGAATCTCCCTAGCCCGCACCCGTTTGAGCCTTCTTGACAGACGATCCATCCGCTAGAAACTGAACGAGTATCGAAACAGTCGCTCTGTTAGCTTCAACAGCAGCTTTCGTCGGCGACACGAAACCACCCTCGTTAACGAACTCCGACTCGCAAGCCACGCCGCTCGCTGCGCACCACTGCACGATCAAGTTCTTGAGAGCTCGGTTAGGGGACGACGATAGGAGAGTCCACGAGGAGCGTTTGTCCTGTTTTGGGACAAGTACAGTGTCCTTCCTCGATCCACCTAGCGATGGAGGCTCGGTCGTAAGTCTGACCTGTGGAAACAATCACGGGATCTGTCATCAGGTCGAGAGAGATCGGACAGACGAAATCTCTCGGAACTGAAGTTCACGATCGTGTCTCCTCCTTCAACAACCTTTGGATGTTTCTCGATCCTCCATTCTTCCTCGAATCCGAATAACAGAAACCTAGAGTATCTCGTGATCGGCTACGAAACCGTTGATCACCTGAACTCGCCGGCTCTAATCTCTCCGTCGTGATTTGCAATCTGTTCTTCCAAGAACTCGATTTCGGTTCCGTAAGAGTTGGAATCTCTAAACCCTAACTTCTCTTCGAAGAAGGTTCTCAGAGCGGTTGGACTCGGAAGTCTCACCGTTCTCGAATGTGTAGAGAAAGGAGTAGAATGTTTCGCGTAAGGACTCGTCTTTGTTATCGATTTGCAACCTCGATTTCAAGGATTGTCTCTGTAAGAGTTCGATTTGTTCTCTAATGTCCTCAGTGAGGTTGAGATCGTTGACAGGGAAGACATCGAGGAGAGTCGAGATCTCTTGGTTGAGATCATTGAAGTAGCCAGGATATCGAAGGGTTTTGGAGCAACAGCCATAAGTTACTGGACTGAGCGACGTACTCGAGGAGGATCTTGGACCTGTCGATGAGAAGATAAAGCTCCTTCAGACACAGCAACGCTGTCGTGGTGGTGGAAGAAGAGGCGGGGCGTGATTCATCGGAGGCGAGGAACTCGAATAACACGACGAAGGTTTCGATTTTACGAATCAGAGAACTGGGAGTTTCTGCGTTGGAAGGAGAAGCGTGTAGCGGCGAAAGAAGAGACGAGGTCTGAGGAGATGGAATGATAGGGTTTGGACGAGAGCGATGCCGGAGAGGTCGACGGGGGATAAAAAGGCTTCTAGTGATGGGGATCTCCTCCGCCGCAGAGATGAGAATATAGCCGCGGTGGCCATTGGATTCTGGCTCCGTTATTTTAAACCAGATTTTTTTTGAAAAGAACTCGCAAAGGTTTGTGTGATATTTATATACGAAGAACAAAGTCAGAGGAGAAGAAAGTGAAAAGGACAATACTTTCTGGGAATGAGAAGGACGAAGAATAAGAAGAAGAACGCGTAATCTCTTTTTTGTTGTTGTTTCTATCTCTTTTTTTTTTTTTTGGGCAAAGTTGTTGTTTCTATCTCTTTAAGAAAGTTTTATTACAGCGAAAAGGTTTTGAGTAAAGTCAGTACTCTGTAATTGTAACGGATAGAATCCATGTTCTGTCCATTCCATTTTCTGTTTTCTTTTTCTTTAGTAATTATTATCACCAAAACAAATCTGATCCAATAAACAAATCTGTTTTTAGCTTAATTACTCTTTTAACCATCCTGACTCATAATTAATGTCTTCTGCAAAATATTTATGAGTCTCGTTTATCAATGTATTTTCTTATGTTTTTAATGTCGTAAGATTCGTTTGTTATATGACAATATATCAATACTGACAAATATCAGTTACTATAGTTTATGTTATCGCGTGGTATATAAAATGAATTATTACCCCTTCTTTCGGTTTGTTTGACCATCTGGTGAACCACTTATTTAGGTCGGCAATGTACCAAGAACACGACATATAATAAAACACAGCAGCATTTAATTATTGACATAGTCTCTATTAAATTATGACCGTATTTATATAGAATCGCTGATTTCGTAATGTTAACTAAAACAAAATATTTATATATGTATACACAAGGTGTCAAGGTCGCCCTAGGTAGAATCTAGTCAATGGCATCAGCCATTTAATTGGTTTGATTCCCTGCTTTACTTTTGCTAAGTTCGGGAATAAAATTAGGCTGGCCAACAATTATACAAGTATAAAACAAAACATTGACAAAAAAAATCTTTTGAAAAGTCATACATGGCCAAATTTTATAGTAAATATTTAATAGGCGTGTTCTTTTAGGAGACGCAGACGCTCGCCGCAGCGTCAACAAAATACAAGAGAATTAGAATTGACATGTCAGCAATAAATTAAAATAAAGAGTCAAAGGATGACGACAATTGACGCGAGCCATACATCAGGATATGTGCGGGAGACGCTGTAATTTACAGCGGCGAAGAAAGTACGGAAAAGATGGTTGCGTCAGTTGCCGGCGGGAAGTGTATAACAACACTACACTTACAATTCTCTGGTTTGTTTGTTAAACTTGATAGTTCGCCGCTGACGCTGCGCGTCCGCGAAAAGAACAGAGCTAATATAAGTAACTTCAAACTGTTTAATATTTATGAGCCTAATCTCAATTGATTCTACGATGAATACCGATATCAGGTTTGGTTAACCCTTCGTACATTTTGCTACTAGTGCTTGTAGTTGGTGTTGGGTTTCTACAAACAATGGTACACCAGCAAGCCGGAAACTTCTGAATCATTATGGTAGAGAAAAGTCGGTTACGTTGGACCGGCACCGGGCAGTGGCGGAGGGAGAAATGTTTTTCACAAGGGTCAAGTTGATGATACAAGAGTTTTACAAGGGCCAGTAAGCAAAACTCATCGTACGTTTTATAGGAAATACATGCAATTTTTTTCTTTCTAAAAATAACATGGGTCATTTGACCTGCATGATCATATGCTATACTGGCCCCGAGTGTAATACATGAAATTTATAAATATGTGATACAAGAGCTCTTTCAGCATTTTCTGATCCTTCTTGTCCTCATGTGACCTCTTTGATATCAAGCACATCATAAACTTCTTTTCTTGGTGTAACCAAAGATACTTTCATCTTATGCAGTGCCTCTTGAATAAGTTTCTTGCCAACACTTTCTGGTCGGATCTATTTCCAAATAAAAGATCACACTGCTACAATTTGAGGGTTCAAACCACACATGACACATCCATTATAAGAACACACGTTGATCAGAGATTATTTTTATAAATAATGATTAGTATTTGGTAAAGAAATGAAACCACTTTTTTTTAGCAGAAAAAAAAAGAAGATGGTTCCCTTATCGGACAATATGATAAGAGCGATTATAAGATTCGGCTCTCAAAGCACTATTTTGACGAATCTAACTGTTTGAATTGACCGTGTAGTAGACCACTCCTAAAAGTATTCTCTTTCCTCCGTAAGAAAACCCTATGTAAGAAAATGTAATAGTGAAGCGTTGACGCAGAATAATACAGTTGCAACGTATCAAAATGGAAACAGAAGTTCCACGTCTTTAGTCAAGCTGCCTTGGTAAAGTACAATAAATGAATTCAAACTTAAAAACCATGAGTCTTTTGTTTCTTTTTTGCGTTTACACATACCAAAAAATATATATTTTTTATACTAAATGATTTTGTTTAAATAATGTTTGATGTAAAGATATTTGAATGCAAGTACAGTAACATATTGCATTGAAAACACTGTTACAAAAAAACTGTATCCATAGCCACTTTGAAAGTTGAAACCTCATGTCTGAATTAGTTAATAGTTATCACAGCATGGAATTGCAAAAGCGGCGATTTTGTTGATTACCAGGTCACGTGATGTACTGATGTGTTTATATTTAATTGCAGATAGTATTACATAAGTAGTAGGGGAATTTGCATGCATTACACAACATTTAGATGTATTATGTATATGGTTTTGGTATTATGTTATATTAATTTCAGTAGCGAGTCAGCCTAATTTGGTATCGGTGGTATCATAGACGATATATATTAAGTTTTCCTTTTCCAGAACCAATATGAGAGGTTCTGAGGTTCATATGGAAGTTGCGATAATTTTCCAATACACAAAACCCTTAACATTTTAAATATTGGATGGTAAATAATCTGTGACATAATAATAAACCGACTGATATTACTTGGATTCGAATAAAATCAAAAAATAAAACAATTAAAAAAATCATTTATATTATCATTATTTTTAAGATGCACTGTTTCTTCTAGATTAAACGTTATTGTACGATACAGTTGATTTTGAAAATAACATCATCATAATATAAAGGAAAAAATCTGACCGACCACGGTATCCACGGAGAAGCATTAGTCATGCCTTGTTGTTTTAGTTTATTTGACTCACGATCAAGAAAAAAAAAGCAACACATTGTTGGTTTTACGTGTATTCATGAGTGATGACGTTTGACATCATTATCATGTGTCATGAGGAATCGGAACCAAACGCTATTAGATAGATATTTTCAAATATCTAAATCACAATTATATATTTAAATATATTAATTATTTTAGATTTAATTTCAAAATATCTAAAATACTCAAATAATTTAAATTATTCTAAATACTTGAAAATCTCTAAAATAGCTGAAATTGAATATCCATAATAATAAAATTACTCAAAACAATGGAAATATACTATAACTAAACTGGACCAATTTTCATGTTAATTTTAGGTATTTAGTCAAACATCATTCAATATACATTGTAAATTATTTTATTTTTTGATTTTGAAGAATTTAAGGATTTGTATTTTAAACTTGTTTATATAATTTAAATAGATATATTAATCCGAACTGAATCCGATAGATCCAAGCGAAACATAAACTGAACATTTATAAATATTCGAATAAAATTTAATTTTTGATTTCGAATATCTAAAATCCGAATAGATCCGAAGTCGAATTTAAATGAATACTCAAACTCCCACCTCTACCTTCACAGCAATTTTCCCCTCAAAAAGAAAACATCTAGACACAAACGCATACATCAATAACAAATTATATCATAAAAAATAACTTTTTTGCGCTGTTTCTGATGATTATACAATATATAGTTTACTTTTGTATTTTATAAATATTTATGTCTGAATGCTACGACTGACAATTGCACTTGTATCAAAAAAAAGTCCACGTAATTATTTTCTTCATTTATTTACATAATTCTTAATTATCATCTTATAAGATTAAATATATATATTTTTTTTGAAAATAAAGATTAAATATAATTCATTGCGTAAATTTTTTAATCAACCATTACTTAATAGGGTTTCAACCACCTTACAAAATT
Source organism: Raphanus raphanistrum subsp. raphanistrum (assembly GCA_019706035.1). NCBI lineage: Eukaryota > Viridiplantae > Streptophyta > Magnoliopsida > Brassicales > Brassicaceae > Raphanus > Raphanus raphanistrum. The sequence goes on along the minus strand of CM033988.1, from coordinate 16,114,833 downwards.
AAAACCAAAAATCTAACGAAAACTCATTTTGATATATGAATTCAAGCGTAGGATAGGGTGTTCATCTGGTGTAAAACGTAAAAAAAAATGTGTTAGCTTAAAAGTTAAAACCAATAATCATTACTCAATAGTCAATAGTAACATTACCAAAGAGAGATGTCAAAAAAGAAAAAAAAAACATAACCGAAGATAGTTAAAGCCCACATTTGATAAAAATAACCTGAAGGCCCAGTATCCATTAATAAGCAGCTTAGTAGCTGGTCCATTTAACTTACCTAGACAGTCTTAACTGCTTTTAAAATTATATAGAACACGAGGAGCACGAGTAACTAAAAAATACTATGTTAACGCCACCACCATACCAGCCGCGTACATAGCTGCCACATCACTGCTCGATTGACACATGGCCTAAACTTGATGGAATGTAGACCCACAGAAAGCTAGCGCATTCTACTTTCAACAAGGTGCGACGTAGCAGATAACATAACCTTTCCACTTTCGAATTTAGTATAATTGAGAGCGTAGACGTTAGAGATTGCCACGTCATCGGCAACGTGCACCCTCTCCCTTTCTCGCTCTCCGTTTCTCTCGGTTTCTGGATTCCCGGAAAGAAAAAAAAACAGTTATCGTCGTCGAGTCTCCTCTGTCTTCTGGTCAACGATGAATATCTTTAGATTCGCCGGCGATATGACTCACTTGATGAGTATCTTAATCCTTCTCCTCAAAATCTACGCCACGAAATCCTGCGCTGGTGAGTTCTCTTCCCTGAAGACGAGCTCTCGAAAACAATCTCGCATTGCATTGACTTGCTTGTTTTCGTATACATTAGCTTCTCAATGCAAAATCTTATTTCAATCCTATCTGAGCTTTCATGATTGATTCCATGTGAATCCGAGTCTGCGAGATAGATTAGGTTTGGTTTAATGGAAGAATGTGAAATGATGATTTTGTAACGGATTTGATTGGTGCTAGGAATCTCTCTGAAGACGCAGGAGCTGTATGCGCTTGTGTTCTTGACTCGGTATCTGGATCTGTTCACCGATTACGTGTCTCTCTACAACAGCGTGATGAAGGTCGTCTTCATTGCAAGCTCGCTGGCTATCGTTTGGTGTATGCGTAGGCATCCACTTGTGCGAAAGTCGTACGATAAGGATCTGGATACGTTTCGTCATCAGTACGTTGTGTTGGCGTGTTTCGTGTTGGGGCTTCTCCTGCATGAGAGTTTCACATTTCAAGAGGTATTGTCATTTGAGTTTTACCATGCTTTTGTAGTTTTAGTTTGTAGAGACGTGAAAAGCGAAGACCTCAAAGCATAGTTCAATTGTTAAGTGAACACTGAAACGTATTACCTTAAGGTAGTTGCTGTCTTCTTATGGTTCATTAGTTCACACTTAGTTATGGTGATCGTCATACTGCTAAATCATTGCTTTGGTGATTATGATGGATGTATCAGTTCTTTCCAGTTATATCATTTGGATTTTGTAATGTTCTTGGTTGCTGGTAGAATATATAGTCGCTCATGTAAAAGAATTGATCAGAACTCATTGCTGAACTGATTTGGAATCTGTATTTTATAGTCTTATTTGAAACTTTGTTATAGTTGGTGCTTAAAAGCTTGTTTAAATTTGTACTACATGTGCGACTTCTCTTATCTTGCTGTTTAGTCTGAGAAATTCCTTGAGTGTCGATGTGCTGCATCGTTAGTGGTTTTTTTGCTTCCATTTAACGAAATGTACTGTGTCCTGTGACAAAAATTTTTCCAGAAGGTGGAAATTGATTTTTTTGCGACCAGCATCTCGATGTTACTTTTCTTGTGAAAATGTTCTCTGATTAACTTGTCAGATACGTCTATTGTATCTATTTATTTGAAAATCATCAATGTCATTTAGCCTTGCCTTCATATATATATTTTTGGCAAATATGCCCCCCTGGATTAACTTTCATCTTTGCAACTGCCCTCACTCCGAACTGTATTCTGAAGTAGTATTGCAGCAGTGGCGCTTTTGTATGCTGATAGTGCACTATGCTAATCCTTTGAATTTGGAAGCATTGCAGGTGTTCTGGGCCTTTTCTATATACTTGGAGGCAGTTGCTATCCTTCCTCAGTTGGTTCTGCTACAAAGAAGTGGGAATGTGGACAATTTGACTGGACAATATGTTCTCTTTCTCGGGTACTAATTCTTTCTAGAGATATGTGTTTGCTTGCTTGATCTACCAACTTTAATGGGTTCACATTTTGGAACCCAATGTTGATATAGAATGACCACTAGTCTACTACTACCTGCAATAATGTTATTGTAATATATCTATTGGGTTTGTTTAGAATTGTTCTCTCTTCTTGATATATTGTCATTGTTACTTACTAAAGTGATCAATGCGAAACAGTACATGTATCTCAAAACTCTATACAGTCGTTTTCCTTTTAAGCTTGAGGATTGTATTGAATTAATTATTCTGTTATATAAAGGAGATTAGATAGGCTTGGTTGGTTGGTTATACATTTTGTTTGTGTGCTGTATAAAAAATCTCAGCGAGCAATTATTTAATTTGCAGGGCGTATCGTGGATTATATATCATCAACTGGATCTATCGCTATTTCACAGAAGATCATTTCACTAGATGGATCGGTAATAAATGTTTCAACAAAGAAGCACCAAATCACATTCTGCCGACATATTTTTTCCTCATTGCTAAAGATTTGACATATTTGCAAATTTTCCAGCTTGTGTATCCGGTCTTGTCCAAACTGCTCTCTATGCTGATTTCTTCTACTATTACTACTTGAGGTAAATACACTCCACCAGTCTGAAAACTCTCCTAACCTTTTATAGCCACTGAACATGTGACTGACTTGGGATCCCTTTCTGTTTCATTCCAGCTGGAAAACTAATACTAAACTGAAGCTTCCGGCTTGAGCAGAACCAGACAAATTTTGCAAGACTGTTAGAAAAACAAGAGACATGGTTAGTATTTGGTTTCACCCCGTTGTTTCAATCTAACAAGAGTTGAACGATGCAGAATTGTTGTGTAAGATGCTTCACATTGTAACTTTCCCGAGTATGAATTTCACGTAGAGATTGAAATCAAAACTATTCGTTTTAGTGTTGTTCAAAACTGTAGCTCAGATTACAAGAGCAAAAGTACAACAGCAATGTTTTTGGAAAAAAAAACTTAAAACTAGTTTTGTTGAGTATGTTTTACTTTCTTGGTTTTCTTCTTGTGGTCTCGTGTCTTCTTGATTCTTACCTCGTCTACCTCTTCACCCTCGGAGACTTTTTCTCTGCTGCGTTTCTCTTTCTTTGACTTCTTTTTCTTCACAGGAGCCGCCTCTGTTTCATCTTCATTCTCTTCCTCATCACCTTCCTGCTTCATTGTCTCTTCTGTTTCAGCGTCAACCTCTGTGTTTGCGACAGCTATCTCTGCTTCGACCATAGAGAACCCAATCATCTAACAAACATACTAACGTAGGAATACGTGATAATCTCAACGGCAAAAAGAAAACTAACCTTCTCCACTAAAGCCTGAGTCGAAGACGAGACCTGTAAGATGCTGCTTCAAGAAAACCTGCAAAAAAACAGTGTGATGAGTTATGATGATTTCTAATTAACAAATTAACATCCATGTCAAAGAGCGTACCGCAGAGATGAGCTGTCGTGTCTTCACGTCATAAATCCGTAAATATCTGTCTAACCCTGAACAATTAAACAAAACAACACACATGAGATTGCTGAAACGCATATATAGATTTTAAAGTTAGTGTGACAATACAAATGCATCTTTACCGCAAGAAGCTATCACTTGATGATGTGGATGTCTAACAACAGATCTTATGCTTCCGGAACACTTTCCTAAAAAGCTTCCCAACAGCTTTCCTGCAACAGAGATGGTTAATTGATCGCTTACTTGTTTGATTCAGCAACATTGTTAATGATACGTTTGTAGAGAGAATCAACGAACCTGTTCGTATATCAAAGGCGGCGAGGTCAGCAGAAGCATTGCCGACATAGACAGTATGACCATCTGGGTCTTCAGTGATTGCTGTAATAGCAGTCTCGTGGAAATCAAAGGACAGGACCGGTCTACGTTGAGCAGAAACATCATAAAGACGAACCTATCTCAAGAAAACAAGAAAAAATGTGAGCAACCTGGACAAAGCGACTACAATATGGGGGCAGTAAGAAAAGAAAAATCAGGGTTTTAACCTGGTGAGACTTAGGTTCCTGTGACAAATTTACGGTGATCGTCGTTGCTCATGAATGCAGCACAAGTGAACCAGGTAGGCGTGAAGATCCCTAGATTGTCTTTAGGAGGCTACACCAAGCAGAGATTGGTTAGAAATAGAAGAAACATTAACTGAAGGTTTTGGTAGAGAAGAAACTCACAGATTTTGCGCTCCAGATCTTGGTACATTGTTCAAGATCCCATATATTGACTTCAACACGTTTCCTGCATCACACATTCATTCAGTAAGGTAACATCCAAAACTGGGATATATAAAAACTAAGTTCTTAACAACTAACCCTCCAAACAAGCCGAAGTTCTCAGTCCCGTCAACTTTGCCAACCAATAGCTCACCAGAACCACATGCTTTCCAAGTTTTGGGCGCAGCGTCATCCTTAGAATCAGCACGGGCATCCGGAAACTGAACCGTTCTGAGGCTCACATCTCCCTTCTTCGTGCATGTAAGCAATGTGCAAGATCTAATAACACCATTTTTATATTTTTTGAGAAACATCAATCGCAGCACAAAATTAAATTGTGATTAAGTTGAAGAAACTGTTTCATACCTTTCTGTTTGATCTTCTTTTTGCTTTCTGAACAAGTGCAGGCCGGAGATTTCGTTATCTTCAGGTGAAGAACCGTCATCACCAAATACAGAGTACCCAAAGTGAAGGTCATTATTACAAGGATTAAGAACCTCAACCTGTAGAACCGACATAAAACGTTAGCTCGGTTGTGTGGAGAGAAGAATCAAATTACAGATATAGCTTAATAAGAGTAAGGATTTAACACTTTACGTTGCCATCTTTTCTTGCTACAGCCAAAAGCTGCAATTTTAAAAGCAGACAAAAGAAAAAGTGATGAGCTTTTCAACTAAGCTTGAAGCAGAGCTCACATAAGCATTAAAAGGATGAAACTTTGGTACCGGATTGGTTAGCCGGTCATTCATGGAAGCGGCGAGAATGCTTCTGGAAGCATTCATCTCGCCCCATGTGTTGACTACAGTCGGAGTTCCTCTCTCTTTACCCCGAGCTTCAGTCACTGCAACATCGAATTTGAAATATAACTTCAGTATAGTTCCTCAGCTGAAGGAAGAGAGAGAAAGTGGGGACCTTTGATTAGCCCGAGAGAATCAAAGGTTAAAGCACGGATCGGAGGGCAGCCTAGGGTCTCGTTGGAGATGACTCGAGGCATTTCTTCGCCGCCGTTATTTTTTTGCTCCGAGTTTGCAGAGGCGCGGCGACGATGGAGAAGAGAAGAGTAAACCTTTTCTAAAACCCTACGATTCGAGTCTGGGCCACAGAATTAAAACAACTACCAAATTTATCTTCTACCGGGGTCGTTTTTTTGGATTAGTTAAACCGGGACAATACTGTACTTTGATTATTGGTTGGGGGCCAGCTTAGGTCTCTCTTACTCGACCAGAAGGTTTCATTACCAACATTTTAGGTAAGTATTACTCGAGTATGGAGATAGTGTATACATTTGTGACGCCATTGGGAAATTTCCATATCCCACCAAAATGATTTTACGAAGTTTCGTCAAGAATTTCTCCTATTTAAACCAATTTTGAAAGAGCAAAAGCAGCATTCTTGACAATTTCTCTCAACAGTATTGTTTGGACTTAAAAAAGTTCACTTGATTTGTGTTGCGGATATGGATCATAATTTACATAAGACTATAAAGCCTATGTCAATTGAGGTTTGAGGAAGTTAGGCATGAAGGAATAGGTGCAACCACCATATGGAAAGACTGTCAAAGTAGTCATAGAAAATGACCAGAGTAAGAAAAAATATGCTTCATATGTCGAAGAGACTACTTGAGAGACAAGTTAATGTTTCTTAATGATTTTCTTTTCCTTTCACAAGGTTACATTTTAAGATCTATCTGTTCTTTGTCAAAAATGTTAAAAGGGTACCAGTGTGTAAATATTGTAAGGGAAAAAATAAACACAGATCTTAATATTCTAATGGAGGTAAATCTGTTGGTTAATCAAAAAGTATCTACCAGTTTGATCGTCTATTGCACCTTTAGAATTGGACACATACGAGTGTTCCTCACTAGACTCATCAAAATTTACCCTTTTACATAAGACTGATACATTTAGAAGCCAAAGAAGCCGAGCTCAGCTCGCTTTTTCCTTCTCAAAGGTTTCGAAATACTGATATATGATTGTCACAGCTAGCAAGATTCCAGTCCCCGACCCAATGGCTCCCATGAAATCAGCCAAAACCGTGAGTGCACCTATGCAAACTCCTCCAAAAGCAGCTGCGGTGGGGATATAACGGTTCAGCTCCTTCTGCAAGTTCGACTCTCTGTGTCCCGGCATCACCATTTGTTGTTCCTAATCATTACTATATTTCGATCAAGTGAACTTCCCAGACCTAGACAGTGTTAAAAAAAAACTATTTATCAATGAAACTGGGTTTTAACCATACCTTGAGCTGCTTAGCTACATCTCTAGCAGAAGACCCGGAGACTTCAATCCAAGTCTTTGAGAAGAGGGCACAAGCGGTGAGCATGAAGACGATATAGAACAGAGCATGGAACGGATGAGCTGCCATCTCGGCAAAGCTTGCTGGAGCTGTGATTAAGTAAGCAAGACCACTAACTGGTATAGACTTGTCCACTGTACTCTGACTCTTTCCACTGTCCCAATAGGTTCACAAAGAAATTTCCACTGAACTTCCTGTATAGAAGCTGTTTCACAAGGAGAAGATGCAACTTGTATCAGATAAAGCTTCTTAGCTAAAAGTCCTTTGTGCGGAAACAAAAGAAGGAAGTACCTGAGAGATGAAGTAGAGGTTTGAGACGAGAGCAGACTGGAGAATGATCGGCATGTTGGAGGTGTAGAACAGCTTGATAGGGTAAGAACCCTGTTGGCCACGAGCACTCTTTGACCTCACGGGTAACACAACACGGAACCCTTGGAAGTAGATAACGATCAGGAAGATCAAGACCGTAGCAAGCAAGTTGGTAACGTTCGGAAGGTTTTGCCTGTAGAAAGCCTGTCTGAGCGCAGCAACCTTATTGGATTTAGTAATCAGCATATGGAACAATGCGATGACAGCACCTTCGAACTCAGCTCCACGGCCAGTGTTGATTGTTGTGGGACTAAATGATTTCCAGATAATGCTTTCACTGTGTCAAAGTTGAAAACTTTATGCATCTAAATAACAATCTCTCATAAAAAGAGTAAAGCTTTAGTAACGTACCAGATATTGGTAGCTATGAAAAGAGAGATCCCAGAGCCTAAGCCCATAACCCTTCTGAAGAAGCTCGTCGAGGCAGATAACGATAATACCAGCAAAGAAAAGCTGGAGGATGATGAGGATAGAGTTTCCAACGCCAAGCTGACCAACAGGACCGTACATTACCAGAAAGAACATACGCAACAGCTTCACCAATAGCAATCAGAATCCCAAGAAGCTTCTGAGCACCATTCCTACACAAGAAACAAAACACACATGAGACTCTGACAGGTTCAAAAATCACAAAAAAAAGACTGTTACTTACAAGAGAGCACGATCCTCGCGGACATTGTTGTCAACCTCAATGATCTTAGACCCAGCCAAGAGCTGCATAACGAGACCAGAGGTGACGATGGGGGTGATACCAAGCTCCATGACGGTACCACGGTTGGAAGGCGAGAATGACACGCATCCAGTACAAGGGATCAGCGCCTGTGGTGGCGTGGATACCGTAGAGAGGAAGCTGGCTGCATACGAGGAAGATGAAGAGGGAGATGACTGTGTAGATGACTTTCTCTCTGAACGGAATCTTCCTGTCGGCACTCTGCACTTCTGGGAGAAAAGGCAAGAATGGCCTCACCAGATGCAAGACTCTGAATCCTCCTCCCATTGGCATTGGCTAGGTCTAATTATCTGCACTACTACACATATACCAAATCAATCAGCAAGAACACTGCTACGTGTAAATAACATTCGATCTCATCCCATAAACTAGATCTACCAAACAGTTTCAAGACGATCTCAGATCTATATTGGGAAAAATTGAAAACTCAGGGATGAATCTTTGTGATTATAGATCTGGATTAATCTAGATAATTTAACAAGAAGATCGGAGACGATTAGGGATGATAAATCTATATACTTTGAGAAGACGGAAGAAGCTTTACCTCTGCGAGTTTGAGAGGAAGCGCTGCGAAGAAGAAGAAGAAACGTGTTACAAGTTTTTTTCGCTTGAAGGCTATTTTAACGAGAAGATAGTTACATGTCATCAACCCAATTAAAATAGTACACGTGGCCGGCTACGGTCAAGTGTGACGGCTTTATCAAAATTATAATAACACTGTTAATAAATAGATTAATTTATTAGTTAATCACTAAATCCTAGACAATTTGGATAAAAGTAACAATGGACAAACGCAACCACTTGGGTTTGTCCGTTTGCGTAGATCAATTTGTTTGTAATTGGGTCTGCTGGTGCATATGGACAGCAAGAAACCTCTTGGTTTTCGAAAACGGAAGCTCTTAATCCAAGAGATATTTTCTACACAGCCTTACGTCTAGGACGAGAATGGCAAGAATCAGCTGCATCTCAGACACTAGCAGCACCATCATGTTGCGAATGACAATGATACTGGTGTGTAGAGCTCGAGACAGGATTGTAGGTTGTGGATGACTCTTCTTCAGCTCACTATTTGAAGAGACTAGACAAGGTCACATCACCTCTAATGGCCGAGGCTCTAACTGTACAGGAAGCTCTGCTTTAAGCCAAGGTTCTCCAAATATCTAATATCTGTCTCAAATCAAATAACCATATGCTTATCAAAACAACATCCGGTTGAACTCTACCGAATCAACTTGGATATCGAGAATATATTTTCATCTTCTTTTTTGTATCTATTATTTCTATCTGTCTAAAATCAGATAATTAGGTGTTTACACTTGTTTGATTATGGATCTACTACTATAAATGAAATGCGTATCAAAATTAAACTCAAAACAACATCCGGTTGAACTGTACCGAATCAATTTGGATATCGATAATCTATTTTCATCTTTTTCTTTTGTATCTATTACTTTCTCTTATGTTCTTAGAAGCTTAAACTGTGCTTGAAATGTTTTAGTTAAATCTGTTTTGTATCACGCAAACTCTGTACTGTTTCGGTAGTTTCACCTATGAAATATTTGGTTGTTAAAAAAAACAACTTACCTTTTCCAAAAACTCGTGGGTGAATTTGATTATTTCGTCGATGACCATTTTTATTATTTTTACATTTGCTTTCCTTTGTTTTTGATTTCTATTTTGTATTCATACTCTGTTCTCTTTTCAAGCATTTTCAGCTTTCAACTTCTACCACCACTTGTAAGTTGTGATTGAATTTACATTTCAAACAAAACTACATTGTTTTTTTCGTATAAAATATATCAGTAGGTTATCCTCTCCTGAGCTTTGTAAAAAGGACACAATCACTTAAGCTCAAAAAAGTGACATAGCTAGAGAGCTTTTTTAAAAAAAATAATCAATATTTGTTGTTGTTCGAAATGTTCAATGGAAAACATGATAAGATGAGAGTTTGAGTTCTCAAATACTAGAGGATATTTTTCCTCAAAAGTCAAAACTATCTCCGCTTCCCCACATTGTCTTTAAAAGAACTCGGCCATGAGTATTCAATGAGACATATTCATCAAGCCCACTGTTTTTCATACAGAAAATAAGGCATAGTATATCTATTAATCTATGTATTAGGATCCTCGGCTATGCGAAATTAAGTCACATTATTCAGTTCACCTAACGTGGATATGAGTCTATACTTTAAAACTCATTTGAATGCCCTGGAGAAAGAGTCCATCCACGGGCTTGCGACTCCCCCGGAAGTTAGGTCTGATTCCAATAGTGATCCGGGTTTAACCCATTTAAGTTTCAAAAAATAATAATATATCTATGTACTGTTTCGGTAATATCAAATGACTTAATCCAATTATTAAAAATACAAATGACTTAATCAAATTATTAAAATATTTGATAAATTATAAAAAAAAAAATAATTACATATACATAATAACATATATTCATGAATTTCTTTCAAAAAAGTATTCATGAACTTAAACATATCTTCAACTTATTAAAACAAAATATTAGAGTAAGATATTTTAATTAATAAATAATTTTATATGTTAATATACATATTTAAATTAGAATATTAAAATATACTTTAATATATATTAATTTGATAAATTGAAATACTAATGGACATTGATATTAATATTATGTGATAATACAACACGCTGAATTTATGTTTTACAATTACAGTTTTTTTTGTTGCAGATTATTTCATAAATATATAAATCTTTACTAAATAGGAGACATGTTTAGTGACATATATTTAATTTATATCATCATAAAATAAATTTTTACCAATATAAAATTTTTTAAAATAAATTCATATTTTTGACAAATAAATTCATATTATAGTCTAAAATGTAACTAAAATTAACAAAAGGTGGGTTATATACTTTTATTTATCTTATTTTCATAAATTTGAATTTTATAAATTTAATTGAATTATATATAATTTTAAAATAGAATTATATATATATATATATATAATTTTCTGTAAATAATGTTTTGAATAAAAATTAATTCCGCTCTTTCAAAGCGTGGTAAAATCTAGTGATACAATACGAAAGACATCAATATTTTCTTCTTCCAACTATCACACAACATACCTGATTTAGCATTTGAATTTCTTATCAAAATCTCTGATTTAGCATGAGTAAAAGATTCAAAAAAAAAAAGATTCATCAGGTTAACTTCTGTGTTTATGCTTACTTACTACTAATTTATGTCACTTATTATAGGCGATGTAATTTGAAATTAACTATACTTCTATTTGAACACCGAATATGGTCATATGTAGAATGCAGATTACATAGTTCATACGAAAAAATAATAAAATAAGTAATGTGCTTAAAGTATAATGATAAATGTTAGCCGAATAAGAGAAGTACATAAAAGAGAAAGCCCATTAGTCCTAAATCTTACCACCGTCGACTTTAAAGAACCCTGGTGGGAATAAAGAAATCGGAGCACATACCTTACCACTGTCACTCTTAAAGATACTTAACTCGATGGGGAATGAAAAAATGGGAGAAACATCACAGTCGCAATCACCTATGAGTCTTATGAGGGTCCCATCGACAATCATGATCAATTCGTTTGGTGGGACATTGAGAACTGTCACATTCCGAAGAAATGATGCTCTCAGAGTCCAAGCTAACGTAGTTACCGGGTTGAAGCTGATGGGGTTACATGTTTGTAACAAATTTGAAGCTGCAGTGGCACTAAGGCAAAACATATGCCATGACAATCTAGTGAGGCTCCATGCTGTTGATATTCCATTTGTGTAAGCCCATCCCGAATACATTGGTTTCAATGCCACTGAAAATAAATATAATTGTTAGACCAATGTATTCTATTTGTTTCTTTCCAATCTAGCTTCTTAATTTTATTGTCACTAAAATATTTTCCATAAAACTTTAGTGCAACCAAAAGATGTTGCTGTTGGAATTTAACAAATTTTTATTGTGGTAAATGAAACAGTTGGATGTGAAGACAACATGAGCGCATGAAACATCACTGTTGTCTTTGTGTCGTTTTTAAGTTTGGTAGAATTTGAGTTTTCTATGTATTATTTTATGTTTTTTTAAAAAACATATGTTTATGTGTGCTTTGATTTGTTAGTTTGAACAAATATTGAACTTACAACCATAATTTATTATTTTGTACATTTGCAATTTGGCTGAGTTTGGCGTTGGGTTTCTGTCTCTAATGCTTGAGTATCTGCTGCTGGCTGAGAATAAGTTTCATCACCATAATCTTTACCCACTCTAGAATTCAAATTTTGCTTCTCCATGTTGAGCGCTCTATCCTTCAGCTCATGTTACTACTACACCACCAAATTCCGCTTCAAACAAATTCATATTATCAATCTCTTTGCACACAGATTTTCTAATCCCATAACACTCCTATATAACAAAAAAAAAGAGTAAGTCAGTGATATCAATGTCATTAACAGAGAAATAGGCTTTGAACCATTTGTATGCATGCAAACACAAATGAAGTATCTCAAAATCGATAACAACTAAGTTCACAGAAGAAAGATAATGTGAAACTGACCTTCTCGCGTTCATTCCACCAATCATCTGACATGTCAATCTTTCCCATGTTATCAAACCCAAGCCATGTCCTATTTTGAGTCAATTTCTTAATTTTGGTGTATTTCTTCTTACTGGTGTCGTATTTGTTCTTCTAAAGTTGCTAACTAGGGTATCTTTTTCTTAAACCTCTGTACAAACGCCTCTATGATGTTATGTTTCCCTATTTTATTCATTCATGTACCCGTTTTATTTCCTTTTTTTCCTCTTTTCTGCGTAGAGTTGGAAAAAATACCTAGTTTTCTCAGGAGACCAAATCTAAAATACACCAATCTTAGTGCCAAATTAATCATTAAATCACAGATCCTAAAGCATCAACAAACAAATAATCACAGACCTTAAAGCAAAACACATACAGAAAGTGCCAAGATCGACTTAAACACAAAGCAATAAATGCAAAACATTTTTCTTTGAGAGAGCCTTACCATTTTTGTCATCTTAAAATGATTGAAAGTGAGAGCTTGGCAGGGTCTGAGACGAGAGAGTAAGCTTGAGAGGGTCTGAGCTCCGCTGCAATAACCATGAAAACATTGTAACTGAAGCGTCGTTGTAAGCAACTTCAGGTTCTATCGCGCTCTAAAAAAACAATAATCAATTTAAGCACAGTGAACAGACTATTATTATCTTTGCTGTCAAACAACTAACTAATAAACATAAATATGTTATTCTTCTGCTCGTAATTTTTTATCTCAGCATTTAAACAAAATCACTAAACATTTTCTCTCTCTCTCTGCATCATGTAAATGTTGTTTTTGAACTAATAAAAAAAAAGAAATTTAAATTCAACACGTCTCAGAGTCGTACTAAAGAGAGAGTAATAGCTCAGGAAACAAACCTTACTAAAGAGAGAGTAAACTTGAGAGGGTCCTCAAGCTGGAGAGGAACAACGGCTTTACACAAACCTAAGCATCAAAAAAGACGGTGACAAGGCAAGTAAGACATGGCAAAGGATACAAAAAAAAGCTATAAGCAACCATTAAGCTCAAGAAGACACATGAGCAAACTCTTTAAATTTTTTAGAGCTTATACCATGAGAAGGATGTCTTACTGCTTCTCTCTTGCTGTTCTGTTGTCCTTCATTATCTTGGATAGATGCATCAACCCGTTTCTGCAAACAATATAAATGAAGCTTGAGTTCATGATGCTTTATAGCTCAAACACTTGATCAACATTCTCTAATTGTTTTATAGCTAAAATATAAGACAAGCTTTTAGAGAAGTTCTAAACTGCATATGAGCAGATCCACATTCTCACAGCATGTCCTTGTTCACCTTTCTAACTAGATAGTTAATCATCAACATTTACTAATAGCCTATAACTAAAACTTCTCTTTTAAAAAAAAATATTTCAAGTTGAGATATCAATCTAAAGGTGCTTTAATTTTCAACTACTGAACATATATCCAAATGGGTTGCTCATCCTGAATGAAAAGACCAAATTTAGCTACATTCGATTCAATCTAAAACATAAGAAATAAACTTACAGTTCAGCAGAGATGTACTCTATGTGTTCCGAACGTTTGCACTAACTTCTGCCAAATCCTGTTTCACAAGCACTGGACCAATCAACTTGTAGACGTTTGCGTCTTCTTCTAGCAAATCCAACTCCTGTATATACAGAACAACAACTACACAGAAAACTTAAAGCTGAGTGTAAATGAGGGAACAAAGAGACCCAAGCAATGCAACCGAAACATCAAGCTTAAGCTTTTAGATTACACGTATACACAAAGTGTTGAAACTAATATCAAACAGAAACAATAAGAACGTTAACTAACATTGTTGTATTGAAACAAAACATAAACTTAATCTTAGCTTATGTTTCTGCTGAATAACGTTTGTGTAACAACCTGTTCCGTGGACCTCACCGTCCCTTAGACCCCAGGCTCACAGCGCTGCAGCGCAGGTCAATTGGTGACAGCTTGTCTTGTGGGAGAGTTGTTAAAGGGTGATGTCATGGGTTCGAACCGCACCAACAACCTAATTATGGAGTTAGTGAGAACTCATAATGGAGGGGTTGGGGCCAGTGTGCTGCAGCGCTGTGAGTCTGGGGTCTATAAGGGACAGTGAGGTCCACGGGACAGGTTGTCACAACGAGGGGTTGGGGTCGGGCCCTGAAGGGCTGTGAACCATGGGTCCGACCGACATGACGGGTTGTCACAGTTTGGTTCTTACTAATATCAAACAGAAACAAACGACCTGGAATGTAAACAATAAGAACCAAACATATGAACAAAGATGTACAACAGACCTTGAGAGAGTGAAGACTCGAGAACAGCAGCAGTCTGAAGACTCGAGAACAGAAGCAGTCTGAAGACTCGAGAGAGTGCTTGAGAGGGTCTGAGCTTGAGAGGGTCAGGGAGAGGCTGAAATGACAGAGAGATGGAGGGAGGCTGAGACGAGAGAGATCGATCGAGAACTGCGTCGATGGAGAAGCTGAGACGAGAGAGATGGAGAGAGGCTGAGAGGAGAGAGATAGATGGAGAGACTTGAGAGTGAGAAGAGCTGCAATGGAGAGAGAGGCTGAGACGACAGAGAGAAGGCTGAATCAATATGGAGCGTTGATGGAGAAGAGCTGCATCGATGGTTAAGTATTCTAGTAAATAATCAAATACAATAAGGGCAAATGTGTAAAATAAACCTTAGATTTTTTATCGCAGACGCTGATTTTTCGGCGATCGACGCAAGAATGCAGCGTTAAGACGCAGATGCAGTAACATCATCAACAAAACGAACAAGATTTTCTTTAAAAACTAGACGCAACCGCAGCCGCAGATGGTTGTGGCAACCAAACGAACATCACCAAACTAAATCTCAAAAGTCGTGCTATATTCATTTGATAACTACTCACCAAACTCATATCATTATCAGGATAGTTATTCCACTTCAAGGCCATGAAACTGAAATGGAAAACGAAACATAATCGTCCTCACTTACGATATACTATAAAGTTGTCTAAAAGAAACTAAAAGTGAGGGTGCAGCGAAAACACGTCAAATGAGTTCAAGAAGCATAAAAGATTTAAGAGCATCTCCAATCCCACTCTGTTTTCTACTTTAAATAGATTTTTGAGTAAAAATACTTCAAAAATACTATATTTTTTATTTTATAATAGAGTGAAAAATAGATTTACTATATATATAATAAATTGTTTTTTTTGTTCATCGTTGTATTTTCTACTCTAATTTAAAATAGAATATCATTGGGGTATATCACAACTTTATTACAGAGTTAATATATTATAGAATTATTTTATTTTAGAATGAAAAATATAAGATGAATCATTGGAGATCGTTATATATAGGTAAGTGTTAATTGAGAACGCAATGTGGGCCGATTCATCTCTTACTGCGGGCCTCCGGCCCATTCTGGCGATCGATAGTCACAATCGCATTTAGTAGTAGTTTATTCGATAAAAAGATCATATTTGAGTCTTTAGGGAAAAATCTTTTTACTACCTTAGCTTCGATCAGGTTTTACGTGCTAACTATGTTAGATTTCCCATTCATTACGAATCGAGTATATGCTACAAGCAATTACAATACGGTATTGGTTTAAAAGTTTTACCAAAGGCATAGAGTTATGGTTTGCTTGATGATCTTTCAAAAAAAATATTTATCAGCTGATATGGATCTAAATTTTTTTCAAACAAAAGTTTCCTAAATTGTAAAAAGTTCTTTTGATAGAAATAAATTTAATATTATTAAAAATATATATATATTTAGAATTGCATCTCTAATTCATTCGAGTTTTGAATTATCCTCAATAAAAGATATACGAATCTCTTGTCAACGGGGCGGTGGACTAGGGGCAGCCAATTCAACATTGTACACCTCCACAAGTAACTAACAACACCTTTCATCTGGTACTATTATGATTGAAATGTCATAAAATATAACCATGGATAAAAGAGGTTTCGATCAAGTATTTAAATTTGTAATTTGGCGCTCAAGTTTTTTTTGGCTCTCAAGTTTTCACTATAGAATCAATATCCAATTAAATTTTCAATTAGAATCTTCAGTATGGACTTCAATAATATTAATTATTAAATACAAATATTTTTTACTAGTTTGTTAAAATCCGTTAATAGTACAATATAAAACATTACTACTACATTGATATTGTTTATAGTACTCATTCTATGATCTCTCTATGTATTATTGTTAATCTCCGCAGCCACTAATTTCAGACCATGGATGTATGTAAATGTTCAACTCATTAAGTACGTCGACTGAATAAGAATCACTAACCCAACTTGTTACAACAGAAGAAAAGTATAACAATGTTATTATAAGATGGGATATAAATTTAAACCCGCGTCATACTTAACCAATAAACTTTAGATTAATTTACTCATGGAAAACTTTTGGTAACGTGAATAAAGTCCCAAAACAATGGTCTACCTCGTGGAAATTTCCTATCATAATAGTTAGAAAAATAATTTACTAAACTTTTATAAAATGAAATAGGAATCTAATCTAACGAAGACTATTAATGGCCAACGCCCGGACTTGGAACGGATTGAAGAAACCGGTGAACGGTGGAGAGATGTCGAGATCGGAGCTTCACGGCTGAGATGACGGCGTGTCCCTTTTTGCTCGGTGTTGAGTTTGGGATTTTGCCCTTTGGCAGAGCTGCTAGGGTAGTGGTGTTGGTCACGTGAAGTAAGTGACTCTTCTCTTCCTCTCTTACCGTCAAGTTTTCTTGTTTTTTCATCTCCAATAGCTTTCTTGAAGAAACAGGTGACGGCAAGGCCACGACGATGACGGCAAAGACAATGAAAAGCCCGATGGTCACTAGACGAACGGCCATGAAAATCTCTGGGGATAAATTCAGAGAAATAGAAAGAGACAGAGAGATGAATTCAATATAACTAAAAGACTTAAGGCTGCTCTGAAAGCATGAAGTATTATGTATATATAGCCAACATAATAGAGAGAGAAAGACAGTTCCTATTTAAGAATGTTGATTAATGTATGAATTGGTGGAATCACTATTTGTCGTCTTTTGTGTTTCTTTTTCGTTATTTTGAATAGAAGAAGTCTAACGCCAGACTCTACCACATGTATGCATAGCAAATTAGTATAACTTGGTTATAATTTCCAGACACTATGTTTTCCATTAAATTTGATCTATATGGTCATTTGGGAAACTTACATTATGAAATACAAATCCAATTTCAAAAGTCATGTACAAACCTATTAAAGGAGATTCTTGGCAATTTCAGCTACACATAGAAAAATGAATTACGTTTTCAAAAGTCAAAGAGGACATTTTAGACAGCAGCCTGAAGAGGAAAAAGTGAAGTTAGCATTTTGCATAAAGATTAAATATTACCAGCAATTGTTATCCAAAATGTGAAATGTACTTAATCTGTAAGGGGGCTAAAGTCAAAGATCAAACAAAACTATAAAAACGAGACGATCGTTTTGACTTGAAAATAAAGGGATTAGTCGCGGACAGAAAAAAAGAAGAAAGGGATTAGTAATCAACGAGAGTACAACTAGTTTAATCAGTATGCAATAATCAGAATAATCTTTGGTTGATCAAGTTGAGTCCTAAGTACGTAGTGAATAAATTTAATCAATTTAATACTGTTAGACTTATTTAGTTAATTAGTTAGGTAGGCTAATTAAATCTCTTGGGATACGGTATTACGTACGATGTAACACGTGGGATGAGTTTGGTACGTGACGAAGTTGATGTTTTCAAAATTCAGAAGCCGCCGGCCACCATTTTCAACGGTGGTCTTCACGTCACCGCCAAATGTTAGGCTCACAAGTTTCATGCCTTTTTTTTCACACCCTTTTTCTTGAGAAAACAAATCTTATACTTTCCGGTTGATGTTGTTATCCCAACTTTTTTGGAGTTTTCTTTTTCTCTAGTCTGAGTTTTGACTATTAAAATCAATTTTACTTAAAAGTGGCTTATTAACACATATTAATGTCTAACTTAATTACTCACATTCTCAAGCTTTTTGTTTAATATTATTTTGATTTATACAAAATATCATAAAACAAAACATTGGAAAACACGAAATCTAATCAAATATTAGATGGCTGGCAAATGTCCAGTTAGTGCTTACCATAATCTCGAGCGTTGGTTAAAAACTATAAAATCATTGCTAATGTAGAAATCCATGCACCATGCACATATCTCAAATAAATAAATTAGTTAATAATTAATTCTGTGAAACACTATGAAAGTTAATCATGAAATTTTGACCCATAGAACCATTTACCATTAGATCAGGCGAAGTAATTTACAATTTGCAAAATTTTAACAAAACAAAAATTAGACAAAACCAGACATGCATTAAGAGAGACTTATAATGTATTATTTCTTGCTACATTAGAAACTCTATAAATTAATAATCGATAAATTAATAAATATTATAAATTAATAAATTTTCCCCGGTTCCAAATCGGAGACAATTCAAATTTTAATACAAACAGATAAAATAATAAGATAATTTTTTCAAATTTTTTATTGTAAATATATAGTCTCATTAAATTATAAACTAATAATTTATGTGAATATACATTTTATATAAGTACAAACCAACTATTATATTGTTAAGTTTTATATTTACAATGGAGTTACCTTTATATTTTCTTAACATTTAATATATTTTAATATCTAAGAACACATTTAAATTCTACGAAATATATTCTATATACACTAAATAATATAATAAACCTAAAAATGTAGAGTTTCAAAATGTTAATTAATGTATATACACTAAAATCAAATAGTTTTCTTACTTTAGGCAAAATATATCTTAAACTAGAAAATCTGATTTTTTAAATTAATAATTTATAAATTAATAAAATATTAAATTCCTAACATTATTTATTTATAGCGTAAATTCACTTTATTGAACCATCTCCAATGTATTTTGCTATTTTCACTTCTAGAATAGAGGAACTCTATAATAAATGTGGGATATGTTCCAATGTATTATATAAAATAGCAATCTCTAAATATAGAAGTAAAAATAGAGAATGCTATTTATTTCTTTATAAATAGAGGAAAAATAGAAATTTCTATTATAAAAGAAGAAATAGAAGGTGGTTAGAGCAATTTTATCCTCAAAATACTATTATAAAGGTGAAAATAGTAATCGATTAGAGGTGTTCTTGCATATCTAAAAAAAGTTTGGTACACATTATCTACCAGTATCAGATGATCATGGTGAAGCAACAACATATACTTGTTAAAATTGCGATTTTTCACAATTTTGGAATTTGTTTTATTAATACTATTATTATAAGAAAATTGTTTGTCATATATTGATTTTAAAAACATATAACACACTATGTCTATGGTGATGCAATAATATATAGAATTGCTACAACTGTTAAAAACGTCTAAGCTAGATTTAATGTTATATTTATAAGATATTGAATTCACATATATCTTCATGGCAAGACCAAAAATATTTTTTAGTAAAATAAGAACTTTGTCACAAGTTTTACGTTTTGGAAGAAATCCACGATTTTTAAAATAAAAACGCTGGTGGAAACTGTAAACAATAATAGTACATATATAAAGATATTATTTTGATAATTTTGTTGTATTGTCTAAACCATTTTAAGTATACCAAAATTCTACAAAATAACGAGAACTCTACTTTTATTTGTAACTCTTCTTCCAAAATACCTTTTTTCAATAGAAAATTCAGGTTTCAAAGTTCCGTATAAAGTGATTTATTAATGCAGACTACCAAAGAAAAACGTACAAGAGATCTTCAACAGATTAATTAAATTTGGTCAAAACTAGATCTTCATAAGACGGCTTAGATGATTCAGTTAAGACGTAGATCTCACAAGACATATAATATTGTCAATTGTCGATCCATCTTTATAATTTTTCTCATAGTTGCAATGTCATAATAAATCAGCGTTAAAAATGAAAATAAATCGTTCTCTTTTATCTATATTACTAAAACTGAAGTACATTTTAGTATTGTTTGAAAACATAAATAACATGATAAACGAGAATTGTTTGGAAAATTGTTTGGAAACATGGATGGCAAAATAAGTACTTTTTTTTATTTACACATTTAGCCAATGCATTTACAATAAATTAAATATTTATTTTTGTATTTTTTATTTACAAATTTTGCCACTGCATTTAAAATAATTTTAAATTATTTAATTACAATAATTGTTATTTCTTTGAGGTGAAAATAAAAAGACAAACTTAAAATATATAGTTATATATTATATAAAATAGATTTTAAATGTAGTATTACCTTATTTAGTTTCAGTCAAATATAAAAATTTCGAGTGTTCAATTTTCAAGAAAACAAAATATTATCAAAATTAATAATAATTTATAGAAAACTAATGCATAGAAATAATTTTTAATATGTTGTTTCATTTTAAAATAAATTAAAAATATTAATATATAAATAGAACATTTAGATCAAATTGCATCAAATTACAATTTTTTTAATATAACATTATGTACAAATAAAAAATATTTTTAACATCTATATTATAAAATAATATATTATATTCTATATGTAAATTACAAAACATACAAAATATACATGATAGTTTTTTATAAAACCAACGGTTTATAAGTTTACATTGAACAAAAATTAAATCAAATATTTACGATGGATATAGATCAAGTTCTAGTATAATATTATATTAGAAGACCATTAAAGATGTTGACTTATATGATTTTGTCACTGTTTTTCCAAGCGTATTCGTGACATTAATGAGCTAAACACAAAATCGTGGAGGCAGAGAAAAGTCAAGAGCATGGCCGGTACCTAAGCTCCAAAATGGGCCTCCACTGCTCCACCTTCACGTATAATCCTAAACCCTTGCAACCTTAGTACCGAACAAATATTATATACATCTTATATTTTTCTATATAATTTTTGAACAAAAGTTTCAAGTATTATTTATAAATATATATAATTCCTTGTTTTATAAGCATATTTACTGGTAAGCTCTCCTACTTATGTTAAGTAAAATAAGGTGATAATTTTATAAATTTACTATCTAATGAAAGCTTCTGCTTCAAAATTTAATATAGTAAAATTTCACTGAAATCAGAAAAATAAAATCGAATTCTAGATGAATTTGTAAATTTCAAAATGACAAAACAATATACCTATGCTTAGCCAATCCATTTATATAGATTAGTCGGTGGATCTAAGCAAATATATGTGACGTCCCAATACTGTTAAGGGGAAAGTCCTTTGTAAAAAGATGAATCATGCTTTCATCAATTAAAAATTAAAACAGACGAAAAAGAAGTGTAGAAATGACAAAAAGAAGCAGAAAAAAAGAGTGGGTGGGTCACATGGCCATGTTCTGGTGTTGCCGATCAACAGAGAAACATTGGCGCGTTCCGCCGTTTCCGAACACGTCCGGTCCCATGCATCCTCTCTGCTTTGTTTTCCTTTATATGTACACATTTGATCTCCTTGTATGTAATATATGCCTACACATAGATCGATCTCTACTCAGTTTTAGGTTTTAATCTTTGCATAAATGTTTCTATCTGCATTCCATTGTAAAAAACGAACACCATTTTTCTTTTGAGTTTAATTTAACATTACATTCAAATATATATATATATATATGCCTACACATAATGAGTGTGATTGGTTAGCACTGTTAGAGTAAACAAAAGATGTCAAAAAATTATTACTCTTATTTACTCTAAAATTTTGCCAATCAAGTAGAATTATTTTTCCTCTGCGTTACTGTAGTTACTATCTAAACTATTAGAACTGAAGTACATTTAGTATTTAACTCTAACTTTTTCTAAATAATTAACAAGGATTGCCACTGGCATAATATTAGAAATATAAAAATTAAATGAGATATATCATTAATGTCAACTTTATATCACACTAAGCTTTAGTATTATTTTCCTAAAATCACGTGTAACTACTTATTATCATTCCTATATTTCAAAATTCTCAACTACAATTTAATATTTGTGATTTAGTTTTTAAACATCCAAGCTTTAAGTGATAGATATCCTCATGATATAGCATGTATCTATAAATATCTATAAATATCGTAGCTAGACTTCTGCATTACCAACTCTTAACAAAAAAATTATCAATAACTTATTTAATTACAAGAATAAAATTTTGTGTTGGTTTTTGTGTCAAATAATAAATTGATGGACTAACTAAACTTTGTTAAATTCATATATAAAAGTTAAAGATTCATTTTTGAATATCCGTGCAAAATAGTTGTTACTTTTCATTAACACTGCAAAATAATTGTTACAATATTATCATTTTATATACAAATCTTCACCAAAATTATAATATATTGTTTTTAATTTTAAAATAGAACATCAGTTTATGTAAAATAATTAAATTACAGTATTCCTATTTTAAAAATAAGATTTATTACAAAATCTTAAAAAATAAAGTAATAAATTAATATCTTATAAATTTTATAAAAATGATTTATGTAGATTATAAAAAACTTAATATATTAAATTATTTTCATACAAATGTAATTAAAACTGAATGTTGTTTTAATAGAAGTTTTAATTAAAAACTGAATGTTGTTACAATAGAAAACTGAATGTTGTTTTAATAGTGTACATGAATAATTTAAAATTGACATAAAAGCTAAAACTTCAAATAACTTTTTACTTATTGTGTTAATCATAATTTCCCCCATTATAAATACATTAAATAAATTTTCATAATATAAAATAAATATAAAATTATTTTTAACATTTTATAATATTAAAATATATATAATTTTTTCGTGTCCCAGAATAAGTCATCTATTTATACTATATATAATAACTTATTTAAATTTTAATAAAAATGATTAATGTATAAAAATAATCTATCTAACTAACACAAAAACAAAGGGAACTTTAAATATTTTTTTTTAATTTCAAAAAGAACTTCAAATATTAATTAGATTCAAAAAACTTCAAATACTTATTTAGTAGTTGTAATGTTAATCATTCTATCAATGCTGAAAAATACATAAACACAAAACAAAATATCTGAGACTCCTTTAAAATAGTATATAATAAAAAAACAATCAACATTCAGTTTTATATTGTAATCTAATAATATTAGTGTAAATATATATATATATATATATAATTATTTTAAAACCCGCACGGGTGTGTGGGTCAAAATCTAGGCTATATTATTAAAACCGAAGTACATTTTAGAGTTGTTTGGAAACAAGAATAACAAATTAAATGAAATCTATTTGGAAACTTGGATAGCAGATTAAATATTTCTCTTTTTACACATATAGTTATTGAATTCCTTTCTTATTTACATATTATGCAGTTTGAAAACTTAAATAGCAGATTAAATGATATTTGTTTGGAAACACGGATAGCAGATCAATTATTTCTTTTTATTTACATATTTAATCATTGTCTTTCTTTATTATTTACAGATTCTACCACTTCACTTAAAATCAAATATTTTAAATTAATTAATTACAATATATTGTTATTTATTTGTGCTGAAAATAAAAAAAAAACACAAATTATAATATATAGTATATCTTAATTTGCTACGACACAAATTTTAAGAGAACAAGAAAGGTTAATATATAAATATTACAATTACATCAAACTACATTAAGTTATAAAATTATAAATATAATATTATGTACATATAAAAATTATTATCAAATATCTACATTATAAAATAATATATTCTACTATATATATATTTTACAAAACTTAAATATAAATGAGATTTTTATAAAATCAGTGATTCATGAATTTACAGTGAATACAAGTTAAATCCAACATTCGTGCTTCCGCACGGGTCATGGTCTAGTTCTTTTTATAACTCATGTTACTGTAGTTACTATTAAACAAAAGAAAACATACTGTTAATCTAGATTTTATGGAAGTAATACTTTTTCTTTTCTTTTTCCTCTCCTTCCACTTTATATTTTCCTCTCATTTTTACTTTTTAATATCCCTCTCTTTTTTGTTGACAACGAATATTTTGCTCTCATTTTTATTTTTAATATCCTTCTCTTTTTACCAGTCACAGCCAATGTGTTTCAAAATAAAGTATATATTAAAGTTTTCGTACTTCTTAAGAAAATATAGAAAATTTTGATAAAAATATATATTATTTAGCTATTTCATATAATTTTTAACCAATAAAAATTTAGTAAAAAAAATTAATATTTTTAGAGTTTATAATTTGCTATTACTACATACATTAAAAATGTAAAATATTGATATTATAGAAATAATTTTTTTTCTAAAACATTGATCATTCTGAAACAGATGAAATATTAAACAAAAGAAAACATACATTCACTGTTAATCTAGATTTGATGGGAGTAATACTATTTTTTTTTCTTTTTCCTCTCGTTCCATTTTATATTTTCCTCTCATTTTTACTTTTAGTATCACTCTTTTTTTACCGGTCACAGCCAATGTGTTTTAAACTAGTAACACATACAAGAGATGATGTATAGACGTGTACAACGATACTAAAACTCTTTTTTTACCGGTCACAGCCAATGTGTTTTAAACTAGTAACACATACAAGAGATGATGTATAGACGTGTACAACGAACTACTATAAAATCACTAAATTCATTTTATATGATAGGTTCGAAGTCGAATGATGAAAAAGGCAAAACTATCACATGAAAATTATAGTGTACACAAAATCGTTTTGATGTATGTGTATATCTAGTGGAACGACGTTTAAAATGTGAGCAGTGATACCATTGACAAAATGAACGCATATATATCTTTGGTTAACACGCGACAATTGCGTATTAATATCCAAATTATTCCCCCAAATATATTGAAAAGTCGAATTCAAGATAAATTATTCAATTACTAAATCACCGTTTATCACTTTCTTTCAGTCCTCTTACTTCACAAAATCTCAGCGACAAGAAATCTATATAGGTGATGCCAATCTTTATTATCTATCTGTATACTGTCTATAATGGGAGTATCATTTATAAAGTATAAACCCCTAAGTCCCAAACATTTTTGGGTAAGATCTGTCTTTACCAAACTTATGAGTTAATTTTGTCCAATTCCAAACATATTAACATACCAATTAAAGATAATCGCAAAAGATGTTTTTATTAGCTTATAACTCATAAATTTATAACCAATGTTTTGTTTGATGAATCCAAATATTAAATAAAACTAACACCAAATCAAAGTTGCTAATCCCAAAATAAATAAAAACATCAAACTAAAATACCACCGGACTCAAATCTTGAATCGTTTTCACCGGAGCTCCTTTCATTTTCTCGAGGGTGGGGGAGGGAGGGAGGGGGAAGTCTCAAGAATCATGTTCTTCTCATTATCTCTCTTATTTTTATAGGTAAAACAAAAAGATGAAGAAGGGAAAAAAGTGAGTTCTTCTAATCCCGCATGATCCGTTTTCATCTCAAAAAAGCACAGTCATGCAACAATTCGTTCTACAAAATTCGCTAATTAGTGGGTCTAGAAAACCCTAACCCAATACCGTCTCACGATATTACTTTATGGCCAGGCCGCGGTCTAGGTCCGTGATTACCGTCTCTAATAATATATTTTTAAGTCTTTGAGAAGTATATTAAATTGTCGAATTGACTTTTGCAACAACTATTCTCGTTTTATGATTTCTCTTTTCATATATTAAATCTTATCTATTAAAACAATAATCATGACTTTATTTACATGCGATTTTTTTTTATTTGGACCATTTAAAAAAAAACCTTATCTATTATAACATTGCTAATCTTTGTTAGTGCATCAATATTGCATTATTCAGTTACCAATCCATTAAAATATAATACATATTTGCTTATAAATAGAGACCTACGGAACCATCTAACAAATCCAACCAATTATTCAGTTACCAACCATATAAGAACTTTTATTTATCCCCACATAAA
Source organism: Raphanus raphanistrum subsp. raphanistrum (assembly GCA_019706035.1). Lineage (NCBI taxonomy): Eukaryota > Viridiplantae > Streptophyta > Magnoliopsida > Brassicales > Brassicaceae > Raphanus > Raphanus raphanistrum. Next base: position 16,088,526 of record CM033988.1, on the reverse strand, counting down.
AATGTAAACTAAAATTACCTCATATAATCATGTAATTGTATTAAAATCTAATGTATATATCAATTGTATTAAAATCTAATGTATATATCAACTCAAGAACATAATCCAAGTTTACAGAGCCATCAAGCCAGAAAAATTATTTTACTTTTGCATAGACATAATATATATTATGTTTTCTAAACTTTCTCTCTCTCTCTTTATATATATATATAAATTTGTAACCGTAACTCATGGGTTCAAAAAAATTCCATATCAGATAAATTATTTTATTTTTACATGCACACGCAATATATATTATTGTATAAAATATTTACACACATCATATATGTGTGGTTTTTCATGTTGAAAAATTCGAGTAATTATAAGTTGTACCAAAAAATATAAAAAATTATAAACAAAACTATACTATATAACCTATAAAGTATAGATATATTATTTGCACCTATAACAATATGCTAATATTCTTAATAAAGGAATATGAATATTGAACACAATCATTTAATATCTTAATAAAATCATAAATATATTATATTAAAGAAAAAATCAAAATCGTCCATACTAATATATGCTAAATTCTAAAACATACTAATAATATTTCAATATTTTTTACATAAATAATTTTTGAAAATAAAAAATGTTCATATCAATAAAAATCACAATATTAATATGTAATATAGAATATGTTATTTTCCCAAAATTTCAATTAAATCATAATATACTGAACAATATAATAACAATATTTCCAGATTCATATGTAAATGTCGACCAAAAATTATAATATCTTTTTCAAATTAAGAACAAAAAAATATGTAAAATATCTATATTACAGTATAAATATTTCCAATAAAATATTTACTACAAAATACAAAAACACATAAAGTGATAAAATTAAAAGGAATCTAAATATTATAAAATAATTTATAGAAACAATTTTTTATAGATTAACTAATTTCATAGAAATATAATTCAATTTTTTTAATTAATTATAAGAATATAATAAATAACTTTGAAGTTAATAATTTACTGTATATAGTTAATGAAATTTATAAATAATTTAAACATGGTCAATAATAAGTTTGATATATAAAATTCATATATTTAAAATTTTATTATTATTATTTGTTGCGGGTGATGGAATAATTTTTTCATATAAAGTATATTGTACTTTGACAGAAAAAGCATATTGTACTTATATAATAGGAAAAATGCATATCTTTATCCAAAACATATAATTTACAATCATAGATGTACTCATATACATAATCAATTAAATGGTAGGTTTTATAATCAAACACTCTAGAAAAAAATATCTTGTATAATCCATAATTATCAAATTGTAGATTACTTATCTAATATACCAACTGATTGTTTCACCGTTCAAAATTGAAATATATAATCAATATAAATACAAATAATTTTTAAATATATAAATTTGTTATATAGAAAAAAATTGATACATAGGATTATTTTATAACATCTGCACGGTAGCGTGGATCAAACTCTATTTTAGTGTTAAAATTCTTGGAACTGAGTAAAAGTCTCAAGTGTTTTAAAAAGTCATTCTAGTTGTGCTCTATTTTAATGTTAAAATTCTTGGAACTAAGTAAAAGTCTCAAATCTTTTACAGTCATTCTAACTGTGCTATAACGAATATTTCTCTTGTCGGGATGTATATTTGACTTGGGAACTTCTAAAATACGAGAGACGACGTGTTTGATGTCGTTGTGACAACCTATCACACACTGTCACAAGATATACATATAAAAAGGTGAATTAAGCAAACAAGTTATGGGATGCCGACAATAATTGATTCGCAGATATTGTAATTTATTGGTCTAGTCTAATACCATATATCTTATAAACTATAAAATGTTGCACCATTTGAAAGAAATATCACAAATAGTTTATAGCCCTTTTTTCTTCGAAAATGAACAGTGAAATAATGAAAATAAGGTAGCCGAGTTCGGTCGCAAGCTACGTGTAGTAAGTATATAATAAGAGTTGGTGGCACAATTTTTCTCAACGACCAAGAACACAGAACGGTCTCTCACTGTTGCATTTGTTGACTTTTGGTGACCAAAATGGGGCATGAACTGGTGATTGATGTCAGTGGCTAAGGTACCTCTGACTTCAGACATAAAGTGTCATTTCCAAGTATATTTGTTTCTCTTCTGGTTAAACACGTAATTTCTCTCAAAGAAAACGTACGACTGTTGGTCGATGGAAAGAATGAGAAAATAATAAATCAGAACACTTTTTTGTAAGGATGTTGCCGAATTATTTTTTCTGTTAAGTAAAACAAAATGATGTTTTCAGTTTTATATTGTTGATAGTACTAATCGTAGTACGTGCATGTGCACTTTCATAGAAGCGTAAACAAAATTCTCAAAATTCAATCTCTGGTTGGGCCGGAAGATCTATACTTGTTTAATAACGATGATGACATTTTTGGACGGCGGACATAGCAAAACAAATGAAAGAATTTAAATACCTTTTTTAAGATCCTGATTCCTGAAAGTCAAATAAGATTCAGTTAACGTAGTTTAGGCCCAACACACAAGAGACGAAGAGATAAAAAAGAATCTCAATAGTCAATACTCCCTCCCTATACTGATTTAGATTGAATCAATTTTTATAAAGTAAAATACCCAATATATAGCGGGATCCAAGGCCCAAAGCTGGCGGAGTCATACTCTATGTACAACAATGTAATCAGAAAGATGTTCTCCGTTGCAGCAAAACATTATCGTTTTAAAACTAATGTTTGAATGGGTTATTGAATCAACATTGAAAGTATGACCGAAAATCAGCATTAGATAGACTGTAATCGTAATAACTAGTAAAGTTTAGATCCAAAACTAGTCGGGTAGTTACTATAAAAAGTTACGTACTGACAGGTTGTTTATGGACCGCCTGCTCTCCTTTCCTGTTTCAAGTGCTTCCTCATCTTCTCTTCTTGCTTTGTATTTCTCTATGACGAGTGCGTAGCTGGCTTCTCTTCTCTTTTTTTTCTAAGTCTTTCTTTCTTTTCTTGTAATAAGTTGTTAACACGTGTTACAAAAATGGTCTACTCTTAACATTCATACCGAAAAAGTTACGTATATATATTTTAACTTATAATGAAAGTGTAAACATGTAAACATAATATTTAGTGTTTTTTAGAACTATATTTACTGTTTTTTGCTTGTTTATATTCCAGACCAAATGCCATTTTTTCTTGAACTGGTTTATTTAGATGGGATGCATATATATTATGCAAACATGAAACTCCAGCTCAAATTAAAATCAATCGGTTGAAAAGGGGAAAATGTTGAATACGGTTTGAACTTTATGGCTTGGCTTCAGATCATAATAAATCTAACCTTATATTAAGATCGCTGATCTAGTATAACATTTTCTATCATTAACTTTAATATCAAGAAGACAACTTCTCCAATATTGTTGTTTTCTCAATAAGATATAAGCGCCAACAATCCTATACAAATTATAAAATGTTTACAAAGAATTCCTACTTTCTTGTGATAAAGTCTACAAATAAGATCATGGGAAACATTGATGAAAATAAAGGTTCGTGGGGGTCGAGAGCAGTGGTGGTGGAAAATACGACAAAGAAAGCGGTGGAAACGATGATGACTAAAGCAAGAAAAAGTTGTCGTTAAAGTCATCGGTTAAATATATGTGATTACTTGCAAAGGACGATGGAAAGGATATTAGAACGTATTAACACTACGATCTATTCTAAAACTGCTGCGTGTATATCCATATTATTTCACGGTAGATATAAATGCTTAAATCATTTCCAAAATGATTCTTTAGTATGTAGTCATCACAATATATTAATTCTATTGTAGTTTCGTAGTCCTACATTTTAAAATGCACACCATTATCTTCCTCTACGTAGACTACTACGCTTAAATATACACACTACAAAATTATGTAGAGGAGGTTGGACTGCCACAATTTTCTAGGAATAAAAACCTCAATAGTCAGAATTACAGATAATATGAACGTATAAAAGTTCTATACTAGTTACAAAAAAAAAGTTCTATATACAGACTTAATTTAAGTAATAGTAAATTACAGAGAGTTTGGGAGGCATAGTAACGTGAATCATATCACAACTAATCAATTCTTCTGTTTCCTTGACCAAAAAAGTCAATTCTTCTGTTCAGCTGTGCTATTATTCTTCGCGTAAAGTTTATAAAAATCACGTATGTAATCATGTACCAACAATTCTTAAGGATCTGAACGGTGACCGATTCTTATTAGTAATAAAAATCTTTACATATATCTGTTTATTTTTGTTATTATTAGAATCACACCATAATTGTTTGTGTATATTATCATTCGGGACGAGAAGTTTGAATATTAATTCCAAAAATGTTTGTTATTATTAGAATCAAATTTATTAGCATTTTCTGTCGTTAAGTGGTATTTCATGATCTAAGTAAAATCATATAAATAGAGAAAAGACAATATTCAAAGAGTAGAGGGTAGCAAAGGAAAACAAGATGGAAATTACAAAATCGAATCATACCTTTTTCTTTAAATGATAAGTGTATAGAGACTAGAGACACTCTTATGATGATTTATTGAGTACCGTTGAGAAACTTGAAAAAACAACAAAAACCGCCGTGCGTACAACGCTTCCCATGTGAGCAACAATAATATCCAATAAAATACCACCACGTTTTAAAAGATCTCCACTTGTGACCCCACTACCCTACTACGGTGACTAAACACCGCCGAACACTCCGGTAACTCGCCGAGATCGGCGAACAAAGACTCAGTCCTCCTCCCCCATCGGAAAAAACTACCCCCATCCTTATCCGGCGACGTCCGAGACAGCTGTCTTTTTCTCATGCTGAGAATATCGGACTCTCAAGAATGGTCGAAGAAGTGGTTTCCATCTCACTAAACCAAGCAAACTCGTCGACGACGCAAGACGGCGTTGTTTGGATCTCTCTCCCAAGAACCATAAACTTATTATCATTATCACCCTCCTCCTGCTCCACCTCGGGTAGTACTTCGGGTTCGGGTTTGGGCTCGGGTTTAGGGTTTGGGTCCGTTTCTAGAAGAGGAAGCGAGAGGCCAAGGATGGTTATGCTCAGAGGTGTAAGTGATGAGAATCATCGTTGGATCGTCTCTGCTTCTCTCGACTTGCTTCCTTGCCGGACAGCCTTTTGTGCTACTACAACGGTAATAACCTCTAGGGTAAGGAGATCCTTTAATGGGCTTTTGGCCGTACTTACGCCAGGACCATGAATCTGACGGTGGAGTTGTGTCGCCTTTGTGCCGAGATCCTTCTATTTCTTTCATCGGTATGTTCACTACTCTCTTCTCTATGGATCTCCTACTGTTGTTAATTAACAAGTACATCAAAATATGAATATACTAAAGAACATCAATATATATGAACATACTTAATGCTAAGACTTTTCATAAAATTATTTGTAATTCGAATCAGAGATATGTTTATAATGATTTACCTTCGCTTAGGTGACTGATAAGAGATGACAGCGTTGAAGGTTGGAGAATTTGGTGATTCGGGTCCGGTTTCTTGACTGCTTTCGTGATCATTGTAGCTTCTTGCCATATCTAGACCTCGCTTCATGATGTATATTATATTCTATATGCTATATAGTTTATATATTTACAAGAAAATTGAACAAGGAAAGAAGTGTTGATCAATGATATTGACTAAGAAATCAGATATTTAGTTGATCTTGATTGCTTTTGAAAATATCTGAGTTGCAGAAGAAAGAAAAAGAGTAGAAGTAAAGAGAGAGATAAGAGAAAGAGAAGAGAAGGTGGAGACGGAGAGGGGTTGTGTATGAAAGAGGACGTGCAAGCATATGTCAAGTTAATCTCTAGTACTTGTTATTTTAAACAATAATAATACTTTAAATCCCTATCATTAAGAAATGGACCCCGATTGATTGTTATTTTAATAGCTAATAATTTGACTATAAGGCGATGGTTACATATGATCACACCCTTTGTTTATGATATAGTAATTATATTAAGTGGTTTGAACTTTGAAGATGGGGTTAGGTATTATTTGTACACACAATTGTTTTATTTTATTTTTGTCTTTATTCACCAATGTTCAAACCCTTATTTTTCTACAATGTATTTCAAATGATTGGAAGATGATTAGGTTCATTGGGTGGTGTAGTGTCTGAATAACCAAAATGGGAACATATATGATCAAACCCTTCTTTTCAAGATTTGTTTTGGATCTAATGCTTATCTCTATCCTTTTCAAGAACTTTTCCATTCACAAAAGTGTATTAGTGTCGCATGAACGAAAATCAGATTATTAGATCTTAGGCAAATTTAACTACGGTTATGAATATATTCTGATAAATCAAGTTTATTCCAAATTTAATTCATATTTTGATATACCTGTCAAATATGTAAAATACCAATATACATCTTCTTCATCGTATTTGCCCATTTAAATAGGTTATAGATCATGATATCTCAGCTCACTACAAGAAAACACGTTGATACTGAGGGACGTTTTCCTCGGTATTTCGTCGGAATAAGGGTATTCCGACGAAATACCGAGGAAAACGTCCCTCGAAAAAATCTCCTCGAAATTTCATTTTCCCTCGAAATTTCCTCGAAATTTTGTGACGGAATTTCGAGGAAACATAATTCCGAGGATATTTCGAGGGACCGTCCTTCGTCGAAGCGGTCCTCGGTATATATTGAGGAACACTTCCCTCGGTATATACCGAGGATTATACCGAGGGAAAACACCTACGAAAGTTTTCGAGGAAACAGTTTCGTCGAAATATTTCGAGGGAACGTTTCCTCGAAAATTTCGAGGACCGGTTCTCGTCGGAATATTTCGAGGGCTGTCTTCCTCGAAAATTTTCGAGGAAAATGTCTCTCGAAATATTCCGACGAAAACCGGTCCTCGAAATTTTCGAGGAATAAGTCCCTCGGAATATACCGAGGACAGCTGTTCCTCGAAATATTTTGAAAATTATTTTTTTAAAAAAAAATTGTTTTTTTTAAAAAAAATATATTTTTAAAATTTAAATTCGAAAATATAAAATTAAAATTTAAATTGAAAACATATTATTTAAAATTCAAAGTCATACAAAAGAAAAGAAAACATTTAGAGTTTTTGAAAGAAAATAAACTACGGGGTTTGGAAGTCCGGGTCTGGGATGGTCGGGAAGTCCACGTTGGCGTTCGGGTTCATGCTCCTCATCATCGCCATCATTTGCTCGTTCAGCTTCCTCTGTGCCTCCCAGCCCGCCTCTTGACTCGCCACCATGGACTCCAGGGCAGATATACGAGCATCCTTGTCCCTCATCTGGCTTAGAAGGACTTCTTGATCAACATAGGACGGTGGTGGTGCAGAAGCAGACGGAAACGAGGGAGACCGACGAGCCAAACCGAACAAACGGCCCTTCTTCTTTGGAACCGACTGAAAAAGAAAATGACAAATTTAAATAATATAAAAATGGATAGAACTTTAAAAAATGAACTTACCGCTTCAACGATTTGGTTGATCCGAACCCGAGGCAAGCCGGTCGATCCCGTCGAATCGTCATCCTCGGTTTGAAGCTGAGACACTTCCTGTTCCATCTGACTGTCGATGAGGTTGACCACATCCCTCACAACACCATCATCAATCTCGCCGGTCTTCTTGTTGGTATACGCCGTCTTTATTAGGCGGAGATGATCAACCGGCTCCCCCTCATTTTCTTCCGCCTTGAAAAAAACATAAATTAAACAAATATTAGTAATTAAAAGAAATGCACAAAAAAATATTAGAATTTTAAATAATATAATAAAAACCGACAAGCTTACCAAGCGATCCCCCAGACTGGCTAAAGATTGAGCACCCAAGTTATGGACATACATGCCCTTCCCCTTACGGTCGCTCTTGCGGTTGGTGGAATTGGTGGAAGAAGTTGCTCTGACTTCGTTCTTACTCCAATGCACACTCAACTCCTGCCAGACCGTCGGGTCCATCCCCTTTGGAACCTTTAAAAAGAAAAATTGTTAAATAAATAAAAAAATATTTTAAAAAATTATTAAATTGTATCATAAATAAAAACGAACCTTGTTTATTTCCCACTTCTTCTTCCACGAGTGCATCTGCTTCCCATAGTTGTCCATAACTTTATGGACGAAGTGGTAATAGATAAACAACGTATCATCGGCATTCCAGTTGAATTGTTGCTGAAAATAAAACACAATTAGTAGAAAATTAATATTAAAGATGAAAAAAATAAGTAAAAAATAAGAAAAAAATAGAATAATTACCGCAAACTGTTGAAACCACATATGCTGCTTCTCGAGAGGGAAGTCGGTGAAAGTCGGATGTCCATTGTCGAGGGACGAGTACATCATACTGTTGATCCATCCGCTGATCCCATTCCCGGATCGGTCAAACCTAATAAAAAGAATTAATTATTTTAGAATTAATTATTTTAAATGAATCAAATTTTAATGAAAAAAAATCGGTTTAATTACCATGTCTGACCCTGTCCACGTGGATACTGAGTGAGATATGGAAGATGGTCACGACCCGGCTGTCGAACAAACTCCGCAACTCTCAGAAGTGCCGGATGAGCAGGAGCAGGAGCAGGAGCAGGAGTGGGTGCCACACCGGGAGCGGGAGGAGAATGAGAAGGAAATGGAGAAGGAGATGTCTGGTAGGAGCTGTACGGCGATGCGGAACCCGAAATGGAGCCGCTTCCCGAACCACCACCACGACCACGACGCTGTCGAGAGCGGGTATGTTCCTCTTGAGACCTTTATATAAATAAATTTTATTTAATATATACAATTATTTATTTAATTTGTTTTTTAATATAAAATTGTTTAATAATAACAAAAAAGTTTAAATATATTAAAAAAATTTTAATATTTAAAAATTGTTTAATAATTACTAAAAAAATTTAATATATTAAAAATAGTTTAATAATTTCAAAAAAAGTTTTAATAAATTAAAAATACTTTAATAATTACAAAAATAGTTTTAATATATTAAAAATAGTTTTAATATATTAAAAATAGTTTAATTAAAAAAAATAGTTTTAATATATAAAAATAGTTTTAATATATAAAAAATAGTTTTAAAAATCAAAAAAACGTTTTAAAAATCAAGAAAACGTTTTAAAAATCAAAAAAACGTTTTAAAAATTCAAAAAATAGTTTTAAAATCAAAAAAACGTTTTAAAAAATCAAAAAAAACGTTTTAAAAAATCAAAAACACAAAATAAATCAAAAAAAAAATATACCAACAATCCAAACAACAATCCAAACATGCAAATCCTAAACTATCCATACAATCCTAGAATTTTCTATCTAAATTTCGAGATCTATGAAAGAGAGGAAGAGAAAAGATATAAACTTACATGGGAAGAGAGGAGAGGAAGAGAGGAGAGGAAGGAGGCCGAGAGGAAGAGAGGAGAGGAGAGGAGAGGAGAGCACCGTCGAGGAAGAGAGGAGAGGAGAGGAGAAGGAGAGGAGCCGCGAGGAAGAGAGAGGAGAGGAGAAGGTGCAGCCGCGCGAGAGGAAGAGAGGAAGATCGAGAGAAGAGAAATGGGGAAGAAAAGAATGAAAACCTAATTTATGAGGGGTCCGACGGACAGGTCCGTCGAAATTTCCTCGAAATTTTTTAATATGGTCGTCGAAATTTCCTCGAAATTCTCTTGTTGGCGGCTAGGGTTTCGTGGTTAATGAAAAACAGTCCGAGGAAAACGTTCCTCGAAATTTCCTCACAATATTGTGAGGAAATTTCGAGGAAAGAGGGTTTGGGGTTTTGAAAACATCGATTTTTTTCCCCTATGTCATTTCTTATACAAATGTAATTCATAATAATGAGGTTTCTTTGTATAGATGTTCATAAATAATGAAATAACACAATTACAAAAATTATTGTAACTATTTCCTTTAACGTTTATTAAAACGTATAAGTGTTTATCTTATGTTGTGTGGTTTTCGTCTCAATCCGCAAAACATTGTTCTCGGGTTAAAACCCTAAAGTTGGACTTTATAATCTGGCTAAGACACTTAATGAAGGTTATATACGTGTTATTCAATCCGCAAATCGTTGTTTTCGGTTTATAACCCCCTGTTCCTCGAAATTTCCTCGAAATATTTCGACGGAATTTCGAGGAAAACAAAAAAATTGTCTAGGTCCTCGAAATTTCCTCGAAATATTTCGACGGAATTTCGAGGAAGACAAAAAAATTTGTAATCCCTCGAAATTTCCTCGAAATATTTCGAGGGTATTTCGAGGAAAGAAGGTGTTTTAAATCAAACCCCTAAAATTGTCTTGGTCGTCGAAATTTCCTCGAAATATTTCGAGGAAATTTCGAGGATCTATGTGTTTTTTATCAAACCCCTAAACCGTTAAGGGTTATTCCGAGGAAATTTCGAGGAAACCCTAACTTCCCTCGGAATTTCCTCGAAATTAGTAAAAAAAAAAAAAAAAAAAAAATTACTCAGATTCCGACTCATCATCAGCAGATGAATCTGAATCTGGATCTTGGTGAAACTCTCCAATAACTGGTTCATCCTGTGCGTGAACGACGGCTTCCTCTGCGAAGTCGGTGAAATCTATTACAAGGCCAACTCCTGCTACATCTTCTGCTGCACTTAAGTTACTGGATGTGATTGGTTGTAATGGGTCTTCCAACTCAGAACTCCCCTGAACTCGGCCTCTCGGGTTGAGTCTGGTAACAGTAACCCATGGATCATCTCTGTTCCTTATCCGGGGGTACTTGATATAACAAACCTGTAACATTTTAAAATTTTTTAGTACAAGTTTAAATTATTACACATGATGACCAATAACTTACCTGATCGGCCTGAGAAGCAAGAATGAAAGGATCATAATATTGCAGCTTTCGTCTCGAATTAACTGATGTAACACCAAATGCATCTGTTCTCACACCTCGATCTGGAGTGATGTCGTGCCAATCACAATAGAAAACAGTACAGCGCAATCCAAGCAGGCCTAAATACTTGATTTCCAAAATCTCATGTATGTGTCCGTAGTATACATCATCTCCCGATGCAGAACAAACGCCAGCATCATAGGTCGTACGCGAACGTTTCGTCTTTTCAGTTGTGAATGCATATCCTCGAGTACAAAATCTCGGATATGACTTCACAACATAGTTTGGTCCAACCACCATCTCGCGTATCCAATCGTCAAATGTTTCACCTCTGGCCAAACCAGCAGACACCTATTAATAGCACATATATATGAGTATAAATATGTGATAAATATTTTTTTCATTTCTATAAATATGTGATAAATGATTTTTTAATTTGTTTAAGGCACTCACATAAGTAAACATCCATCCAGCAAATTCTCTTTGCTTCATTTCTTCTAGTTCTGCCTCTGTAGCGTATCTATATTCGAACCGCTTTTCTGCCATGAAAATCCTGTGAAGACAAAAATGTAATTAATTAAGATATAAATGTTAATTTGTTAAAATAAAATTTTGTAAGATAATAAACTTACCTCTCATATTGAAGAACATCTTCGCAGTTGGTGAGCAAATATGTTTGTAAATGACTGCGCTCCTGCTCAGTAAGTCGACGGTCTTTTGATTTTCCGCTAAGTCGTCCAACATCTGTGAAAATGTCAGGAACCGTAACATGGTATGTTGCCCGTTCACCTCTATCATCATGCCGTGCAGGTCTTCTGTTTTTGGTCTGAACTTCTGCTGGAAAGTAGTACTCAGCAAAGTTTGAAATTTCTTCATTGATCATCTGTGCGACTATAGAACCTTCCACCCTACTTAGATTTTTCACCATCTTCTTCAAATGGAACATATACCGCTCATACAGATACATCCATCTATACTGCACAGGACCACCAAGTTCCAATTCTCTTGCCAGGTGAATAACAAGATGCTCCATAACATCAAAAAATGAGGGAGGAAATATCTTCTCAAGGTTGCACTGAATCACGGCTATGTTAGTCTTCAGATTTTCAATACCTTCAAGAGTCACTGATCTGGAGCATAAATCGCGGAAGAAAGCACTTATCCCTGCAATTGCTTCATGAACATTTCGTGGTAATAGTTCCTTGAAAGCAAACGGAAGTAAGCGCTGCATCAACACATGACAATCGTGACTTTTTAAACCAATAAACTTTCCTTCCTTTCTGTCGATACAGTTACGCAAATTAGATGCGTAACCGTCTGGAAACTCCACATCGTTTGAAATCCAATCGAAGAACGCATTTTTTCCCTCTGCATCAAGTCGGTATATGGGAAAAGGAGCCCTACCATTCCCATCAACATGAAGTTCTGAACGATCACATATATCAACTAAATCCAGTCTTGACTTCAAATTATCCTTTGTTTTACCTTGAACGTTAAGGATCGTGTTCATGAGGTTGTCAAAAAAGTTCTTCTCAATATGCATGACATCTAAATTATGCCTTAGCAAATGATCCTCCCAGTATGGCAGATCCCAGAATATACTTTTTTTGTGCCAGTTATGTAGGTTTCCAACAGCATCTACCGGAAAACGCGCATGTCCACCGACGTCTGGCGTCCTTTCTGCACCAAAATCTCTTAGTTGTGTCTTCAAATCTTTCCCACTAATTTCTGCAGGTGGACTGTCAAACACCCTCTTGTTCTTTGTAAACAAATTCCTACTCCTACGATATGGATGATCAGGTGGTAGGAATCTCCTGTGACAGTCAAACCAACACGTTTTCCTTCCGTGTTTTAGTTGGAAAGCATCAGTACTATCTTGACAATATGGACATGATAGCCTTCCATGCGTTGTCCATCCAGATAACATACCATATGCTGGAAAATCACTTATTGTCCACATTAGTACTGCCCGCATTTGAAAGTTTTCTTTACACGAAATATCGTATGTTTCAGCACCTTGAGCCCATAGTTGTTGCAACTCATATATTAGTGGCTGAAGAAACACATCAAGTGATCTCTTAGGATGCTCTGGTCCGGGAACGAGAATGGAGAGAAACAAAAACTCTCGTCGCAAGCACAAGTTTGGGGGTAAGTTGTATGGTGTAACAATGACTGGCCATAGAGAATATTGTCTTCCACTCTTCCCATACGGGCTGAAACCATCAGTACATAATCCAAGGTAGACATTTCTTCTCTCATACGCAAAGTCGGGATACTTTGATTGGAAATGTTTCCACGCTTTTGCATCTGAAGGATGTCTAATCTCACCATCTGTTGAGTGCTCCGCATGCCATCTCATTCGTTCCGCTGTGCGTTCTGAAAGATACAACCTCTGCAACCTTTCCGTCAAAGGCAAATACCACATCCTTTTATATGGCACTGGAACTCTTCCACTCGTATCTTTATAACGAGGCTTCCCACAAAATTTGCATGTAGTCCGCTGATCATCCGCCCTCCAATAAATCATGCAGTTATCGCTGCATACATCTATTACCTGATAAGATAAACCAACCCCAGCTACGAGTTTTTGAACCTCGTAGTATGAACCTGGAGCTACATTATCCTCAGGTAGAATACCTTTAACAAAATTAGCTATCGCATCCACACAGTCTTCAGCCAAGTTATAATCTGTTTTAATGCCCATCAGTCTCATAGCAGATGATAAAGCTGAATGACCATCTCTGCAACCTTCGTACAATGGTTGCTTTCCAGCATCCAACATTTCATAAAATCTCCTAGCTTCTGCATTGGGTAAATCTTCCCCTCTAAAATGATCATTTATCATCTGCTCAGTACCTACACCATAATCTACATCCGCCCTAATTGGTTCTTCTAATCTAACTGCCGGCTGAGGTTCGCTAGTACTACCAAGTTCATAATCAGTTTCCCCATGATGATACCAAATTTTGTAACTTCGTGTAAACCCACTCAATAATAGATGAGTCCAAACATCCCACTCTTTAATAACTTTTCTATTTTTACAATTAGAGCAAGGACATCTTAACTTACCTGTTTCTGCTTCCGGTTGTTGGCGAGCTACCCTCATGAACTCGATTATACCTTGATTGTATTCTTCCGTAAGCAATCTCGTGTCCGGATCCAAATGAGGTCGATCCATCCAAGAACGAAAATAATTTGAAGAAGACATGTTTTTTTGGAATCAAATTCGTGAGACTAGGAGAGAAGAAGAAAAGAAATGGAGTGAATGAAGAGGAAGAGGGGTGGCTGTATTTATAGATGAAATCCTCCCGGTATACTGAGGAAATTTCGAGGAAATTTCGAGGGAAACAGACATTTCCTCGAAATTTCCTCGAAATAGTTTAAATCCCCAACGGCTCTCCCAACGGCTCTCTAACGGCTACAAAATGTCGTCGAAATATTAGAAATATCCGTCGGTTTTTTCCGACGACCAGGCTTTCCTCGGTATTCCCTCGAAAAATTCCGAGGAAGTTGGTCTTCCTCGAAATTTCCTCAAAAAATTGTGAGGAAATTTCGAGGAAACCCCATTTCTTGGTTTCCTCGGTATTTCCTCGATATTTTGTCACAAATTTTTGAGGGACTCATTTTCCCTCGGTATTTCCCTCAGAATCAGCGTGTTTTCTTGTAGTGGCTGTTGAATTCTAGATACAACTTGTATGATCATCTTAATGTGTTATATATCTATGTTTGGTTTCTTTTTCGGCTATGCATATTTCTTGTTTAGAACTAGCTATAACATTATACAGTATTGCATATATAACTGTTTCAATGTATATATGAATATTGAAAAGGGATAGTATACTATTGTTAAAAGAGCTATCACTTATCTAATGCATAAGATACATATCCACTTCTTCTTTCCTTTTTTATTTATGTTTGTAACTTTATGGATGTTTGGGCATCTTGGTGTGCATTAGTGCATATGCATATGTTCTAATGCAATTCCAAAAGACTCAATAAGTACTCCAAAGTACGAGTCGGAACTATGAGCAATATTAAAAATTAAAGTTCTTATGAACCTTTTCCTTCACCAAAAGCAACATCATCGATAACGCATATATAATAATTTTAAATTCTGATTTCTAATCATATAGATAATCTTATTTATGTGTGATGGTTATCGTTTATTGATCAAAGTTTACCCTTTCTTTGCGCTGATCTCATCAGTTAGTACGCAAATGGGTACGCCCCGTGAACATCCAATCAGTAATAAGTAGTACGCAAATGACATATTAAATATTTGTATGATTATCACGTTTTTCTTAATTTTTTCTCTTCTTTCTTTTCCATAGGAACACGTTTTTTTGTTCAATTCATTTGAAGAAATATACTCATATAGGAAAAATGTTCACAAACATCATACGATGTAATCATGTAAACAGCTTAAACACACATTTGAAAACAAAAGCTGGATTGTACCCTGGAACTGTTGCTCAAAAAAAAAAAACTGGCTTACATAATCGGATCAAAGATGGAACTGAAAGTGTTTAACAACAAAAACATGATGGTTTTATAATTATTTGTTGTATAAGTTATATGAAGTGTTTAACAAAAAAAAGTTATAGAAAGTACCCCTTACATTAAGTAATAATTTGATAAGTTTCAATAAAATAATATATACACCAACTATCTAACTAGTTTTGACAAGGATAACTATAATTTTCCTACTTTGGATTTGATATTGGTTGAATTCATTGAAATATATTGATGCGTGGTGGCTACAATATTCCATTCAACAGAATATTATAGCCACGATTAGGCAAACTATTTTTTATACATTATTGTCTGACTGCATTTAAATTTGGTGGCTAATATCATGCAGTTTTATGTTATTAAAAATGAGACTAATAAGTTGGCATCTCTGACTTTTCCTAAAACCTCGGCGTGGTTCTTGTACAACATGCCATACATTATTTTTATTTCAATATTTTAATATTGGTTTATCCTCTTGTATTTGAATATTTCTTTCCACCAATATTTCTTGATTAATAATAATAATAGTGCTGTTGCTTCTATGCTTACTAATTGATCAAATGCAACGGTATCTATATTATTAAAACTGAAGTACATTTGAGATTTGTTTAGAAACATGAATATCAATTTAAAAAAAAATAGTTTGAAAACCCGGATAACAATTTTAAAAAAAAATGTTTGGAAACACGGTAGCAATTTTTAAAAAGAAATTGTTCGGAAACATGTATAGCAGTATAAAAAGAAGTATAATGTTGTTTTAAAATATGGATAACAATATTTTTAAGAAAAAAGTAAGGAACTTATATTATTAAAAAAATTGGAAGTAAATTATATTTTTAGAAACTATTTATCTAGGCCAGCTTTAAATATATACAAAAATGGATCAATCTAATTAGCTAAAAATATCTTTTGTTTAAAATAATCAAAAAACAAAACTTTATATACATATTTCAAATCAGAATAATAATTTAAAGTTGATTTATATCAAAAATTAATTCAAAAATATACATATATTCGAAAATTGACTTTTACTAAAATATTTTCTAATAACCATTATTATTTTTATTTTTATTTTGAGCAAATTTTCCAATAACCATTATTAAAAAAAATGTTTTCAATGTATATAAGTAACATACAATACAAAGCCCAATTTCATATACCAACTTAAATTATGGTTTTTGTATTTTACATTAAGTTTTAAAAATATAATATATGTGATCATTTATATGATGATAAGTATAAAATACTGTTAATTATATGTTACGTATAAAATACGATTAATTATATGATGGCATATATATGATGTATAATAGTGACTAGGGATGGGTGTTCGGATATCCATTCAGGTTCGGTTCGGGTCTGCTTGAGTTTGGGTTACCGTGGTCAAAGATTTAAGCCCCATTCAGATATTTCTAAATTTTGGTGTGGGTCCGATTCAGATCTTTGCTAGTTCGGATAACCCAATTAAATTATTTTTAAAAAAATTAAATACATTATCTACTTTAAATTTCTCAAAATCTATAAAAAATAATATATTACATATAAATTTGAATAACATATGTCATAATACCTAAACTTAACATATAAATTGTTTGGTTTAAATATTTGGATATATAATCAATCATTTCTAAAGTATTTTTGGTGTTTTAAGTATGTTTTAGCTATTTTAGTTATTTACTTTTGAATATTTGTATATATTTTCAAGAATTTAAATCAAGTTAAAAGTATTGTTGGACCCAATTTTGGACATTTTCTTAGTGGGCCGAGCCAAGAGAATGGGCCGAGTATGCAAGAGCCCACAGTAAGAATGCAGGATCGAAGGAGTCATCGAGAGCCCGGAGATCGCGGAGTCGGTTGCGAGAGAAAGGGAGGATGCAGCTATCAAAGGGAAAAGAGATCATAGAGAGGAGGGAACGTCGAAAACCCTAGAGAGAGTACACTATTCACATCGACCTCATTTCACATTGTCTTAGATCTATTTTTATCTGATTTCCTTTGTAGTGTTGGATCTCATTTCCGTTCATTATAACTGATCCCTTATCCAATAAATGTTTATTTTTGTCAACCGATTTCCGCTTACATCGTTGTGTTCTAAGGATATCGTTACCTATATCATTTTCATTTCTCAGTTTACATTACAAACATTATCAAATACTTAGTGTAGATTTTAGGATCTACAAGTATCATATATATTATAGATGTTTTTATATACATTAAATATAAAAATGTTTAGTATATATAAGTATATAAATCTATTTCAGATACATTTCATGTACCAGAAATATTTTGGTTTGGATCGGATTCAGTTTCGGTTTTTTAAATACCAAAATTTGAATAATTCAGATATTTAATCAATTTCGGTTCGGATTTGGTATTACTTTTTCGAATCAGGATCTGTTTGGTTTTTTGGATCTGGGTTTTTTTCCGAGCTCTGATATTGATATGAAAAACAAATAACAACATATTTTCTAGAAATATATATGTGCGGAGCATATGCTTAATGTTACATAAATCATGTATGCCGGCATAATGGACTAGGGATCTCAACGGTTGATCGAATGAGATAAAAGCACACAAAAATAATTAAAGAAATAGTGTACAAGTGTACAACAGACAGAGAAAAAAAAGGAAATCAAATCCACTCCATAATTACACCTTCATTACAAGATCTAAACATACATTCATCCTCAAATTTTGGTCGTACTTTTCGCTGCAAAACTATTTATAAATCTGTCCGAAGTTGGACTTCAGTATACTTAGGAGCTGGGCCAGCGTTTGGATTTAGCCCCGTGGCCCGTATAGAAGGTTATAAGGACTTTTCATGGTTTTACTTTTACATGTCTTAAAGAGTATTTTCATTTGGTTTCACCGCACTATATATGTTTAATGCATGTTTGAGCATCATTTTTCCGTCCATATATGATCATCTTAGAGTCCAAGTAGGATCATTTGCACTTATAAGTATATTGGAGTTATTTGGGAGCAAAATGAGGTTGAAATGGATATATCTTTTTAAAAGATAATTGGAGATTAAGCATGGAAAGAGGCGATGGTAGAAAATTTATTTCAATAATATTATTTATAAGAAATCAAAAATGTATTATAATACGCTTCTCATATAAAATTTTATCTCAAGATAATTAAGTTTTTAAAATCATAAAACGTAAAAAAAAAACATAAAACGTATCTTTTCATATAAAATTGTAAGCACCATTACCTGTTTACCCTTCATTCTCTTTCTATTCGGGGTAATCTACCTACAAGTGGCTGAGTTTTGTCCATTGTTACTTTTATCCAAATTGTCTAGGATTTAGTTATTAACTAATAAATTAATCCATTTATCAACAATGTTATTATAATTAAGAATAATTTTTCAAAAAAAAAAATCTACCTACAAGTTGAATTTCCCTATGTGTAAATCAGTAATGGGAACAAAATCATAGATTCAAAGCTGAAGACTTACGTCCTTCATAACTAATAATTAAGTGATGAGCAACCAATATATCACATTTGAATCCAAAAAGAAAAATAAAATATCACCTTCTATACATTGATTCAAATACGAAGAGAGATATAGTTTATCCAAAAAAAGACGAAGCGATGAATCTCCACATCTTCATGCATGAACATCAACCAATGCGCACGAAGACAAGAAAAAATGAATTTCTTAATTGTAAATTGTGTGAAAATAATCTTCCGATTAATCACATCTAACTTTTTTTTTTTGAAATATTGGTGCAGAAGAATTACCGGGCAAATCTCCTTTGGCAGAGAACTCACTACAAATCAATGCAGAGAGAGATGCAAAGATCTAACTAATGGTTTCCTGCCAATAGAGATCTTGCCCTGTAATGCATTTTCACCTTTCATATATATATCACCTCTTCACATCTGTAACCTACAAATTTTATATTCATATTTATACAATCCTGAACAACAGCATATTCCAAGGTACAATGCTATACTGCATTGTAAACAAGACTGAGGTTTTCGTCTGAGAATGGTCTCCTCTCCGTATAATTTCTAAGGAATAATCTTCCCTACCACACGAATTGTGCTTAGACATTCCTAAAATAAAGTGCATAACCACTTTTTTCTTACGGTATCCGAATCCTTGGGGACATCTTCTGTATGAACGCAACAAATTAAAACATATTGTTCATGTATCATTTCATTTTAAAATATTCATCTTTAGTTTTTCACCTAAAGTGTCAATACCAATATGGCAATATCTATTGCATAGCATGTGCTAGAACCGATAAAATTATAGTTTTACAGACATTAAAGCTCTAGTTTTTATTCCACTATATAACATATACCATTTGTTATATTTAGAACTCCCAACCTAGTTATTTTTCTGATTTTGGCTTATTTGAAAGACTAACTCATATTCAAAATGATATCACCTATAAAACTAATAATTGGGATGGGTAAGACTTAACAAAATGGGTTTGAGACGTACTTGTTTATGATTTTTATACGAAGTAATGATAAGAAAATAAAAAACGCTACATGTGGGAAAGGAAAAGGGGTGGTACCGTAAATCATATAAGATATAAAACAAAAAGTGATTCTTGAAACGGAAGATCCGTAGGAATGTTCTTTTAATGTAGAACCTCGAAACTGCAATTTATCTACGCAATTAGAATATTATATACATATATACATATATGTTCTGCCACTCAGTAGAGTTATTTAATTTTGAAAAGACTAAAAATAAACTTCCAAAAGGCTAAAGTTCGAATTTTAGAACATCAAGTGTACACATTAAAGTACTTGACTTTATACATATGGAGTCATTACATTAATTTTTTTTTCTTATAGAAAAGAAGTTATGCATAATAAAACTGGCATACTTTGTATCATATTCGCGTATCACTTTTTAAGATTTGAGTTTTTGTTTGAATAATGACTCCAGACAAAAAGTTCTTAGTAGCAGGTACGTACAGGATATTCTTGAGTATATCCAAGTATACCGAAGATTAGAACATTCATGCAGACAAACACAAGACTTGATCATTATTCATATCCAAAGATATAAAGTAGTTAACGTTACATACTAAGTCAAGACTGTTACATAATAGTAATGTATCGCTCCAAGATACTAATTGGAAAGTAGATCAAAACTAGAAAGTATATAAATATTGACGTATAAATGTAATTGATTTTTGACCAAAAATAATGTAATTCATTTTCTCTACACTATGAAACAGGCTCTTCCACGGTTTCATACTAGCAGATTACACTGACCCCTAAAGAAGAATGCTTAAATAGACATCGAGATGAAATGGCATTTCTTCATGCTGCATGTACATCAATACTAGAAGAAAAACTTTACGCTCTTGTGAAATATGTTGACATGCGGTATAAACAATATGTGTTTATATTTATATTTTAAGAATTTCTATTATCTGTTTTGAATTTCAAATTAATACAAGCTAGGCCAGCTTTGAACTTGGCGCTCAGGGACATTAGTTTATTATCGGCTTTAGGAGCCTCTTTAACTAAAAGTCTAAAAATAGTCATTAGTCTACTTGGTCAAGAGTCTATATGACTGCGCTTGTAGTTACTGATATGTGTTATATGGTCTGACGTATTGACCGAAGCACAAAAACGTAGCTAAAATAATTGTTGTGACGCATTGCTAACACATTTTGTACGATGTTCCTAGCTGGAGTTGTAGTACAAGGAGAAGGTCCCGTTAACATTGCGTTTAGGATACCTAGCATACATATGTGCTCTATGAAACATGGGATGTGCCACCGAATATGCTAATATATACGACATACGTGCATGAAATGAAACCACATACACTATATATATATTATTGCTATAGTTGGACTTAAGTTATTACTCAAAAGAAAATGAAATAGAAGTACAGAATCAGAATGATTAGTAGTTTGGAAGAAGAAATGCATGGTTGGGTTACAGGGCAAATACTCCATTGGCAGATGGTTTCCACTACATATATATCATTTAAATATTACTTGCCTATTATATATGTATGAAAGAAATACTTTACTGGTCCAGAACATCATGGCCCAATGGTAAGGACGGGCTCCTTCCTACACCCAGGTTGTGAGTTCGAACCCTGCTGGAGGGAACTAAGTCATGATTTCTGGACACCAACACGGATATGGGCCTATGCTTTAGGACCCATTTGCATACCCGGAAAGAGGGTCTATCCGTGAGCTGCACCTTCCCTTGGGGATTAGTCTGAGCTCTTCCATAGGCCCGGAATACCCCCAGGTTAATCAAAAAGAAATACTTTACTGCCAAAGGAGATTTGCCCCGCAATTCGTCCCATGCAAAAGAACTACGTACAAGAATCATCTAGCACAACACAGAATAAAGCTGCTACGGTAAATATTTAACTGGCATAATGTTCAATATGAAAATAATATTAGGATTCATCATAGTCTAATCTCTTGTATAAACCAAAATTCTTCAATTTATAGATCAATAAATTCAGATTCTAATATAAAATATAATTATGGTAACATAGCCAACATGACTTAACTATTGAAAATTGTCATTTTCACATTTTATTCGCATTATTTTGTCCTTTTTACTTCAAAAAATCAAGTTCAATTTTTTTTAGTCCCTTAACCTTAGTTCAATATGAATTATGATGACAACCTCCGATGTTTAAAATAGTAACCTGACAACAAAACCAATATATATATATATATATATATATATATATATATTCATATTAAAGATATGATAAGTAAAAAATATGTTGTCTACAAAAAAAAAATGTTAATGTATCTATATAAATTAGAAACAATCATCATGAAAATTTTAACTGGATATTATAGTATTTTTATATAATTTCAAGTATATAATAATATTGCAAAAAGTTAATTTAGTTTAGTGGTTAATGTTTCTCTTTGAAAAGGTATCAAGGCATATGGTCGATATCGTTTTGTCTTGTTAACAATAGACTAATTTCTATTAGAGTCAATATAGATTTAGGTACTTTTAAAAATTTTAGATAATTTTTTGGATTGTTAAATTGAGGTCGTATTTGGTACTGACTATTTATTCGGATTGTATTTAACACGAAATTATTGGAGTCGAAATTGGCTATTTTCCTTACCTTATTCAGTTTTTTTGTTGGTTTATGCCAAGGTCGGCACTGCCTACAAGGACTCAATAATACTATTTAATACAAAGGAAATAGAGCAAATATTGCATCACGTGATTCTCGGATCCAAGCTAAAAAAACAAAACAAAATGAGATTGCAAAATGAAATGATAGTAGTAATATAGGAGCAGCTTCTTGAGATTCCTGACAGATTTTTCGATTTAGGTATTTATTAAAGCTTAAAACACACGCAAATAAAAAAAAAATCATATTAGGCATGGAGATCGGCAACGACCGAAGAACTAGAAAGCAGAAGAACAAAAGCTTTCGGTTCTGGTTCGATTTGTTGTCATGCAGCTATCGCCATACCTAATCTATCTTCATTGAGGTTTACGTCGTAGCTTTTCTCATCCCAATACAAATTTATTTATAGAAAGCCTTTTACGTTTATCATATTTCTTGCCTTGCGTTTTACTCTTTCCTTACAAAAATTCAGACATTTCTCAACAAACTCTTCTAGCTTCACTTAGAATTAATATGTTGTGTTTGTATTTCTCCAGACTTTTCTTTTAAAACCATTTTTAATATTTTATTGTTAGAAATTCTGGCTTTATTGATTCTTAATCTAGCTCTGTTCCTGATTGTTTCCATTACATAGTTTATGAGCTGAGAGAGAGAGAGAGAGAGAGAGATCAATGGGGAAACAAGGATCACCGAGAAGTCCTCGACCTGAAACGAGAGATAAAGAAGAGAAGACTGGGTAGAAGAAGTTTGGATTCTTTAACAGGAAATGATCTCTTAACTGGTAGAAGAGTATTTGGAAGTGAAGCATCCAAGGCTCAAGGATCTAAACATGATCAAAGTTGTGGCAGTATCAACAAGTTCAGTTACTCTTGGAAGCAGCAACATTCATGGCTTCGTAGGAATTTTAAGTCGATTCTTGTGATGATCTCTGTCACCAGGTTTAATATTCTTTATGGATTCCATTATGGTTACCATCTTTCATTCGGATAGAAGCTCCGTGGTGCAGAGCATTTCAAGGTTGACCAATTTGACTGACCATAAGGTTTGAATCAATATTTTTTTTTTCATTTTTCTTCATACTTCTCCACTGTTATTGATTATGGTTATTAAATTTCTATGTATGTCAACGAAGAATGGAGCTCAAGATGCTACACCGGTGCAAATGTATAGCCGTCTACTTAACTTAGCTTCGAGTTCTCTTGCAAAGGTTAGTAAAAACTTATATAAGATAACTATTTTTGTTAAACAAACGCGAATTAAACACGAATTGAAGAAAGCTAAGAACAGCTAGAGTGAAACACGATTGAGGTGAATACCCGTTTTAGGGGTGTGTATTGATTATGTAAACAAATAAGTTACAACCCTCGTATATGTAATTAGTCCATCTCCGTTTGTGCACTATAATTTCCTATATTTTTTCACATTAAAATAAAAAAACTCTATTATAACATTCTTCTATATTTCACTCTATTATAGAATAACTCTATTATAGAGTAAATCATTGGATCAAATTCAATTTTATTATAGAGTTACTCTATTTTAAAATGAAAAATAGAAGAACTTAGGGCATCTCCAACTTCACTCTATTTTTCACTCTAAAATAGAGTTTAGAGTAAAAAATGTTCCAATAGTACTCTATTTCTCACTCTATAATAGAGTGAAAAATAAATTTACTCCAAATATAGAATAAGTTGTTTTTTCTTTGTTCATCACTCTATTTTTTATTCTAAAATAGAGTACTATTGGAACAAATTCCATCTATATTATAGAATCATTCTATTTTAGAATGAAAAATAGAGTGAACCTTTGGAAATGCTCTTATACTGTACTATTGGAGATGTTCTTATGCAACTTAAAAATCCGATATTCTCTGTTTTTTTCATCTATAGTCACTTTTCCTTATCCTAAAAAAAATAACGAATGTGTCTTTGTACTGGTGCAATGAGATTTAAATAATTTCCAGAATCGTGAGATTTAAATAATTTTCAGAATCAACAGTTTTTTTGTGTGTTTTTAATTGTTAGTAATCTTGTTTTCCTTTGTGCTACAAGAACATATTCAAACCCGATACACCGAATTTTCTGGAGGAAAGATCTTCAAAGTCGTCATCACAGTGGAAGCCTTGTGCTGATAATAACAAAAACGCCGTGGCATTAGAGAGGTCTATAGAAATGAATAACGGTTACATTATGGTTAGTGCAAATGGTGGACTTAATCAGCAGCGTGTGGCTGTAAGTATATACCAAACTAATCAGTAACGATCTTTGATTTTTCAAGAAAATATGTATGAATAGTGACTGTGTTAGTTTCTTGCAGATATGTAACGCAGTTGCGGTTGCTGCTCTGCTTAACGCCACTCTAGTGCTCCCGCGGTTTCTTTACAGCAATGTCTGGAAAGATCCTAGGTAGTACAACCTCTTCAAAGACTTGGAATTCATAAGAATATTGTTCTGTTGATAGTCTGAGAAAATGGGTAAATTGCAGCCAGTTTGGTGACATATACCAGGATGAACGTTTCATAGAGTATCTGAAAGATGATGTGCATATAGTGAAGGATCTTCCTCAAAATCTAAAAGCCATTGATAACAAGAATCTCAGCTTGGTGTGTTCTTTTTGCATTCTATCTTCCTTTTTCTTTTATCTGCTTTATCATAATGTTTTTTTTCCCATAGGTTACTGATACAGAGCTTATAAAAGAGGCAAAACCAGATGATTACATCAAAAATGTTCTTCCTTTGTTAAAGAAGTATCGAATGGTTCATCTTTTTGGATACTGGGAATCGCCTCGGTTTTGATCCGTTGCCTTTTGATGTTCAGGTGCACAAATATATGAGAGGATGGATGCATCATTAGTTCATTCAGTTTTGGTTCTTGAAAATGATATGTGTTGTTTAATTTACAGAGATTAAGATGTAAGTGCAACTTTCACGCGTTGAAGTTCGCTCCCAAGATTCAAGAAGCAGGATCTCTCCTGGTGAAACGGATAAGAAGATACGAAACTTCGCGGAGCAAACTGGACGAAGCATTGCTTGGCGAATCCATGGCTAAATATTCATCTAAAAGAAGATCAAGAACCATTGAAGTATCTTGCTTTGCATCTAAGGTTTGAAGAGGACATGGTTGCTTACTCTCTATGTGATTTTGGAGGAGGGAGAAACCGAACGTAAAGAGCTTACAAGCGTACCGAGAAGAATCATTTCCCTCTTCTCCTCCAACGTTTGAAGGAATCAAAGTAAAAAAAAACTATACAAAAGATTCCCACTTCAATGGTTTGTAAATTGACTTTTCTCTCTGTCTTTGTCAGGTCTAGTTTCTCCAGAAGAGTTGAGGAAAACAGGAAGGTGTCCATTAACACCAGAGGAAGCAACTCTAGGCTCTTGCTGGTCTTGGCTTCAACAGAGGAACATATATATACTTAGCTGGATCTCAAATCTACGGAGGTTCTTCTCGTATGCTTCCTTTAACAACTCTTTACCCAAATCTTGTGACCAAAGAAACTCTCCTTACCCCACAAGAACTCGCACCATTCAAGAACTTCTCTTCTCAGGTAAAAACGTTCATCATAAGTAGTTATAGCCATCTAAACCGAACTCAAATGGGTTGAACTCTGTTTTGCAGCTGGCTGCACTGGATTTCATAGCTTGTGCAGCTTCAGATGTGTTTGCAATGACTGATTCCGGGAGTCAGTTATCGTCCTTAGTCTCTGGATTTAGAACATACTATGGCAACGGTCACGCACCAACATTGAGACCTAACAAGAAGAGGCTTGCAGCCATCTTATCAGAGAGTGAAACAATAAACTGGAAGACTTTTGAAAGCCGTGTGAAGGAAAATGATAGAGGAAGGTCACAAAGTTCGTCTTAGGCCTTATGGACGCAGTATCTATAGACAACCGAAATGCCCAGAGTGCATGTGTAAATTTTGATTCTTGGAACGTAAAACATTACTGTTCTGAAAATTTTGATGTCTCGTTAGTAAACAAAACAGAATAAAGACATTGTATATCATTGATTCTAGGTTTGTAATCACTATGAAACATTGAAAGATGTTGGGGGCTAGAACCTCTTGAGAATCTCGTACTATGCCTTAACTTCTTCTCTCCAGTTTCCGCTCTGAGGATCTTCTTCCTTCCGAGTCTCGTCTCCGTTGTTGCCTGTAAGATTGAGATTAAAAACACATTCTTAGAGTACTGGAGTGAACAGGCTTAATGGAAAGTTTCCAAAAGATGTCTTCATCAAATCGTGTCCATAGTCTTTAGGAACCAAACAACAGAAAATACTAGAACTTACGCGAAAGCTGAGTATCCAGAACCAGCACTTGCACCAGATACAGGAGCTGCATTACTCCCAGCTGCTAGAGGTGGATTCTTCACATCTCCATCAACCTGATTTAGCCAAAAATATATGAAAAAAGAAGTCAGCAAAGAACTAACCATGCCAGAATCCTTTGATGATTTTCATTCTATACATCTCGGATAAATATACCTTATCCCATTTGGATTTCTTGTTTGGTCTGCCATCACGAGCAGCAATGTCAGTTGGTGCAGAGGGCAATCCAGTAGTAGCTAAAGCTGGAACACCTGAGGATTTGTCAAATTCCTAAAATCCATCAACCAAGCTGACACCTTTTTCTCTAACTCCCTGCAACTTATAAAACACACCTGGGATAGGGATGTTAGGCTTTTGGGGAGCGAATACCGCAGCCACAGGTTGAGTGCCAACGGAAACAAAGTCGAGCCTTTGGTTTTTCTTGCTTTCCTGTTCCTTTCTTTCCCTCTCATGCTTCATGTCGAAGTTCTGTAATTAACACATGAAAAAGGTTCTCTAAATCTCGTAACAACATATGTACACCGCAGATAATGGTTTATAACTAGCAACTACCAATCCAAATGAGTGCCTGACTGATACTAAAACAGTGTATCACAAAAATGGAACAAGATATCAAAGATGCTTCTTACTGAGACAAAAATGCAACATACTCTTACAACGAAAGAAAAGAGAAAGGACCCATAAGAAGGTGGGCGAGTTACCTATTGCATCACAGAAGTCACTAGGGTCATATCCATTGGGGTCAAACACGTCTTTACTGAAGCAAGAACCAGTCTGATCAATATCTTGATAACTCACAGCATGCAACAAGAAGTCAGGATTCCTATATTCCTTTCTATTCCGAACTTCGTTATTGAAACTCTTCCCCATCTTCTTCAAGCTCAGAAACTTATCTATTTTCCTCTGCAATTACATCCACAAACTTGTCAAGTAAAATCCCCCCCAAAAAGGTATCACACCACCAAGCTCCTAACACATCAGACCTTTCGAGAGAAATGCTATCTATAATAATCACACAAAAAAAACATTCAAGATTATAAACATTTGGAGCATCAATAGGGAGCTTACTTGCAGCTCCTCGGAGCACTTCTCTCTGGGCCGTGGAGGAAGGAACTGATCCAACAAGGTATCAGTACTTTCCCCTGACGTATCCTCACCATTCCCAACCCTAGACTCAAAATTCATTGGACTGCTACTCCGATCAGGTCTCAATGATGATTCGTCGTCGTTGTCGAGTGAACGAGGGGTGGCGTGAGCGCTTGAAGGTCCACCAGGCGTTCTGGAATCTTCTCTTTCTTTCTCCTCGTCCATAAAGTTAGCTTCTTCTTCTGGCTGACGGCCACCCTCTCCAGTTCGTTCCACTTCTTCCTGCTTTCTCTGCTCTTCCTCCTCGGCGTCTTCCATCTCTTCGTCATCCTCGTCACTGTAAACGGAGAGTAAAGCGATTCCTTCAGAGTGCTTCTTCTTCGACGCCATGATCAATTCCACACTAGGATTAGCTGAATTCGAATTCGATTGCAAGGACAGATCAGATTTGAGGGGAAGGGAAACGGAAACGAAGAACCTAGGGTTCGTCCGAAATTGAAATCGCAACCCGAACTTTAGATCCACCGAATTCAAAGAAGCCAGTTATGTCTCCATTACTGAAACGACACAGTTTTTAAATTTGGAGCGTTTACTAAATGGACTGGACTTACTCATAGCTATGAAAAACCCATGACTACTGGGCCTTGAACTAATTCTTTGTCAAATCTAGGCCCATTTAGTAAGATTTTTTCTTTTGATGGCTTCTTATATTTAATTTTTTTTATCAAACAGATATTCTATTACTCACACTTGAATTAGTATAAGTAACCAGACCGAAATAGAAATTTGGCCAGCCTTGAAGTTCTGTTACCATTACAATCAGATCCTTGAAACCTGTACAAAATCTCTGCCAGATAGAATGTTGGAGCATGCACTCTATTGCAACACTTGTTAAATGTGTTGAATCTATTAGTGCAAAAAAAAAAAATCAATCAGCACTGACTATTCTTTTGTGCAATTGCAACACTTGTTAAATGGCTATATCACAATGATCCAATTACTTGGTATGATTCCAAGAATAGCTGACTAATTCAATTATTATACATTTATTTACACATCTATTTTATTGTTGATTTTTTTTTGTATGTGGCCACTGCACAAACCCGATCTTACAGGCTTTTCTTTTTTCCATGATCATAATCCAATTACTCAAAAAATCAATCCGCACTAACTATTTTCTTTCTTCAGACATATAAACATTTAATAGTTAAAGCAGTAAAAAGCTTATAATCGTTTGGTCTACAACTTTTATTAGTTCAAATTCCTTGGACTGATGGCGTTGGTGCTAAGAATGGCTGAACCAGTGACTAGTTAGTGAGAAACAAACAGCCTTATTGCACACCGACAATATAAAATTTAGTTATAGATAGAACCGCATGTTGATCCAAATATGTAGACAGAACCGGTGAGTCTTGCAATGGATCCGCATCGCTACCATTTTTCACTGACCTGATTCCAAAACTTTCAAATTAATTATTTTACGGAATAAATAAATAGATTTCAGTATTTGTGTAAGTAACATTTTAAATCAGCTTAATTCGGTATATTAAGGTTTCGAATGGGACTTATATTTCGAAAACGTTATGCAACAAAATCTCTTCTACACCTAATACGCAAAATAAAACAAATCAAAGTGTTCTAACATTAAGCAGCGCAGGGAGCTAAGAACAAAGAAATCAGATATTCGACAGAAACACAAACCAAAAAAGAAGATATCAGTTCTGCACTTGTGCTTCTGCAGCCTCCTTTTCCTCATTGGCCGCAGCCATTAACTCATCAAACTTGTCAGACTTGGCGAGGGTTATCTCAATCTACAAGATTTAGCCAACCACACAGCAGTGTCACAGAAGAATAATCGTGGAACTCAACTTTGATATCTACCACAACCTAAACAAAAGGAAACGCGTATTATCCAGAAATTTAACCTTGGCTTTTTGCACAGGACGTCCTCTTGAATCGTCCTTGATATCCACAGTCATAGTCATGATCTCTACAAGAATAAACAATAAGCAAAACTTAGTCCTAGTAAACCTTTGAAAGAAAAACAATTTGGTCATTCAAGGTGTTCTTACTCTTCTCAACAGCAAAACCATTGTTCTTCAATATCTCAGCTACGGTAACAACAGTAGCAATAGCTGCACAGTTCAAAAATATTCAATAAGAAACCAGAATAATCTTTCCAAATCAAACAAGTTCAGATTCTAAATCTCATGACAATAAATGGAAAAAATGCTATTATAGAAACAAACTTTGAGTTTAATAAACTCAGTTACATTGCTTAAAAACACACACATCATATTTTGATATATACAAACATAACTAAAGAGAGAATCAAATAACATTTACCCATTCCAAGTGCAGACAACTCCACATCTGTGTACTGCTGCATGTACCTCTGTTTAATTGAGAGAGAGAGATAAGAGCCACATAACAACACAGAGCACAACCAATAGCCCATTCAAATACTACAATAGATAGATACTAATTAGAGTAACTCGATCAAGTAGAGTCCTAGGTTTCAAACTTAAAGGGGGCCAGTACCTTGGCGAGATTGACATAGAAGAACAATGGTTTCTTGGTGTGGGAAACCTGAATCCGATTCTTCTTCTGGTTATCAACTCCCAAACTCATGCTCTTTACTCCTTCTGTTATCCCTTCCATTGAAATAAACACTCTTGTCCTCTTCTCTCTCCCACTCTGTCTAACAAACTGATAGAAAAGAGACGATGGAGCTGAGCTTCTCCGTGATAACCAAACCCCAAAAAAACCCTAACTAGATAACGCAAACGACGCCGTTTGGATATATTGTAATGGGCCGGTTTTAGGCCCAAACGGCGCGAATGGCGGAGAATCAGTTAATTATTTTAATTTTTGACATATTGAAATTTATTTAATCCGATCAGATCAGATTCGATTCCAAACACTCGCCGGAGAAGCCATGCCGGTGTTCAAGGCTCCGTTCAACGGCTACTCAGTGAAATTCAGCCCCTTCTACGAGTCACGCCTCGCCGTCGCCACAGCTCAGAACTTCGGAATCCTCGGAAACGGCCGGATCCACGTCCTCGAGCTCTCCCCCGGACCTCCGGGCGTCACGGAGTCCATCGCCTTCGACACAGCCGACGCGGTCTACGACGTCTCCTGGTCGGAATCGCACGACTCCGTACTCATCGCCGCCATCGGCGACGGCTCCGTCAAGATCTACGACACCTCCCTCCCGCCTCCCTCCAACCCGATCCGATCGTTCCAAGAGCACGCGCGCGAGGTCCACTCCGTCGACTACAACCCCACGCGCCGCGACTCGTTCCTCACGGCGTCGTGGGACGACACCGTGAAGCTCTGGGCCGTGGATCGCCCCGCGAGCATCAGGACGTTCAAGGAGCACGCGTACTGCGTTTACCAGGCGGTGTGGAACCCTAAGCACGGAGACGTGTTCGCCTCCGCTTCGGGAGACTGTACGTTGAGGATCTGGGACGTGAGGGAGCCTGGATCCACCATGATCATACCTGGTCATGACTTTGAGATACTGTCGTGTGATTGGAACAAGTATGATGATTGCGTTTTGGCGACTTGTTCGGTGGATAAGACGGTTAAGGTGTGGGATGTGAGGAGTTACAGGGCGCCTTTGGCTGTGCTGAATGGGCATGGGTATGCGGTGAGGAAGGTGAAGTTCTCGCCGCATAGGAGGAGTTTGATTGCTTCTTGCTCGTATGATATGAGTGTGTGCCTTTGGGATTATATGGTGGAGGATGCTTTGGTGGGGAGGTATGATCATCATACTGAGTTTGCTGTTGGGATTGATATGAGTGTTCTTGTTGAAGGTTTGATGGCGAGTACTGGTTGGGACGAGCTTGTTTATGTTTGGCAGCAAGGGATGGATCCAAGAGCGAGTTGAAAACAAGTTTATGTCTCTTGAGTTTCCCTCTTTATTTATTGTGGAATAATGAAGTTGGGAATCTTGCATAAAAAGCCATGTAATTGATGGAAAATTCATACATAGATGATGAACAAGGTTTTCTTATACGTTGTGGTGGTTGATAACGAATAGAACTTTGCTTATGTTCTGCTGTTATAAATAGAGAGAGAGAGAGAGATTTCAAAGTACACATAACATGCTCTGATGAGCAATGATTTATACAAGAGGTTACTTAAGAGTTTGAGGTATGGAAAGAGCTTACTCGTCGAGCCATTCCAAGCTGAACCATTTGGTCCATTTCTCAGTGACTTCGATGCAAAGTCCTGGAACCGCCTTATTGACTTCTTCCCACATATACGAAGCCTTTGTATTGCAAATCACATGGCGGAGAGATTCGAGTGCATCTAAGTATATAAAAATAGAATAGAATTATGGTTTATACAGTTTGATAATTTTATAACAATATGGATGAGTATCAAAATATGGATGTGATATGTGTTCTATTTATAATAATAACATAGATAAAATATGAACATGTTTTATATAGAAAATATTTATTCTTTTAATATTATATATAAAGATTTAAAATTATTTTTAGAAGTTAAAATATAAAGAAATAAATCTGCGTTTTGACGTTTTGATTTCTTTCTTTAGACTGAAGAATCAGATAAATTAATTAATTTAGCCAAAAATGGAAAGAGGAAAGAAAAGAAAGTTGGTGTCCGTACTAATAATTCCACTGGTTGACTTGAAGATGATAGACATTCCCCTCGTTGATCAACATAACTTTGTTTTTTTTTGTGTGCAGAATCTATCGTCAATGTCTCACCTTCTTCTCTCCCGACTCTCCAACCTCTCTCCCAGGCGCCACTCTCTCGTAAGCTTTCTTCTCGTACTATTTAAGATTTTAGCTGCTTTAAAGTACGTATTAGTAGCTTATTTTACCGAATAAAGATATGAACCATATCGCTTAGTCAATGCTTAGTCAAGAGATAGTTTATTAGCTTATTTCTCTCCTGTGGCAGTTGCACAAGACCATTCGCTTGTTTTCATCGTCATCGACCAGCCCGTGTTTTCCGCTTGGCATCGTGGAGAAAGACTCGCCGAGCGACGGCGGCATGGTCGGAGACATCCACTTGTTCGATGCGGCCACGGAAGGGTTAGTCACAGGCACTGACAAAACCTATACCCGAAGAGATCGTTAACGGCGGTACCGTGGTCGGAGCTTCTCATGGATGGTTATTTTTCAAAGACCGGCAAGATCGTTCCCTACGTGTGACCGACTTTTGCAACCCTTCGGCTTTCAAAACAAACGCAACGATGATTCCTATGCCTACATTTACTACTCTCCAACTTTGCCAAACTGAAGTTGTGTGGAATGTGGCAATGTCTACTTCTCCTGGTCAACAAGAAGATGAAGATGATTGGGTAGTTGGTATCAAGTTCTTGGGTAACCAGCTGAGTTTCTGCAGGCCCCGTCGTGACCTTGCGGTGGACCAACGTCTTAGCTCCTTTTAAAATATTCAACAACTCAAATCTCATGTTCTCAAAGAGAGATCAAAAATTTATTTTGCCTGCTCCCGTAGGGCAACTACTTGTGCTTCTGGGATATCCAGTTCCACAAGGACGGATACCCCCCTAAGATCCATAAGCTGCTTTTTCACAACCTTCCCCAGTTGCCCCAGTCCATGTGGGAGCTACTTGATTCGTGTCCCAGAGAGGATCACTGGGTGGAGTCACCATCGGGGGAATCTTTCCTCGTAAAATGGTACATATTACTTTAAGAGATTGATGCCAACCTTGCCAATTGACATGCATGTCAACAACTAGATCATTTCTAATAACCTTTGGCTCTTATGTTATGTCTTTTTAGGTACTCCCGTGTCTCACTTTCCCCTAGCATGTCTACATTGCCGGTAGTTATGGTGTTCAGAGAGGAAGGCACAAAGGATGGAGCAATAAAGATGTGTTACACAGAGGACATTGGAGATATTTGTATCTTCCTATCAAACAGTGAGGCGTTCTGCGTCCCGGCTAGTTCTTGCCCTGGTCTCAAGTCCTAATTCCATTTATGTCGCTTACCGTGTATTTTCTGTTTACGATCTCACGACAAAAATCTTCAATCATTTTGAAAACCCCAAAGATGCACCAGAGAAGATTTCCCGCATCCCTTGTTGGCTTCCACCCTTTTCAGTCTAAGTTTCTATTGTCGCTGTGTTTGGTTCATTTGTGTTATCATCAGGTATATTTCAAGCCAGCCAGCCTGTTTGTTAAACTGTCTTTGTTAAAGATCATAATCTTGTTGAACTTCTCACTTTGTTTGTTTGTTGAAACTCACTCAAGTTTAGTGAAGTCTCTGTCTTTGTTTTTATGGTCTCTTGGTGAATTTTTTCTTTTTTTTTTGGTTGCAAACTGTGAAATTTTCGTTTACTCACTGTCTTTATCCTTTTACGTGTGTTTACAATGACATAGTGAAAATATCTTTCTACATTGTTATATTTTTTTTCTCTATATAATGTGGATTTGTTTCTGTATAGTTAGAAAAACAAATTTATAATTTTGATTTGTTTCTGTATAGTTACAAAATCTGTGAACTGAAAACAAAATATTTGCAAAATTGACAATCAAATTAAAAAAATAAACAGAATTAGTCATACACTCTGCATGTCAATATATTCGTACATTATAGTTTGAAGGTTATTGATTATTTTTTCTCTACAAGAAGTTAAAAATGCAAAATAACTTTATATATATAGACTTTTTCTTCCAAAAGTTGTTAATATTAAAATCGATCATAAAATATAAGAAATTGTTGTGTAGGTATTCTCATAACGACCATAGTGTAGAAATTAATTTGATCTAACTAATAAATTTTTAATATATACTAATTGTTTGTAACATAAAGCTCTTTCTCAAAAAAAAATTGTTTGTAATATATATTCATTTGTTTTTTGTGATTTGCATGTTTTTCAAAAGATTTTTTTCTAAAACAGAATTGTAGTTAATTAGTTGTATCATTACGAAATTCAGTGATACTAGTTTACTTTTCTATTTAGTATTAGCAGTTGTACATAATTGTACTATTGTTGTACCGTTATTTAAATTGTTTTGGGGTATTAAGCTGTATCATTACGAAATTCAGTGATACTAGTTTACTTTTCTTTAGATTTTATATTAAGTGACTCAGTTTTCTACCATCTCATTCTCTCCTCCTAGTCAAAGTTGTGATTGTACGGATTCTTTATTTTAATGGATCTTTGTTGGGTCTTCATCATGGATTTATGCGATTTCTTTCTATATTATTTTGATGTGTTTTCTGTATACAATTTATTTCAAGAGAGTGAAAATATCTTTCTATATGTAAAGAACATGAAAAGGATTTCTTCTTCGTGTTTACAAAACAAGTAATTGTTATAAAAAAGATTTGAGTTCAAAGTAATATTGTGGAATCTTCCGTCAATGTCTCAGCTTCTTCTCAGACGACTCTCCAAATTCTCTCCCCGTAACAGTCCATTCGTAAGATTATCCACTCTCTAGAATTTACTTGTTTTTTTATTATTAATCATTGATTTGAAAGATTCATGAGAAGGCTAGGAGGCTGTTGTCATCGTCAGCAGCCACCAACCCCTATGTATCACTGGAGATAAGTGGGGATTTGAATCAAGATGGAGGAACAATCATTGGAAATGTCCTCCTGTTCGACGCAGCTAAACAAGATGTGCTCACGGTGGAGAAAACAATACCAGAAGAGATGATCGTTGAAGGGAAAGGAGTTGGCGCTTCCCACGGATGGTTATTTATGGAAGACCAACGCGATCATTCCCTAAGTCTCACTGACGTTTTAAACCCTTTAGCTTCCAAAAGAGAAACGACAGTGATTCCTCTGCCTCCGGTTACTTCTTTACCACTTTGCCAATCTAGGGTTGGCGGGAATGTGGCAATGTCCTCTTCTCCTCCTGACCAAGACGATGAGGATGATTGGGTGGTTGCTATCAAGTTCTTAGGTAGACAGCTTAGTCTCTGTAGGCCCCGTCGTGACCTCCGTTGGACTAATATCCAAACCCCTTCATTAGGCTACTTAGATAACTCAAATCCTCATGTATTCCAAGAGAGACCAATGCTTCTACTTGCCTTCTCCTGGAGGTCACCACTTGTTCTCCTATGATATAAAAGACAAGGATCATCCCAATCCCAAGTTTCATGTGTTGCAGTTTCGTGACCTTCCCGAGTTGCCTCAATCCGAATGGGAGATTTTGAATGGGTTCGTGTTACAGGACAGAATATCTGGTGGAGTCAGCCTCCACTGGTGAACATTTCCTCGTCAAATGGTATTTATATCTTTCTTTAACTCTCTGCTAGCTACTTTGTGACTGAAACATCTTTCCTCAGGTACCTCCAAACGCATCTCAATAAAAGGCAGGACTATGAAACGAACCAGTTCATGGTATTTAGAGAGGAGGAGACGTTGGAAGGAGGAAGATACATGTGTTACACTGGGAACATTGGTGATGTGTGCATCTTTCTTTCAAGTAGTGAGGCTTTCTGGTCTCAAGCCTAACTCCATCTACTATATAGGCCAGGGATTTGGTATTTACGATCTTACCACCGGAACCACCACTCCTTTTCAAGGTGCACCAGCCAAGATCTCCTCCTCTTTCTGGCTTCCCCCATTTTCTATCTAGTGGCTTGGTGGTGTATCCTATTTTCATTTGTTGGGGATGAATATTATCATAAATCTCTTGCTGTTGCTTGGACCTGAAAAGGATCCTACTATTTAAATAAATTACTTTTTCTTATAATATGGGACGGCAGTGTAATAAGCAACTGTTTCATGAAATTTGAAATGTTTGAAAGATTCATTATTGTTTTTTCTCTGAAAGAAGGGTAAGATTCATTATTGTTTTATACAAATGGTAAACAATTACTTGCAAGTTCATGAGCTTGAAATTCACATCGTTTGGGAAAAAGGTTCACGGGCTTGAAGCAAAAATAAATTTAAAGATTTATTTATTTATTTGAATTGAAAACTTATTTATTAGACCGTGATTAACCCGAAGTTTTTAGGATGAAGTTCTTAACGGAAGTTAAGAAATTATTTTTTTATTTTAATTAAAAAAAGCTGAAGAATCGGTTTTAAAATTTTTTATTTAAGAATTAGCTTTTAGTTTTTTTTAG
Source organism: Raphanus raphanistrum subsp. raphanistrum (assembly GCA_019706035.1). Taxonomy (NCBI): domain Eukaryota; kingdom Viridiplantae; phylum Streptophyta; class Magnoliopsida; order Brassicales; family Brassicaceae; genus Raphanus; species Raphanus raphanistrum. Next base: position 16,051,521 of record CM033988.1, on the reverse strand, counting down.
TTAAAAGTTAAGAAACAGTTTATTAACTTCCGCTAAAAAATCCAATATAAGAATTCCGGGTTAATCATGCTTCTTAGCATGTTTTAAAGTTATATAGTTATATGTAACAGCGTACCTGAAGTCTGAACAGTTAGCCGATTAGAGGTATTGATGTGTTTACTCGGTACGAGTATTGGATAAGCATACACGTCATTACTGACACGAGTTGCTCATAATTATTGAATTTGAACTCGGCTTGTTCGAAATGAAACCGCAAATTTGATGATGAATTATATGAAAATTATTTATTAAGAGATCAAAGATCGATTACTGAGAGAAAGCTATGAAATCGCAAGAGAATAATAAACTCGAGCACAAAAATAAAATAAACTATGAAAACTCTAATTCTTGTAATCTAATTGCGAATATCTCTATCTTTGCTATTTATTAAAAAATTCATTGATTCGTTCTTTTTATTTTAAGCCGGATTTGCTTTCCTTAACAGTTTTTCTTTTTGTTGCACTATCTCAAAAAGACATTCTATTTTAAAGTTTTATGTTAATTTTTTTCAAAAGCAAAATTTTAAAATCAACTTCAAAAGAATTTATATTAGAAAAAATTGTTTTTAGGCCAAAAAAATGATAACTATGTCCTAATAGAGTAAGCTCATATACTTTATGTCCTATTGACTAATTTTTTTTTCAAAATAGCAATACTGCTCCTAATTTCAATTAAAAATTTCGAAATTACAACTAAAAAATATTGTTAAATATTAAAATATAATTTTAACTAAATTAATTATAAATGTTAAAAATCCCAAAAATCCTAAACTTCAATTTTTATTTTTTATCAAAAATGATTTTATAATTTTTTTTTAAAACTTAAAAATTGATTTTATAAATCACGATTTTTTATTTTAAAAGAAAATCGTTTTTCTTTTTTTTTAATAAATCGATTCTTCTATTTTTTATAAATCAATTTTTATTTATAAAAAAAAGAGTTTCTATTTTCTTAAAGAAAAATCGATTTCTATTTTTTTATAAATCGATTTTCTATTTTAAAAAACATTTTTTTTAAAAAAAAATTGATTTAATTAATAAGTTTAAGGAAACTCAATATTTCCAAATATTCACTTCCCATATTTTTGAAACTGATTATAATTATCCATAGAGTGTAGATTACGGAATGTGTTTTCCAAATATTTTTAGATTACTATTATTTACGTAGATTACGTATTCTAAACATAGTAGATTCAATGAAAACAGTGGATTACATTTTCTACTATGTAGAATGTCAATTCTACTTTTTAGAACAAAAATATGAAATTATGATTTAAACATTTTTAAAACTGAAAAATATCAATACGTAGATATAGGTATTTCATCAGTATTTACAATTTTCTAAATTTTTTTTGTTTGTAAAACTATTTAATTTTATTTATTTTAGAAAATACTAAAGGGTATTAGAGAAAAAATGGTACAAAAAATTAGTCTAACATGACATAATTATCATTTTTTGGTCTAAAAAACAATTTCCCATTTATATTTTATATTATGCTCCTTCTATTTGTGATACTTAATTTAAATTCATAAAACTTATAAATAAACAGCACATATATAAAAGTATTATAGAAATATTAATTAACAAAATGATACAGTAAATTATATAAATTTACATAGAAATGCATAATTAAATATTAATTACAAGTAAAATACTACATTATTCTATCAATCTATTTTCGTAATATTTTCATATATGATCAATTATTTCATTTGTTAAGTTTTCTTCTAATATTGTTGTTATCTAAATCTAGTTTTGAAAAAAAAAATATTTTAAAGTTTTATTTAGTTTTATTTGTAAAATTTAAAATTATAAAAGAAAATTTTAAATATTTATGATTTATAAAATTTTGAAGAATTAAAAAGATTAAAGAACAAAATATTTAAGAATTATAAATATAATTTGTAAATGTAAAGACCAAAATGCAATGAAAAATATGAAACTTCAAATTTGAAATTTTGAGTAGTGACACTCTATATTTGAAGTTTCATAATGTCTTTTGGAGATGCTCTAAGGATTGGATTCGTTCTTTCGCTATTATCCAAAAACAGAGTTTTGCTGTTGTTAGTGATTGTCGATGTTTTCAACAATTATATAAGATGCTATAATTCGCTTACAATCGTTCCTAACTACGAGCCACTCTCCACGCTCGCTGGAACACCAAACCAAACAAAAATCTGGGGCATACCAATAATTTCTTAAAATCAAAATCTGATTTATTAGCATTTGTGTTAAAATTAAAATATTATAAATAATATATATATATATATATTAATTTAAATTAACTGACAATATCACAATTTATTTTATAAAAAAATTAATGAAGAATATTCATTATAATTTTTATACATTATAATGAAATATCCGATAAATTTTTATACACTATAATTTTATACATTATAATTTGTGTAAATACATATAAAATATGTGTGTATATACACATATCTGAATGAAACAAAATATTCTTTGAAACTTCTAATATATGTATTCAAAACAAATTTTATTGATACTATAACTTTCATTTAAATTCTAAAAATAAATAAATATAATATTATTATGAATTATATTATATTATATAATATTATATTATATTATATTAATAATCATTATATTTTATCATGATAGTATATTTTTACATTTTTATAATGTTATAATATGTTAATATTATAATTTATTATTAAATATATACAATATCTCATAATCAATCAGTAATATCACGGAAATTCACCAATTTCTAACCGATGTATTTATGTACAAATCACATAATATTACTAAAACTACATTTATATACGACTGCAAACTTCCGCAGCTAAATTCGCAACTTCCACAGCTTTGGTCTTTGGACTTTGTCGACAGATATATTCCGATTCAAATTTTTATATTTTGTAATTTATCTTCTAAAAATATAGATTTACTTTTCATTTATTTAATGTCAAAAAGTTGTAAGAAATGTTTAGATGATATGCATGTTCCATGGAAATAGTATATCTCAATGTTTTAAGAGAATTTGCTTGTTGTTTTCATTGATAAATAGCTAGATATCCGTTGACAAAAAGTTAAAATATTTTTATAGAATAGAAGATTAAAACATTAAAATTCTAGTTAAATCAATTATATATAGGGGAAATTTTATAATTACACTTTGTTAGGTACCACTTTTCACTTTTACCACCACTTTAGAGACATTTTCACAAATACCTTGTTCATTAGTGCACAAAAGACAATACTACCCTTTCCTTAGTTTCTTCTCCATCGCTACAGTCGAAATCCACCGACTCGGGAGGACTCGCGAATCTCGCCGTGCTTGCCACTCGTACTGCTACTCCGACGGCGACAACGCCACCGCATCAATTCGGGATACGGAGACGAATTGGTGGAGAGCCACGCAGTTCGATTCGTCTCTCCCCCGGAAAACTCTACTACCGTTGATTCAGAGGAGGATCGTACAGTTCCTGATGATTCGATTCCTTTGGAGAATCTGTTGTCATCGTCTTCAAGACTGGAACCTCCAGCGACGAAGCTTAAAGGTTATTATTTTCTCTGTTTTTCACTCAATTCTCTGTTTTTTATGGAACTTTGACTTTTGGCTTTTGTATGTAAATTTTAAATACATGCCAAGAAGTTAGTATTAACTTGGTCTCTGATTTGGAATAGACCAGGATCGATAATGAACATAGAAGAATCATCAAAAAGAAGACCTTTCTATTGCTCCCCTGACGACGACGACTATTATGACGAGCAAACACCCGACAACCTTACTCATGAACGGGTTTTTATTTATCTGTTTTTATGTATCTGTTAGTTGTGAAAGAGTATACTAGTTTTATGAAGAGTTTATATAACTTATAACCCCTTATAAACCTTTATAAAGCTCAGATATACTAGTTTATAAACTATTATATAAACTCATAGATGAAAATGCTGATAAATAATAGCTGGCTCATATATCTCAGATATACTAGTTTCATGAAGAGATTATATAACTTATAACTCTTTATAAAGTATCTTATAACTTATTAAAAAAGCATTTATAAACCATTATAAAACTCAGATATAATTATAAAGTATTATGTAGCTTATAACCCTTTATAAACCTTTATAAAACTCACATATAATAGTTTATAAAGTATTACGTAGCTTATAACCCCTTATAAACCTTTATAAAACTTAGATTTACTAGTTTCATGAAGAGATTATATAACTAATAACAATTTATAAACATTTATAAAACTCAGATATACTAGTTTTTTTGGAACACAGGAGCAGCCACAACATGAAGAAGACAATTTCAAAATTTTCCTGATGCGGCGATGATGGTGATCCTCCTCTACTGGAAAATTGATTCGATTTTACAGTCAGTTACAATCAATTTCATGGTTGTTATTGATTATGTGAAAATATATTCCGAGGGGTTAAAGTGATGCAGAAACTGGGTGATTTCAATCACTATCTTTTTCTTCTTCTTTAAATTTCTTTTGTTTCTTCCTTGGAAGATTTTTGATTGATGATCAAAAGCATGTTTCTTTGTTTAGCAGTTTACAAAATTTATAATAATTTATAAGAGTTTATGAAAATAATTTATAAAGTTTATACACCATTATAAAAAATTATAATAAAAAAATTTATAAGGGTATGTAAAATTTCTGAAGCGGTGGAGCATTGCTTGCTGTCCACATGTACCTCACATCTGCCACGTATCATCATCTCTTTACAAAGCCTTATAAGGGTATGTAAAATTATTTGTAAGAGTATATACCATTAATAAAGACATATAAAACAAGTTATAAAATATATAAACCATTTATAAATGTTTATAAGAAAGTTATGAAAATTTATAAATAATTTATAAGGGGTATGTATACTATTAATAAGGGTTTATAAAAGTATGTAAATAATTTATAAGAGTTTATAAAAATAATTTATAAATTTTATACACCATTATAGAAGACTATAAAACAATTTATAAAAGTATGTAAAATTTCTGAAGCGGTAGAGCCTTGCTTGCTGTCCGCATGTGCCTCACAATCTGCCACGTATCATCATCTCTTTGCAAAAGTATATAACTATTTATAAAGGTTTATAAAACTATTTAAAAGGGTGTATAAAACTATTTACAAGAACATATAAACTATTTATAAGAGTTTATACGTTTATTTATAAGTGTTTATAAATTAATTTACAAGATTTATAAATCTATTTACAAAGCCTGCACGTGTTCTTTAGTTTTATGGTTTCAATATTGTGTATTTGGTGTTTATGAATATATAGAATCTTTTTATAATGGTCTATAAATCATTTATAAGAATATTTAAAATTATTTATAAGGGTTTATAGATAAATTTATAAATCAGTTAGAAGAGTTTATAGATCATTTATAAATTCTCAGTTCTGATGTTCTTTTTATTTTGACAAGAAGGGGGCAAAGGAAAAATGGATTAACATATTTTCTTTCTGTGATAACAAACTTTAATTTATAAGGGTTTATAAACATAATTTATAAAGGTTATACACCATTATAAGGGATTATAAAATAATTTATAAAAGTATGTAAAATTTCTGAAGTGGTAGAGTCTTGCTTGCTGTCCGCATGTGCCTCAGAATCTGTCATGTATCATCATCTCTTTACAACGCCTGCACGTGTTTTTTAGATTTATAAATTTAATATTGTGTATCAAAGTGTTGGGCTTTAAGCCGAAAGGGTTTAAAGATGTTTATAAAGATTTTATATCAAATTTATAAGGATTTATAAAAGGTTTAAATAAGTTTATATAAGATTTATAAGTGTTTATAAAAGGTTTTAATGGGGTTTGAAGAGTTTATATAAAGTTTATATAAAAATATAAATGTTTCTAAACCATTTAAATATTTATATCACTATTTATAAATGCTTATAAAACCATTTATGAACCATTTATAAATTTTATAAAAGCTTATAAAACCATTTATGAACTATTTAATCAGTAAACTGTGAAAACGTAGGGCTAGTCTTCATAGCCTCAACCAGCTCAGAAAGATCAGACTCAATCTTCTCCGAGGAGTTCATTTTTACAGCTGCAATGTACAGCCACGAAGCAAAGTTGCCAGATTCACCAACCAAATCCACATGCACCTGAAAACAAACACTACACAATTGTATAAAAGTATAAAACACAAACAAAGTATAAACCCATATACACTTCCAGGGACATATCAATGCATAATCCATCGATTCATTAAATTGCCTACCCAACAATCAAAGCCACATGTAAAAAATACACACGGCTTTCTACTCGAGGCATGTGACATAAACAAAAAGCTAGAGTCTTGGCTCATGGTGATAGACCAGGGCATGCACACAAACTACTAAGAGACAGACTCAAGAACTACAAAGAGCATACTTGGCCAAGAGTGACAGAAAGCAAGTGTCCGGTGGGAAGACCAGGACGGCTACCACCTAAAGAGCGAGAAGAGAAAGCGCTGCTATACAAGAGCCTCAATTTGCCTTAGAGCTTGTCAAGACCCTCAATAAGATCCACAGGTTTACCAGCGAATTCGAGCTGTTTAGCAGCAGTCTCAGCTCTTTGTAGGTTATTTACACTCGCTACGAGTCCTCTGTTTATTCCCGAAACCACACTCTGCAACCCTCACAACATCATAATCACAAAAGAGATTCTTCAAATTTTAATTGAATCAGCCTCACTCACCAGTAACTTGACATTCAGCGATTTGATTCCTTCGTTATCTCCCGATGTCTCCGGTTCGCGAAAGGAGACCTCCCCGACGGTTGATTTCACGACGAGGTTCTCTTTTCAGGTGTAGTGAAGCTTAAACGAGACGATCTCGGAGTGGCGATGAGCACCAGATCTCGTCGGACGTTAGTTCGTCGATGATGATGATGAGGATAGGTTTGATTTAATTAATCAGGGGTAGAATAGTATTTTATCTTATAAATTTTTAAGGGTAAAGTTGATTAGTGTATTTTTGAAAAGTGGTATCATGAAAGTGGTATTAATGACAATTTCTCTTATATATATATGTAGAGCTGGTCTTGATTCAACCCATGTGAAACATTTGCATAGGGCTCCCATTCTGTGAGGTTCCTTTTTTTAAAAAAAAAATTCCTTCTATATATTGTAATAATGAATAAAATATTAAAATTTAAGAGAAAAATATTAAAAATAATTTATAAAATAATATAAAATTTATAACTTTGATATTAACAAAATTATAGTGCATATTAAAACGAATTTTTTGTTTTTAAATTACGAAATTTGCAACTGTTTTAAAGGAATTAGCTGATTTTTTTCAAAATGTAAAAAAATTGAACAAAATTACATAATTTTTTTATTTCGCTTATCCGAACAAAATTACATTTTTTTTTAGATCTCAGGTCCGGCTCTGATAATAATATGTTGAGAACTTGAGATAGTTACTAAAATATACTCCGAAACAAACCATTGTTTTCGTGAAGGAACCAGAACTTTCCAGCCGTTGGATTGAGAAAAGTCCGCCGGTTATTCTTACTTTTTATTTATTGTCGTGTGCATAATCAGTCAACTGACAAGTGGCAACTGACACCTGAGTCAGAAAATCAATCTGTCTTAAACGAGTCACAACCGTACGCGTGTACATCACGATATATTCTTAGTCACTGCCGCGTAGCTGAAACTAACCACACTGCTTTACAACTAGCGAAGGCAAAACCAACGTGAGAGTAACTTTGCTTCCCGTGTTGCGTTGATTTGCAGAACACGGCAAGAATTGTTTGATTCCTCTCTTATAAGAACGCGTGTTTCAACACTTGCGTTTCCTGGAACACACACACCCCATCTCTCCTTCTATTTATACTTTTCTCCAACAGGGTTTACTAAACTGTAAATTATCCTTTCTTCCTTCTCTCTCATTTCTTCTGAAGTTCTTTGAGACCAACATTGAAGTAAGCGCTAACACTTCCCAAGAATCTCTTTCTCTAGGTGAGTAATAGTTTAGATTCACAACAATAATGTTTGGATAAAATCGTTTTAGTTCAAGAAAAAACAATGATGTTTGGATTTTCTTTTTTTTTTTTGTAATGAAGATTTCTTTCTTTTTTTTCATATTTGTAACTTTGTTTTTTCTTTGTGTGTGTAACAGTTAATATGAGCCGTATAAAAGATCATCCACCAAGAGTGTTCTTCCGCTGTGGAAACCCATTCAAGATTCTATTTCCCAAGACCAACAATGCACGCATATCTCCAAATCTTCTCTCACTTGTTGAACAGTTTCGAGACAGACTTGATGTTATCGATTAGAGTACTTATACCAAAGGATGATGGGAATGCTATTCTCACTCTTTCTTGGATGAAGGAAGCAATGGCATCTCTTTGTGAGACACACAAGAGTATCAGGGACACTCGTGACCGATCTAGAGCTTCCTGTCTCGGACTTGGAAGAAAACTTTATTTATTTCTACTCTGGCATTACCTTGAAGCTCCTTGAACTCTGCAACTCCTTCACCTCAGAAATCGACCGTCTCAACCACGGAAACCTGTTACTCAAGTTTGCTTTTAGTAAGCTGGAGACGAGCAGTTGTTCTGAGGAAAATTTTTTGTCGCATCTTGATAGTTGGAGGCAGCACATGGCTTCCAAGAACCCGAGAATCGAAAACTGCGGCGCGATTTTGAGTAGTCTTGTTGAATCATTGAAACAACATCATCATAGTCTCTCCAAGAAGAAACTATCTGGAAAAGGAAAAGTCATCCTACGAGCTCTATATGGTGTAATGGTCAAGACTCTGTACATAACCAGCGTGTTTGCTGCAGTGTTTTCTGGTTCTTCCGATAATCTCTGTTATCTAACCATTCCAAAGGAGATGGAGAAGGTTCCATGGGCGCAAGCTTTCATGGAACTGCAGAACATGGTTAACCCGGAGATCAAAAACGCATTCTTATCAGGCAGGTTCACCGTTATTAAAGATCTCGAGGCAGTTGAATCAGGTGTGAAGAAGCTTCACAAAACGGTCCAAGAAGGGTCGGTTACTAATGTATTGATAGAGGTATTGAAGAAATCAGTGATGGAACTCTCGGAGGGGTTTGATTTTGTCTCCAAGGAAACAGGTTACTTGTTGAAGACAGTGATCTCTGCTCGAGACGCATTCGTGGGGAGGCTGTGGACCGAATATGAAGAAGAGTTAGGAGTCAAATTGCCCATGATTATATGTGTTAAAAGACTTGTTTGTGAATAGTATGAGTGTTTTGTTTCATGTTCAGTAACAATAACATTGTAACCAGAAATTAAAAATGAAAATAATAATAAAAATCTAAAATCAGAACAAAAGTGTACGAAAGATCATGTCCAAGCTACTGATAACCAGTGGACCACAATTTTCAAATAGTGTTCATGAATATTATACAACATTTTCATATAGTGTTCATGAATATTATTTTAGTAGCATAATTTTATTAGAAACTAACTGGATCTTCATTCGCTATCTCTGTCTAAATTTTTCTTTCAAACTTCTTCAAATCTCCCCTTATTAGAAAACAAGGATTTCATTCAGGGAAAATGATCATTTAATTCCTCAACAAATTGAAATTAACACATTTACTAGATTTTGATCCGCGCTTTGAAAGCGTTGATTTTTCTTAAACTATAAACAGTTTAATATGAATTAGTATTTGTTGATTGTTGTACATTATTGTTAATATTAAAGCATATAATTTTTTACAATTATATAAATTATAAATTAGTTTATTTGAAATTTTGCATATATATCTTTTATGTAAATTTTTAGGTCTGTGCATTTTATTTGGATCCAAAACACGAACCGAAACCAAAAATATAGATTCGGTTATGATCCACTAAAATACTTATTGGTTATTTTAAGACCCGTAAATTTTGGGTCTGGTTCGGATCATACGTGAGATCCATAAGATACCCAAAGCACTCATCTTTTTACAAAAGTTAGAATATTATCCCTTATATATTAATTGAGGAACATTACAACATTTGAATGTAGTCACGTGTCATCACCACGATGATTTTCGGAATTCTTAGAAAAATATGTTGGTCCATCTAAATATATATTATTATTTTATAAAATTAATTATCAAATTGATTAATAATGGATAAAAAATATTCTTCGTTCTTTTCCTAAACAGAAGCTACATAATTATTTAATATGAGTAACATATATATATATATATGACAATTAATAATTTTGAATAATAAATATTTGATAATAATTTTGCATTCTCCATCTTTTTGTTTAATTTGTGATGTTAAAAAATTTAAACAATCACATTAAATATATAATAAAAATATAGTTTTTTCTTATATGTTATATTTTGAATTTTTAAAACAACTATAAATTATTAAAACTGTTAAAATCTTTTTTTTTTGTTCACAAACTGTTAAAAACTGTTAAAAATATTACAAATGAAAAATTTGTTGGTTTACTTTTTTTTGTTATAAAAAGATACAAATGATCATAAAATCATATGAATATGAAGTATCATAGTGTAGATATTCAGATTATATATTTTTTTATTTTTTTCAGTAAACAATATATTATTATACGATTTACTATTGAGATGGAGATGCACAAATGATAGAGGTCCTGGCCATGAATTTTATGCCGTAGACAAATATTTTATTACATTGATTTTCTTTCCATATTTCATTTTTGTAAATATTTGTAATATTAAACATATATTATAATGTGTTGTGCACACATAATTTTAAATCGAGCATGTATGCAAATATATTAAACAATTATCTTTAAATTCAATACGATTAGAGAAATATATGGTAGCAACACGAACGTTATACTATGTTATAAATATGTTTACTGTACAATTAATAATATGTTAAGTTTTAGACTTATTGGTTTGTCAATAGGCACGTATAATATGTTAAGCATCACTTTTATAATTAGGCATGTAAATATTAATCCTCTTTTATGGGTCCAATAATAAAAACTAATGCCAGCTAAATATAAGGTAGTTTCTGATTTATTGGAGTTGTTTCTGATTGGAGTTGTTTCTGATTTTGTGCTAATCCCCTCTCTTACACACAATTGTTAATCTCTTTACTCTCTAATTTGTTTCTGCAGATAGTTACTCTGAAACAATCCTCAAGGGTAACTTTGAAAAGTATTATAAACCCAAAAATGCCGTCTAAGATGAACAAGTGTTGGCTGATAATAGCAGGAAAACAATAAAATTGAGAGAAAATTTCATTTTCTGTATGCTGCAGTTTTCAGTTCTACTTTGGAAAGGAAAGAGGAACAACTACAGACATTAAAGCTCTTTAACCCAAAACAAAGTAAGAAGAACATTCACAAATCAGCATATGCAATTGTCATTAATCAGCATATCATCAATAAAGAATTCGTCAGAACCCACAAACAAACCAGGAGAGTGCTACAATCATTTTATTCACCCAAATTTGCCTCTGATATTCTCTGCACATTGATTTAGAGTTTCAAGTTTTTTTAAAAAAAAAAAATTGGGGAAAAATATAAAAAGGCCAGAGGTGTTACCAAATGAATTAGACTAACCACGTCAGTTAAGTATTTGACGTGGACCTTTTAAACCTCTAATTTTGTTAAAACAACATACACATGAATTCTAAGAATTATTTTGTATAATCTATAGTTGGGGAATAAATGTGTTAATTTCAATTTGTTGAGGAATTAAATGATCATTTTCCCATTTCACTCATGATATTTATCAAGAGTTATTTGGAATTATTAGATAGCTGGTTTTATAGACAAAATTCACTAGAAACAAATACCATCTAATAAGACAGGTATTTCAAAATAAATAAATAAAACAATTTTTTGATCTTGTACGTTTAGTAAATTCTACATCTCTGTCTCTTCTTGATTAGCTTTGGTTCTTGACAGTGCGAAGACTACCTCATGTTTGATACGCACACATAGCCATACCTCCTCTGTGTATACGTACTGCCTGTGAGGATTCACATAACATTTTCATGAAACGTTGAGAGCGAGAGAGAGAGAGAGAAGGGGTCATATGTAGATGACACGAAACAAGGAGAAAATGACAAAGTTTAATAATTAAGAGCATTAAAGAGTTGCAAGCACTAACCGGCTGAATCTCTTTCTCCCTCATTGCTGATATTTCTTCACTCTTTTTGATCTTGCTCATCTGATGCGCACTAACTAGCCGAAACAAAAATGCAAAGCTTGCATAGTTACAGATCATATCATCGAAGTCATCATCTTCTGCTCTAGAGCTGCTTCTGTTGAGATTCATCTCTAAGTATCCTGATGAGAGTCTATGAATATTCATATAAACAAAAGCACAGCTGCAGAACATAACAAAAAAAAAACCCTAAAGATGAGAGAGACCAAAATAACCATAGAAGATCAAAAAATGCAGAACTTTTTTGGTTTGTTCCATATACAGTTTATTCTTCTTTAAGATATGATTACAGTTTGAAAAATAGTAAAACAATTGCTATATACAAATCTCGTTTGGTTTGTCCACTTTTCAAAAAGTTTGTGTCATGGTTTGGGTTTTGGTCATGTTTTAATTTGTCCACTTTGTATCAAAACATTTTGTGTTGCTTTTTTGTCAACTCTATTTTTCTAAAATTATATGTTAGTTATCGATAATGATTAAAATATATGGATATGATATTTGTTGCATTGATAAGAACTACAGTACTTAAGATTATCTCTTCTTTAGTTAAGCTAAAAATTGCATATATACCTGAATATCAGACTCCTAAAAGATATATGTGCAGCATCTTTGCACATATATGATATATTCTTATTTTTATTTTAAAATTCCACCAAATTTCTCATCAAAATCTCTGTTAAAATCCTTAAAATCCAGATAGATTCAGCTAAATCCCGTTATAAATGAAATCCTTGATATTTTTCTAAATCTCTATTCCAATAAGCCCCCATAAAGCTTTCCTTTTGTCTGTATAAGCAGTTGGAGTAGTCGTTGGTTTCCTCTCATTTCTGCGTTTTGATCGTTACTCTTTGTATGTTTGGTTTCTTCTCTCAGATATGAAGGTTCGTTTCCTCTTTCTATTATCTCTTGTTTTGTTGTTAAGTCTCCTTTTTTTAAGTCAGTCTCCTCTACCTTTGGGTAGGCCTGTCAAATATGGTAATACCGAACCGAAATAGACTATATAAGCAATAAATTGGGGTTTATCCGGACCAATGTTACGCGCATCCGGAATACCATGGAATCTTCGTAAAGTTGATCGTTATGAGTCATACGATGAATCTGAATGGGAAATTCAGTGGCAAAAACAAGGAGATTCATTAGCTCGTTATTTAGTACTACGACTTAACGAAATAACAGAATTCATCAAAATTATTCAAAAGGACTTTTGGGGTCTCTATGAAAATTTAGAAAGCATAGGCTTTGATAAAAAAAAGAATCCAGAGTGGAATGAGTTTGGTTTCGGTATATACCATATAAATCGAGTGTATATGATTTTATAAAAAGTATAGGATCTGGAATGCTTATGTTTATAACCGAATAAACTGAATAAACCAAAAAAACGATAAAAATAAAAACATATATATATATATATATACACATTATATAACAATACATGACAATTGATTATGACAAGTTTGAATAATAAAATAGCCGTTTGCCGTCGAAAAAAAGACAATTGATTTATTATATAAGTTAATTTTCTTGTTAATAGTTAATATCATATACTTATAGATAAAAGAAGTCATGACTTAGACCATCTCCAAAGTATTTCCTTATTTTTTCCTCTATAATAGAGGAACTCTATAATAGAGATGTGTTCTTCTCCAATGTATTTCTCTATTTCTTCCTCTAAAAAGGAATATTCTTAAAAGATTCTTTTATTATCTTACAACTAAGACCTTTTATTTATAAATGTTGAAAATTCACTCAATCATGTAATTTTTAATTTTCATAAGATTGCAATATTATTTAAACTAAATTTTTATTACAAAAAGCTATCATATATAATAAAATAAAATAAAGTAGACATTACCTAACCATAAAACTATATTTTCACATAAATAATTTGTTAATGCATTTCAAAGTGAGAAATAAATATTGATTAATATTTATGTTGAACTTAAAGATTTTTATTAATATGTTAAAAATATGTAAAACTTTTAATAGTTAAATTTTAGTTTTAGTTTCAGTTAAATAAAACGTTAAATTTCATTTGTTATTTTTTTTCAATTTTGAATAAATTAATAGTATTTTTATTTATGATTATTTATAATTGTGAAAGTTTAAAAATTATTATGTAAACTAAAACTGTGTTATTATATGTAAAAAGAATTATATTTATCTATAAATATGTATTTTAGTTATAATCATAAAAAGTTAAAGGACCATTTTGCAAATAAAAAAGTATGCCTCTATTATAGAGGAATGCTATTCTTTCCCCTAAATATAGAGGTGAAAATAGCAAATCCCTATTTTAGGGGAAGAAATAGAGATGGGTTGGAGTAGATTTACTCTATTATAGAGTATATAGGCAAATATAGCATAGGGTTGGAGATGCTCTTAAAAACCCTTAAACAATAATAAAAAAAACTCACAGCAGCCGAAAGGTTTAATATCTTACTAGGTGACCGGACCGCACCCTGTGCGGACATGATAAAGTTTAAAATATGGATTACATAGTGTATAACTTTAGAAGTAATAGATTGACTCGGGATCATTAGGTCACCGTCATTTGGAGAAACCTCTAGCCATGGAGAAAAGTCGATACTCAATATTTGATATTGGACGAGAGGGAAAAAATATTTGGAAAGATGTTAGCTCGAGTATGAAGAGGTAGTTATTGTGTGTATGTATAATTGCAAAGTCCCAAAATAGTTAGTGTTTTTAAGAAGATACTTTCATTAAAACTCCGACTTCTAAATAGTGTATAGTTTTAGAAGTAACTGATTTTATATTATCCTCTATAATTAGAATTGTATTGTATGTGTTGTAATATCGGGTTTCAGGTGAATAATAGTATTATACTAAATTGTACTCCCTCCGTTCCTAAAAAATTGATGTTCTAGAGAAAAAATTTGTTTCAAAAAGATTGATGTTTTATATTTTCAATACAATTTTTGTCAACTAATAATGAAAAATTGTGAAGTTCAAAAACATTAATTAGGAATTTGTAAAATCTTATTGGTTTAAAAGTATAGGGAATATAAAATTACAGAAAACAATGCATTTATAGCTAAGTTTTAATATGTTTTATTAAAAATCGTGAAAATTCTAAAACATCAGTCTTTTAGAAACAGAGGGAGTAATTAAATTATTTATGTACAAGTATTAAAAGAAAATATAATAAATTTCAAAATATTATCCATAAATATTATCCATAAATAAAATTTAATTACATAATCAATAAACGACATAAGTTTATGAAGTAAAAATTCTCGATAAAGAAAACCAAATCCATTAGACACCTGAAAACAATGTATTAGATTTGGTAAGCTATTGGATCATATAACATTATTTGATAGATATATAATTATTTCAAAATTTTATTGAACGTAAAATAATATTAAATGACATACCGTCGTAGAAATAGGCGGAAAGCTAGATAATAATCAAATAAAATAGGTCTGGTAACTCATCACTACCCATCTTGCACATCCTTGTAAAAAAAAATAATTCTAACAGTTTATATATTAAAACTTTAATATTTGAAAAAGTATATTAAAATTATGTACCCTGACTACGGAATATTTTGAAAAACTTGTTTGTAGACAACATTCAATGTTTTCGTCTGCTGCTTCGATTCTTTACCAGTTATTAGTACCATTACATAAGCCATCTGCAACATCCATGTTACGAAGACACATAATAGGAGCACCCACCTTGAGCTTCACACGATGTCTAGACACTCCAGCCACTTTAACACTGTTCAAAAACTTCGCAGGATAGGTCACATTTTCTTCTATGTCAACATCAGATGGGATAATACTATCCGAGTTAAGGTAAACCTTCTCTTCACCTGAAATTATATGTAAATCTTTTCTTTAGTGACCTCTTATTGGTAGTGGAACATAAGAGTATCAGATTCAACATGTTATCTGGCAACTGCGAAAGCATGTAATCATTAATTTTATCCACTTCATCATTTGTGGGAGTAAGAATGGCTCGATGACTATACAAATCCTTATCTGTTGAGGTTTGAAAAGCTTGTCCATAAACCTCTTTTGCCATAGTATCAATAGGACCTCCTCCATTATTTTCTATCAGCAAATCATAAGGGATATCAATCTCAACTTGACCGTCGTTAAGCAAAAACGTTTGAGTATGTATCTGGAATCCACACACTATATTTCTAGCTGGGTATAGTTGTCGTTTTAGTGGACTTACCTTGCTTCAAAATTGTCAATCATTAAAACAAATGTAGTGCCGAAACTATACCTTTCCACTTTTTAATAGAACAGAACCTGATAAGACAAATGATCATTGTGGACATGTTTAACATACTGTAATCATATACTTATTTAGCATAACAGCCTCAAAGAGTACACATCAACTTGACATCACTGCATATAATATAAAGTTAGGTTAATCGTATGTTTATTCAAACCTCAGCAAATTGATCAAAGGAAAAGCCTAGGTATTGTAAACTTACTTTTGGTCACGTAACTCAATCAATAGCCTCAAATTATCTTTTCCTTTAATGACTTTGTTTTCAAGAGATCCGAAGTTCACTATTTGGCCAATAACGTCTACAATATAAAGTTAAGGTGAAATTAAAATCCCAGTTAAATCATTGCATACGGAAAAATAAAAAGAAAATTAAGTAATCGTAGGAATTGACTAACCAACCAAACGACTGTTGTCAAACTTTCCATCAATAATATCACTGTAATTCACAAGATACTTCTCCGGAACTTCACTTGGGAAGTCATCCGCTGGTCCAACAAAAGTAGTTTGAAAGAATCCAATTTTTTAGGGATGCGCAGGTGGTTCGATAATCACCCATAGCATCGTACAGTTTAAATAACTGGATGGCCTTTGCATCGCCCTCTTTTAGTTTCCCTTCAAATTGTTTTATGAGCTGTTCACCAACTTAGAGCATGAATTCTTGTCCCCTAGACAGTGATGAGACTAAGTTTAATTAGTTGGATTGAAAAAAACTTGCGCAAAACACCTTAGTCTAAAATATAATACCATTATATACTTACTTCTTTATCGGCAAAAACCATTTCGATGGTGTTTTCGGAATTTCTGTTGTAGTTTCTTCATAAACGAAGGATCGTAACCTCAATACGCTATGTATCTTTTCACGGTCTCAATTGCCTGATAAAAGACACTCGATTTTTGGTAGCTTGAACCATTGCCATAACGTTATTAAAATTTTGGTATTCCCCTTCAATCTCTCTTGTAATATCTAAGACTTTAGTATTGCGTTTATATATTGACGAGCTTTCCAAATGTTTGAGATCTGCATGCAATATATTTTTTGCATTTAATTGCCTGATGTCTTGCGCAAGTTTTCGAATTAGAATATAAGGAAAGTGATTAATATTGTGTGATGAATTTAGAAAGATTATGA
Source organism: Raphanus raphanistrum subsp. raphanistrum (assembly GCA_019706035.1). Classification (NCBI taxonomy): domain Eukaryota; kingdom Viridiplantae; phylum Streptophyta; class Magnoliopsida; order Brassicales; family Brassicaceae; genus Raphanus; species Raphanus raphanistrum. The sequence continues at coordinate 16,033,959 of CM033988.1, read as the reverse complement.
AACTGAATACAATGTAATATTAATTTGCAAAATTATTACATTCGCAAGGAATAAGGCATCTTTATATTGTCAAGTCACTAAAATAAATGATGATTTCCTATTCTTGTCTTTCAATTTAAATTGATGGCAATTTTTATTACAAGTATCAATCAAGTTTTGTCTTACAATATTCGATTTAATTCATATTTTAATTAGCATTAAGTTATAAAATATATAAGGTAACTTAGAATATACGATTCGAGTATCTCTTTGGTACTTGTACAAGTAATGTGACCAAGGGTTCAGAACAATTTATTACATCATTTCTCTTATGGCAAGTTCCCGTAGCATTTTGCGCAAGTAATGCTATTTACACTAATACGTTCTTGTTTGCAAGTAATACTATGTTCACACAATCCTATATATTCGTGGTCTAGATCTTGTGATATTTATCTCTGAATTAGGATTTGGTTCGTTTTAAATAAAATGAAGATATATATACTATTTAGAAAGTTGGTTGACTGAAACAAAGTAGTGTATTTTTAATATATGGTAACCAAATAATTTATTCCAAATGGTCTATAGTTTTAGATTCGTTGTAATATATGGAAGCATAATCCGTTACTTCTAAAGCTATACTTTTCTTTCAATCATTTCACATAAAGACTTGGTATAAAAATTATTTCAATCAAACTAATAATTTAGGTTTGGCATAAATCCTAGATAACATTCAAACTAAATATAAAATGTATCCAAAATTTATTTCAATCAATTTAATAATGCGTATTGTCATATCAGAATAATTATTACCTTTTTACAAAAGAATATTACCTTGTTTGTATAGCTTACACTATTAATAAAAATCTCCTTTATTAATTTAAACATACAAAGGAAGGTTACTCTTCTATTGCACTATTTTCTCTCATTTATTACATATAATAAATAATTATAATCTATTAATAATTTAAATTTTTATTTATGTAAATAAATAAAATTTCGTCATCATAACATAGAAAGACTAAACTTAGTGTCATACATTTTCATCATTATGACATAAACTTGTATTGTCATATCAATGTCTTATACAAGTTTTTTTTGTAAATAAGGTAATACACTTAATACGAATCTACTAAATTTAATACAATTCATAACATACAAATAACTAAAGAATAGAAAAATATTGTGCAAGGTATGTATAATTAAAATAAGGTAAGTCATTAAAACGAAATGTATATTCTCAATAAGGAAACATTATAAACACTTCTCTTTCTCTATATTAAATTTTATTTCTTTTTTATATTGAAATAAAATATTTAAATCATTTTAAATTTTACAAATATTTTAAATTTCACCTAAATTTTTAAATAATATTGTTGGTGGCTAAACATATATTATTTAGTAATACTTAGAATTCTGAAATAGCCTTTATTTAGTACTTAGTGAACGTTTTGATTTATTACTAATTTTAACATATTTTAGTATAATATAAATTATAAAATAAAATAAAATCTATGTGTGTGCTATTCTTACCAGGATAAGAAATCAAATTTTTATATATTTATGAAAATATGAAAAGAAAAAGACACCAATGTTTAATCAAAACATATATGTATATATGTGTATGTTTTCTCGATTCACATTTTTAACATATTTTAAACTAAACTTGTATTGTTATACATTTTCATATAATAAACTCAGATGATAAATTGTATTCTCGATTCATGAGATTTCTTAACATATATAAAAGAACTCGGATGAGAGTGTTTGGAAGTATAGATTAATTGGTTCTAGGTTAATAACTTTTACCAACTGATTAAAAATAAATCAAAGAGAAATTAGAAAAAAGGAACCATTAGAATTATAAGAATTAATCCTAGAAGCTTCTCTATGAGTGACACCTAAGCAAAAATCACTAAAGTGACTTTTCTTTTAATGTATAGGGGATTCTCTTGGAGTAGTATTTTTCTTTTAATCTTTTGATTCCTGTTTCTATCGCTATTGAATCATTGACCGAATGAAAGTATGTCTTAATAATTTTCTTTTCTTTTTCTTCAACTATTATCTAAATTTTCTTTGATTTTGCATGCTTTCAGAAATTGTAAAATTAGATGGTAACATGAAATTCCTTTGGAAAAACAGAGGAGGACAAGAAGAGCTGTAAAAAAACTAAGTCATTAACCGTTTTGTTTGTTTCTCTGTTTCATGATCAACTAACTTTTTCTTATACTTATTGTAGATGGGAGATTCTATGGCAGAAGACTCAATCTGCAGGAAAAAAGAGGAAGCAACCAACAGAACCTTCTACCGATGCTACTACGCTTCAATCTCAAAACCAAAGAAGCAGTATGTGACTCGTTTTGATGCTTGGAATTTTTTTACGAAATCTAAAGATAATCCAGAAAAGGTTAGATGTAACTGCTGCCCCTCAGTTCTTAAGTATAAATCAAAGTCACAGTTCGACTTCTATTGAAATGAAGGAAAAAGTCATGAGTCTTTAACGTAAGTTATTTGATGCATGTAAGTTATCTCAGAGCAGGAACATGGATGCATCGAGCGAAAGTCAAACTGGATAGGTATCTTGTTTGGTTACTAATACGATGTTTGGTGGATCTTTATCTAGAAGCACTCGTCGTCGCTCCACATTATTTTCCATGCTTTATCAGAAAATTCAGTCTGCGAACCAGTTTGTTGAATCAGCTAATGACTTAAGCATATACTTGTTGGAAAAGGTTGAAGTAGAAACAAACAATAGTGTGAAGTTTCATATATTGTCTGAAATAGCTAAGGATGTTTGTGCGATCCTTGTCTCTTCTGTTTCATCTGAATCTGCTTTCAGCACTGCCAGTAGAATCTTAGACCCACATAGAAGTTTTCTTTCTCCTGCTATGGTTGAAGCCTTGATCTTGACACAAAATTAGATCCAAACTGCAGTTTTATCTGACAAACAAAAAAGCATCGAACAGATGTCGAATGACTATGAATTTATGGACTCTTTAGTAGAAGGTAATTCATATTTTAATTTGAAAGCATTAATTTATTATATTTACAAGCATTGGAGTTATTCACAATTTTTTACTTATCTATAAAGGAAAAAAAATTTGGGTTCAGTCAGAAAAGGCATATGTTTGATGGACAATGGACCAACTATGGGAGAGTGGGGGAACGTTTCTTTCATGCTTATGTTTTGGTTTTCATTTTTTTCACAATTTTGAGCTTTGATTTTGGTTTTAGATTTGATTATTTGATTATTTTATTTTGTTATTCTTTGACATTCTATTATTTATAGGATGACCATCTGAGATTTTTTAATAAATAATAGCTTTGACAACATGACTCTTTAAATTTCATATAATATGAACCAAACCAAATAATAATGTTGTTTTGCTATAAAACCGAATAAACCAAAAATTCCTAGTATAAAAACCGAACCAAACCAAACTAAATATAGTTATAATATGTTATCTAATTTTTATAAACCGAAATACCAAAATACCAAAAAAAATAAACCGAAACTGAACCGAAATCCGCATTGAACATGCCTACCTTTGGGTAATCTTTGATTTTCATCTTTTGTGGTTGTTGACTCGTTTAAATTATGACCCTTACTCCACTTTTTAGTTTAGTTGAACTAGGTGTTTTCAAAGAAATAAAGTTTTAAATTTAAAATTAAACTCAAAATAAATTTTAATAGATTTAATAATTTATAAAATTGATTAACCTTAGACTTGCATTGAGTAATGTATTTAACTATAATTTAGAAATATTTTAAATATATACAAAATATTGTTATTAGTATCTTCTTTTTATGTTTCAAAAATTAATTAAAAATATATATAAATATTTACACAATTCTTATCTTTAATATAATAATTTTAGATTATTAAAATATTTAAAAACTTGTCAAAATATCTAAAATGAAATATCTAATTATTTTTATCTGCAATATATATATATATATATATATATATATTAAGAATAAGATTACAAATTATGAAACTATTACAATTTAAATCCAATTAGATTACATATCGGTCATCCATCAGTTCAATCGGTTAGTCTCGGGTTTTAGTGATTTTTTAATATGAATATTTTAAAAACATAAATTGAATTGTCAGATCTCCGGATTAACCGGTATAATCACAATCGGGTTGAATTTAAAAATACTGATTTAAATACAAAAATATTTTAAATACACACTCTTTAAAAATTACCAAAACATTTGTTAAATTATTATTAAAAATTTTCATCGTAAAATATTCCGCGCTTCAAAAGCGCGGATCAAAATCTAGTTTTATAAATTAAAATATCGACAGACCAAAAAAATGAATTGAAATTCGTATTTAACACTCCTAGTGGAATGGAATAAAATGGCACTAGTTTGGAAGGTCATTAACCAGGAAACCGGCATTGACTTGTATACTCTCCTTTTTATATTTTTTAGAGATTTTCATTTTCAATAACTGTTTCTTTAATATACTCTTTATCCATGTCCAGTCTCCTCCTTACGTCTACATTTATTCACCATTTTGCACATTAAATTCCATATATATACTTTAGAAATAAAACAAAAAATTAATTCAGGTATAAATATACCAAAATTGTTTTGTTCACTGAGAAATAAGAACATTTACAATCAGTTTACAATTTTACATATAAAATTGGACTTATCAGAAACCTATTGTCTTAGCGATACTCGTCAAATTTTGAGCAGTGGGAAAAGTCCAGTGACAGCCATGAACGAAAAGAGCAAGAGCTATATGATATTTTCCATGAAAATAGGCATGTCCATAACAATGGTGAACCTTCTTCTCTAGTGGCTGAAGCAGAAAATAGTTGTCTGGCGCCCGTAAACCTCTCATACCTCCAGAATCATGCTGAGTCTTTACCACGGCCATGTCCACCTGTTCAATGGATGGTTTCTAAGACAGCCTCAAAAGCATCTGACTGCAAAAGAACGCAGTCCCTACAACTACAAGACTCAGGTTCGCTTTTAAGAAGCATATTTCATTGTCTATAATCAACAAAGAAGAGCCTAAGACTAAATGTGCTCCTAAGCCAGACACTAGGATACATAGAAGTATTCTACTCTTTTCGTCCCACTTTAGTATACTACTATGTGGGTCAGTTCCATATTCCAGCAATTGTTTTCATATTACGAAATATTAACAAGCATATATATGTTCTCATAGGTCCATGTGAAGAATAATGTCAGGGAGCACAAACAAAATGCCAACGAAAAAGAAACTGAAGCTGGAGACTTTTTGCAACAAATCAGAGCACAAGTGAGTGCAGACTGTGCAGTGGATTCTCTTTGTGAAAAAGTTATGTCCCGCTTCTTGATACTTTTAATAATCTTTGTCTGCAATTTTGAATTCTTATATTTTGTAACCAGCAATTTAATTGTAGACATGTGGTTACAATAACGTTATCTGCTGCTGCAACAACTGACTCAATAAACACTAAGATCAGCGCGATTTTGAAGAAAGCAAACTCAATACACCAGGTTTTATCCTCCATACATCAATATATGTCTAAACCAAATCAATATATGGTTCAGAATCTTATTGATTTTTGTTCTAATTCCAACACGTGATTTATCTGCCATTCACTCACTTTCTCTCTTTCTATTTTCCTTTTCAGGATGTAGCTAGCAACGATGGAGATGAAAGTGATACATGGAGTGATACGTAAATACTCTTTTCATCAAAGATTCCATCATAACTAGTGTGTGGTTTGTGTAGATGATACGTATATTCGTGTTTTAGCGTATACATTTTACGTGTATCTTCAGGAAATATAAAGTAGTTCAAGAAAGAAATATATAATAAGTATACGGAGCAGTAAACATATCAATCACAAATCACAATGACTAGGCTTGAAAACGTTATACTTTTTCAACAAGTTTAGGCAATGAGGAGCCTTCAATTTTTGTTTGAATTGTGGATAAGTTCCATATCACAATTCACAAGATTCGTGTTTGATATATTTTCAGCAACGAATAAGAAGCATATGTTCTCAGAGGTCCATTCAAAGAATGTTGTGAGGGAGATTAAACAAAATGCCGACGAAAAGGAGACTAAAGCTGGAGACTTCTTACATCAAATCCGAACAAAAGTTAGTGTAATCGATTCTCTTACTGAAAAAAGTATGCTCGACGCTTGATGTGTTATATCATTTTAAACGACATTCAATTGATATCTTTCGATCCATATTATAAACATCAATTCATCCAGAGAAACGTGGTTGTCACAAAGATGACCCTACTACCATAAACACTAAGATCATCTAGTTTTGAAGAACCGAAAACTCTATATGTTATGTCCCTTAATCCTCTAACTTTATCCCAAGTAAATCTGATATTTTGTGAAGGCTGTTCCACTTCTTCTCTTTAAAATACTTTATGCGCGACAACCGTAGCTTGCGGAGAGACAACCTATATTAGGGTATAAACTTGTGTTGTAAGCAACTTTTATTGTATCGAATCTTATACATGTGTGAATTGTGAAGTAGCTTTTGTCGTACGTTATATATATCTTCAAGAAATGAAATATAAAAATACAATCTGTTACGCTCAATTCTTCTTGAAGGTTGACGTTAATCACACGTAGTAGAGATTAAATTTGTTTTTGAAATGCATTTTCAAAATTATGTTTTTTATTCTGTCTCAAAGAACCTCCGTTTTGTGTCAGATGTGCTATTGGTAGGGATGTTAATGTGGATAAAATAACCCAGCCCAGTCTAACCCACAAATAATCCAACCCAATTTATATCCAACTCTTGAAAACTCAGAAACATCAAGATTAAAATTTAGCCCATAAAAATAATCAAAATGTGTATAGGTTTACCCATGGGTACCCAAATTACTACTTTATTTGTTTTAAAAAGATCATGTAAAATATTAATATCATTAATGTGAGATATTTTTCCGATTTGGCGGGAAAACTCGGTTTTCCAGTTTTGGTGGGAAAACTCGGTTTTCCGGTTTTGGCGGAAAACTCAGTTTTCTGGTTTTGGCGGGAAAATTCGGTTTTCGGGTTTTGGCGGGAAAACTCGATTTTCGGGTTTTGGCGGAAAAACTTGGTTTTCCGGTTTTGGCCAGAAAAAGTTTTGGCCGGAAAAACTCGGATTTCTGATTTTGGCGGGAAACCCTGGGTTTCTGGTTTCGGCGGGAACTCGTATTTCCGGTTTTGGCTGGAAAACCCGGATTTCGGGTTTTGGCAGGAAAACCTAGATTTCCGATTTTGGCGGGAAAATCCGATTTCCGGTTTTGGCGGAAAACCCCGGTTTCCGGTTTTGGCGGGAAACCCCGATTTTCGGATTTTGGCGGAAAACTCAGTTTTCCAGTTTTAGCAGGAAAATCCGGTTTCCGGTTTTGACGGAAAAACTTGGTTTTCGGGTTTCGGCGGAAAAATCCGGGTTTTCGATTTTGACAGAAAAACTTGATTTTTTAGTTTTGGCGGGAAAACTTGGTTTTCCGTTTTTGGCGGGTAAATTCGGTTTTTCGTTTTTGGCGGGAAAACTCGGTTTTCGAGTTTTGGCGAAAAAACTCGATTTTCCGAATTTGGTTGAAAAACATGTGTTTTAATTTGTCGGAAACTTATTTTTTTGTTTTCGACAGAAAAAAGGTTTTTGCAAATTTTCTTATTTAATTAAAATAGTGGAAAACATAATCTCTTTTGTTTTATATATATGAAAACCCATGGGTATCCATTACCCTTTTGTTTTACCCACTATGAATATGGGTTTTAAAATTTATACCCATGATTGATCCAATTAATTTTGGATGGGTAAAAACCCATGGGCAATAATCGCTATCACCCATGTTAACATCCCTGGCTATTGGTTCTGCAAGCAATCGCAATCAAAAAGGTACTGGAAGGAGAAAATAGTGTAGTGTATATTTTCTGAGATTAATAAATGGTTTTGCTTAGAAAAACTTCAAAAAATCAAAAAGTGAGTTGGCAAGTAGAGAGGCTTCAAAGAAGACAATGTCTTCGAAACCATTAGGCCATGAAGTTAGCTTTCATGTTCTTTTCTTTAATTAGTTTCTTATATCTGCCACTGCCCCACTGGAAGTCAAACAAAAGATTACATAATAAAGATAATCCTTGTGTGTACATTACTATTTTCTTTCTAGTTAAACATGTTATCTACATTTTCTTAGTGTCTGTCTCGCATTTAATTAACATCGAATATTAAATCTTATAAATTTGATTGTGGCTTATGGACATGTGACGGAAAATTACTCTTTCGGGAACAGTATTCTGCATTCATCTGCTGTTGCTTCTTGGATTCTACTAGTATGGGTGACAGAACTACAAATCTCAACTAGATGATAGAACTATTTTTTTTTTAGATGATAGAACTATATATACAACATAATAGTGTCTACACGCCTTTCTGTTTGATGATTGATCAAGAAATTAGTATCTTACATTAGGCTTTAGGTGCACAATCCTATGACAAAGCAGCACATTAAGGTCTTTAAAAGAAAATAATCATTTTTATCAACAACAAATATAAAGGAATCGTTTGAAAAAAAAAACATAAAAAGGAATAATTTAACGAAATACTGTTCTTTTGTAACTAATATCATCTAAAATGATTTTTTATACAGTAAACTCTCACCATTATAACTGAAAATTTTTATCACCAGAAAAATGAATTGTGTTAGAAACTAATTATTACAGGCATTTGATAAGTTAAATTAACTCACTTTATTTTGTGTTTTTAAACACTGAATAACACATTACATTATTATATAGTCATTAATTAACTCTTTCCCAATAAAACCACTCGTTTAGAAAAAATAAAATCATTGTTCACTTTATTTTGTTATATATGGGAGACTCTGTTTTCACCAAGTAAATATTTAGTAGTTTTAACCAGTGGCTAATATAGAAAAACTTTTAATTGAAAATAGTATCATAATTTTTTTATTTAGTTAGGCGTATTTTCATAAAATGTAAATAAATTATTTGAAAAAACCGGATTAGTTGATTATTTAACGAAAAAAAATTGCCGGGACTCATGACCCGTTTGTCGTAACGTTCAATTATATATGTTTTCAGTGTTGATTAATATCCAATTAGGCTGATCCTCCAGTTGTAACCTAAGCACCCAAAAGATATATATCTAAGCTAGTCTTATATACGTAATAAAGATATATTAATCTATGTCATATAGGTGGAGTGTGTATCCAAAATTACTTCTAAAATCCAACAATGTAATTTAAACGTAACTAGGTGTTTTCCTTGACGATCTGAAGTCATAAATTTTTTAAAAGTTAAATTATATTTAAAAATGAAATTTAATAATATTATATATTTTATATTCTTTTACCAATAATTAATATAAATATCATTTAATTAAGCACAAAATTAAGAGTTTTAACTTAAATTATGTTATATTTTTATATATATGTATATATTTAAAATTAGAATCTTAGATAAAAATATTTATTTATTTCTTTTGGTTAAAATGTATTAAATCAACTTGTAAAAAATTACTAAAAATCATATAGAATCGTATAGTTATTAAAAATTAAAACTAAATAATATTTATAAAATTTCTAGATATCTAAAAGAATTTAATGATATTACGATTTAAATTTTATAAATTTTTAAAAAAGCAGAAAATTTTGAAAATTTTAGATAGTTAAAATTTTATAATTATAAAGGTAAAATTAAATAATATTTTGAAATTCAAATGTAATATTTGAATATATTTATTTTAATGATGATTTATGAGTTATCATCATATTCTAAAAAGTTTACCAAAAATACAAATCAACATTAAATGTAATATATGAGTTATTGTCATATTCTAATTTTTTTTTTCAAAAATATATATCATAATTAAATGTAATTGTTCATGTCATATTTAACTATATGACATATCATCAATTTTAATAGTCCACGTCACATTTTTTTTGTAAAAACGATTGTAAAGAAAACACTGTGGCAAATCACTTTGCAAATAATGTCTAAGAGACTAGGAGATGGATAGGGTGCATTCGGTTCCGGTGCAAAATAGCGTGCATGTGGATAAGGTAAGTCTTTACCATGCATTATGGATGGGATGGATTTGGATATCTAAAACATTTTAGAGTATTCGAATTCAGATTAGTATTTGGATTCAGATTTATGATTTTCAAATGTCCAGAATCCTGATATTCGTCTAGATATTATATTACCCATGAATATCCGGATCGAAACTCGATTAATAAAAATTATATATATATATAGATTTAAAAATAATAAATGCTATAACAATATATAAATTAACTATATATATAAATTTTATATATAATATGTGTATATAATATTATTAAAATTAAAATGTAATATTATACAATTAATTTCATGTATAAACATTAACATATTCAAATATAATTATTAATAGAAATTAAAAAATTAATATATTTTTAAAATATAGATTTGGGTATAAAATCAATATATCCGTATTAGGAATTTGGTTGTGACGGATGCAAGATTTTACTATTTGAATATGGATCTAAACACTATGAATATCTTATTTTGGAATTACATCTGGAGCGAATCGTCAAATTAGAATCTCGGATAATAAATGTTAGGCTTATTTACCAGCATGTATTTTAAAATTTATCTCAATATATAAAGCCTCGAAACTAGTTCTCCTCAGTTTCTTCATAAATTTTAATTATATCAGCAAAACGTTCTTCGAGTAGGAAACAGAAGCTTTAGACTGTACTAGTTTGGTAAAAAAAAAAAATTATCCTCAATTTATTTTCATTTTCTTTAACTTAAAATTCTTAATCGAGAATAAAGATTTCCCATGCATGTACAAAGTTTAATTTTACTAATTCATTCCACTTTATTTAGCAATAAGCAAACATTTTTTGAGAAAAAAACAATAAGTAAACATTATTAATTGTATTAGATGTCTCTTTAAATTGTGGAATATGGAACCATTAGTATTAAAAGTTGTTTCATATTAATATCAAACAGCTAGCATCTCCTCCCAAACCTCATGTATATATAATTACTAGGAGTTTTTTTGTGCCATGCACATAACTAATAACTTTAATATAATTTATTTTAATCTAAATTTGAACATTATTATTTTTATATTTTAATTTTATCAAGAGAGAAAAATAAATAATAAATTTAGTTATATATAATCTTTTTGGCTTAATTATTTTTATCTTATTTTATTTAAACTCTGATAGAATTAAAATTATATTTACTAAGAATAAATTTTATTTATAGGAAAATGGCTATTTATTTAAATATGTATATTATCCCCTAATTTTATAAGTCTATATATATATATTAATAAATTTTGAATTTTTACTGTACTGAAAATATGTTAAGCTGGTAAAAATCAATATGTTAATTTATTTAATGAATCGATAAATTTAATTAAAAGTACAAATTAATTAAATATCAATTATAAAATTGTTTGATTAGTATTGTTTTAGTTTTATATTTGTAGGCCAAAATTACAAATAATTTTGATAATATATATACTAACCTTTAGAAACGTAGAAAAATAATTATTATTATATTTCATGAAAATCTTGACAAAAGAAATTTATAAAGAAAATTTGCATTAATGGTTGATGTAGAAGTTATTAGTTATTATTACCTTATTTAAAAAATCTTGCGAGAATAAACATTTATAAGAAAATTATATATGTCATAATTAAGTGATGCTATGTCATAATTTCTTAAAATTATGTAATTTTTTTAGTGAAAAGAATATGGTGATGATATATATCAAAATTAATTTTCAAATAATGTTTATGGAATTTTCAAATTTGTGAACATAATATTATATATAGAACTAATTTACACTATATGCACGACTATATGCATAATATTATAGAACTAATTTACACTATGAGCATATAGTCCGACAAGTTGAGATACAAATGGATAATTTATCATTTTATTCTGTAAAAGCTCAATAAAGAACGAGTCATGTCTATAGTAGTCATTAAAGAGAGAAAATAATAATTTCCGTTATTTATTCGTCTAATTAATTGTAAATCACTTTATTAAAGATATGATTAAAGTACAAGACCCATACAAAAGATTTGCTTTTCTTTAAAAAGAGAGCCTTTGTGATAAAGTGAAATTTCCGAACCTAAAAGAAGCACATACTGAAAAGATTAAGATTTTTTTTTTTTTGCTTGATGAAAAGATTAAGATTTGAAAGGAGAAAATAAAAAAAATGGACAACCAACAAAAGTAAGTCACCAAATCCATTGAAACCCTAAAGAAAGAAGGAAAAAATGGCCTAAGAAAAGATAATCCACCTTTACAAGTTACAACTAATTATTATTTTATTTATTATTTTGTCTTCAACGTAAGCAAGACTCTATAAGTTACGACTAATTATATGTGTCCATATACACACGCATATATATGTCTATATGTTTTTTTATCTCTGCGGAACATGGCTAAACTCCTTTGTTTGTTTTTGTTCAAAAAGCTCCTTTGTTTTAATACTGCATATTTGTCTAAGAAATATAGCATGCAATGCATATGTATTATAACGTACTCCATATTCGTGGACATGTGATCACAATTCTAGAACGAAGAACCGTAAAATAGTTATAGTTACGTTATATATATGTGTACAATTTAAGTTAGATATAACAAAATATACTAACATATTAACTAGTGTACCTTAGTTCTGTTCAAACTCGATTTGGCTATATAAACTTAAATCCAATCACCTTGAGAGGATTATGAATCCAATTGTTAGAAATCATACGTTTGTTATATATGCATAGTAGCGCACTGGATGAAATTATTCTCCTACATATATATTCACACATATATATTCCCTTTTTGAATAAGTCTATTAAACTTTTCTTTAATTCATATTTACCGGAAAAGTCGATCTCTTTTAAAAGTACTTGTAGTGTAAAGGTTCCAGTGAGAAAACATATAGTATAAAAGTAGGAATCTCAGAACACAAGAGAAATATGAACATCGATTAGTGCTAGCCTTTTTCTTTTTCTTCTCCTCTTCTTTTTCCCTTACTCTCATCTTTAACACTTTCTTTTTCGTTTTATAGCGTACGTGAATTATGTTCATTAAAATTAAATACTTTTAAACATGCTTTGCTCAACTTTAATTTCTTTTCCTATAAATGATAAACAAGTGCATTTTCCCAAGGCAATATCTACTCAACCATTCTATAATCGATCAAATAAAATTGCACAAAATATTACTATTTGACACTGTTCATTACCGATAAGAAGGGATATTAATGGTCCGTTTTGGGCATAGATGGGTGACGACAAAAAAATAATAATGATCCGTTTTGGGCTGATAAAATTGAAACGAACTAATTAAACAAACATCTATATACAAATTATTTGGTTTAAATTCATAAAGATCATATGTTTGATACCAACATACATGAATCCTTGTGGCTTATATAATCTCAATAGACCTTGAAAAGAATCATGCTAATGTTAAATCAATTTAGTCGTTCTGCAATTTCATTATTAAAGAGAAAAATATGATCATTTACATCAATTTCTACGACAAACCCATTCCATCAATTGAAATACTATATACGACATCCGATCCTTAGGACGTTATTGCTTTTTTTACTTTTCATAACTTTAACAACAACAAAACTATTCTTCGTCAGATGAAAAATAAATCTCTCAACAACGAATAAATAAAACGAATGAAGAAAATGGAACGATGGCCGAGAACCCACCTGGAAAGAGAGGGCCACAAGATGATGTATGCCTTTGAATTGAAAGCTGATCCTGTAGGAGGAGGATCGCATCCCTTCCTAGGCCTGGCGAACAGCGACACATGGCCCGTCGATCTAAGGGACTAGGGTATAGAAATGAGCCGAGAGAACGGCCCAAGTAAGCCGCTTCTAGTCGACTACGCGACCAGAAGACTAAAGCCCATTTAGCCGACCCATCGATAGGAGCCCATCCAGGTCGGTGAACACTAGGGCGAACAGGCAGAGACAGCCTATAAAAGGGAAGGGGGAAACGACATGAGAGGGATCCACACTTTTACACACTCACAAGGCGGCTAGATCTAGGGTTTTACTCCTCTCTATCCGCTATCTTGTATCGTTTCCCGGCTAGCTCTTCGAGCTCCGCTTTGTCTCTTTCTTTACACTTACCCTGTAACTAGTTCCTGATATCTCCATCTATAAAACGTCTTTGTTAGACCCACAGACGAGTTCTTCGTCTTCTCTTTACTAGTTTCGACCGAACTCGGTTCTAACAGTTGGCGCCCACCGTGGGGCTAGCAAAGTAACGTTAGCAAAGATGAGTCAGAACCCCGAAGGTTCCACTTCCGGCGACGAACACGACGCGCCGGGTCCAACCCCAGTCACGGCTATCCCGATAGCCCCCGCATTTGTTGATACCATCATGGAGCGCTTTGCCCGACAAGACGCCGCCCAAAAAGCAGCTACCGAGCAAATCGCCGCAATCGCAGCACTACTCGCTCCTCTCGCAGGTGCTCCAGACGCAGCCACCGACACCATCCGCAGGCAACTGTTCGCAAGTGACATAGTTGCTAACCCGACAAGTCACGGCGCTCCTCCCAGTACTCTTAACCCGGACGCCGCGCCTTTCACCCCTGCGAACCCAGATCTACAGATGGCTCGCGAAGTAGCAGCGCTCAAACAGTCGCTCCTAGATATCAACTCCAAGATACACTGCGTCACCACCTCTGCGCCGCAGATAGAACGTGTTCTGGCAAACACCCTCCGAACACCATTCTCCCCGGCGATAACCGGCGTCAGACTACGACATATCGAGAAGCTCCGACTACCGACGTACGAAGGTCTCACCGACCCGACGACTCACATCACGTCTTTCAACATCGCAGTGCGCCGTGCAAACTTCTCCGACGAAGAACGCGACGCCGGCTACTGTCAACTTTTTGTTGAAAGCTTGAAAGGACCGGCCCTTACTTGGTTCACGGGCCTCGCTGAGAACTCTATTAAAGATTTCCACGACCTGTCGTCCGTTTTCCTGAAGAACTACATCATGTTCACTCAAGAAGACGCGACGGTATCTGATCTCTTCAACCTTGCCCAAGGAAAAGACCAAAGCCTGCGCAGCTTCATGGAGAAGTTCAAAGCCATAGTCTCGAAGGTCGTCCTACCCGACAGCGTCGCGGTCGCCGCGCTTAAAAACACGTTGTATGTCCACTCGGTTTTCCGCGATGACCTCTACAGGAACCCCACGACGTCTCTTTCTGACGCCATCGCGCGTTCTCATAACTTTATCCGCATGGAAGAGGACACGAAGGCCCTGATAGGCAAGCTAAACGCGTCTAAAGCTGCAACAGCCAACAAAACCGGCGCGAAGAACGCAGATAGTCGACATGAGCCACGACAACACTCATCAGGCGACCGAGCAGCCCAAAAGAAGAATTTCGTGTACGCTGTTGACGAAGAAAGCTCCCCGGCGTCAACGACTGTTGTGCGCGAGAAAGGATGGAACGTTTACAACCGCGAAACCGACGGAAAACCGCCGGATTCTTCAGCAGCAGTGAGCTCTCGGCCCCCGGGAGCCGAGAAATGGTGCGATTACCACAACGCTAAGTCGCATAACACAAGGGAATGTAAGACGCTCTTCGAGCAATTTCTTTCCTCTGTCGAGAACGGAAAACTCGAAATCGAACCCCCGAAACCTAGGGCCCGAGGACCGGCGAGTTGGAGCAAGAACAAAGACAGGAAAACCAGCAAGTCGCAAGGTAAAGCCCCTCAGCAAGAGAGGCGAGCAACGCCCGAAGAAGCAGCTCCAGCATCCCCGGAAAAGGGTAACTCGTCTAGCGACGAGGAATCACCGAGAAACCGGCGACGAGTCGAGACTGTCTTCACGAGACCCGCCAAGGGCACTGGCGATCATGAACTTCCGAGAGCGAGAAGACGCATCAACGTCGTCCTAACGCAACCGGACTCCCCAAGCGACGAACCTGAACAAGTTTCTCCTCTAGACCTGCGCGCTCAGCTGAGCCGCCCATCACTTGGCGATCTACGGAACATCCTCAAGCGGAAGGAGAAACCAACGACAGACGCGGTCAATCATGCCCCCGATCTCCGCGAGAAGATCAACTCCTCAAAGACTCGCCGACTAAATAACCCAAGTCCCATGAAGACCCGCCCCGTGGATCTGCGAGACAAGCTCAATTCCAGGAAACCAGATTTGCGAAGCCAGCTCGATCGCCCCCTGTACTCCGATCTTCGACAAAAGCTCAACGTCTCTAGAACTCAGCATCCTGACCAAGGCAAAGACACCGTCATCAACGTTATTATGGGAGGATCCCCACCCTGCGGTGATTCCGTCAGATCCATTAAAGACTACCGTCGCCAGGCAACTTCCTCGCGTAAGTGGCCGACAAAACCCGAGAACGATCATCAAATCACTTTCTCGCCTGACGACGCCCTTGGCATCCACATGCCACACAACGACCCCCTCCTCGTCGAACTCGGAATCAGCGACTGTCAGGTCACCAAAATCCTCATCGACACTGACAGCTCTGTCGATCTGATCTTTCGAGACACACTCGATAAGATGGGCGTCGATACGGGAAGTATGAAACCGTCATCCCGCTCCCTTACAGGCTTCAACGGTTCCTCCGAAGCCATGATCGGCACAATCCGCCTTCCGGTGTACGCATGCGGCACAACACGGACCGTGAAGTTCTCGGTCGTCGACTCTAAGGCCCCCTATAATGCGATCCTAGGCACGCCTTGGCTGCATTCGATGCAAGCGATCCCATCGACTTACCATCAGTGCGTCAAGTTCCCGGGACCAGAAGGCAAAATCCGAACGTTGCGGGGCGATCAGCAAGCCGCTCGAGACCTGTTAATCGCAACCATAAAACTTCAGCGACAAACCTCGCATGTTAACACCGTCTCAAACCCCTTACAGAAGGCGTTTCCCCAGCAAGAAGAGGTCATCGACGTATCCCTCGACGTCGCT
Organism: Raphanus raphanistrum subsp. raphanistrum; assembly: GCA_019706035.1. Lineage (NCBI taxonomy): Eukaryota > Viridiplantae > Streptophyta > Magnoliopsida > Brassicales > Brassicaceae > Raphanus > Raphanus raphanistrum. The sequence continues at coordinate 16,017,008 of CM033988.1, read as the reverse complement.
GACCATAGCAAAGTGATCCGCATCGGAGCATCCCTGCCGGACGATATGCGGCAGCAACTCACCGAGTTTCTCCGTCAGAATGTCTCCACCTTCGCCTGGACTACATCCGACATGAAAGGGATCGACCCAGCAATTACCTCTCATGAGTTAAACGTCGATCCCACCTTTAAGCCTATCCGCCAAAAGCGCCGGAAACTAGGACCCGAACGATCAAAGGCAGTCAACGACGAGGTGGACCGCCTGCTCGCCGCCGACTCAATCATGGAAGTCAAGTACCCCGACTGGCTCGCTAACCCTGTCGTCGTCAAAAAGAAAAACGGAAAGTGGAGAGTCTGTGTCGACTTCACGGATCTGAACAAGGCTTGCCCAAAAGATAGCTTTCCTCTCCCACACATAGACCGTTTAGTCGAGTCGACTGCCGGAAACGCCCTCTTGACGTTCATGGACGCATTCTCTGGCTACAACCAGATAATGATGCATCCTGAGGACCGCGAGAAGACGGCGTTCATAACAGATCGAGGAACCTACTGCTACAAGGTAATGCCCTTCGGTCTTAAAAACGCGGGAGCCACCTACCAGCGCCTTGTCAACCGCATGTTCGCTGACAAGCTAGGTTCGACGATGGAAGTCTACATCGACGACATGCTGGTCAAGTCGCTCCAAGCCGAGGATCATCTCACGCACCTCAAAGACTGCTTCACAACACTCAACGAGTATGGCATGAAACTGAACCCGGCTAAATGCACGTTCGGCGTTATGTCCGGCGAATTCCTTGGATACATCGTCACTCAGAGGGGTATCGAAGCTAATCCCAAACAGATATCGGCGATCCTCGATCTCCCAAGCCCCAAGAACGGCCGAGAAGTGCAACGCCTCACTGGCCGAATAGCAGCGCTCAACAGGTTCATCTCGCGATCTACCGATAAGTGCCTTCCCTTCTTTGAATTGTTGCGCGGAAACAAACGATTCATTTGGGACGACAAATGCGAGGAGGCCTTTGGCCAACTCAAGCAATATCTGACTACTCCTCCAGTACTCTCGAAACCAGAAGCTGGTGACATTCTCACCCTCTATATTGCCGTCACACCTATCGCCGTCAGCAGCGTGCTCATACGCGAAGATCGGGGGGAGCAAAAACCGATCTTCTACACGAGCAAACGCATGACCGAAGCCGAAACCCGCTATCCCACCCTCGAGAAAATGGCGCTTGCAGTGGTACACTCAGCGAGGAAACTCCGCCCGTACTTTCAGTCTCACACGGTTGAAGTTCTCTCCAATCAACCTCTCTGAACAATCATGCAGAACGCCAACCACTCTCGGCGGCTAACGAAATGGGCGATAGAGCTCAGCGAGCACGACATCGTATACAAGAACCGAACAGCAGCCAAGTCCCAGGTCCTCGCTGACTTCCTGATCGAACTCACACCCGAACTCGAGCAGGATCTGGCCGTGTCATCTCGCAATTGGATTCTGCACGTCGACGGCTCCTCAACCAATAAAGGATCCGGCGCCGGCGTTCAGCTTCAATCCCCAACCGGCGAACTGATAAGACAGTCTTTCAGTTTCGGCTTTCCCGCTTCCAACAACGAGGCTGAGTACGAGTCCCTCCTCGCAGGATTACGTCTCGCCAAAACCGTCAGAGCCAAACGCCTCAGTGCCTACTGCGACTCTCAGCTCGTCGCCAGTCAATATAACGGCGAGTACGATGCTCACAATGCGAGGATGGACGCCTACCTCAAGCTTGTTCAGGACCTCACGAAAGACTTCGAATTTTTCGAACTTACCAAAGTCCCGAGAGGAGAGAACGTCTGCGCTGATGCTCTAGCAGCCCTTGGGAGCAAGCTACACGATCAGATCAAGCGGACAATTCCCATTCATCGGATCGAGAGCCCCAGCATAACGGCACAAGGCGCGAGTACCTCCTCTGTCTCTGCGGTAGCTGTTACAGCCGATATGGACATCGATCCCTCATCAGACGAGACCCCCGATTGGCGTACCGATTTGATCAACTACCTAGCACACGGCAACCTTCCAGATGATAAGTGGCTAGCGCGAAGACTGAAGGCACGCAGTGCCCATTACGTCGTCATCGAAGGCGAACTACACCGTTGGAACGCCAACAAGGTCCTCCTGAAATGCATTTCAGGTGACGAAACGCGACTGGTCATGGCTGAAAATCACGAAGGCGCGGCAGGTAATCATTCCGGAGGACGAGCTCTAGCACTTAAAGTTCGAAGTCAAGGCTTCTACTGGCCTACTCTCAACACAGACTGCGAATCTTACGCTAAACGCTGCGACAAGTGTCAAAGACACGCGCCCACGATCCACTGTCCCACCGAGCAGCTTCGCACCCTTACAGCACCGTATCCTTTCATGCATTGGGCAATGGATATCATCGGACCAATGCCAAATTCACGACAGAAGCGTTTCGTCCTTGTCCTCACCGATTATTTCACCAAATGGATCGAAGCAGAAGCGTTCGCCAACATTACCGACAAGGAAGTTCAAAAGTTCGTCTGGCGCAACATAATCTGCCGCCACGGCCTCCCTTACGAGATTGTGACGGATAACGGATCGCAGTTCATCTCACATCAGTTCCGCGATTTCTGCGATAAGTGGAGGATCCGCCTAAACACCGCGACACCGCGATATCCGCAGAGTAACGGCCAAGCTGAGTCGTCTAACCGTACAATCATTGATGGATTGAAGAAACGACTCGACTTAAAAAAGGGTTGCTGGGCCGACGAGTTGGACGGCGTCCTCTGGTCTCACCGCACAACGCCATGTTCCGCAACCAAGTGCACTCCATTCTCCATGGCCTACGGCGTTGAAGCGATGGCTCCCGCAGAAGTCAATGTCACTAGCCTTCGCAGGTCCCGAATGCCCCAGAACGTCGAGCTCAACCAAAGTATGCTACTCGACGCCCTTGATGCAATCGAAGAACACCGTGATCAAGCCCTGCTCCGAATCCAGAATTACCAACATCAGATTGAGAGCTACTATAACAAGAAGGTGAAGTCGCGCCCTCTTGAACAAGGTGATCTCGTTCTTCGAAAAGTCTTTGAGAACACTAAGGAGTGGAAGGCTGGCAAGCTTGGAACTAATTGGGAGGGGCCATACAGAATCACACAAGTAGTAAACCCTGGGGTTTATCGTCTCGAAACTTCAACCGGTGACGCAGTTCCTCGAGCATGGAATTCCATGCATCTTAAGCGTTACTCCGCCTAGCTCCGTTGCGACATAACAGGCGATGAACGAGCCTCACTAACCGGACAATCGTGCAAGTGCGCATCATGAGCCACTCTTGCTCTATTGTTCTAAAAAAAAAAAAAAAAAAAAAAAAAAAGGAGTCGAGTAAGTGCACCCTCCGCGTCACTCTTACTCGACCCAAGCGAACTACGGATGGCTTGATTCTCTTCGGAGATACGTAGGCAGCCTTAACCGGCGCAGCTATAACCAAAAAAAAAAAAAAAAAAGGAGAGAAAAGGGCACGACCCGACGGTCCAACCCGGCGAATAAAACCTCTCTCCCGCGAATGGCTAAAGAGTGCGCGTTTGTCAGCGACACCACGACTCAAAACGAAGACGTCGCGATTTAACGATCAAAAGCAGCGAGTAAAAAAACTGCTTTTGAAGGCTACAAAGCCCGCGACCATAACCACCTCCCGGAGCAAAAAATCCGCGAGTAAAATCGCATCTTGAAAGAAGGAAGGGAGGTCGCGATCTAACGATCAAAAGCAGCGAGTAAAAAACTGCTTTTGAAGGCCATAAAGCCCGCGACCATAACCGCCTCCTGGAGCAAAAAAAAAATCCGCGAGTAAAACCAGAGCCAACAAACTTGAAGACTAACACCCAAAGGCAAGTTACTCTTTACTACTTAGAAGAAACCCATCAAGTCACTGGTCCGAGAGTCATCAAAGAAGACGATAAAGCCGAAGATATCCAGTAAAAGCCGAAGCATAATAAGTTCGAAATATTACAACAATAGAGGCTACACAGAACCTCAAGGACCAGAAAAGACAAGCAAAAGGAATTTACCTAAAGAAAATAAACAACGACAACAGAGAAAGTAGAGTATTTAAGCATACAACAAACATAAGGGTTCAGCAAGCTGTGTCTTCTCCCTGCCCCGCGGGGTCCTGCGATCCAGCCGGCTCCGCAGTCGAGAGTTCTTTTTCGATAGCTGCATCCCCCCCGTCCGGCGCCTCCTTCTCCATCGGATTCCCTTGGACATCACCCGGCTCCTCAGTCGCCCCTTGCGTCGCGACACCAGAACCCTTACTGCGCTCCATCATGGTGTCGAAAGAATCGTCGGGAGATTGCATCCTGACCAAGGTCTCCGGATCGATAAAGCTATCGTTAGTCCCATACTTGTCCAGGCCGGCGAGAACCTCTTCACTCACAAACGTCGAAGAAAGGATAAGCGGGGAAAGAGAAAGATCGGATTCAGGAATGTCACCGATCTTAAGCTCATCCATCTTTGCCTTGTAAAGATCCTCATGAGTCTTGTACAGGTCAATCAACTCTTGAGGAATTTCAAAACCCTCCTCTTTAGCTGCCTCAAAGCACTTCCGCGTTCCAGACGCCTGCCCAAACAAGTTGTGAGCTTCCTCGAACTCGTCACGACGAACAGAGTAATCTCGAATGTTGTCAAAACGACGTTGCGCTTTCACGACCATGGCTGTCTCAACCCTAGCTCTCTCGAGAGTCACCTCGTAGACACGAGAATCCCTGAGCCTCTTTCTCTCAGAAATAAGTTTGGCGACCGCGGCGTCCCTCTTTCTGTCAACTCTTTCTTTTCTCTCTCTAAGGAAATCTTCTCGCGACCAAGGTTCTTGACAGCAGACCGAGAGTTCAGCAACTTCGTTTGCAAACTCTCAAACTTCACACGAAGGATCTCTTTGTCTTCAACGGCTTTGGCTGCCGCGATTTCGTACATCCTGCGAACGCGAGCAACCTCCGCCTCCGTGGCACGAGCCGAATTCTCGGAGACTCCCAGCAATGCCTGAGTATGCCTCAGTTTGGCTTCGTACCTCTCCACCATGCGATTCATAACCCCGTCGCTCTGCAAAAAAAAAAAAAAGAAGAAAACAACCTAAGTAACAAAAAGCAACAAACCAAGGTGGATCCTAGGAGAGGAAGTTACCAGTTTTCTGATATGAGCAGCCTCAATGTACTCGTCCTTGAAGAAGAGTTTATCAACTGGTGGAAGAGCAGTGGAACCGCTCCTCACTTGTCGCGTCAACTCGGCGCATTTGATCGGATTAGAGATCAAGAGAGTGTTCTCGTTGTAAGAGAAGTTCACCAAATCGGGAAAATTCATCTGGAGTCCTCCCACGGAAGCATTCCCGCCAGCTCCTCCACTCGGCGGCGCACTTCGCGAAACAGCGGCTCTCTTCTTGGAAACCTTCTTCTGCTTTGAAAAAGCGGCGTCGGGAGCATCATCGGGAGCAGGAACAAACTCGTCCCCCTCTCTTTCATTACGCGCGAAAGTGTCTTCGGGGTCGTTGGGAGTGACACCCTCGAGTGGAGGATCCTCTTGGCGAGAAACGCTCTGCTCGGTCGCGGCGGCCGGTTCTTTTCTCTTTTTCTTGGGACGCTCCTCTGAAGGATCCTTTGCAATAGGCTCAACAGGATCCTCTCTACTCGCGTTCGAGTCCTCAGTTTCTTTCCCAGAAGGAGCTTCGCGAGACCTCTTCTTCCCCTTCTTCTTTTTTGACGACTTCTGCTGCGCCGTTCCATCATGCACTTCAGAAGGTTCGTCGTCGGGACAGGTAGACTCCCCATCAACAGGACCGTCATCATTTGCAACCGGAGTGGCAACTCGGGGAGGATCGTCACCCTGAGCATCCGCCGACTCACTATCAGTTGCGGGAACAGACTTCTTCTTACCCAGCGATTTCAGCTGTCCCTTCAGGATAGCGCTCAGATCGGGAGTCTGCTTCATCTTCTTCGCTTTGTTAACCAGCTTCTGCTGCTTCCTCGTGAATAACGACAGACGCTTCTTCCCGGGAATAACTACGCAAGGCAAACCAGACCGCCAAATCTCTGCAACAAAAAAAAAATCCGATGAGTTGTCAAAAGAAAAGCGCGAGTAACCGATAAGGGAGGTAGAAGGTCAAGTACCTCTCGCTACGCGATCCTGGCGGCGACGTATCCAATCAGCGCTAAGGTCAGCCCACCGACGATGGCTGAGCGTAGCAATAGCTTGAGCGTGCTCAAAAAAGTTCTCTGGATACGCAATCGTATTTGGGTGACGAACTGCATAAAAGAAACAAATCAGTATGTTAATACCAAAGGGAGTCGAGAAAACGCGAGTAAGCTACTATCTACCAATTTCACGATCCCAAAGAATCGGGAAGTCATCTTTCGGTGGCTCATCAAACGCGTGCTCATCTGACTTAACATAAAAGTAATATCGCTGCCAATCTTTCGTCTTATTGGGATGCCTGGTTAAGACATTGTAGGAAGGGCGCATCTTTATCGAATGCAAACCGTGAGGCATGGGCCTCAAGAAGGTCAACTCCTCAAAAGTCCTCACACTCATCGGGATGCCAACTTCAGCTGCCATGACCATCAAAGCAACGGCGATCCGAAACGATCCATTCAAGAACTGAGTAATTGCGACTCCCCGACGGAGCACGTACTCTGTAATCAGACGAGGGATGGAGAACCAAAGCTTCGTGTCGACACCAAAGTAGGATTCGTAAACACATTGATACCCCACGGGCGGCGACCAGGGCCTTTGTTTCACAGAGGGAATAAGATAAGTCACTCCACCGGCTCCACAACTCTTCAAAAGATGTTTTACACTGCTATGGGTGGAGAAGCTCGGAAACACGTTCCTCCAAGACTGTCCCTCGATCCCAGGGTCGCGTAATGTGTCGCGAGGAATCGCCGGGAGCACCTCGAAAGAATCGCCGGAGTGATAACGCGTAGGTCTATATTCCGGAGGATCTACGCTCTTTTTGCGAAGTCGCTTGATCGGAACCCTATAAGCGCGTGCCTGCGCCTCGAGTCCGTCGTTCGCGGTACCTTCGCGAGACGAACCGACGTTCCCTCGAGCTCTCTCTGCACTCTCTCTTCCACGCGAGTCACCGACTGTCGGACTCCTGCTCGAAGACTCGTCGGTCGCGTTCCCCGAGACATCGCGACACGGCGAATCGCTCGCGGGTAAGTCGTCCGGCGTCCCCGCTTGTCTCATGTCGGAAGCGCCGACGACGGCCTTCCCCTTCTCCTCTCGTGATAGCCTTTTTCCAGACGACATCGCAATTACGCAAACAAACAAGCTACGCCCTACCGACGAACTTAGAGAGAGAAAGTAAACAAAAAGTAGAGAGAAGGGAGAGCAAAAGGGGATACCTGAGACTGCAGAGAAGAATGAGAAAAGAAGAGCAAAGCTGCCTACTTATAGCAAAGGAGGAGCACAACTCCCAAAGCACCATCATTAAGTCTAGTAGGGCCTAAATGGGCCCTAATCAGGCCTCTGATCCCTATTTCTTAACTCGCGACGGTCTGATTAACCAGTTAAACCGGAGATTAGGGATTGATCAAACCGGAACTAAACCAACGGTCAGGAGGATCAATTAGATCGAGATCGAACCGCAAACCTGAAAGCGGTCGAACCGGAGCCGAACCGGTTAGTCAGCGACTAAAACCTCTCTCGTGAAAGCTCAAAAGGTGCTTTTACTCGGCTAAAACAAGATATGACGGCCAAAACTCAGCGAGTAAAGAGGCATTTTGACTAAAGGAGAGGAACGGCGACTAAGATCGACTCCTGGAATCACACGTCGACAGCGCGAAGAACCAAAACCGGCGAGTAAAATTGTTCTTAAATCGAAGGTTGCGACCAGATAGGTGAAACATGCGACTAAACTCGCACCTCGAGGTCGCGAAGCTATACCACGACCTGGTAGGCCGAACCGGCGAGTAAAATCGCATCTTGAGGACGCAAGGAAATATCGCATCTGGCGAGTAGATTCACATCTTGAAGGGGACCAGACCGGCGCACCAGCGAGTAAAATCGCGCTTTACGAAGCCCTGTGGGAGCATCGCGACAAACCGAGGAAAACCGCGGCCAGATGAGCAAGCCAGCGAGTAAACTCGCGTCCGGAGTTCTGGCCAGAGCAACGCGACGAACCAAGCAAGACACGCGAGTAAATCTACCTATGAAGGTTTCGATGAAACTTCGCGACAAAACGAGAGGATACCCGCGAGTAAAATCGCGGATAGAAGGGCGAGCAACTAGATGACTAAAATAAAGTCGGCGAGTAAAACTCATCCTTGACGAACCAGCTAAACATAAGCGACTAAATAGGGCGAACAAGCGAGAAAACTTGCCCTTGGGAGGCGGTAAAACATCGCGAGAAAAATCACGTTTTGGAAGCAGCGGAGTCCGCGACTAAACAAGCCGAATGCGCGAGTACCCCCCCCCCCCTTCCTTCCAAGTCCGGGTCGAATGTGGTGACAAAATCTATGAATGGGACAACGCTCAGCGACCTCCAGACTAGTGATCACGGATTCGCCAAACCTCTATAACATCACAGTCCGTCAGGCTCAGGTTACTACTGACCACAAACGAACTGGGGGGGACTTACTGTAGGAGGAGGATCGCATCCCTTCCTAGGCCTGGCGAACAGCGACACATGGCCCGTCGATCTAAGGGACTAGGGTATAGAAATGGGCCGAGAGAACGGCCCAAGTAAGCCGCTTCTAGTCGACTACGCGACCAGAAGACTAAAGCCCATTTAGCCGACCCATCGATAGGAGCCCATCCAGGTCGGTGAACACTAGGGCGAACAGGCAGAGACAGCCTATAAAAGGGAAGGGGGAAACGACATGAGAGGGATCCACACTTTTACACACTCACAAGGCGGCTAGATCTAGGGTTTTACTCCTCTCTATCCGCTATCTTGTATCGTTTCCCGGCTAGCTCTTCGAGCTCCGCTTTGTCTCTTTCTTTACACTTACCCTGTAACTAGTTCCTGATATCTCCATCTATAAAACGTCTTTGTTAGACCCACAGACGAGTTCTTCGTCTTCTCTTTACTAGTTTCGACCGAACTCGGTTCTAACAGATCCCATATTACTATCTAGGCTATTTTCATCACTTCTCCTTTTCTACGCAACACACCTCTACTCTCTTTCTCTTTGGCGACTTTGCCCAACTCCAATCCTTCTGATTACTTAAATAAGATCCAATGAAATATAATGTAAGGTTCGCATCGCATGTAACCATAATACTCCCTATTAGATCATATTTGCCTTTAAAAACCGTCTCTACTCTAAAATGGGATGACAAAAGATATATAAAAGTACAAAATATAGGTCTATAGTTGTACTAATGATATATATGTATATAACATTAATAACTTTTAACAAATGGATGGTGGCCTAGTGATAATTCAAAGTGGTTGAGTTTTTTTGTGCTATAGATTCAAATCTTTTTTTGGTATATGAATTGTTTTTCCTAAATCAAACTATTTGCAGATTGATTTCTAGCACTAGACGAGAGATTATGGATCGCAAGTCTAGAACTTCCATAATTCTTAGAATGCAAGTTAATATGTTATTTTAATTTCTTGATTTGTTACTCATTATTTCTGAGTTTCAAAGAAATTTTCTTATATAATCATAAAATTTTGCATTTTAGTTTCATATTGAAGAAATTCACATCAAACAACTGTGGTCGAATCCCTACTCAATTTGCTGTCGACTCATGTTTCCAAAGATAATCATCTTAAAATGTTAGTCAACTATGAAAATAAGAAGAAATGGATGATTGATGCTTCTGCTAGTTTTAAATAAGTATAATATATATCTATATGGAGAATAATTAGGTTTTGAATGTTGACATTATTTTATTTTTTTGGTGACAAAATCTCAATTTATAAAATTTTATTAATAAAAATTCCCTTGGACGGACACAAACATCTTTTAGAAACTTTTGTGGATAATATCAAAAAAATATTGAATGAGTATAGTTTATCCAAAAACCATTTTTATCCAAGAAAATGAACAACATTTGGATAGATTGGAAGTTATTATTTATACTAATTTTAGTTACAGGTTCTGATTAGTATTATTTTAACTGATTGCACATTGTGATATTTCTATACCCCTTGTTCGACGCTAATGTTCCAAGCTCTATAATAACTTATTTAATGCCATTATTCCAGAAATCTTGATAAAAAGTCATGAAAAGGTTAAACAGAATTATTCCAGAATACCTTTTTTGATAAAATATACGGAGACTGTACTGAATAGTGAATACACATTTTTGAAGAAAAAGGAAAAAGAATACGCACAATTTGTCAGCTGATATGGATCGATGTATGACATATCTTTGAATGCAGTAAGCAATAAATGTGCCTAACATATTCTTCCATATATGTATTCTCCCTACTATCAACACTATTGCTTTTCTCTTCTTTCCCACGAAAACGATATAATAATAACGTTTTCATAAAAAAATTTAAAAAGTGAAAAAAAAAACTTCTTCCTATAAACGTCTCTTCTCTCTTTCATCACTGCAAGAAACATAATCACAACTCTCCTTCTCTATCTCTCTTCTGCTTTAAATGGCGTCCCAAGATTCCCAAGGGATCAAACTCTTCGGCAAAACCATAACATTCAACGCCGGTAATCTTACACACACGATTAAAAAAGAAGAGCAGCAACAGCAGCCAGAGATACAAACAAAACCAGCCGCTAGATCACCATCATCATCATCGGATCTAACGGCGGAGAAGCGTCCAGACAAGATCATAGCATGTCCGAGATGCAAGAGCATGGAGACTAAGTTCTGTTACTTCAATAACTACAACGTTAATCAACCAAGACATTTCTGCAAAGGTTGTCAGCGTTACTGGACCGCCGGTGGAGCTCTCCGGAACGTTCCCGTCGGCGCCGGTCGTCGGAAAGCCAAACCTCCGGGTCGTGTCGGTGGGTTCGCAGAGTTGCTTGGGGATGCGACTGGAACCGTTGACCAGGTCGAACTTGACGCTTTGCTAGTGGAAGAGTGGAGAGCAGCTGCTTCTCACGGTGGTTACCGGCATGATTTTCCGGTGAAGAGACTCCGTTGCTACACCGACGGTCAATCTTGTTGATTATCTTTTCATATTGTTGGTTCTTGTTTCGGGTTTGGTTTGGGTTTGGGTATAACCCGGTAGAAAGAACGTGGTTATGTTTTCTTTTGATTTGCTTACTGGATACGTACAGGCTAGCAACAAAAACTAACTAGTTAAATAATTAATTAGGAGGTTTAAGTACTTGCTTTTCAAAACAAAAAAGTATTTAGCTTCTCTTCTTAACAGTTAACAGCTGTCGCTTTTCTTTTTTAATTTCTCTTGTTGAAAATTTTAGTTGTAAATTGAAGCTCGTGGGATTTTTCTGCTATAAAGAAAGAGACGGTGTTGTTGACCATTAATTAACCCTTGAAAGGACTTATTTCAAGATCTGTATACTCTATCGTTAAATTAATTAATGTCGATCAGATTTGCTTCATGTATAGTATTATTTGCTAATCAATCTCTTTTTGTCAACTTATTTACTCAAATCTCATTAACCAATAAAATGTTAATTTTCTGATCTTTGTACATTTCAATAGTTTAAAGCGGGGTTTTAAGTGTACGTAAAGTTAATCTAATTTTTTGGACATTAGTCTAGTCGCATAATTTTAAACCAAGAAACCTCATTCAATTGGGCATTTAAGTTTTTACTTTTCACCAACAAACAAACAATCACTGACCTACAAAAATAGCAGTCTATAGTTTTTTTGTTTTTACTGTGAATGACGATATAATGAACAAAAGTGGGACATTCTAAATGTTGTATTTCCATCAAGACCACTGATCACTTTTTCTCTTAATCTGCTGTCCATTTAGTTAGACCTCTGAAGATGACTAAAAAGAAAAAGAGAGGAGAGTAAAATGCAGTCAGAAGAATAGCAAAAAATAGTTCAGAACTTTTAGAATAGTGAAAACCATTAACTTTAAATTCCTACAGTGTATGGATGGTAATTACAGAAAACTCAAATCCGTAAAATACATACCAAGATTAAACATTAATGGATGGTAATAATATGTCACACATTCCTAGTGTTTGCATAAAACGGATGGCAAAGAGGATCATTTCGGTACAAGCACAAACTAGTAAATTGGAAAGGAAAAAAAAGAAGATATTTTAACACTAAACATGCTCTAAGTCAGCGACTCAATAGACCATAACCAAACTAGTCAACAACAGGAAACGCAATTTACAGATATTCAAAAGCACATTAAAGAATGAGACAGAAGAGACAACCAAAGTAAGACTTGTGTACAATGTCGTGTCCTGCTTTGGTAAAATAGTGTGGGATCATGTGAAGTTTACTTCTTGGTTGGTCAGAATCTTATAAATGCACATCAGTCAATAAACCATACAAAGTTAAAAAGAGAAGGAAACTGCAACATCCATACGTAAACAGATCCTAATTAACTTTAAAGCAGTAAAGAACAAATACATGCATCTGTAATGGGAACAAGTCCAAACAGTTTCACTTTCTCCATTGAGAAGCATCAGTTTCTTTCTGAGTCCAAACGATTAACTAAAAAACCGAAAAAAGGAGCAAAGAAATAGATAGAACAACGAACTCAATCACTCATTCATGATTCATTCCATGATTTTGGCAGACCGGACATAAAAGGCTGTCAACAACCTTCCCCATGTTCGCAATGGTGTCAAGGGTCTCCGAGTAGATAGCATCCGCCTTTGGATCCTCGAATATGATAAGACATCCAGCTCCTTGATCCAACGTACCCGCGAACTTCTTGTCAAGAATCATCTGAGACTAGCTTCTTCTCCACATGGTCAACCGGCAATCCAATCAGCTCAGCGACGTGGCCAATCTGAACTCGAGAGAAGGGCTCGATCAAACGGCACCGACTCGCTGCCTGAGGAAAGTACGCTTCTCGGCGCGTGTCCATTCCACCATCTCCTTGCAGAGAGTGATCTGGAGACAGGTCGTTCCGGGTATCTTGGCCACGGCGTCGATGATTCCTCTGAAGATTTTCGCGGTTTTGGCCTTGGGGATGAGAGAGAAGAAAGGTCTCAGCTTGGTCAACAGCGTGCGGAGATCCTCGCCTCTCTTCTCCTCGGTGAGACGGACGCAGAGGTTGGTGATTGCTTGCTCTTTGACACGGAGAGCCTCTGGAGAGGAAGAAGGGTCTTCCAAGACTTGGTAGAGTATCTGAATAGCCTCTCTGAGCTGTTGGCTTCTAGAGAGTCTCAGTGTTTAATGCAAAAAAAAAAAACACTCAAACCCTTGCAACATAAATCAACAAGATTTGTCTGATAAATCAACAACAAAGGTACAAAACTGCAACCCTAACTTTAAGTAATAATAAAGGTGTAAATCACTGGGACATATATTTTATTCATCGCTTTAATTAATGTACTTTCTAGAGAGATCCATTGTTTAATTCTCGAGGTAGCTTCGTACTAATCAGTGTAAGATGTAAAGTTAGAAACATCGTTTAACTAATCCACCAATCAGATATCTACCGGTTGAGGAAATCGAACCCAGAACTAAACTAGATCTAATAAGCAAACCCCAAAATAGACCAATTGGGCAAGAAACTCATTGTATGAATCGTCGTCTATGGGATTCAATTAAAACCTTCGACGATTGGTTGGAGGAAAAGAAGTTTCGAAGATTATTCTGTCTTGGTTGGGAAGACAGAGGTATTTTGGTTTTTACTTAATTTCCGTTTCCAATCAAGGGTATAATTGTCATTTTCAGTTGAAATCAGGGATTAAAAGTATTCGGCGGCTCAGGATTTAGCGTCTCCCAACGCGAGATGCGGCGAAGGAGCCGCGTTTATAGAGAGCAAACGCATGTTGTGTAAACTCACGACGTGAAAAGATGGTATTGAGACTTAAGCCCATTAGCCCTGACTGAAGGCCCAATGTAAAAACTGATATGATATTGACTGCTTTGGGCTTTGGGCTTTGTGCATGGCTATATCATACAAACTGCTATGATTTTGGGTCGAATTAGTTTTGATATTGCTATGTATCTTTCTCTTAAAAATATATCAATCGGGTTTCTCGGGGTCACTTCCGTTATCATCTATTCTATTAATTCTTCAACATGACCAATTGATATAAGGTTATGTCCAATTATTTATTTATTTTAGTTACAGAAATAATATTGAATAGATTAATAATATTGAATTTTGTAACTTTCCCTTTAGTGCCAATATTCTCGCAACCACTTTCGTATTATACACATATAGTACTCGACAGTTATAAAATGTATTCAGCATCTGATAATAAATATCTACATAGTCGACTAATATGTACATATAAATTCGGTTATTTTAAATGATTATTTTATCAACATATAATAGCTTACCTGTTCAGTGCAAATGTAAGAATTTTGCGTGTTCAAAAATATTTTAAAATTATTATAAAATTAAGTTTTAAATCTTAAAAAATATAAAAATATTATAAGTTATTAATAAAAATGTAAATTAGTATTCCTATTTAATATTATTACTAGATTATGACATGCCCTTTCAAAGGGCGGATATGTTTTCTGTTTAAAATTTTTCTGAAAATTTTAATTTTATATTTCAGTTTTTATAGTCATTTTATAATTATAATTTTTTATAGATATAGGTGTGGTTCAACTATTTTAATAAAATAGATTAAAACCTCTTATTAACCATTTAGGAGAAATATTATACCAAGAAAATCACAAATATGACTAAAATCACAAATATGACTTAAGAACAAAAATATAAAAATTAAACTTCTAAGAAGATATAAAACAAAAAATATATCCGCCCTTTTAAGGCGGGTCAAAAAAATATAATCTCCTGATAAACGCAAAATTAAGCGGAGCAAATACAAAATTATTTTTTGCGGATTATGCGGGTCAGACTTTTTGACCAAAAGAAATTGAAATCCGCAGGTTGACGGGTCAGCGAATCAGGTTTAACCCGCAACCCAGTCCTAACCGAACGTATACCAGATCAATTTTAAATTGCAATTATTCAATAAATTATTATCATAGGACAAAATTTTTAAATTTATATTTATGCTATTAAAATTCATAGATTTATGTTCACGTAACTAACTAAACGAATATACATAACAAATAGTTGTACAAGATCTATAAGTTATATGCAATTTGTACAAACCTAAACTTTTTTCTTTTTACAAACCCAAATTTAATAAATGGATATACGTATAAGGTTTATATGTTATATGTAGTTTCTTCGAACCCAAACTAAATATACATATTTTCAAACAGAACGTTCAACCACATTCTTATTTAGGAATGAGAATACATGTGATGTTTCAAAATATAAATACTGATGTTACATTTTCATAAATAATATTCCATCATGAGAAAATAACGGGAACTTGGACAATGATAAATCCTTTTGATTGGCATTGAAATTACATATTTAAATTATTGTATTGTTTTGACCAAAACGAAAAAAACAAATTAAAATTATGATCCGACCTCAACTTTCAAACCATATATCTTATTTAAGTTTCAAATATTATTTTATTCAAATCAAAATATATAACTGTATATGAATTTTGATAATAGATAAAAGGTTTATTATAAATATATTTTTATATATCTTTACAACTATTATATTAAATAATTATTGTTTAAAAAAATACAACTCGCAGAAAATCGCAAAATTAAGCGGAGCGGGTACAAAATTATTTGTTTGTGGTTTATACGGGTCAGATTTTTTGATCAGAACAAAACTGAAACCTGCGGATTAGCGGGTCAGCGGGCCGGGTTCGATCCGCAACCCATCTTTAACCAAACGTATACCGGATCAATTTTTAAATTACAGTTATTTAATAATATATATTTTGATTTATACACAAATATGATTACAAAGAAACATACGAATATAATCATAAAAAACACATATATAAAAACTAAATTTAAAACAAAAAATATACCCGCCCTTTCAGAATCTAGTTATCCTTATTTTCTGAGTAGATATCACCAACAGCTCTTCTTCTGAGTAGATATCACCAACAGCTCTTCTTTCTATAAAAAGAGATGTTTCTCGTATTGATTGCCGACGTACCAATTGTTTAAACTTGCTCAACCTTTTGTAGGTCTGTGTATGGATTTGTACGGGGATAGAATATATATACTATGGAGAAAGTGTTAGTTAAGGGCTGATTTTCAACATAGCATCTCGTTGTGACTAAATTTCAGATGTGCAGTTTTGTTGTGAAGACTTTATTTCTTATGATGGCTTATTGTTCTTTATAGTTTATATTTCGTATCGAAAAAGATAGATAATATTTCTTGTGTTTGTATTCGAAATGTTTAATTTTTTTTTAATGAAAGTAAGTTGTGCAGTGCTCTATTTTGTGCCTTTAGCTTTTATTTCCGTACGAGTCTTTCACGACATTTATTGTTTTATCTCTTTAACTTCAAACCAAGGAAATCAATATGAGTTGAAATTCACGTTAAGAGACATAAAAATGAAGTTTTGTTTCTCTAACTATCATGCTTGTGATCACATTCTAAAATAAGAACTCCCAAAAATTAAAAATTTAGAAGTTAATCAAATCATTTTTGAAAAGGTCGTTGGAACACAAACACAAGATATGAAACAAAAGAAAACAGCACTAGTTAAGTATCTCAGACCGACAACATGTAAAAATCATATATAAATGTTTTATATACGAAATATAAAGTTACAAAAAAAAGTTAAAATGGATGTATATCGGTATTAAGCTTAGAAGATGACATCAGGGACGATTCCAAGCTCCTTGAAAACTTGAGGACAATCAGCGAGAGGAGTCTTCCTCATGAACCCAAGTGGGTTAATGGTTCGAACCTCGTTAGAGACAATGCCATCGTTAGCCGTGAGACTGATCCTTGCTGCGTTTCTTAGGAACTCTTCGTTGTTTACTTCGCCACACTCTGCGTCCGGTGATTGGACGAGGATGATCTCACACACTTCCTCTTCGTGGTCTCCCATAACTTCCATCTGGTACTTTCCGTCTTTGTCGGTCATAGCTTCCTTGGTCACTGTCACGGTCTGGTTCACACGACTCTTACACTCAAGCTTTACCTTTGCCCCTGAAGTACACAAGGAACTATTTGTCAGGGAGAGCTATTGCTAAGTGATTGTTGATTGCTGATGGATGAGCTTGAGTTGACACATTCAAATAAAAAGGGAGAGAATGAAGAAGATTGACATTTCGAGCAGCCTGCTTGATGTAATGGGGAGCATATAGAGATGGTGTTTAAAGTATAAAACTCTGACAACAAGGGAGAGAATAAAGAGTTATGTTGACTGAGATTTACATAGATGAATGAAGAATGAAGATGTATTGGATGATTGCTTGAGTGACAAGTTAAGAATCAAACTATACAGCAAGTATACTTCAGCTTATAGAGCTTTGGAGTGTTGCATAAGGGTAATACGTGAAGGCACATGGGTTTGATGAAGAACATGTGATGTTATGTGTTTCACAAGAGTACTTGTGTGTGGGCTGATCGATAAGGATAGCACAAGATGTTATGGACGTACGATGGTGTGTTCGTTACAACCACACCACGTAGTATTGGGTCTTTGTAAGAAGACGTAGGAAGAAGAAAAAAAGCAATGTGGACTTTGAGTTCATGTGGGCTTTAATTCGAAGAGAAGTACAACTAATATAAATATTTGAAGATTAGTGGGTTTGATGGATTTAGGGTTTACTCGTGGGAGTATATAAAGATCGAGACGGTGACAGGAAACGGTTACGTGTCTAGGGTTTATTGAAGATGCACATGGATATGTGTGACGTCGTTCTATCAGACAGTTAAAAGATGTTGGTAGTTTTGTTATAGAGAACTATACTCGTCAGAGAAAACAATAAGTAGTAGTTGAGATTGTAATTCTAGATAAGAGTGGTTGGCACAGATGTGTGCTGTACCATAGCAATTGTAGTTACGATCTTTTCTAGTGAATGAGTTCTGGACGTGGTTCCGGAGATGTAGAAAACGAATCTCGTTAACAAATATTTCTGTGCTATTTATTTTATGCTCATACATACTCGCTCATGAAACAATCACACAGGAGTAGATAGATTAGCCACAAACCTGTTTTCACACTATTTAGGTTTTGTATCATCTTATTGAGCTAAACTAACTAACTAAGACATGTGAATAAGCAGCACGGTCGTGTCTAAACATCTGAGGACGCTAAAAATGCCACTTATTTCCTACAACGGCTAAAGAATCCTAAAAGAATTAAACGGAAAAAGGAAAAAAAAGTAGCGTGCATTAAAAGATGAAAAATATATACAAAATGAAAAATTGTAAACCCTTGACTAAATAGTGAGTAAATGCATCACGGTAACACTTGTTTAACAATAAAAGTGATTAAAATGTAAGAAACGCTAGTATATTTTGTTTTCAAAAGATGTATATAAATTTTAGATTTTTATTTTCTTCATGGATAAAAAGAGCAAAATTTTAATGTGAGTTTATCTTTCTTCATAATTCATAATATTCATATAAACCGAAAAAAAAGAATATGCTTTGTACTTTTTTGGACAACGAATATGCTTTGTATAACTAATAAATGTTCCTACTATCGATCCATATATGAATAATTGAATATGATTATAGAACGTCCTTAATTATATAAAAAAAGTCCTTAATTACCTTCGAGGAATTTACTGAGGCGGGTAACGAATTGGACGCGGCACGTGTCGCAATAGACGGAGCCCGTGATGTTGAAGCGGTCGAAGTCATCGGCATCAGCGGCCGCGAAGTGAAGGAGGGTGGTGGAACATATGGCAGATGCAAGGAACAGGATGAAGAATTTGGCCATTGTTAATGTCGTTATCCTTTAACTCTTGTGTCTTCCCCCTCGCTTAGATTTATTTTGGGAGCTTTATTTGTAAATTTATTTTTTGGGGGTGGAAAAAAAATTATGAGTTATGATTGAGAGGACTATGATAGATCCAACCAAACATATCCTTTTATAGAAAATAAATAGACAAAACAACAAAAGAACATATCATCTTATATCTATTTATGGAAAGTACTTGTGGTTCTTGAGTTTTGTACGGATGATTTTTCTTTGAACCCGAGTTTTTCTCATTACCACCTATTTTTTTCTAAGTAGATTCAGTTAGACCCTTTTCTGTTGTGGAAAAGAGGACTTGTATTCCAATGTCAAACTAATACTACTTTTATGTTTATGTATGTTCTTTTTTTTTTTTTTGAAAGAATGTTAATTTTTTATTCATCTAAAAAAGTCTTTTTACAATGAGTGCATCCCAAGAAATCCTCCCATATCAACTCAACATTTTTAAGTGCTATAATAAAACTTCAAAAACGACAAGGCCTTCAACCACTCAAATTCTAGTTGCAAACCAGAATTGCAGACAGCCTTCCATACCCCTTCGACACTTCTTTTTTAGTAAACTCAACTTATTCCTCACCCCCTTGTCTACCATCTTCTTCAGACCATCTATGGGTATAAGCTTCTCCCCATGTAACAACTTGTTTCTCTCTCTCCATAGTGAATACAGAGCAATCTGGAAAGCATATCTGAGACAGAATAATCTTTTCCTTTCCATCTTAGTATTCGAGATAATAACCAGAATGTCATCCCACTTGTTTGTATAAGAACCAAGCAGTATCCCTTTAACGAGATGCTCCCAGACTTCAGAGGAGTAAGAGCATTCAAAAAAGAGATGCTTCCTCGATTCTACATCAGATTTGCATAGCACACAGGTTGTGTTCACTCCTTGACTCCATCTGAAAATCCTGTCTAATGTAGACAGTCTGTTCAAAACAGCTAGCCATGATATAAACGCATACTTGGGAGTGGAATGGGAAAACCAAATACCACAGGCCCAATTACAACTCGGCTTTGTTTCTCTCAGCAAGTTCCAAGTCTCCAAAGTTGAAAATTGTTGTTTAAACCCAGAACCACGTCTCCACAAGCTCGTATCATCTTTGGTGACACACATCCTACTCTCCACACCATTTATATCTACCTCAATCTCATTCAGCAAGACTGTACGATGCCTTCATCTTCTATTACTAAAAATTGCTTCCTCCACTGTTGCATCCTTACTTATGCCCATGTCAATTATTCCTCTATCTCCCAATAGGTCTAATAACACTCCTCTGTCAGACCATCTATCATACCAGAAAGAGGTGTGACGACCATTACCAATCTCTTTCCTGTAAAAACTCTTAGCAAGATCTCTGAGCTTCAGCATCTTTCTCCACATCCATGAACCAGATTGCATATTAGCTTTAACCTCCCAAAAGCTTTTCTTTTTCAATAGATACTTTTTTATCCATCTTCCCCATAACGACTCCCCCGTAAGCATTCTCCATATTAATTTCAAGCCATACACCTTATTTATCTCCTTTAGAGCTCTTATACCCAATCCTCCCTCACTCTTCACCCTACATACTTCTGACCAAGCTACCTTAGCACCAGTTGTTTTAAGATCAGGTCATGTCCAAAGAAATGCAGAGCATAATTGTTCCACTTCTTTCATGCACTGACTAGGGAGTCTGAACACTGCAGCCCAAAAATTCATGATGCTCATCAGAACAGCTTGAATCAACTGTAACCTGCCCGCATAAGATAAAAACCTACAGGTCCAAGTACTAATTCTGTTCCTGACTTTCTCCACTAACGGTTGATAGTCTTGCTTCCTCATAGATTTAGTCATAAGGGGGAGTCCCAAATATCTTACAGGCAGAGCACCTTCTTCGAATGGGAAATTATTCAGTATTCTCCTCTTCTCCACATCCGAAACACCAGCCATGTAAATCGTAGACTTCTCCAGACTAATTCTTAGACCTGACCAGCTTGCAAACTCTTCAAATACTGATAAGGCACCTTCTACTGACTCACGAGAACCCTCCACGAACACCATAAGGTCATCAGCGAAACATAAATGAGTAAGGGCCAGAGACTTGCATCTAGGATGATACTTGAACTTCCTCTCCTTTACAGCTGTATCAATCTTTCTTGAAAGCACATTCATGCATGCAAAGTACAAACAAGTAAGGGGAAAGGGAGCATCCTTGCCTCAAACCTCTTGCACTTTGGAAGTAGCCAGCAAGATCTCCATTGACCTGAACAGAGAAGGAGGGACTAGTGATGCAAAGCTTTATCCAATGAATAAACCTCACCGGAAATCCTAGAGCCACCAAGCACTTCAGCACAAACATCCACTGAACAGAATCAAACGCCTTCGAAATGTCAATTTTCATCACACTCCTTGGCGAGACTGAATCCTTATGATAGTTCTGCACAAGTTCAGAGGCCAGCAGTACATTTTCCATCAACAATCTGCCTTTTATAAATGCAGACTGATTTTCCGATATTATTCTTGGGAGAAGCAGCTTTAATCTGTTGGCTATGATCTTCGATACCACCTTATATAGCACATTACAGCACACAATAGGTCGAAAATCCCTCATTTCCAAAGAGTCTACCTTCTTTGGAATCAGTGCAAGTATTGTAGAGTTGACCCCCTTGGGTAAGAAGCCAAATCTAAATACTGACTGAATAGCCACCGTGAAGTCTTGAGCAATGACAGACCAAGCTGTTTTAAAAAACTCACATGGATAGCCGTCTGGTCCAGGAGATTTGCTGGATGGCATTGCAAATAGAACCTTCCGAATCTCTTCTTCTGTTACTTCAGCTTCCAACATATTACAATCTTCCGTGGAACACTTGAAGTCTAAGATTGATTCCAGTTCCTCCTCTGATACACCTTGGAAATCTGAGGGTTGAACATTTAAGAACTCCGAAAAGAATCTCTCTGCCTCCATTTTAAGATCTGCTTGTGTTACAGCCATAGTACCATCCGGTCGCCTGATCTCCCGAATAGTATTCTGAGCCTGTCTGGTTTTAATAGCGTTATGGTAAATCTTATTATTCTGATCCCCCACCTCTAGCCAATGTAACTTAGCTCTTTGACTCAAAAACTCCTCCTCTAATCCAGCTAAGTGAACCCACTTCTCATAAGCCTCTGCTTCCCCCTGAATATTCTCAGTAGTAGGATTAGACAGTGTTATCTTCTGCTTATCACATAGGTTACCATACGCTTCAGCTGTTCTCTTTGTAAGGTTCCCCAATTTATTTCTCCCCATTTCCCTTATAAGTGGCTTCAGATTCTTTAGCTTCTTAGAAAACCTATACAGAGCTGATGTAGAGTGAAACAACTTCTCTGTCGAATCCCAATACCCTTTAACCATTGGCAGAAACTCAGGCAGATTCCCAATAGCACTAACATACTTGAATGGTCTTCTGATTTTTTCACTTGGAGGCCAGAGTTGAGTAGCACACCTCATGTGATCAGAGCAGCCCCCCGGTTCAAAGACAGAATATGCATTCGGGAATCTGAGCAAAGCAACATCATTCATCAGCACTCTATCCAGTTTCTTACAAATGACTCCTTCTTCTCTCTTATTACACCAAGTGAATATAGGGCCTTGGAATCCCATATCCGACAAGTTGCAATGAAGCACCATCCTCTGAAAATCTCTCATCCCAACCGAGACTCTTCCAAACGTAGTAAAACTTGAACTTTCCTCACCCTCCAATATTTCATTAAAATCCCCCATGATTAACCAAGCCTTATTTTTAAAGCTTGGAGAATTGTGATGATGGCATAAATCACTCCATAACTCCTTCCTCTCCTCCATCTTATTACTTGCATAAACAAAAGTGCAGTAGAACTCCTCCTCTCCTTGAATCCCCACTGAACATGTCATAAGTTGATCTGACTTATACACTGGTGATAAACGAATTGAGTCTCTCCAAAGCACCCATATCCTTCCTCCTTGACTACATTCGTAATTTGTCATAGACGACCAATCACTAAAAACAGACTTCAATATCTTCCCCGCTTTATTTTCCTTCACCCTTGTCTCCAAAATGCAGCCAAACTTCATATTTTTATTTCTCAACCACTCTTTCATCACGGAATGTTTAATAGATTTGTTGAATCCTCTCACATTCCAGAAGAAGCTAGACATATTAATGTTTGCGTCGTGAAGGCCTTGTGCTCTTCGGATTTACATCCTGAGCTCTAACCTTCTGATTTTTCCTTACCCCTTTTGGCATAGCTGCCTTCTCCTCTTCTTCAACTTGCTGAACTAAAACTTCATCTTCCATTAGATCTCCTTCTAACTCTTTACTGATCTCGGAAGTGTTATCTTCCAGCATCTCATGTTCCTCTACCATTATTTCCTCTTCCACCTCATTCTCCTATACACCCAACACTGAATACTTCGAATCTGATATATGTATTTCTGCTTCTCTTCTCGGAGTGTTAGTTTGTGATCTACCCACACGAGCTGGAGAGACCCTTAACCAAGCATTAGTATCAGCCATCTCTTTTACTACAGCCACTTCCTGATCCTTTCCTTCCTTCTTCTTAGTTCTCTCATCATCACTTGATCCATTAACTTTTCTAGCACTCATCTCCTGACCTCCTGTCTTCTCATCCCCAACCTGATTAGAGCTTTCAGTATGATCTTCTTTTCTCCCATTTCCACCTTTGGCTACTCCTCCATTTTGTTTCTTTCTGCTCCCTTTTACACAGACCTTATCAGTGTGACCCCATTTGTCACAGATACTACACCACGCAGGCAACCAAGGATAGTGATAAGCAACTGTGAAATCCTTACCATCCTTTGAGAATTCTATCTCTTTTGGAAGCTCCTTAGAAACATCCACGTTGACAAAGACCTTTGCAACTTCAAGGTTGGTGCAGGCAATTGTTTCCGGGTGCAATCTTACAGGATATCCCACTGTGCTGGTAAAGAAACTGAGACCCTCCCATGAGTACATATGCAAGGGGACATTCCTCAGATGAACCCACATTGGTATCACAGTTTCCTCTTGCTTCTCTTCCTCAGTTTTTGGAGCCCATTTCGAGACCACCATAGGGACCCCTGCTATGTTCCACATGCCTCTCTTCAGAACTTTTTCCCTTGCTTTTGGATTCGAGATTCTAAACCGCATTGTAGTAGCATTCACCTCATAAACTTCAATCTTAGTACTTGTATCTCCATAGCTCCATATCTTGTTTAACACCATGTGCACTTTCGCAATATGTGGGGCAAGATCTAAGAATTTACCCACCACAATATCATCCCACAGCGGCGTCGATCCAGTGAAAACATCCTCCGGAATCTCCACCTTATGCTTCCCATCTTTAGTCGTAACCTCCACTTCGTATTTCTTCAGACTTTTCTTATCCTGAGCCACATCGACCCATGCTTGCCCCTTCGATTTCATCTCCCCTTCAGACTTTCCTTCCACCTTCTCTCCATCCTTCACCTCCGAAACCCCCGATCTATCCTCCAGAATCGAAATCGAACCCGGCGGATTAGCCAGATCCATCACGAGAACCCTAGCCACGAAAATCGCACTCAAAATCGCCTAATTTTTCTCTCAGAGCAAAACACAGCGTTTTTTACTATGATACCACTACACCAGATGCGCTTTTCTTCACATCTTTCGTAAGTTGAGGAGGAAGATCATCGGAAATAGCCATTGTCAGACAATTAAGAAGAAATATAGAGAGAATGAGGATTTGATCATCATCGGGAACGTTAAATGCTTTCGTTGTTTTATGAATTTTTAGTATTAAAAAATATTGGTGCTGCCCAGGATCGAACTGGAGACCTTTTGCGTGTAAGGCAAACGTGATAACCACTACACCACAGCACCAGATAATGATTGTGGTTAGAAACTTGTTAGGATAATTTTCTTGTTCTTTAAAGTAGGGGCTGCGCGAACGCAAACCCCCCTGCCACAAATAATGACGTAGGCTCTTCCACTTGGGAAGACCTTAGGCTAAGCACCCTTCCTGTATGTGCAATGGAAGTCACTAGCCTAGGCCACTCGTCTTCTTGATCACGAGTCGACCCCGTCCAGGTAAGTTAAATGACTTTTTGACCACGCATGAAAGTTTTTGCCCAACTATTCTGAATAAAAGAATGAATCAAATTGAATATAATATTTTTATAAAGATCGAAAGAATCAGTAATTTTGAAATGTGGTTGAACTGATTTGATCGGATTCTATAATAAGAGGGGCTTAACTCATCAGTGGATTAGTGGGTTAAGTTAGTTCGAAGGCGTTTTCTATTGATTCGGAAATGTTTGTCGGTTACAAATAACGAACTAAATGAAGAAAATAGATCGGTGTTCGGAAAGCTGGCTTAGAAAGTATAAGTCGGTATAATACAAAAATGAGTAAAACCATAATTCTAGCCGTCTGATGTGTGTGTGATTGTCCAGATCCCTTTTCCGCTATCCTTTGCTTTTTTTATATAGCCGATCTCGCCTTGTCTTTGTCCTAGGTCGGTTTGCCCTAATGGACCTGGTTTTGTCGGACCGGGCTACCAGGCCGATTAAATTAGCTCTCGAGCCGAGCTAACGTACTCGCTCCTTGAGTCGAGTAAAATCATTTTATAGCCAAGCCGGTGTGTCTAACTCAGAGACCACCGAGCCGATCTGGTGCTTCTCTTTGTTGTGATGGGCCAGGTTCCCTATTTCTTGGGCCTTGTGGAGGGATGCAATACATCTCCTACAAAATAGAAAATAAAAATTCGTACAGACCTTTATCTATAACATCTATAAAGTGTGGCATCAAGCCATCAAAACCAAGCTAATACAAAAAAACAATATACATATTAATGGGGTTGTCCTTTGATTTGGCCAAAAAGAAAAAGTTAGGAATGTTAAAGTTCTTGATCAGCATCAAGCTCTCAGGCTGTATAGTTAAAAAAAAAATGAATGGTTTAACTGTTGCGGCAGGCAGTAACTGGACACTAAACATTAACTGGTTAAACGCTCTAGGTTAAACACTCTAAGACTTTCACCGTTTATAAGCTGCGGTGGCGATGAATGTGGAAGACTCTTGCTGTTTTATGCTAACTGTAACATAGGCAACAACTCCAGCTCCTTCTTTGTAAAATCTTTCTTTTTTCACCTATTCAAGAATCAAATCTATTTTGTTTCATATCTGAAAAAACAGCTTCAAAATAAAAATGTCGAAAGTTTACATGAATGTTGCTATGAGCTAAGGGAGGCTAGAAGGTGGAGAGGATGCTGGCATCAACTTTCTTCCGCTCCTTTCTTCTCACTTCCAGAGACCTGCTTACGGATCCAATAGCTATGGGAGACATCCACTAAACATTTCAAGAGTATTCTGGTTTTGCCTGCTCTTCATCTCAGTGTGCCAACTTGTACTATTTGCCTTCAATAGAAGTCATCGCTAAAACTCTTTTCAAGCTAAACCTAAACAAAGCTCATGATCTCGATAGTTTCACTTCTAGATTCTTTAAAGCTGCATGGCCTACTTTGGGAGAGGAAGTCACTGAAGCTATCTCTACCTTTTTCAGAACAGGGTTCTGCCAACTTCAGTCAACTCCACGATCCTCTCTCTTGTCCACAAGCACCCTGGAGCTTTTGCTATCAGTGACTAGAAGCCCATCTCTTGCTGCTCTACCTTGTACAAGACCATTTCAAAAATCCTAGTCTCCAAGCTAAAGCCAATCATTTATGATCTAATTCTTCCGAACCAAACAGCCTTCATAGAAGGGAGCTTGCTAGTTGAGAACACCATATTTGCTACTGAACTAGTAGACGGTTATCAGAAGAATAAAGGTCCGCCTCGTATAACTATCAAAGTGGATTGGATATAGCAAAGGCTTTCGACACCCTGAACTGGCATGGAAAAGAGAGAGGATAAGGTTGTTGGGATCTTCTGGCATGGAAAAGATCGTGTTCTATAAAGCTCATCTGGCTGCTTTTTTCTCGGTCAGGTTCTATTTGTGTGGCATGATACAAGGGTGAGATCCTGCACGGGCAGCTAATAAAAATTTTGGTCAAAAAAGCCTAGGAAAAAAATACTCTTGGTTCAATAATAAACTGCTAAAGATTAGAGAGGCTACCTTCGATTGGGTTAAGATCAAGATAGGCTCTGGTTCTTCTATCAAATTCTTCTATCAAATCCTGGACATATAACTGGTCTCTTTTTGGCAGTCTACAGAAATTCTTATCCCCTACAGCCTTGACCTCTATGGGCATTTCTTCAGGAGCAACGCTTCATGATCTTTTTGTAGATGGTAGATGGAATATCACACCAGCCCGATCAGATAAGAAAGCCCAGGTTCAAGCTTTCCTTCAATGATTTCACAATTTTCTAATGAATACATTTGGACTGTCGATGGAAAAAAGTGGAATAGGTATCAAAGAATTTGGACTGTTTGCAAGTAATCTGTCTCCTCCTCGTTACCTCTGTCCCTCCGCTAATTCTATACTAGGTGATTTTTCTTTGCTTGATATAAATATTTATAAAGTAATTATACTATAATAATTAATTGCTATTTATTTTAAATTTTATATTAATTTATAGTTGTATGCATAGTTTATATTAATAATATTATATTATTTTAATTAGACATTCGATTTTAGATATGTTATACATTGTCAGTTTTGTTGTTTTTACAGTCGATTTAGTTATCATTTGGATATATTGGTTTGCATTTATTTATTTGAATTCAATTTTAATATTTCTATTCTAAATATAATAATTTTAATTAATTTTATTATTTGCATTTAGATTGCTCAGCTTGTTGGTTATCTTTTATATGCAGATATATTTTAGGATGATTATTTATAAATTAAGATATGTTGTGTTTAGAATGAAATAAAAGATAAACTAAAGTGTCAGATTCCAAATTCAATAAATTAATATAATGATGATGTTATGAAGTCTCATGCCTACATAAATAAATTTTACAAAAAAACTACATTGTAACAGTTGGTTAATATTTTATTTTCATTTGTTAATAAATTTTAAATCATTCTATAATTTATATTTATAAAATTAATTATTATCATAAAATTATCTATCCTTATTGTAGTTTAATCTATGATATTAGATATAAGTTGGATTAGGCGAATTACTCATGTTGTGAATATATTAAGTTGCATGTATTATTTCAAATTCAAACTGAAATATAATTATTTTTACTATAGTTAAGTCATATAAAATTATTTTTATCTATCGTTTAATGTGCATGTACTTTCATATATTTATCAATGATCAATATGAAGTTATATACATAAGTAACTGATATATTTTTGGAACACTAATTAAAATATTTTATAAATTCTAAATAATTTTATGCCTTTGATTTATTAAATGGTAAACTGAAACTTATTTTAAATAATCTTAGAAAACTGAATTCAGATTTGCTTTCTTATTTTGATTATGGTTATGTTAAGTTCCACAAACATGAAAACATAAAATTTAAAAGGAAATTTAATAATTATTTAATATTAAGAAAACATATAATTTTAATAAACATAAAATATAATATACCTACCTTGTTAAAGTATATTGTGTTATTTTAATTTAAAATATTTTGTAATTATTTGATCAAAATATGTTTACTGTTAAAATCTATTTTTATTATCTAATATCTCTTAAAAACAAATAGTAAAACAATTGTGATTGTATTTGAGAAAAATAAAATTTATAGATATTTTTTGCTATAATTGAAAGATATTATAGTCAAATAAATATATGAAAATAAATAGAAAATTTCAATAATACTAATTATAAACTATTTGTAGTCAATTAAACATATATTTGTTTATGTTACTTAATTATTTTATGTAATCATCTAAGAAAATATATAGATATATAAAAATATTTTTATTATTTTGACATTGTATTGTTTAAAATTATGTTTTAAAATAAATAATATTTATTTTACTAATATCAAGATTATCTATGTGAAATTTTCTTTTATAAAATCAAATTATATACAAATATATATTTTCATCTATGAAAATATAGATATAAATAAAGTATTTTATTACTTTAAAGTATATTTTATGTTATTTTTAATGGAATATTACTATTTTGTGAATTTTCCTTTTTAATGAAATCATATTATATATTCATATATTTTTGTTTAATTTTTCTTTTAAACTTTATAAATGTTCCCTTTTTATTATATATATTATTTAGAAAATTTTAAAAAGGAAACTAAGTAAGAAATCAATAAAAATATTTAACTGATATTATTTAACTGATATTATATAGGCATATATTTTTGTTTTTAATTTTTCTTTTAAACTTTATAAATATTTCCTTTTTATTATATATGTTATTTGGAAAATTGTAAAAAGTAAACTAAATAAAAAATCAATAAAAATATTTAACAATAATAATTGTAATTCATTAAAGGTATCCATGTAATCAACCATCGTGAGAGTTAACGTGAGCGCGACATATAGAAAACTGACTTCTCAAATAATATTATAGAGATTCCTATATGGACCTATGGGCCTCTCTCATTCTCTTATGATTTCTATTATGATCTCTGTTTATTTTTTGAATCATATAAATAATTCAAGTGGATCTACTATGACTAGTTAATGGTAGATAAAAATTAGGATCCTAAATTAATTGATTTCAATATTATACTATTAATCACGAAATAATTAATAGGCTATTTATAAAAAAATATATTTAAATAGGTACGATTTTGTTAGATTATTTCTCAACAGATTTATTATAGTTAAAAATTAAATTAAAATTTATAGTTGGTTTATTATTAATGTAAATAATCAAATATGTCATATTAAGTAATTCTTAAAATGGATCTACTATGACTTGTTAATGGTAGATAAAAATTAGGAACCTAAATTAATAGATAACAATATTATATTATTAATCACGAACATTAATTAATAGGTTATTTATAAAAAAAATATTTAAATTTTTAGATAAGATTTTGTTAGATTATTTCTCAACAGATTTTTTTATAATTAAAAAGTTAAATTCAAATTTATAGCTGGTTTATTATTAATGTAAATAATCAAATATGTCATATTAACTAATTTTTAAGTGAATCTACTATGACTTGTTAACGGTAGATAAAAATTAGGACCCTAAATTAATAGATAACAATATTATATTATTAATAACAAAATTAATTTATAGGTTATTTATAAAATTATTAAAATTTTAGGTAAGATTTTGTTACATTATTTCGTAACAGATTTTGTTATAATTAATAAATAAATTCAAATTTATAGTTGGTTTATTATTAATGTAAATAATCAAATATATCATATTATTATTAACTAATGCTTTAAGTGGATCTACTGTGACTTGTCAATGTTAGATAAAAATTAGGACCTAAATTAATAGATTAGATAATTTAAATTAAGATAACTTAATTGTTTATATATTTAAATTAGACAAAGTTATCTATAATTAAGATTTTTTAGAAGATTTATTTGTTTGCTGGGCAATAGATATTAGATTGTTCTAGGATTAGTTTTCAGTTTTATACATATATTGTATAATTTTTGGAATTACACTTTCAAATCTTAACGGAACAAATCAAAATATCAGCAACCAATCAAATTAAGACAATTTATGAAACTTCACATATGAATGACATCTAGGCATAAATAATTCAAGTTATTTTTCTTTTAATACTTTTAGTAGGATATACTAATATATTAAGGGATTTATTGTTGAGAAATTGCCAAAAATACCATTTTCATAGTACCACTTTTCATGTTTACACTAACCACTTTTACCACTACTTTTAGTGAAGGGTCTAGATTTAAAGGTTTAGGATTTAGGGTTTAGATTTGATGTTTTAGGGTTTAAGGTATATAGTTTAGGGTTTAGAGTTTAAGATTTAGGGTTTAGAGTTAAGGATTTAGGGTTTATAGTTTAGACTTTAGGTTTAGGGTTTAGGATATTGAATTTAGGGTATATAGTTTAGGGTTTAGGGTTTAGAGTTGAAGATTTTGGGTTTAGGGTTTAGAATTGGAGGTTTAGGAATTAGAATTTGGGATTAGAATTTTGAAAAACATATAAAAACAAATATATAAGAGTCTTTACTATTTTAATAAATAAGGTATTATTAAAAATGTTTATTTAGTGATGGTAAAGATGAATAATGGTACCTTGAAAGTGGTATTTTTGAAAATTCCCCTTTATTGTTACATATCCTTCTATTTATTGTTATTTCTATCTTCATATATATTGTTATTTCTGATCATTCTATATATGGGGTCAAGATAATATCCTTCTATATATTGTTATTTTTTATCTGTTTATATTAAGAATGAAATCATGATGATATACAGTTCCTCTCTTTTAGAAAAGTGTTATTTGATCACATTTCACACTATTACAAATTGCAAAAAACACTAATCTACATTTTAATAATGTATGATTAATAAAAAAAATGATGTAAAGTAGAAATTTAAATTCATATTTGAAATGTAAAATGACATTTACAAAAATCATAGAATGATATTTTTATAAAACATAATGAGTACTACAATATTAGTAGGCTAATAGCAATAAAAAGAAAGTAGACTTGCTAAAAATCAAATTAAGGAAAGTTGATTCTCAAAAGATCTCGAAGCAAGCAATGCAAACTACCACCACCACCATAGAGTCAACTTGCATTGCTTCCCATATAAGAACACTTATCCGTCACTCTATAAATGCCCTTTCTTCCTGTTATCACTTCCTCACCACAGCAGAACAAGGAAAACACATTCATACGTTTTTGTGTAAACTTGGAATTCTTATTTATCTGATCCATAATAGTCAAAATGGTCTTGCGAGTGTCGTATGTTTTGGTGGTGGTTCTAACCATTCTATCCATGGATCATAGGATCTCTCAAGCCACATCTCGTGTTGCCTTTGATCAGAAGCTATCCATTTCTGATTACTTCGAACAATGGATGAGCCAGTTCTCTCGAGTTTATAACAATGAAGACGAGAAACAGCAGAGGCTAGAAGTGTTCAAGAAAAACTTGGAATACATTGAGGAATTCAACACTAAGGCGGATCAAAGCTACAAACTTGGTGTCGACGAGTTCACGGACCAAACTGATGAGGAGTTCCTAGCCACCCACACCGGTCTCAAAGGCTTGAATGTAACTTCGTTATCCGAAGTGGTTGATGAATCGATGTCATCTTGGAAATGGAACGACAGTAATATCATTGGCTCCTTTTCCAGGAGCAAAGACTGGAGATTGGAAGGAGCTGTAACACCTATCAAACACCAAAGACGGTGTGGTAAGCTCGCTGGAATTATATATATTATAAACAGTCTCTACAGATTAGAAAAACAATGCAGTAATTAAACTCCACATAAAAGCTTAATACCAAAGTCAGGGTGATCATTCTAGGTTTCTAACAATGAAGTAATCATTATATGCGCATGCAGAAGGTTGTTGGGCGTTCTCGGCGATTGCAGCGGTGGAAGGTCTGTCAAAGATTACCCGAGGAAGCCTCATCTCGCTAGTCCGAACAGCAACTTCTAGATTGTGATAAAACTAACAATGGTTGCAGGGGAGGACAAATGCATAAAGCTTTCAACTACATAGCACAAAAAGGAATTACCGGAGAAGACGAATACCCTTTCCTAGAGGAAGATGGGACTTGCCAGTTTGAGAATGAAGCCGTCATGAAGATCAGTGGTTTCCAATTCGTTCCACCCAACAACGAGCGTGCTTTGCTCGAGGCTGTATCGAGACAGCCTGTCTCTGTTGCAATGAATGGGGATGCGAAAAGTATAATCCGTTACTCAAGCGGAGTGTACAATAAGCCTGACTGTGGTATAGGTATCACACATGCGGTGACTATTGTTGGGTACGGGGAGAGCCCTGAAGGGACCAAGTATTGGCTGGTTAAGAACTCTTGGGGTAGAGAATTGGGGAGATGATGGTTACATTAGAATCCGTAGAGATGTGGAGTGGCCCGAAGGCATGTGTGGTCTGGCTCAGTATGCTTGTTATCCGGTTGCTTGAGTAGCTTATTCGATGATGTGATAAACTAAAATGATCAGACATTATGTAGTTTGGTCTATTTTATGATTTCTTTAAATGTGGTCTTAAATATATCCCAAATTACGGTTGACCATAAGCTTCATAATGCTCATATTATTGCTCCACAAAAATAAGAGAAATACTTGGTTCACCCCTAGAGTGAACTTTTAGGTTCATCCAACCAATAGGATTTCATTATTTCATATTTAATATCTTTTAAAAAAGAAAATAAAATATTGTCAAGTTTTATTATGTTTTTAAAATAAAAAATAAATAGAAAATAATAGTAGTCGCAAAAAAGATTTTATATTTAAAATACCGTCAACAAAACACTAAACCTTAAATTCATAGTAAACTCTTGGATAAATCTTAAATCTTTGGATTTTTTTTCAATATTTTAAAAAAAAATCAGCCAAACACTAAACCCTAAACCCTAAATACTAAACCCTAAACTCTTGGGTAAATCATAAACCCTTAGGTAAATCATAAATACTAAATCCTAAACCCTTGAGTAAACCCTAAACCCTAAATCTTAAACCCTAAACTCCTGGGTAAACCTTAAACCCTTGGGTAAATCATAAATACTAAACCCTAAACCCTTGGATAAATCATAAACCCTTGGGTAGTGTTATTAAACCCGGACCGAACCGGCGGTCGGACCAGGTTCAACCACGAACCGGACACAAATGCGGGTTGGGTTAATGCCAAAACCCAACTATAATTGAACCGGTTAAAAACCCCTATCGAACCGTTAAAAACCCGTGAACCGGCGACCCAACGAACCGGCTAAACTCTAGTTCTTGTATAAACCAAAAATTTATTAATAAAACAATTAAAATTTCCTTTTTAAAATAAAAATAGGATTCAGATTAATAAGGTAAAGCCGTCTCATATTTTTCTCTTAAGTCTATGACGTCTATGCAAGACTGCAACTCACAAGGTATCTACTTTTCAAGGTATTGTTTTTGTTTCGAAGATTTTAAGAATTGAAAACTTAGATTTAAAGAACTCAATCATGGTATAATTTTTAATTTTATTTCATAGTATAAATTTTTAACTAATGTGTCTATAACTTTCGTAAAGGTGATGACGATTTGGAGTGACAAAAAACCGGAGAATAAAATTTAAATATGTTTTTCTATTGATTTGAGATTTGGACTATTACATTGTTCTATTACTTTTATTATATTTTTAGTTTATTACTTTTAAAAAATTTCTAAACATTATGGTTATTGAAATATTTTATTTGATATGATTTTTATCTTTGTAAGAATATACATATTCAAAATATCATTAAATTAAGTTTAGTCTAATCAAACCCAGATCGAACCGGATCGAACCTGGTCGAACCACATTGACTCATGACCCAAAAAAAATCCGGTTCGTTTGCTGGTCCGGTTTTAACAACACTGCCCTTGGGTTTATAATTTACCCAAAGGTTTAGGGTTTACCCATGGATTTAGGGTTTAAGATTCAGAGTTTAGGATTTAGTATTTGGCTGATGGTATTAAAAATATATTTTTTTAAACGTATTTTGTTTGCAATTAATATTAATTTTATTAGTTTTATTTTTTAGTTTAAAGATATTAATATAATTTGACAATATTTTGTTTCTTTTTTTAAGAGATACTGAATATGAAATAACGAAATCCTATTGGTTGGGTGAACCTAAAAGTTCACTCTAGGGGTGAACCCAAGAATTTCTCCAAAAATAAATGCAACAATTAGTTGGTTACTCCATCCCCTCAAAATGTATTTTGAATTTTTTTTATACATACTGAAAATACTCTTAACGGGAATTTTTAGCAAGAATTTCTTAAGTAAAAAAAAAAACAGTAGTTGAGAGAATTAACGAACTGTTATAAACCATAGTATGGTTTGTGTGAATTGCCTATAACCAAAACCAAGAAGGTTTACATCCGACCCGTCTATTCGATCCGTCTACATTCCGCCCGAGACTTGTCAAGATGAAGACCCATTCAACCTAAGCATCTATGAGCTTTGAGCAAGTCTTGATATTGTATTGAATGTAGTCAAAGTGTATTCATTGTGTAGATTCTCCATTGATGTAAAACCTTATGTGACAACCATTATATATAAGTGGCAAGAGCTAATGAGAAAGACACAACTTTCACAGCAACACTTCTCTCATTTCATAACACGTTATCAGCACGAGTGTGCTCTCCACCGGAGTTCTTCTTCACCGGCCAGCTCTTCCGGCGCTCAGCCTTGCTCCGCCGGCGATTCAAGTTTTCCGGTGAGCTCTCAAGATCTTGCTCAAGGTGGTCCATTCAGATTCCTGGTTAAGAAGAGGTAAACTAATCAAAACTTTAATCAAAATCCAAAATATAAGAACATATCTAAGAACATGTTCATAAGAACTCTATATGTTCATATCTTGGATCTATATGAATCTTATAAAACTTATTAAAATCTGTTGTTCTAAAAATTATTATCTAAATATTAATCTTGAATCAAAGGCTCTATAAGTTTATTGATTCTAAAATTATCTTGAATCTCTAAAATCTGTAAAACTTATTAAAGAACATAAAGATCTATATGAATCTTGATTATAAGAACTTTTGAAATCTTATAAAAGTTTTGTGAAATCCTAAATCCCCTTCCTGGTTTGCAAGCCATTAATAGGCTCTACCTTTTTCCTATATGATCCTGCCTTAAATCCGGATTTGTCTAAAGGATTGAAACCAATAATCAAACCATTGTTTATTCGCATCACCAGCTGTTCCAGCAGGTTGTATAAGTCGTTTATCAATACCATCAAAAACCCAAAGATCAAAACCTTGAATCCCTTGCTGTGCCATTTTTCGGCCAGCCTCCCTGAAAAAAAATTAATTCAGTCAACCAAATAAAATAAATATTAAAAACCAATTGATTGCATATCTTTGACAGTTTTTATTTTTCTTTATAACTGATATGATTTTATAAATGCAATTTCGATTTTTATAAATGCTTTTTCGATTTTATTTGACTAGGCATTTAAATTTTATAACCTATAGTCATGTTTTGCATTAATATGACATAGAAATGAAATAAATTATAGGTTGATATCATTTGATCTTATTATTGTTTGTCATCTTTATTTAAATTCTGATCAGTCTTGATATAAGTTCATTATAGATGTTCATGACTATATAATATGTTCATTATATATTATTATGCACCACAAATTTGAGTATGTTCATGAGAGGGAGTGAGGATATAACCCATGATACATGACCATACTAAAATTTGTGAAACATGGTCCACAACCTTGAAAATGATTTTGTGATGATTGAATTATATTCTAGATCATTTTTGCATAACATCTATTATTCTGAAACATCCATATTGAATTGAACTTGGTTTGGAAATTTTATTAGATCATGCTCATATTCTGAACTGACCATTTTCATTCACCTATCATATTGTCTTATTGAAATTGATTATTCATTCATATGGTAGATAATTCTGATCATGATACCTTGAATTAAATCCTGAAAATTATAATCATTTCTTGTCATGTTTATATACTGCATTTTTATATGCTGTTTGACAATGATTGCTTTATATAAATCATCCATATTATATAATACATATAAATCTTTCGGAAATATAAAAATATATAGTAAAGCCATGATCAAAATCTCCATTCATAAATCTGAACATGGATTGATCATATTATTATGAATCCTCATTCTTTATGGATTATTTGATTCAGATGTCGAAAATCAACAACCTTGAGTTTGCTACCCTCAATCTCTCCGGAGATAATTACCTCCAATGGGCACTTGATACCAAAATTCTCTTGAGGTCTAAAAGTCTTGGTGATACTATCACTGAAGACACTGAGCCATCGGTTAAGGATAAATACCAGGCCATTGTGATCATTCGCCATTATCTGGCTGAAGGTCTTAAAGACCAGTACCTCACTATTGAGGATCCTCTGGAACTTTGGACAGAGTTGAAAAACAGATATGATCATCAGAAAACTGTGATCCTGCCAAAGGCCCTTTATGATTGGAGGAACCTAAGAATTCAAGACTATAAGTCTGTGGAAGAGTACAACTCGGTTATGTTCAAGATAGTCTCCAAGTTGAAATTGTGTGGGGAGACTGTCACTGATGCTGATATGCTGGAGAAAACATTCTCCACATTCCACACCAGCAATATGTTGCTTCAGCAACAATACCGAGAAAAGGGTTTCTCCACTTATGCTGCCTTAATCTCTTGTTTGTTGCTTGCTGAACAGAACAATGAGTTACTCATGATGAACAGTGAGCTAAGGCCACCTGGTACTAAAGCATTGCCTGAGGCACATGCGGCCATAGAGCCAAAAGATGAGACTCCAAGAGAGTCATACCGCGGTCGCATGAGAGGCCGTGGGAGATGGCAAGGAAGTAACCGTGGGTTTCAACCACGAGGTCGTGGGTTTCAGCCACGAGGACGTGGATTCCAACCACGAGATCATCTTGGTCACAGCCGAGGCCGAGGCTATAGCCGAGGTCATCATGCTAGCCGTGGGTATAAGTCCGACTTCAAAACCCATGGCTCGACCAAAACTCCTTGCTATCGTTGTGGGATGACCAATCATTGGGCTAACCGATGCAGAACTCCCCAACATCTTGTTAAACTCTACCAGAAGAGCATAAAGGGAAAAGACCCTGTGGCAAATTGGGTCCATCATGATGATGAGAATGATCTAGACCATGAGAATGATCAAGCCGAGTATGAAACTTCGGATCTCCTTAAAAGTGGCTGAATATGAAGATTTCGACATCAAGTTGCTTTTGTCTTTGCACTTTGCATTTTTTGCTTTGGCTTTATGTATTTGTTTCCTATGTTCTATGACTTTGGCAATTCTATCTATGAAATAAATTTTTATTTTATATATGTGCCTTATATAAGTTAAACTTATTAAGAACAAACAAGACAAAACCATTAAGACATCATTTCACTCAAATAATATCTATGGTGCTGACTCTTGTCTATTTTTCAGAAATGAAAGAAGACAAAGACCTGCTAGTAATAGATAGTGGATCAAGTCATACTATATTAAAAGATAAAGGATATTTTCCTAACCTTATCTTAAAGAGTGCCAATATCAAAACTATAGCAGGCACAGCCAGCCTTATTAAAGGCTATGGCTTGGCTAACTTAATAATGCCTAATGGCACGCATTTAGAAATTTCTAATGCATTATATTCTCCTAAATCAAAGAGAAATTTATTAAGTTTCAAAAACATTCGAATGAATGATCTACATGTTGAAACTAGGGGCAAGGGAAAGAAAGAATTCCTTTTGATTTATAAGAATGCCCAAGGCCATAAAGAAGTCTTAGAGACTATCCCTGCTATATCTATGGGCCTCTATTGTGCCAATATAAAAGTGCTTGAGACAAATGCCACAATGAATGATGAGTTCAAACAATGGCATGAAAGGCTCGGCCATCCTGGTTCGACCATGATGCGCAAAATAATTTTGAACTCAACTGGCCATTCCTTGAAAGAAAGGAATATTATCCCTAAGAGCCTTACATGTATTCCATGCTCACAAGGGAAATTAATAATAAGGCCATCACCGGTAAAGGAGGTTAAAGAAACATTGAACTTTCTGGAAAGGATACAAGGTGATATATGTGGACCAATTCACCCACCTTGTGGGACATTTCGATATTTCATGGTCCTGATTGACGCATCGACCAGATGGTCGCATGTTTGTCTATTATCATCTAGAAACTTTGTACTTGCAAGATTATTGGCCCAGATCATAAGACTGAAAGCCCACTTTCCAGATTTTCCACTAAAGACTATACGTCTTGACAATGCAAGTGAATTCAGTTCCCGAGCTTTTAATGATTACTGTATGTCCATGGGGGTAAGTGTGGAACACTCCGTGGCACATGTACATACACAGAACGGATTGGCCGAATCCTTCATTAAAAGAATCCAGTTGATTGCTCGACCATTACTCATGAGGTCGAAGCTACCAGTATCAGCTTGGGGACATGCAGTTTTACATGCTGCTGAATTGATACGAACAAGGCCATCCAGTGAACATAAATATTCTCCATCCCAATTACTCGCGGGTCATGAGCCAGACGTGTCCCATATTAAAACATTTGGATGTTCTGTGTATGTTCCTATTGCACCACCACAGAGAACAAAAATGGGACCTCAAAGGAGGATGGGAATATATGTTGGTTTTGATTCTCCAACCATTATTAAATATCTTGAGCCTACTACTGGAGATTTATTTAAGGCCAGATATGCTGATTGTCATTTTGATGAATCAGAGTACCCAACATTAGGGGTAGAAAATAACAAGCTGGGCAAAGAGATAATATGGAATCAAACATCCTTATCATGGCAAGATCCTCGGACTCAATCATGTGATTTAGAGGTCCAGAAAATAATTCATATGCAAAAGCTAGCTAATCAATTGCCTGATTCCTTTGCTGACCCGAAAAGAGTAACTAAGTCCTATATACCAGCTTGTAATGCACCAATAAGTATTGATGTCCAGGATGGACACAATCAAGTGGCTACTGAGTCTAAGGCACGCCTAAAGCGTGGTAGACCAATTGGTTCCAAAGATAAAAGACCTCGGAAAACAAAGAAAGGTGCAAAAGAAACCGAGGTCATAGATTGTCCAGACAAGGCCGAAATGGCTATGCCGTCAGTATCAACACTTGGGATTCGGGACGCCGGGCCTCATGGTACTGAAGGCATTGATAATGATGAGATCTCGATTAATTACTTAATGTCTGGGACAAAATGGAACCGAAAAGATGTCGACATCGATGATATATTTGCATATAATGTAGCCCTTGAAATGATGGAATTAAATGAGGATCATGAACCCACGTCTATACTAGAGTGCACTCAAAGATCAGATTGGCTAAAATGGAAAGAAGCCATAAACGTGGAGTTAGAATCATTTAAGAAAAGGAATGTCTTTGGATCGATTATCCGGACACCTTGTGATGTTAAACCAGTGGGATATAAGTGGGTATTTGTGAGGAAGAGAAATGAACATGGTGAAATTGTAAGATACAAAGCACGGCTTGTTGCACAAGGATTCTCACAAATACCAGGCATCGATTATGAGGAGACATACTCCCCTGTGGTGGATGCAACTACATTTCGATTTTTAATAAGTCTGGCCATCAAAGAAAATTTAGATATGCGGTTAATGGATGTTGTAACCGCATACCTTTATGGTCCACTGGATAATGAAATATATATGAGATTACCAGAGGGTATTGAGCTTAAAGCTAACAAAGGTTCTCGAGAAGAACACTGCATAAGGCTGAACAAATCCTTATATGGACTTAAGCAAAGTGGTCGAATGTGGTACAATCGCTTGAGCGAGTACCTTGCCAAAGAAGGCTATAAGAACGACCCTATCAGTCCATGTATCTTTATAAAGAAGTTTGCAAACAATGGATTTGTTATCATAGCAGTGTATGTTGATGATTTGAACATCATTGGAACCTCTGGGGAAATCGCCCAAACAGTTGAATGTCTCAAGAAAGAGTTTGAAATGAAAGACCTAGGTAAAACTAAAGTCTGTTTGGGATTACAACTTGAGTACATAAAAGGAGGAATCCTTGTGCATCAAAAGGCATATACAGAAAGAGTACTCAAGAGATTTAATATGGACCAGGCTCACCCATTGAGCAGCCCAATGGTTGTGAGGTCCCTTGGAGTGGACACTGACCCATTCGGTCCTAAGAAGGACGATGAGGACGTCCTGGGTCCTAAAGTGCCTTACCTCAGTGCCATAGGAGCGTTAATGTATTTGGCTAGCCACACTAGACCATATATATGTTTTGCCGTCAACCTCCTAGCTCGTTTTAGTTCATGTCCGACCCAAAGGCACTGGAACGGAATTAAACATATCCTACGTTACCTTCAAGGAACTAAGGATTTGGGTTTATTTTATACAAATGAAACCAAAGATGGTTTAGTAGGCTTTGCTGATGCAGGCTACTTATCTGATCCACACCGTGCTCGGTCCCAAACCGGCTATGTGTTCACTCATGGTGGTACTGCAATATCATGGCGTTCCATGAAACAAACTATAGCAGCCACTTCATCTAATCACTCAGAAATCTTAGCCATGCATGAGGCAAGTCGTGAGTGTGTATGGTTGAGGTCCATGACCCAACACATCCGATCAGATAGTGGTATGGTCGAGGACAATGGTCCGACCATCATATATGAGGACAATGCAGCCTGCATTGCTCAACTCAAAGATGGGTATATCAAAGGTGACCGGACCAAACATATTTTACCCAAGTTCTTCTTCACCCATGAGTTGCAGAAAGCCAAGGAGGTCAATGTCGTCCAAATCCGGTCTAGTGAGAACTCAGCCGACCTCTTCACCAAGTCACTTCCCACCAGCACATTCAAGAAGCTCACGAAGCAAATTGGCTTGCGTAGACTCAAGGACCTTCAGTGATGTCCAAATCAGGGGGAGTAATGTGTGTTGTACTCTTTTTTCTTAACTATGGTTTTGTCCCAATGGGTTTTCCTAGTAAGGTTTTAATGAGGCAACGTTAGCACATTACAAGCCCGATATGGTTATGGCATCCAAGGGGGAGTGTTATAAACCATAGTATGGTTTGTGTGGATTGCCTATAACCAAAACCAAGGAGGTTTACATCCGACCCGTCTATTCGATCCGTCTACATTCCGCCCGAGACTTGTCAAGATGAAGACCCATTCAACCTAAGCATCTATGAGCTTTGACCAAGTCTTGATATTGTATTGAATGTAGTCAAAGTGTATTCATTGTGTAGATTCTCCATTGATGTAAAACCTTATGTGACAACCACTATATATAAGTGGCAAGAGCTAATGAGAAAGACACAACTTTCACAGCAACACTTCTCTCATTTCATAACAACATAAAACTACTTCACTCCTTTTTTAACCGGTCACAATTTTTTTATGACCTGGTCCGGTTCAGCTGGCATAAAAATCATAGAATTACGTACAAAATTTCTAAACTGTGGTATACCGTTAAGAATGAACTTTACT
Organism: Raphanus raphanistrum subsp. raphanistrum; assembly: GCA_019706035.1. NCBI lineage: Eukaryota > Viridiplantae > Streptophyta > Magnoliopsida > Brassicales > Brassicaceae > Raphanus > Raphanus raphanistrum. Next base: position 15,975,051 of record CM033988.1, on the reverse strand, counting down.
GCTAGATTGACATTTTGGAGATAATTCTAAGCATGAACTTGATTGATAGATTGCTAGAATGTTGAGATTCAGTAATGCTCTATTGATCAAATGCTTATACTAATATATCATGTACGGGGCAGTTCCTAGATCAAATATATCTACACATGAGATCCCTAAAACAATCCTATACATCATCTACTTGTGAGTATGTAAACAAATATATAAGCCATCACAAAGACCAGTAGTTAATTAGTAATGTGACAAATGTTCAGATGAATCGCATTCTAAAGTAGTTATTTATTAATAATGTGTTTGTGATTATAATAGAATTCTTCTAGTGTGCCTATAGACGATGATATTAATCATGATATGAAATGCGACTCTGGCTAAGTAAGATACGCGAGATGGTATAGTTTAATTTCCCTTATAATATAATAAATTGCATTACGTAATATCATATAGTTTAATATTAAATGTATCTAGCAACAAATGAAATTCTAATGTGGACCAACCAATTTTCTAATTGAATGTAATGATGCCACATAGGATTAATTAATGTCCTAATTGATTGACACGTAGGATGGAATACTTTTCTAATTCTTACAAATTAAGGTTCATATTTTTTAAATGCTTCCCAAATAATATATAGGGGATGATTCAAATATTACATAGGAACCCGAAATCGATCCAAAAATAACTCAGAACTGGTCTACCCGACCACCCACAACTGAACTGTAATCTACTAGGTACCTATATATAATGATTTAATTTTGTCTTAATGAACCTAATGATTAGATATAGCTAACACATTTTACCCTTTGTTATAAAACTTACTAGATCATGACCCGCTCGATCGAGCGGGAGTCATTTTTTTTTATTTTGTTTTTACTAAATGTTATACATGATCGCCAATGTGTATTAATATAAAATTTTGATAAATAACACTGTGTACTAATGTGTTTAAATAAGCAATGTGTTTAGTTACTAAATTTGATTTTTAAATTTAATGATAACGTAAAGTAGATTTTTTCTGCATTATTTAAAATATATAGTGCTATATATTTTGTATTTTCAACATTTATCATACAAACTTACATTGAGGTATTATTATATGAAAATATGTGTAACATAATATATTTATATATATAAACATATGCACACGCACACCCGCACGGGTTTTATTTTTAAAATGTATTCTATATTGTTTAGTTTTATGTAGTATCGAGTTTGTATAATTCAATTTTGTGTTTAAAGAACAATATCAAAACTGTCTTTCGTATGTAAAAATAACATTTTGCAAGCTCGAGTTGTGTCTTTTTATTGTAACACAAAATTTTATATAAAACTTATGTTTTTTGTATATTACGAAATTTAATTTTTTTAAATAACTATTACGTAATTTCAAAGTGAATTTTATCTCTGAGGTCTAATATATTTTGTGTGTAATGGTTCAAAGCGTTTTCGATATATATTATATTTCAGTTTGGTTTGTTTTTAGTATTATTGTATAAGTATAATACTATACAATATTACTATATTCTATACAATATATGAAGCTAGGTGTTATTTGTTTTAGAAAGTAGATTAGGCCCAACGTATTTATAAGAATAGTCATATCTTTATGTATGTGTCTATGACTTATCTACCTAATGTTATTCGTACTAATAAAATTAATATGACCAATGAAAGTATACTGATCAATTTAAAATGAATTGTATAGGGTAATTATAGAACGATTAATATTTTTAGTATCTTAGTATATATCTTATTTAAATCGACATGTAATAAAAATAAAAATCATATATGGAATATGGACAAAAGAAGAACTGTATTTAAGAAAATACATCAATGCAAAGTTAGACTATGGTACGTATTATATATAAAGAATGAGACATTTAATTTAAATATATGAGGTACACCTTTAAAAATCCACCTAGAAAAAGTTGTAATGTTCCTATTTTAAAAAGATACATGGTTTGGGATGAAAATAATATATAAACATATGTCATCAGTAAAATTGTAACTAAATAATTGTGTCTTTTCATGATCAAAGTGGCAACATAATACTTTTTATATCTTAGATATACGGTAACAGAAAACACACAATTTAATTTTTATATGATTTTCGTGGTATTTTAATTATATAATTACAAAAATAGTCATACTCATATATATTTTGACAACGCATGGTTCTTCTAATATTCAAATTTGAATTTTAGGTGTACAAGACCGGAATAGAACAATCAATAAAACAAAGTTCACAATTATAACTAAAAATCAGAAAAAAACATTTTGCGTTCTCGAGATGAGTCATGAATATATATATCGCTATTTTGATTATAGAATTAAATCATGTTAATAATATATTTTTGAAATGTATTTATTTGTATTCTAAATAATCAAAATCCTTCATGAGTCAAAAATGTATACAAGTACCTGAAAACCTCAAAACCTAGGCTATTAGTGGGCTGAGAATATAATAATCATTTTTTTTTTGTCATCAGCAGAAAAACAAACCATGCCGGTCACTGAAAACCATGCCGGCAACTCTGCATCCATGTGAACAACAAAAGACGGTTGTGTCCTGGCACTACGTGCTAGTCGATCCGCCTGCATATTCTGCTGTCTTGGTACATGGATAATGTCTGAGTTGATGAAACCGTCTTTAAGGGTCTTTATATCTTCCAATAACTTGCAAAAGCTGGCCATTCCTCTGGTTCCGAAACCATCTTTACCAATTGAGACCAATCCGTTGCAAACGTAACCCTGAACTGACGTAAATTTTCCATACTTTCCATTGTCCATATCAGAGCCTCTACCTCCGAGTGGAGGGGATAAAGACTTGCTCTGACATTCCGTACTCCATCAAACTGTCGAAACCTTCTAAAGTACTATACCAACCTTGGCCGGAGAAACTGTCTTTGTCTTTCCACGAACCATTTATAAAACACCAACGTCCTGGTATTGCCGTCTGTGGTGCTACCTCAACTTGTCGCATCAAATTCTGTGTATCTGCATTTTGTGCCTCCATCCAGAGTGCTGATTCTGTCTCTGCCAGTTTCAAAGTATCTCTCGGATCCACATCTAAGTTACTGAAAATCTTATATTCCTTTCTTTCCAGATGTACCATAGAATCCAAGCATACTGATGAGTTTCCATCTTCGGATCAATTCTCCAAAATAAATAATCCATATTTGTAAAAAGACCTTGATAAGGGAAAATAGTTGGACTAGAAGGGATCTGCGAAAGAGTCCATACCTGACGCGCTGGTGGACACTAAAAAACACATGATTTATGGATTCTTTGGGAGCGCCGCACCTATCACAAATATGTCCCCTTTTATCCCTCTTGCCTGCAAATTCTTTCTCACTGCTATGCATCCTAATACCAATTGCCATAGGAAAATGTTTAAGCTTTGGTGGACATCTTACTTTCCAGCAAAATGATAATAATCAGATCCTTATTACAAAGTCTTAAAGACAAAAATTAATTAGCGAGAATATAGTAATCACATTCTTTATAAGTGGTGGGCTGAGAATATAATAATCACATTCTTCTACAAAGTTTTCCATATGCGTTCTCACTATAGACGTTGTGTGTGTAAAGCGTCTTTACGTTTTATTTTAAAAAGAATATTTTACTTTTAAAAAGAAAAAGAAAATCAAATATATTTTTATGTTTTATTATAATACATTTATTTATAAAATTTATAAATTGACTACATTATGTTGAGTTTACTTTTTATAAAAAATAATAATTATCAAAACTAAACATGTACTATATAAAAGTTACATTTATTTTATCTCACTATTAATCAATTTCTATTTTCACAAAAATAACAGACTTGATTTTAATCACTTTTTATTAATTATATAATAATATAATATTATTTATAATATATAATTTATTTTTATATTATTAAAGGAATGATTATGTCTTTTAGTCATAAACAAAAATAAATTAAAAGTGGAATGGTAACACTCAATTCAATTTATAAAAAATATTTTTTTTTACAAATTTGAAAATAATAACAATTTATATTTTGGAGGTGAAAATAGCGATTTGTATTATCAAATTTTATTCTAAAGTAGAGCACAAACGAAAAAATAGAAGTGTGTTTTAGAATGAAGATGCTTGAGTTTGTAGAACCTTATTCCTTTATTACTGTGTAATTCCAAGGGTTCACACACCAGATTGTTCTTTGTCTTTGTACTTAAGCATCTGTTGCTGCCTTACACAAGCCAAAACATAGAAGAGAAATTACTGTGAAGGGAGTACAAGTCTGGATGTTTGATGAAGTTATGTCGATCGTTGTGGATGTCAACCAGAGCACTCAAGATGAAAATATCTACGAGGAGTTGAAGAAGGCGGCTCGAGATGGTGACATAGAAAGACTGTACGAGTTGATAGCAGAAGATCCAAATATTCTATGTCATTTTGACGAGGTGTTGTGTTTTGTGAGACGCCACTACACATTGCAGCTGAAAAGGGCAAACTCATTTTGCCATGGAGTTAATGACCCTTAAACCGTCGCTTTCATCTGAGCTAAACGTGTCAGGTTTCAGCCCAATGCATTTAGCCTTGGAAAACAACCACATCCGAATGGTGAGAGCATTTGTGGCAATCGAGAGCAGCTTCGTCAGCATCAAGGGAAGAGGAAGAATTACTCCTTTGCATCATGTGGCTCGGACAGGAGATGCAGAGCTGTTGAGTGAGTTCTTGTTAGCTTTTCCTTCTTCCATTGAAGATTGACAATTAGGTGTGAGACAGCTGTGCACATAGCTGTGAAGAACCAACAATTTGATGGCCTTTAAGGTTCTATTGGGATGGATTAAGAGAGTAAACAGAGAGGATATTTTTGACTGGAAAGATGAAGATGGTAACACGGTCTTCCATATCGCTGCATCAATAAATCAGACTGAGGTATAACTGTTTCTTATCTCATTTAGTCTCTCCTTTTCCCCAAAATTGTTGTTGCTACTCGGCAACGAAGTTTTTTATAAACACAATTATTCAAAATATTTTTGCTTTCTTAAGTTTTGTTGTTGCCAAAGTTCTTATAAATGTTTATGTGGCAATAGGTTTGAGTATATATATGTTTATTTCTGGTATTCTAATTAATGTTATATTGAGGCCGGTGTGCTCAATTTTTCAGGTAGTAAAGTTGCTACGTAGAACTGTTAAAGTAAAAGCTAAGAATTTGGATGGCAAAACAGCGATAGACATACTCCAAACTAACCAATCTCCTTGTTTCGCGGAAGCAAGAAGACTTCTCCACAGTGTTAAAGAAAAACTTCTTTGTACATCTACAATGACTCTGCCAGGATACTTGAGCAAAAATCTATCGTTTATTGAGAAACGAAACAAACTCTTAGGGTTGAGCAACCTGAGCTTGACTAGAGAGAGGTCTGTAAACCCTAGCGACCGCCGGGATGCAATACTTGTTGTGGCTATATTGATAGTAACAGCAACATACCAGGCCGGACTCAGTCCTCCTGGCGGATTTTGGCAAGAGGATTCCTACAAGAAAGGCAACTTTCACCTTGCTGGGGAGATGACTATGTGGTTAGCAGATGCCGTTTTTTTTGTTGGTCTTAACGGGTTTGCCTTCATATCATCTCTATATGTGATCATTGTCCTAATAATTGGACTCCCGATGTGGAAGCTAATTTATGCTTCAATGGCTGCTTTAAGTATTGCTATGTTAGCATCATACTTCACAATATTACCAAGGGATGGTGAACACTTCTATCTCGTATCACAGGAGGTCTTCACCTACGCACTCCCATTGATCATTGGAACCATGCTGTTTGTTACCTTCACGGCTTACACTGTTGATAAACGTCGCATGTACAAAGTCGACTTCCCAGCGAGCTGCTTCAGCATATCTGATCCCGCGCATCCTAGCTATCTTTTATTATTTAGTGGGATTTGTGTTACTCTTGTTACGCTTTATTTACGTTCATAGTAACCATTTGTTGAACGAAAATGACAACATAAGAGAAAAAGTTTTATTTGAGCAATTAAATAAATAATAAACATAAATTAGACTGAGGTAAATGTCTCTCTTATCTTTTATAGTTTCTCCTTTTCCCCAAAAATTCTTGTGGATGTTACTCATGAAAGTGAATAGGTATGCTTTCATGCTTAAAAGTGGATAGTGTAGAATATAAATGTATATAAGGGTAAATTAATAAATACTTAAGTCCTAATACCTTCTGTAATCTTTATTTAACTAGGATAAGACTCGCACAAGTTGTTATTTTTATTATGTTTTAGAGAATGAAACAATAGTTCGGTTTCATTTGAATTAGGGGTGTTCAATCCGGATATCAGGTTAGTTTCGGTTCGGTTAGTTTTTCCGGTATTTCGGTTAGTAAATATAACTACTATTTTAAATCAATATTTATTTCGGTTCGATTTGGTTTATATACCGTCGGTTTTCAGTTTATTCGGTTTTACACCAAAAAACATAATTATTTAGTTTGAGATCATATTATATATAATACGAATTTTAGAGTCATGTTGTCAAAAAATCATTTATTAAAAAATATTATATATTTAAATAAAATAATAAATAACAAAAATAAATGCTTCTATCATCTAATAAAATAATAAAATCTAGAATTAATATCAAAACTCTAAATTTTGAAAATAAAAATAAAAAACAAAACAGAATCATGAAATAAAAGCTTTTCTATTCTTCCATATTTACTGTTCATCAAAGTAATATGTCTTCGATTGAACACAACTCTGTTTTTTAAATATAAAAAAAGTTGTAAAGAATTTCAACTAATTGTTGTTTATCAAATTTATAATATTTACTTCAATTTAGTTATTGTTAAAATAAAGCAAAAATATCAAAAAAAGAAAGACTAAGAAAATAAGAAGCATCAGTTGCATATAATTGTTACTTAATTATAATTAAAGTGATTCAAATGATTTACAATCATAATTATAGTTCAACTCATATAACAAATAGATATTCATGCGTCATTATAAATATATACATATTTACATGTTTCAGTTTAATCGGTTATAAATCAAACCATATCCAAATCCTACGGTTTTTATAAAATCACATCCATTTGGTTAAGATGGTATATACCAAACCAAAACCATATTATCTATTTCTGTTCGGTTCGGTACTCTTCGGTTTTAGCATGTTGAACATCCTTAATTTGGATATTAGTTGGTTTTGAATTGTTTTTATCATTTTTAATATCATATTGTAAAATTAGATTTCAAATTCATATTTTTCTGGAACCTTACATGTGAATTTTAAATTAAAAACAAAACATAAAATACATAGTTTGAACACATTTACGTAGAGTGTGAAAACATTTATGAGAATGTGAATGCTCATTCTGAAATCATTGTGAGACTGCCACATGTTTATTATAGTATGAACACATTTCTTAGAATGATTCTCCTTTAATATATAGGGTCATAGGGGATATGTTAGGCTGAACATTTGTAATTGTAATTGTGGACCAAAATCTATTTTGAATTTATCACCTTGTTTATATCTATAAAAACTGTACTGTGGTCAATAAGTCATTTTTATTACAAAAACATGTTCTACAATTTTTTTTAATATTTAACTTTCACATCATTGAGAACCATTTTAATGATTTTAGAACAAACATCTTATTATTTTCAAAATTGAATAAATTTGACTTTAGTTTTCCACATAGTTTTGAAAGGTTTCAACTGAACGACTAAAATTGATGTAGCCAATTTTGTTGCTTTAAACCATTAGTGTGTATGTATAATATATATATATATATATATATATATATATATATATATATAATTTAATTTGAATTTATTAAATATAAATTCATATTAATACAATTTTATGATTATTTGTATCTTATTATAATAAAACAAATTAATCTATTGATCACAAAATTTTCAAAGCGAGATTTTCAAATTTCTAATAATTTATAAACGTTTTGAAAAATTTAAAATATAACATATAAGAAAAAATCTAAATGTTTTTATTATATATTTAATGTGATTGTTTAATATCTTTTAATAATATAAAAAAGAACTAAGATAAAAAATTGTTATTTTTTTTTGTCATCATAAAAAATTGTTATTAAATATTCACTATTCATAATAATTAATTTTCATATATATATGTTAATCATATTTGATAATTTTATACTTTTATTTAAGAAAAGTACGAGATTATTTTTTGTACATTATTTATCAATTAGATAGTTAGTTTAATAAAAAGTGTAATATAAGTTAAGATGTACCAACCTACTTTTCTCAGAATAGTATATTTTATATATTATACTTTATATAGGTATTTTTTAAATGAAACTTCATAATCACACGATTCTATGATCATTCATATCGTTTTATAACAAAATATTTAAATTATTGATAACAAAATTTTCAATGTGAAAAATTTAATAAGTTTATAATTTATAAATGTTCCTGAGAATTCATTGAAAGTTTTGAAATTAAAATATTTATGTAATCTTATATGGTATATAGTTTAATCTATATATATATTTGTTTTATTATTAAATGATACTTTTTACTCATATGGTTTTAAAATCATGTATTTTTATAATAAAAATGTTAAATCATTGATCATTAATTTTTAACATAATAATTTTAATAGTTTTAGTCATTATTGTCATTTTTAAAATTCAAAATATAACATATACGAAAAAATAAATTTTAACTTTATAGCTAATTCGATTGTTTAATTTATTTAAATAATATAAAAATAAACAAAGAATAATGGAGGAGATATAAATTGTTATCAAATTTTTATAATTAGAAACATTAATTGTTATATATATATTAGTAATTTATGGTAATTCCGTAGGTTTTATTTAAGGAAACAAAAATAGTAATATCTAGCGGAACAATTAAAATAGAGATTGACCCTCACACCCGTGCGGATGTTAATTTCACATTTTTTATAAATTGATAATTGTTTTTCATAATTAGTATTATATATTTTATGTATTATAATATAGTTAATAGTATAAGTATTTAAATATTTTAGATTTCTATACATCATAATCAAACCTGAATCAAATAGGTAATATGGTTAATTTTGGTTATTTTATTATTTTTAGGTTAAGTTTAGTTTGAATTTAAAATACATGAACCGAACGGTTAATATTGTTATTTTTGGTACAAATTTCCGAATCGGTTTCAAATACATTAGTTTTTGGATATTTGTAGGTTTCATATATCATAACTGAATTCATTTGGACTTGGAAACACTTGATTCAAAACCCATATAAAAATTTGTAATATCCGGATGAATCCAAACTCAAAAAAAATTGATACCCAAAAGAAATAACTCGTAGCTGAATAGGTACCCGAATGTTATATCTAATGGTTATGTAAACAAATTAAAAAATAGTTTGTTAGCCATTTTGAATTTTCCTCACAAATAAAGTAATTACTTTCTGATATGTTGATATATTATAGTTAATATGTAAAATAAATTCTGTCAAAATATCATAGTAAATATAATTAATTAAATAGTTAAATAGTGAGAAAATGAATGTAAAAAAAATAGAAAACAAACAAATTTTGTTTTGTACTTCTATAATAAACGAGCTCAATTTTTTAGTAAAGATAATAAATGAAGTGGTTATAATTGATTAAAAAAAAAGAAAAAAAACTGTAAAGTTCACTTAATATAGGCAAGTATTATTTTATTAGTCTTTATAGATATAAATATAAACATGAATATAAATCAAAACACCAAATAAAATGTACATATATATTCCCTCTGTTTCAATTAGATGGTATTTTAGGCATCTATACTATTAAACCAGGATTCTATTGGGTTTTTACTAAAAATACACTTTTATTTACTAACATTGTATATTTCATTAAGGGCAATCAAGTAATTAATAACACATCTATATTAGACCATTTTTTTGGATCTAGCCTACTTCCCACATCAGATCTCTCTTGGGCTATTTGGGCCGACTAAAAAATCAGATCCAATTTTATTTTTTTTCTTCAAGTTCAAATAATTTATTTTCAATCATTCTTAATATTTTGTGTTGTGAACAAAAATAATCACATAATTATTATGTTTTTTTTTCTTTTTTAATATAATTTAAGCATTCATAAAAAAAATTTGATTTTTTTCATTGAAAAGTATAAATCTTTACTAAAAGTATATAACTTTTTTATTTAAAAAATTAGCCACATAGTGAAATTAATTTATCAGAGTTATACCAACTTAATTCATTAAAAATAAAGTTCAATTTTTTTAACATAAAACTCATTAGATCTGGACGTTCGGGTACAGATCGGTTTTTTCGGGTATCGGGTTTTTAGAGTTTTGAAATTAAACCCCATTCGGGTATTATAAAATTTCGGGTCGGGTTCGAGTCGGGTCTTTCTGGATCCGGGTGAGTTCGGTTCTCATGCATAAGAACCTGAAATAACCAAATAACCAAAGTATCTAAAACGGATTCGGTTATTTGTACTCAAAGTAACCAAAGTATCCGATTAGGTTCAAATTTTTGTATCCAAATTACTCAAAAATAACCAAACGTAACCAAAATATTCATTCTATACAGTTTTTTGGGTAAACTTTTATCCAAATTATCATATTTTATCCAAAAATACTCCACAATACCGAAAATAACTACTATAGTTAACTTATAATATTAATTTAAAATATTAAAATAATTATAAATATAATTAATAAAATATATTTTAGATATATATTCACATTTTGGATATCTTCGGGTACTCATTCAGTTCTCGGTTCGGGTCGAATTCGGGACCGGTTCTTTGGATATAGCAATTTAGAACTCATTCGGATATTTACCCGGGTCTGATTGGTTCGGGATCCTGATAAAAAAGTTTAAGTCTTTATAAAAAAAATAAATATATGAAAATATGACATTTACTAAATATTGTCAATTTAAAAAAAATAAGGAAATAAATCCGCGCTTTGAAAGCGCGGATCAAAATCTAGTTAAAATATTAAAATATCAAATTTAAGTGAATAAATGAGTCATTAATGTAATAAAGTATAAATTAGAAATAGCCAATTAACATAAGTTTCCAGATGAAATGGTTAAATATTTTATAAGTAAATAAGTGGACCTATCTAATAGACTCAAAATTAAACATGTTTAGGTTGTTTTGTAAATAATGATGTGGTTCCAAGCAAAAGACATGCGATATATATATTGTTTGATCTGAGTGGGATATGTTTAATAAAAAAATATTAACAACATATGTTTTCAGTTGTGATTTGAACGCGAAGAAAACAAAATATTCTTTTTCTAATTATTTTGATATACATTCATTTAATTGCTAAGAGGAACCGACCTTTTAGGTAACAATATATGCAATAGATATTCGTTTAGTCTTTAAATTAAATGTAAATTAAATGCAGTTGGTTAATTAGTATACTAAAATCTCTATATTATAGGCTAATGACAATCTTTTGTAATTATTGTAGAAAACTAAGGGTTAAGTACTATTTGTACTTCATTTTTAATAGTTTAGATGTTTCTATCGTAAATACCATATTATATCATCATATCATATAGTTTGATCAACGAATGTATTTAGCGACATATAAAAATCGAATATGGACCTATTTATTTTTTAATTGAATGTAATTGACTACCTAATTGAATGACACCAATAAATATTTGAATCAGGACCATTCAATCTCGGATCTATATGGTATTAGAACCGTCAATACCTAAAATCAAAAAAATTATCCTTGGTCGCCAATAAATATTTGAACTATCATCTTTTTCTTTTTGCTTCTAAGATAATCATGTCCATTCAACTGCCTCTGCTAGACTGCTAGCGAAACAGTAATGGTTTTCCAGCACCACAAATCTCTACAATGTCAATACGACGAATGTTACCAACTTAAAGTTTCCAATTTTTTATGCGGAGTCTCTAATCTCAATACCTAAAATCAAAAAATTTCCCTTGGCCCGCCACTAAATTTCAATCTATCGTCTTCTTCTTTTTTGTTTCATCACCACATATCTCCTCAACGTTGATATGAGGAGTGTTACTAAACTTAGGTTATTAGTGGGCTGAGAATATAATAATCAGATTCTTTTGACAAATTCTTAAAGACAAGAATTAGATAGCGGAAAAAAAAAAGAATTAGATAGCGAGAATGTTGTTGCTTTAATTTCTGTTGCCTTGCCTTGTTGCATAAGGCACTACCTTTTTGGAGATTCTTTTGTAATGTGTTTCAACACTTCAGACGATTAGAAAAAAAAAGATAGCGAGAATATAGTAATCACATTCTTTATGAGTAGTGGGTTGAGAATATAATAATCATCACATTCTTCTACAAAGTTTTTCATATGCGTTCTCTGTTTGTATAGCGTCTTTAGATTTTATTTAAAAGATAATATATTACTTTATGAAGAAATAAAATTAAAATATTATTTTTATTATAATTATTTTATTTTAAAATTTTAAAAATTGACTACATTACATTGACTTTGCTTTTTATAAAATATAATAATTATCAAAATTCGACATGTACTCCTACAAATTGCATTTCTTTTATCTCAATATTAATCAATTTCTAGTTTTCACAAAATAACATATTTGATTTTTACCACTTTTTATTAATCATATAATATGTAAATTATTTTATATTACTGGTTATCAAAGGAATGGTTATGTCTTTTAGTCATAAACAAAAAGTGGAAGGGAAAAATTCAATTCAATTTATAAAAAAATAAAGTTTTTACAAATATAAAAAAATATAACAATTTATATTTTTGAGGTGAAAATAGAGATGTGTTGTGTCAAATTTTATTCTAAAGTAGGAGTACAAATGGAAAAATAGAAGTGTGTTTGTAGAATGGAGATTCTTGAGTTTGTAGAACCTTATTCCTTTATCACTGTGTAATTCAAAGGGCTCACACACCAGATTGTTCTTTGTGTTTTGTACTTAAGCATCTGTTGCTACCTTACACGAGCCAAAACATAAAAGAGAAAATAGTGTGAAGGGATCGAGTACAAGTCTGGATGTTTGATGAAGTTATGTCGATCGTTGTGGATGTCAACCAGAGCACTCAAGATGAAACTATCTACGAGAAATTGAAGAAGGCGGCTCAAGATGGTGACATAGAAAGACTGTACGAGTTGATAGCAGAAGATCCAAATATTCTATGTCACTTTGATGAGGTGCCGTTTTGTGAGACGCCACTACACATTGCAGCTGAAAAAGGGCAAACTCATTTTGCCATTGAGTTAATGACCCTTAAGCCGTCCCTTTCATTTAAGCTAAACGTGTCAGGTTTCAGCCCAATGCATTTAGCCTTGCAAAACAACCACTTCCGAATGGTGAGAGCGTTTGTGGCAATCGAAAGCAGCTTAGTCAGCATCAAGGGAAGAGGAAGAATTACTCCTTTGCATCATGTGTCTCGGACAGGGGATGCAGAGTTGTTGAGTGAGCTCTTGTTAGCTTGTCCTTCTTCCATTGAAGATTTGACGATTGGGTGTGAGACAGCTGTGCATATTGCTGTGAAGAACCAACAATTGATGGTGTTTAAAGTTCTATTGGGATGGGTCAAGAGAGTAAACAAAGAGGAAATTTTGGACTGGAAAGATGAAGATGGTAACACAGTCTTCCATATAGCTGCATCGATAAATCAGACTGAGGTAAAATATCTCTCTTATTTCATTTAGTTTCTCAGTTTCCCCAATTTTTTTTTTTTTTTTTGCTTTTTGCTTTCTTAAATTTTGTTGTTGCCAAATTCTGATCAGTATATATGTGGCAATATATGTATATATATGTCTCGTATTCTAATCTATATTATTAAAATAGATAGTAAAACCTCTATAAATTAATAATGTTAGACTACACTAAAACTATAAATTTTTATTAATTTATACAGATATTAATTTATCGAAATACTAATTGAACCAAAAATTCAATTTGAGACTATAAAATTATATTATTTTATAGAAATTTTTAGTGTATATTAATTTATAGATTATTAATTTAAAAAGGTTTACTGTACAAATATAAAATAACCTTAAAATTTATTACTTATTTACAAGTCTATACCATTGAAGTATTTAATTACCCTACATTTAAGCAATTCATGTATTTTCCAATTTTTATACACAATTACCTAATTATATAAATCTTTAACTTACATATTGTACATCAATTTTTTTATACACAATTACCTAATTATATACCTTTATAATCTTACATTTCTATGCACCCGGGTCAAATCCACGGAAAATATAATTGTAAAAAACCAGAGCAAAATAAATATATTCACACTTTTAAGTTCTTACAAGGTAAAAAATACCAGACCAAAATTATGATCAAAATATAAACTACCAAGTTATATTCATTTAAATTGTAAAATATAAATAGTAAATTTAAGTAATATACAAATATAAACTATAAATTAATCTGTCAATATATGAATTGCACATATTTGATATAAATAATAATCCAATGTAAATCCAATACAATACATGTATATGATAAGAAATGTGGATGATACAATTGATGGTTTAAAAAAATATTTAAAATAAACTATAAAATTATTCTGTTTGAAAATATCATATTAGGAAAATAATTTAATATAGGTTAAAATCAAAAATATACCATTATTTATACAGGCAAATATGTAGTTGCAAAAAGTAAAAAAAATACCCGCGCAACTAATGTTATATTGAGCCGTTGAGGTGTGCTGGATTTTTGCAGGTAGTAAAGTTGCTACGTAGAACTGTTAAAGTAAAAGCTAAGAATTTGGATGGCAAAACAGCGATAGACATACTCCAAACTAACCAATCTCCTTGTTTCGCGGAAGCAAGAAGACTTCTCCACAGTGTTAAAGAAAAACTTCTTTGTACATCTACAATGACTCTGCCAGGATACTTGAGCAAAAATCTATCGTTTATTGAGAAACGAAACAAACTCTTGGGGTTGAGCAACCTGAGTTTGACTAGAGAGAGGTCTGTAAGCAGTAGCGACAGCCGGGATGCAATACTTGTGGTGGCTGTACTGATAGTAACTGCAACATACCAGACTGGTCTCAGTCCTCCAGGCGGATTTTGGCAGGATACGTCTACGGACGTTGACAACGTACACTTTCCTGGCCAGATGACTATGCCGTTCTACGATGCCTTATTTTTTGTGGGTCTTAACGGTTTGCCTTCATCACAATCTCTATATGTGATCATAGTCCTCATAATTGGACTCCCCATGTGGAAACTTATTTATGCTTCAACGGCCACATTAAGTACCGCTGTGATGGCATCATACATAACTATACTCCCGACTACAAACAGCCCATTCGAATTTATATCAAGGGTCGCCTTTATCTTCGCATTCCCATTAATTACTGGAACCATGCTGTTTGTTACTTTTATGGCATTCATTGTTGACAAACGTCGCCGGCACGGAGTGGACTTCCGGCAAGCTGCTTCAGCATATCTGATCCAGCGCATCCTTGCTATCTTTTCCTATTAGTGGGATTTGTGTTACTCTTGTTACGCTTTATGTACTACGTTCATAGTAACCCTTTGTTGAACGAAAAGTGAACAATATAAGAGAAAAAGTATTATTTGAGCAATTGAATAAATAATAAACATAAACTAGACTGAGGTAAAATGTCTCTCTTATCTTATTTTTAGTTTCTCCTTTTCACCCAAAATCCTTGTGTTACTGATCCAGCGCATCCTTGCTATTTTTTTTCTATTTAGTGGGATTTGTGTTACTCTTGTTTCGCAGCAAGATTTATTATTACCTCAGCAATGAAACAATAAAAGACAATGAAAAGAAACGGAGGATATGATTTATTATTATCTCAGCAGCAAGAACCTCCTGATCTTGAACCATGTAGGCTATAACAGAAACAATAAAAGACAGCATATGTCAAATGCTTTCACAGTGAACTAACTAATAAAGTGGTGAAAGTTCAAACTTTATCTATTTAATTCAGAGTAAACCATGTGACTGACTAAAACAAAGATTTGGCCTCATGATGATAATCAGATAATGTGGGTAAACCTGCTATTGATGAGAAATATCCCACATCGGAAATATAAGAATTAATCTACTACTATATAAAGGGTTAGGGTTACTCCACTAATTGTCAATTGGTTTTAAGTTGGAAGCCTATAAATAACTCGAATCTAACATGGTATCAGAGCGATAAGATCATTTGACTTAATTTACTACAACTACTATTGTTATACCGATGTTGGGTCCTCTGTGGATGTTATTCCCACATTGTCTACGCTTCAGACCTAGATGTCTGAGCGTGAGGGAGGGTATTGATGAGAAACATCCCACATTGGAAATATAAGAATTAATCTACTACTATATAAGGGTTAGGGCCACTCCACTAATTGCCAATTGGTTTTAAGTTGGAAGCCCATAAATAACTCGAATCTAACATGGTATCAGAGCGATAAGATCATTTGACCTAATTTACTACAACTACTACTGTTATACCGATGTTGGGCCTTCTGTGGATGTTATTCCCACATTGTCCACGCTTCAGACCTAGATGTCTGACCGTGAGGGAGATTATTGATGAGAAACATCCCACATCGGAAATATAAGAACTAATCTACTACTATATAAAAGGTTAGGGCCACTCCACTAATTGCCAATTGGTTTTAAGTTGGAATCCCATAAATAACTCGAATCTAACACCTGCAGCAGGAAGAGCCAAAAGTCCAGAGATCCAACTCTTTGAAGCAACACCAGAACTTGATGATCTTCCAACGTTAGATGCATAGAGAGGGATCTTTCCTGATGTGGTTACCGCTGCTGCTGCTCCAATTGCTCGTCCTTCTGAGAAAATTAATACACATTAAATCCAGATCGTTCAATGTAGCCTAACAGAGAGGTCAAAAGTGCGGTCTCATGACACAATGACTAGAGATTAATTTACTAGCACAAAATGAAACAGAGAGAGAAAGAGAAGATTAAACTAACCGGAGAACAAACGAGCATTCTTAGCCGAGGAAAGAAGAGACCTAGCTGCTCTGGAAGTAAATCTGCAGATTTGAGAGCTCATCTTTCTTTTTCTAGATTTTAGTGAGAGTGATGAAGTGAAAAGGTCTGGGAAAATGTGAACACCATAAGATCTGTTTGTCGGATTTTGTAGCCATGTGGTTCGGGTTGACCAATCGGGTCAGAAGCCTTACAATACCTACCCTGTAACATAAAAGTCTCTCTCTATGTAATATTTTAAGAAACTCTTAACTTTTTTTTCCTATAGATTTTATGGCTTTACTTTTAAATTTTATTGATTTAGTTTATTTTGAAGTTTTTAAAAGCACTAAATCTAAAACTGTTAAAAAAAATGATTTCTAGAACTAATATATATTTTTCTTAAAAGATTTTGACTCTAGCTTTAGTTTTTTATTAATAAAATTTGTTTTTTTTTAATTTTAGAGTCATTTGGGTATAAAACCATGAATAGAAAAATATTTAGGAAGTCATGCAAAAAAAAATAAGTTAGTTAGGTACTTACATGAAAGCACCAAAGCAAAGTTACCCTTATGTCCCCTAATAACATCAATGTAGAATAGTCATATCCATGCATTTGCGTGAATCTATGTTAGGCATGTGAATTGGAAATGGAAATAATAGAAGAGATATAATATAATTGGAAAATGTGTTAAAGATATCAAAGTTGGTGATATTAAGGGAATAAAAATTCACCATCTTTGTCCATATAGTATAAAACCAACATTATTTTGTTCCTATAGTATAAATTTTTCATAATCTCAAAACTAACCATTGATTAATTAAATAAATAAGTTTTAAAGTATTTAAATATTAAGAAAGAATTTAAAATAAAATATATATATATATACAATTTTAAGTCAATATTTTAGAATATATTAATAAAAATATTCAAATTTTATTTTATATTAATATAAAATTATATAAATATAATTAATTCCAAATAATTATATAAATAAATACATTAATAAAAATAAATAAATATATTAGTAAAAATTCAATTAACATAAAGAGCACACAAAAAAATTTATACTTTATTTTTATAAATTGTACATTCAAATTTACAAACAGACATTTCCAAAATATTTACTAACACTTTTTAATCGATATTCAACAATTTTTAGTATATGTTAACTGTTTTACAAATTATTTAAATATGTTAAGCTTTTATTAAATATTTTAAATGTTTAATCATATTTGATAAATAATTTTATACTTATAACAGTTATAATAAGTAACACTTATATTAATATGTTTATGATACTTATATTCTTGAATTCAATTAGTTTTTTAATATATAATGTTAATTAAAATTAAAATATTCTCATGCATATCATAAGTAATAATATTATATATTCCTCGTGATGTACATAGTTGAATCCCACATAATTCTACAAAGAAATATATTAATAAGAAATATACATATATAAATTTTATTCGATATATGTTTTAAAATATATCAAAAATTTGAATATATATATATATATATATATATATATATATTATATATATATATATGTTCGTAAATATACCAGAAAATCAAAATATATGTTTGTAATGTTCTGGGCAATTACATAGATTAAAAATATTTTAAGATTATTTGTATGACAAAATATACACGTTTTAGAAAATTAGAATATTACAAAATATTCTAAAAGTATTTTATTAACTGAAACTTCCTAAATTTTCACAAAAATCAGGTTTTCTTATCTGTAGAATGCACTTTCTACACTGTGTAGAACCAAAACAAAAATCTCATAAGCGGATTCTACCTCATGTAGTTGTTTAAGTTGTGTCTAGATTTCGCATTTTAGGAATTTTAAAATACTTCATAAAAATAGAAACTATATTCACCAGAAAAGTAGCTATCTTTACATTTAGTAGAAATCACATTCCTCATATTTAGAATTTTAGTTAAAGTAGATTGTTTGTTCTAAATAATGTAGATAAACTTCTTTAATCTAGAATTCGATTTCTACTAACTCATTTTACATAAAAGATGAAACTACTTTTAGTAGAACGTAATTAAAAAAATATTTATCAAGTGTTTCAACAAAAAAACAGCAGGTGTTCTATATGAGTTTTTTTATCAATTGTTTATATTTTATAATTTTATTGATAAAACTACTGATTTTATTAAGTTTAAGAAATGGAAAGGGTAAAGGATAAAAAATGAACAAAAATAATTTTATATCAAAGGGACAAACATGCTGAATTTTGTTCCGTTTTGGGAAATTTTCCTTATATTAATTGTTAAAGGCAAAATCTAATTAACAATGTTGCATAATTTTTTACAATATGTTGATCTATATTAATAAAAAGCTGGGAAGTTCTTCAATCAGTTTTTCTGATAAAATAGTTAAATTTGAACTATATCACCAAAATAATTATAATGTAAACTAGAGTTTGATCCGTGCACCCGCACATATGTTTTTTTAATAGAATGAATATATGAAAATTTTCTCAATACAAAGTATAATGGTTGCACAAATATGTGTCTATATGGATATTGTTTTCATTTTATAATATATAACATTTATGATAGATCAATGGATTTTAATTGCCTATAATTTTTTGATTACTCATATTGTGGTTCGATAAAAAACCAAACAAAATTATATGTTACTAGTATGCTACCCGTACTGCGTACGGAAAAAAAAATATGATTCATTATGTTAAACTTGTATTGTTTGTAGAAAAAAATATTTATGGATTCATGTTAACACTCAAATGTTTTGCAAATTTGTAGACATCAAATATATACTTGAGTTCTATTAGAATAGTAAGAGCATTCTCTTCTTACTTTTTATGGAAAACTTTATTAATAACATTCTTATCAGATTTATTTAAGTTTTAATATTTATTTTAATTGGTTGTAAGGTTTGTGGTTTTGTTCTCTCGCAGTAGTTCCCGTATATTTATGTTTAATATACATAAACTATCTCATATATTGTAAAGCATGACTAAATAAGGAATTATATATAAATGTATATCTCTGATTATATATATATATATATATATATATATATATATCAAACTACACTCGATCTTCAATTTTAACAAAAAAGAAGTAAAGAAAAACTCAACTTTCACCTCCATCGGAGACTTGATCTACTTGCTTTGTAAATGCACAACCGTCTAAACTGAATCATATTATGGAAATTCATTTCCGCTCCAACTATGAGAAATTCATTTCCGCTCCAACCCTGAAGTTTTATTAGAGCAGACTGAGTGTAAGATATCAATTATGAATTTTGCTTTTGAAGATATTATAATATTTTTATATAAAAAAGAATTATGTTCATAGCTTTTCTACTTTCACTTCAATTTTAAAATATGTTGATTTTGGCCATTAGATAAATAAACCAAAAAGATATACTGGCTATTCAATCAGGCTTTTGAACAGAAACCAAAAAATAATGATGATACTATTTGTATCATGACTTATTTTAATTTCGCCAGAAGAAACAAATAAATATCTGTAAAATAAAGGTACTTGTATACCTGTAATTCTACTTTTGTTGATAGTAACTTTAGGTAGAGAAATATTTTTTCCTCTCCACATCTTTTGAAATCTACATCAGTCAATCAATTTATTTGTTAGCAATGGAATACAGTTTTTTAAAGTATGCAAATGCTAAACATAAATAAAAGTTTTTGAAGACATAACATAGATACAGAGAAATACTTCAATATATCTCCTACTCACCTATGTCTTCGATTTACGGGCTTGGAAAGGAGGAATAATCTTGAGTTTTTGAGCAAATGAAGTTTGATACATAAGCGCCATAGTAGTAGAAAAGAGTGAGATTCATTGAGATAAAAGCCAGATAAAAAAATGATATGAATCAATAATTTATTTTGGAGAATATTGGATCGTGGAGGTGTGGAAAGGAAACCATCAATGGGGTGGAGTGAATTTTTTTTTATTGGAATTGAAACACGTAATGGATAACATTTATCTTTTGCGTTCTTTAATTCTTTTCTGTTTTATTATTTATTTATTATTTATTTCTTTGATTATGTGGCAATATTTTATTGGTTGAGTGACTTGTGATTTAGTATATAGAGGATGTAAAATATTTGTCAGTTAATAATTTTTAACTATATTTATTGATGTATTTAATCATGAATTAAAACCTCAATTATTAAATTTATTTATATTAATAAAAAATATATATATATATATGTTTTCAGTCACATTTTAATATTTGATAAAGAAGAATCTAACAAAATAATTAATGAACTAATATTTCAGTGGAAAATTATAATTATTAAGATAATAGAGTTATTTATAAAAATTACTTCAATTTTAAGATGATAGTAATTATATTATATACTCAGTTTTACATTCTTGGTTTATTAATATATGTTCAATGCATTATCTGGAAATCAAATGATCAGGTTAGGCTTGATTTGAGATAATTTAAATATTAAATCCGAATTATGATTGGTTTTGGTTTGAGAGAAATCAGATAATTATTTGATATGGTAATTAAACTGGGTTGGTTATGGCATGTTGTTAAATGACGTGAAAGGCTTTTAAAGATGCATTAGAGGAGTTGTTTTAATGTCAGTGGCATTAGTAGTAATATTAATGATTAATATTAATGTCAGGTTGTGTTTTGTAAGGAAGGAATTTGATTGATCTTGTGAAGCTGTGAGATGTGCTGAGGTCTTCATCTCTATTTATAGTCTCATGAATAGGGATTTGAGATGAGGTTGTGAAAATTATCATTAATGTCGACTTAGGGCCAGAGTTTAACAGAGGGAGATAATGGAGAGGCGTTATGAAATAGATTCGATGAGGAACAAAATCGTTATACATAGGTTCTGCAATCGATTTTGAAAGATAAGGAATGAAAAAAGAAGATGACGCTAGAAGAGGGAGAACGTGTTAGTGGATCACTAAATGTTGTCTGGACTGTGATTGGGTTTTGTCCCCAACTCAAAAACAAACAAAAAACTCGTTAAAAACTCGTCATATTCTCAAACACTTATTTGATGATGTGTCTCTCTAAAAAGAGAGAATGATTTTCTTTATATTAATAGATTTTTTCTTTACGATATCACAACGAGACGATGAACAAGAAGCTCTCTAAGTTTTAAATTTCTGACTTTTAAAAGATGGAGATGGAGGAAGGTGGAGATATATACAATGTCATTAGCGTTGAACTTTTCTTATCTTTTTTAATTGGCTAAAAATATACTATAGACTAGGTAGTAACCCGCGCCTTGCGCGAGATGAGATGGTTAGATCAGTAATTTTTTGAAAATATTAGAAAGTATATATATATAGTTTGGAATTTGGGTTTTGTGTGTTTTTTTTGGTGTTTAATCTCGGTGGTGCTGATTTTACGGCATAGACGTCACTGAGATAGAAACATATGTAAATCCTTTATTTTAGTGACATGTAAAATTTACTGGAACATAAGAGTAAACACAAACATGTTACCTGGCAACTGCGAAAGCATGTAATCATTTATTTTATCCACTTCATCATTTGTGGGAGTGAGAATGGCTCGATGTCTATACAAATCCTTAACTGTTGAGGTTTGAAAAGCTTGTCCATAAACTTCCTTTTCCATAGTCTCAATAGTTTTATACATATCACTGGTGTGATTTATCTTACTCTGATCCATTTGCAAGAACTTGCATATATAAAGATATAATTATTATTAAAATATTATTAATACGATTCTTATGTTTTATGTATAAATATTATTAATATCTAATCAAATGTTTTATGTATTATTAAAAGTAAATTTGTTCTTCAGATGTTTTATGTATTATTCATATAAATATGTATTATTCAAATACAATTCATATGTTTTATGTATTACTAAAACTAAATTTGTTCTCCATTCAGTCTTTGTGGTTCAAAACTATAAGCCTTTTAGACATTACACAATCAACTTAACTTTGAGGTTTAAATTATTATCATATACTTTGAAATATGAAATAATAAATCATGCATGTGCGGGCATCGATATGATTTATATATTGCATGTATAGCTATTATTATTAGTGCATAAGTGGATCGTAATTATATTTCACTCTCGTTGTATTTTTGTATCTTACTCATTTAGGTTTATCCACATATAAGTCTCTCCCTCTCTCATCATAAACCTTTTAGTTTTTTGAAAAAGATAAAAAGGTAATTACGATCATATCATGCGTGCGGGCATTCATATGATTCATATATTACCCCTTTATATATATTAGTATAAATATAAGTAGATTGTAATTTTTTCTCAATCTCTATGTATCATTATGTCTAATTCATATACTACATGTTACGTTATTATTATAAGTGCATAAGTGGATCGTAGTTTTCTTTCTTTCTCTCTCTCTCTCTCTACATGGATGGGAAGGTCACGTTTAAAACCGTCACAAAAAATTAAATCATAAACACTAAACACTATACCCTAAACACATGGACAAAGCTTAAACCCATGGGTAAAAATCCAAACACTAAACCCTAAATTCTTGGATATACACTAAACACTAAATCTCTCTCTCTCTCTCTCTCTCTCTCTCTCTCTCTCTCTCTCTCTCTCTCTCTCTCTCTCTCTCTCTCTCTCTCTCTCTCTCTCTCTCTCTCTCTCTCTTGGTATCCCCCTCATCGTAACCTCTTTTTTTTTGAGAAATATAAAAATGTAAACATTCTTTTAATTCATCGATTATCTTTTTAACTACCACAATTTATATGAGAATGTTTTCTAGTTTAATATTTTATCATGAATTTTTGTTGGGTGAATTACCAACTAATCATAGTTTGCCAATTAATGTACAGTTTTTAAAATATATAAAAATAATAATAATAATTTGTGTTAAGTTTTTAAAATAAATGAAAAATATTAGTAGCTGCCAAAAGACGAAATTTTTTTAACAATTCTAAAACCATCACAACAGAGTAAATCATAAACATTAAATACAATACCCTAAACCCTTGGACAAAACTTAAACCCTTGGGTAAAAATCCAAACACTAAACCCTAAATTCTTGGATATACCCTAAACCATTGACTAAATCCTAAACACTAAACTGTAAACTCTTGGGTATACCCTAAACACTAAATCTCTCTCTCTCTCTCTCTCTCTCTCTCTCTCTCTCTCTCTCTCTCTCTCTCTCTCTCTCTCTCTCTCTCTCTCTCTCTCTCTCTCTCTCTCTCTCTCTCTCTCTCTCTCTCTCTCTCTCTCTCTCTCTCTCTCTCTCTCTCTCTCTCTCTCTCTCTCTCTCTCTCTCTCTCTCTCTCTCTCTCTCTCTCTCTCTCTCTCTCGGTATCCCCTTCATCGTAAACCTTTTTTTTTTTGAAAATATAAAAAATGTAAACATTCTTTTAATTCATCGATTATCTTTTAACTACCACAATTTTTATTATATGGAATGTTTCCGAGTTTAATATTTTATCATGAATTTTTCTTGGGTGAATTACCAACTAATCATAGTTTGCCAATTAACGTACAGTATTTTAGAATATAATAAATAAAATAATAATAATTTGAGTTAAGTTTTTAAAATAAATGAAAAATATTAGTACCTGCCAAAAGATGAAATTTTTTTAAAAATTTTAAAACCGTCACAAAAGAGTAAATCATAAACATTAAACACTATACCCTAAACCTTTGGACAAAACTTAAACCCTTGGATAAAAATCAAAATACTAAACCCTAAATTCTTGGATATACCCTAAAATCTTGGATAAATCCTAAACATTAAACTCTTGGGTATACCCTTAACACTAAATCTCTCTCTCTCTCTCTCTCTCTCTCTCTCTCTCTCTCTCTCTCTCTCTCTCTTGGTATCCCCTTCATCGTAAACCTTTTTTTTTTTGAAAAATATAAAAATGTAAACATTCTTTTAATTTATCGATTATCTTTTAACTACCACAATTTTTATTTATATGGAAATGTTTCCTAGTTTAATATTTTATCATGAATTTTTCTTGGGTGAATTACCAACTAATCATAGTTTGCCAATTAATGTACAATTTTTTAAATATAATAAATAAAATAATAATAATTTGTGTTAAGTTTTTAAAATAAAAGAAAAATATTATTAGCTGCAAAAAGATGAAATTTTTTAACAATTTTAAAACCGTCACAAAAAATTAAATCATAAACACTATACCCTAAACCCATGGACAAAGCTTAAACCCATGGGTAAAAATCCAAACACTAAACACTAAATCTCTCTCTCTCTCTCTCTCTCTCTCTCTCTCTCTCTCTCTCTCTCTCTCTCTCTCTCTCTCTCTCTCTCTCTCTCTCTCTCTCTCTCTCTCTCTCTCTCTCTCTCTCTCTCTCTACATGGATGGGAAGGTCACGTTTTCTTCTCTTTTTTTTTGCAGGGTCTGGTCTGGTGTTGTAAGCCATGTTTTTATTGTTGAAGAAAGAAGAAAGGCTTGTTGCCTTGTTTGTGCATTATCTCTTAGTTTAAAGGAAAGAGCTCACACCTAAAACTCTGAACTATTTATTTATTTCCTGTTTCTTCTATATATATTTTTATTTTTATAAAAGTCCTTTCGAGAAAAGAAATATAATCACAAACTCTCCCTATAAGGAAAAATATATACAACTTACTGCCAAGAATGGAATGAAACCCATTAGTATTATTCATATATGTCTTTCTATATGTAGATTTCAAAATTATATTTACTTTTTCTTTAAGATAATTGATGATGCATTATGTAGTTAGAGTTAGAGCTGTGCAAATCAAACCAATTATGTAAGCAACTGATGATTTGGTTTGAGCTGTGCAAATCAAACCAAATCAAACCAGTTTGATTTGGTGTGATTTGTTTATAAGATATGGTTTACGGTCTAGATTTATCTAAATTTACACGTAATGACTATAATTATTACTTTTTTTTTTACTTATCTATGTAACAATTGTAATTGAAAAGTCAAAAAAGTGTTTTAATTTATATAATCGAGGTTACAATCTAAGCTGGTCACACTAAGCTTTTGTTACAATCTGGTTTATGCAAACTATAATTTTTATTTGTGTTTTTAATAAAGTAATTATAGTGTTTTAGTTTATATAGTTGCAATATTATTGCTAATAAGAAAGGCAATACGAAAGTAAATGCAAAATTAGATTATATTAAATAGATATCTTATAAGTGCGAAGTTTAGATATTTAACATTTTTTTTACTGATTTGAGACTTGGTAAGCAAGACAAATATTTAGTAGGTAAATATGGTAAGCAAGAAAAAATTTATAATTTTTTTACTGATTCAATTAAATGCAAAAAAATTTACATGCACAACGTTCTCGTATGTATTAAACAAACATATCTGTTTTACAGAATCTGCTCGATATTATTATAATCTAATGTGATCTAAGCCAATGAAGTAGTTAAACATATGTGTTTTCTTGCACTGTACGTCTATTTAACTTCTTTCTATAACCTTACTTGACAAAAAAGAGAAGAGAACCCTTTTATTAGTTGAAGCTGTTGTTTCGGTTATTAAACTTCCGCGAAGAAGACACACATAGTTCTTTATTTTTTGATTCAAGGAATTCATACAACATATAACTTACATACATGAAACATCAGTGTGCACAAATAACCAAACTATAGCATACAAAAAAATACATGACAGTCTATCAAACTTGACTATAATGTTACTGCTTCGTTCAATCCAATTTTGGCTATGTAGAGAAGCAAATGACTCCGAATATTACTTACATAAAAACTATGGTTATACCATAGCAGCAAATGTTTGATCACAATGCAAGACTTCTTTTGAATGCAAGACTTCCTTTGAATAGCAGCAAATCACCATAGCAGCAATTGTTTCACCCACTTGCCTTGTCAAAATACACGACTTTCTTTGAATGTTTGATCACAACTTGATTACTAACGTAATGCTTGCGAGAAACAGGGATATAAACATCAGCTCCACGAGCAGCTCAGTTCTACAAAACATGAAAATTGTAGATAATTATGGTTGAACTATAGAACAACAAAAAATAAGTGTAGAGACTATGAAAAACATAAAGTTTATTCTTCGTAAACGTATCAAATCTTTTCCTTCTCTCTCTCAATCTTCCATAGTTACTCGGGACTGATGTTTGCTCGTCCCTTAGCTCTCCCTTAGCTCTCCGTGTTTGCTCGTCCCTTAGCTCTCCCTGTTTGCAAACGAAAAACTCATCCGATTTGGCCTTCGCAACTAAAGTTCAAGCCAGTTGTATGTTCTCCCTAACTTTTGTCCTCCTCGTCTACGCTAAGGGCTGCATCATCGATCTCGAGGTCAAGAACACGCGACAGAAGACGGCAAGACTCGAAGGGAGAGAACGATGACTCGGATCCTTCCATCGTCGAGAGATAATGCTTCAAAGTGTTTCTGCTTCGTGGTGGTGAGTTTCGTACAATTTTATCCACATGCTGAGATGGAGATTCAAACCATAAGTTGGAAATGTATTTGTTTCTAAACGTTTAACGTCAACGCAGCACAAAACGAATGTACAAACAAACAGTTCGCGCATGAATGAAAAAAAAATTGGTTACGTTTCTTGTAATGGAAGCAAATAAGGAAACAAAGCAAATAATTAATGATCCATTTTTCTTACTCTCTCACAGAATGACACGTGGATCCGAGCCTTCTCATGCATTCTCACCAAAATCGTTTAAGGAAAGCCTTAAAAATGCTTTTCCTTTAATATATAGGGGATTCTCATGAATTTAAAAGTAACTAAAATCAGAACGTTACAATATTGAAAAAAGCTCAAAAACATATAACAGCCCACAGATGACACATTAATGATACGAAAAGAGAAATAAACGAGAAGCAATTGGCTTACGTGGCACTCTTTCTAAAATGAAGTGTCACCCTTAACGGAAAAAAAAGTATGACTTTATTAGATTATATATTAGATTTTTTTTTTTTTGAATAAATTGATTACTATTTTTTTTGTTTCATGGTGAGATCTCATAAAGTACTCATATTCATCAATGTAGCCAACTTTGAATTTGTCAGCTTTCATTCACTTTCCTTTGACAATCTTCACATATTTATGTTAAAAGAATCATATAAAAAATATATAAACATAGAAACTAGAACATTTGGAACACAATTACAAAAAAATCAAAGAAATTTTATTTTTCTCTTAAAACTTGTAACTCAAAAATTATTAGTATATTTTGTTGTGGTACTGATTATGGCGAAGTTATCATCTTCTCATTTCCTCATACTCATGTTTGTGTTCTCAGGTAAATAATAATATATAATTGAAACATATATATTACATAAAATATATATAACAATGTATTTTAGTCTGAATCTCTAGACCACTTCTAGTTTGATTTATAAAATAGTCGTTTATTATCAAATATATATGTAATTTCCATATCATAATATGATCTTTTATCTTCTTAATGTTTTTAGTGGTTCAATTAGCTAAAGGAGAAGATGATGAAAACTGTATTGTATTTATGGATCCAAAAAATCCATGTAATATTGTTGATTGTCGTCGAAACTGCTATGAAGGATACAATGGAGTTGGAAAATGTGTTAAAGATGTTAAAGCTGGTGGAGATACTTGTCTTTGTACTTATAATTGGAATTGTTAGAGGCAAAACTTGACTAAAAATGCTATATAATTTTAAAAATATTAATCTATATTAACAAAAAGTTGGGAAGTTCTTCAACCTTTTTCTGATTGAATAGTTAACTTTTGACTATATTACAAGGAAATTTATAGTATATCAATTTCGAATTTTTATATAAAATACGACTTTTCAATTTTTCAAAATTTTATTTTTAAATTTTATTTTTGAACATTTAAAATGCTTTTTCAAACTATTTTAAAAAATTATTTTCAAATTTGTAATATTTTTAGTTATAATTATATATTCAAAATTATTAAACAATAATTATATATTCAAAATTGCAAAGGTATATAAATTTAATGAATTATTGTTTTGGATATATAATTTGGATTTACGGTGGAATAGATATTTGGTAAGAATTATCACACGGATTTTAAAAATCATATGGTTACATATGATATTTTGAAAGTTTGAATCAAATGACTAAAAATGAATAGAATTTATTTTCCAATAACATTAGATGTGGTTAGAATTAGAGAATCAATAATAACAAAAAAAAATTGAATAACAAGGGGTTTGAATGGATTTTGAAAATTCTTAAACCAATAATAATGGATTATATTAAGATTTTTGAAATCCAACAACCAATAACAATGGAATCTCAAAATTTTCAAATTTCATGGGAAGTTCACTTACCAATAACTCTTCTTTAGTCTATAAAATTTTTCGATTAGTGTATTTGATGTGGCTGTAAAAAAATTGAATAACAAGGAGTTTGAATGGATTTTGAAAATTCTTAAACCAATAATAATGGATTATATTAAGATTTTTGAAATCCAACAACCAATAACAATGGAATCTCAAAATTTTCAAATTTCATGAGAAATTCACTTACCAATAACTCTTCTTTAGTCTATAGAATTTTTCGATTAGTGTATTTGATGTGGCTGTAAAAAATAAATAAGAAATAAAAAAGACATTTAAACAAGAGTGAATTTGTGTATAATACATAACGAATGATGATATTACCTAAATACCCTAGATCAATAGAAAAGTAGTGATGATATTGCAAGGAAAAAGTATATACACCTAAATATGATATAATGTTTGGGTATGGAGTGCAAATTCCTTTTAAACAATAAATTGTTTTTACTACAGCTTAGTAGATATTAATGTTTAGAAAATGAAAATCCTATACAATATTTTTTTAAGCTTTATTTTTAAAAACTAAATGAAGTATGACTAGTGATTTTATGGTTTTAAATAAAATTAAAGATAAATACACTTGATACATCTCTCAACTAATCACCTTATAAATATTCATCCTTCTCTGTGCTGATTAGTTACCAAAGGAGTATAGTGTCTCAGAATACAAACCATAACAATTTAAAACCTTAAATGAATTATTAGAGATAGAGAACCCAAAAGTTAATAAAACCCCAAATATAACTTATGACCATAGTATATAAAATTTGAATATACCGAACCAAATCTAACAAAGTTCCTGAACGTCCAAGCATAATTATAATTACCAATTTTTTTATTATAAAGTCTTGATTAGTAGAGCTGATAACATAATAGTAGCAGTATCCTATATAAGCAATATGCTACATAAGTGGTATATTCTTCTAATTATTTTTAATAAAGTGATTGGAAAAGCAGTATGTGATTTATTTAGAAAACTATCACATAAAATTAGTATATGATATATGATTTGTATATTTTAAAATAATATAATTTTATTTATATTTATAATATATACATACATATATATACATATATATATATATATATATATATATATATATATATTTATATATTTATTAACAATAATATAAATCATATTTAATAAATATATACTTATGTGAAATATTATTATTCTAAAATTTAAAATTATTTTATTTTTAAATAATATTTTTATTTTAAAAATATAAATTTAATTTTAAATATAAATATAATTTGCGATATTATTAAAAATAAATAAATTATACTACTTTTTAAATTTTAATATTATTTAAATGTTAATACTCTACCAAAATCTTCATATGAAAGCATTGTGCATAGAACATTTGGAGAGCATTTATATCTGGTAAATGCTATTCTTAATGATTTTGTAATAATGGTTAATTAGATAATAAGAAACATAATTGTTATGATAATACTTTGCCAATCAAAACTTTAATAACCCTCACAATTATCTTGTTCACCTAACACGGATATTGATTCTTGTTTTAGGGCCCATTTTAATATCTGGAGAGTGGATTTATCCGTGAACTGCAGCTCTCCTTAGGGATCAGTCTGAACCTCTCCATGGATCAAAGATACCCCAGATTAAACCAAAAAAAAAACTTTAATAACCCTGACAAAATAAACGTTGCCCGTGTAAAAGTTCTCAGAATGGCAATGTTTCATCGGTCTGTTTATATTAATTTAATATGTTGCATGTTGTTGAATACTGGGAATATATCATGCTTTCTCTTTTATTAGTTTTAATAAAAATCAATTGACAAAAAAATATCTTGTTGCAAAATTTATTTGGAGTTCTTATAGATCTACTTACTGTATACATCTTTTAATTTAAACTAGATTTTGCCGCGCTTAAAAAGCACGGGATTGTTTCAATTATTAAAGAAATTTTTAAAATTGAACTTCTCTATGAGATAATGTAGATTTTGTCACATTTACCCGGAGCCGCCAACCGCACCAAACCAAACTGGAAAAAACAAAATTAAACAGAATTTCATAAATAACCGAACAAATCATATATCTTTAGAACCTGAAACAAAAAATAAAATCGAACCAAGAACTAAATGAGTGCTAGAATTTATAAAATGAAAATTATATAATACTTTTATCCGAACAGCTCGAATTACCCGTTATTTAAATTGAAAATCCCAAATTATCTTATAAATACGATTACAGTTTTGATGTAAGTTCTTTATTTTTTTTTATTAACATACAATGAGTTTAGACTTATTAAAAAAAAAAATTGAAGACAAAATAATAAAAATAAAATTATTTTTGTTGGAATGATGTTTCTTAATTGGTTATAGATGCAATGAATTAAATTAATGTGTAGATATATATATATATTAAGCCAACAAACCAAAAGACAAAATTGTCATTAATGACAAAATATTTTTTTGTAATTTATGGATATTTTTGAAAAATAGACATTTTCATTAAGAAAAAATAAACATAATTGTTTTTGTTTTAATAGTATAGATATTCCGGATATCCTTAAAATATTCTAACAATTGTTAGCATTTATGTAAATATGAAATGTGGAATTTTCTGAGTATATTGAAGAAAAAAAATCGTTTAAATATTGAATATGTATGATTATCAATATTTACAAAACTTAAATTGTTGATTTTATTGTTTAGATTTGGTATCAGAAATTTTTGTGTTAAAAAATTCAAAATTGTCTTCATTTGTGCATATTATAGTATTATAGTATGATAAAGGTGTGGAAATTTTTTTCTCTCTCCTCTATCTTCATCTTCGTCTCTTTCGACCACAAAACTCAAAAAGTAATCCAGCGTTTGTCTCCGGCGCGTCTGTGCGCGTGCGGCCGCCGGAGGACCTCCTCTTCCTTTGTTCCTCTTTTTCTCCTTGCTATTCGTCGGATCCCTCGTCCTCTCTCTGATATGCTCGTGGTCCTGCCGTTGGGTCTCTTCTCCGGTGCGAGGTCGCGCGCGAGATCGTCAATTCGGAGACGTCTCTTCTTCTGGTGGCTTCACGGCGAGGTTATGAGGCGGTTATCACGGCGGATGGTCGGCTTTTGAGTTGGGAGAGAATGGATTTTTCAATTCTCAATTTCTCTCCGGTTTTTCTCGTCGCGATTGTTGAGGTTCGGGATGGTTCTCAGCTCGGTTAGGTGGTGGTTCTCTGCTGTTTGCCGAGTCGGGAGTCATTCTTCTCTAGGGTTCTAGTTCTTCTGTTCATGTCGGTGTCGATGTGGACCTTCTGTTACCTGAGAGTTAGGTGAGCTCCGATGGTCTTCTTGGGCCTCAAAGGCGATTCATGAGCTTAGCGTGCAGGGTGATGACGCTTGGTTCTGTTCAGAATCGTGTGGGAACGGCTTGTGGTTATACCCGCTTTTAAGCGAGTTTCGGTGGTCGTCTATGGCTGTCGGAGGCTGCTCGTCTTACTATTTCATCTCGACTCTTCACACCCCGGCTTCCTATCAGTTCAACCAAGCTAAAGGCGGCAGCTTTCATCTTGGTTTCGAGTCTCTCGGGTTCTTATTTGTCCTATCTCCTCTCCGTTTGACACGGGTTTGGGGATCTTTCATGCTCAGTCTTCGACGTCCGGTTCTCGGAGGTCTCAAACGTGGAGGCAATTCTCGGGGGGTCATTGATTGTCTCCGTGTCAAACGTTTGGTTTACTACACATTCCGGTGCCATAAAGCTTCACTTGATCTTGCGGTAGTGTAGTGACTTTCTGTGCAGGTATTGGAGGCAACCTGATATGGTGGTGACGGTGAAATCAACTCGCTTTCTGCAAGGTTCGAGGCGGGATAGTGGTGTGTACAGCTTGGTCTCTTGGAGTTCTTCTCCGTAAGGGTTACTCGACACCTCCACCTCTATTTTCTGTCTAGCGCTTAAACGGCAGGAAAGGTTATAAGTTATGAGGCGATCCTTGGAAGCTAGCTACGTCAAAGGCAACTCGGGAATTCCCGGCATCCGAGTCAACGAGGAGAACCTCACATTCTCGGGGTCATTGCTAAAGATCGAGAACAGCAACTGGGTCCTAGGAACACTTAGAGTTGAATAGTGGAACGTGTCGGGTTTAGTGGGTGGGCAAAGCTAGGATGTAATGGGTTTACTTGGGAAATTTTGTTCAAATCGTGCTTGTAACCGGACCTATATTCCCGAATCTCGGGTTGAATAACATTTTATTTAAAAAAAGAAAAAAAAAAGGTGTGGAAATTTGATTCTTATTAATTTGAAGGTAAACCTTGCTACAATAGCTATAACATTTCATGAGAGACTGTTTTGTTGGTTGATCCTAAACGTATACATTTCATGAAATCTGTTTTTTCGTGAATATATATATATATATATATATATATATATATATATATAATTTAAAAGAAGCTTTGATAATACTATAATTTTAAAGAAGTATTAAGTGATACGAAATTGTCTTGTTTTATCCAAAATGAAACTGATGTTATACTATATGTACGACATCACTCAAAAAATTAGATGCTAGATTTATAATGTATTGATCAAAAAGAATTTATAATGCTTAAGTACTTCGTCTAAATATTTTGTATCATCACTAATATTAATTGCTTACTGTACGTAAGAGTGTTAAAAAAATTATCGACTACATTCAATTCTTAAGTGATATATATGATAATAAATGAAGGTGTATAGTTATTGTGTTTATATATTAATTGTTACATCCAAAAATAAAAAGATCCACGAAAATGTATCATATATTGTAGGACCAATAATTAATACTAAATAGTAGTAATAAGTCCAACAACCTATGCAAGTAGATTTTTTAAAACTTCTTTTTTATTAATAGTATAGATAAAAAAACATATGTTGGTTTATTTTTTCTAGGTTTACAGAATTTGTTCTAACAGTTAAATTAACCTTGCGGTTCGGATACTTTGATTAATTCGGATCGGGTAATTCGGTTCAACAACAATTCCAACAAACTTAACCAAAAAATTGTTCAGTTCAAGTTTGTTTTTGTTTAATTTTGGTTTTCAATATTTCATCCGAAAATAAACAATTTTTGGTTTCAGTTAGATTTCACATTTATTTTCTAAAAAAACTCGGATATTTTTTGGCTAAGTTCAGCTAATTCGGTCAAATTCAGTTATTTTCGGTTAGTTTTGTTCGAATATTTTGGTTTTATTTATTACTTATTTAACACAAAACGAAAACCGAACCGATAATCGAATTATTTTAAAATCTCACCAAACTAAACTGAATTTGAAACTGTGACCAAACCGAAAACAAAAAAAATTCGGTTCGATTTGGTTGGTTCGGTTCAAATCCGCAGCGCTGTTAAATTGTCCAATTAGGTGGCCCTAAATCATACTATATTAGGCTGAAAAGGAATGTAATATTGGGCTTATTGTGAGCCTTTGTTGTTGGGCCATAACCACAAAGCGAACAGCGAAATGGAGTTGGAGACAGTCTCTTTAACCACCGGGTTTTAAGCCGCGAGCACACTCCTCCACTTATGATATTTTCAAATATAGCTAAGAAGAGAGAGAAGAAGAACGAGCAGAGAGATGACGTCACAGAAGAGATTCATCTTCGAGGTGGAAGCAGCTAAAGAAGCCACCGATGGAAAACCCTCCATTGGTCCTGTCTATCGCAGTACTTTCGCCAAAGACGGTTTCCCTAACCCTATCGACGGGATCGACAGCTGTTGGGATATCTTCCGGTCGGTGACATTCTCGTTTTCCCTTTTTTCGTTTTCCAGGAAAATAATCTGTTAATGTTATTAGACTTTCAGCGAATCCTTTAGCTTTTCTTTTTGTGTTTCTCTGACTCTCGCTGCATGCATTGCCATTTCTTTGGAGGATTCTTTTGCGGAATAGTGCTGATCCGTCATTGTAAATGTTTTCCCCGTTCTGTTTGGTTATTTCCTTACCGTGTGTGTGTTCTTTCTCTTGTAGCACGGCTGTTGAGAAATATCCAAACAATCGCATGCTTGGTCGACGTGAGATTGTGAACAACAAGGTGTACTCACTAGCTACCATTTTTATTTTGTATTTTTGTTTACTTTTTACCATTGTGATATTGTGTTTCCAACTTGATAGTTTTGTTTCTTTTCAGGCAGGAAAGTACGAGTGGAAGACATACAAAGAAGTATATGACACTGTCATAAAAATTGGAAACTCTATCCGTAGCTGCGGGATTGAGGAGGTTCATATTCATATTTTCCATCTCCAGTGTCATAATTGACTAAATGTGGTTCTTTTGTACCTTAGGTTTTTTTTTTTTTTACTTTTTCGGATTTGGAAATGTAGGGAGGAAAATGTGGTATTTACGGTGCAAATTCTCCGGAGTGGATCATAAGCATGGAGGTACGTTGAACCGTTATAAACTTACTCATATATTGTTTGATTTCTTTTACCCTGGATTCAATGGTGCAACTTCTGATGCAGGCATGCAATGCACATGGGCTCTATTGTGTTCCTTTTTACGATACTTTAGGTACGCCTTCTCTGGATAATCAAGTTTTTATTTTTCACTCTACTACTAGTATAGCCCAAAATATCCTTTCTTTTGGAGATTCAACTCTTCTGAGTCTTTCTGGTGTAGTAACGTCCAGTTTTGAACACAGGCTCTGGTGCCGTGGAGTTTATTATTTCCCATGCAGAAGTTTCCATTGCTTTTGTAGAGGAGAAAAAGATTCCTGAGGTAATCCTATATTCTATCTTGACTTATAATAACTCCTGAGTTAGCCCAAATCTTCTGACATCATTGAGATCTACACATTTTTACTACTCTGTGTGGTTAACTTCATTTTCCATTCAATTGTCAGCTTTTTAAGACATGTCCAAACTCCACAAAGTATATGAAGAGTGAGTCATACTAACTGATTCATTCAACCTTTTCCTTTTCTCTAAACTTTTTGATGCTAATGATGAGCTGTGTTGACTACAAATGCAAAGCTGTTGTGAGCTTTGGCGGTGTCAAATCAGAACAGAAAGAAGAAGCTGAAAGGTTAGGACTGGTAATACATGCTTGGGATGAGTTCTTGAAGCTGGTAGGAGACTTTCATCTTTTTGCCTTATTCTGAATATTTTTACTTCTTTACTCATCCGTTGACACTGTCATTCATAAATAGTATGAAATCACTTAATTTAGTTTTGGTTTTGTTTCCTCTATGACAGGGTGAAGGTAAACAATATGATCTTCCTGTTAAAAAGAAAAGCGACATTTGCACAATTATGTATACTAGCGGAACCACTGGGGACCCAAAGGGAGTTCTCCTGTCAAATGAGAGCATTGTTACCATAACAGCTGGAGTGAGGCATTTCTTAGCGATTTTTAACGAATCCGTGAGTTTTCTTCTTTTCTATTTTGTCATGATTCATATGGAAAGCTACAACTTTAAACTTAAATGCTCTGATTTTCTGTCCGCACAAAAAAAACAAAATAAAAAAAAAACAGCTAACTGAGAAAGATGTCTACATGTCTTATCTTCCTCTTGCGCACGTCTTTGACCGGGCTGTCGAGGAGTGCATTATTCAAGTTGGTGGTTCAATCGGTTTCTGGCGTGGGGTGAGTTGCATCTCAAGATTCTGTTCTTCCAAACCACTTAAGCATTTGTTTGATATACTCATATGTCTTATGTTCTGTCCTAAGGATGTTAAGTTGTTGATTGAAGACCTTGGTGAGCTAAAGCCAAGTATTTTCTGCGCTGTTCCTCG
The DNA here is from genome assembly GCA_019706035.1 of Raphanus raphanistrum subsp. raphanistrum. Classification (NCBI taxonomy): domain Eukaryota; kingdom Viridiplantae; phylum Streptophyta; class Magnoliopsida; order Brassicales; family Brassicaceae; genus Raphanus; species Raphanus raphanistrum. The sequence goes on along the minus strand of CM033988.1, from coordinate 15,938,085 downwards.
TGTCCTAGAACGAGTATACACAGGTATTATCTTTATCCAATATTGAGATATACTCAACCATTTATATGTTAACGTGTCATGCTGCCAATCTCCAATAGGTCTCCAGCAGAAACTTTCTGTTGGTGGTTTCTTCAGAAAGAAAGTTTTCAATGTTGCTTTCTCCTAGTAAGCCAGGCTTTCTCTCTATAACCTATAATTTTTGCTACACGTATATTGATTGATCTAACACATGCAAAACGTGCTTAGTAAATTTGGAAATATGAAGAAGGGGCAGTCTCATGTCGACGCCGCTCCATTCTGTGACAAACTTGTCTTCAACAAGGTAGCAACTTCTTCAAAATTTTAAAAGTTTCCGAAACTCTTTTAAGACGTCAAGTTAGTTACAATGACTAATCTCTCTCTCTCTCTCTCTCTCTCTCTCTCTCAAGGTTAAACAAGGACTAGGAGGCAATGTGAGGATTATTCTGTCTGGAGCAGCTCCTCTAGCTAGTCACATAGAGTCATTTCTTAGAGTTGTGGCATGTTGTCATGTTCTACAAGGATATGGTATCCCTTTAGACCCAAAATTATATGAGTTCAAATAAGCTACCAATTCTCTTTTATTCATATAATCTTTTTTTCTTGGTGTAGGTCTAACTGAGAGCTGTGCTGGTACTTTTGTCACCTTCCCTGATGATCTTGACATGCTTGGAACTGTTGGTCCACCAGTGCCAAACGTAGATATACGCCTAGAATCTGTCCCTGACATGGAATACGATGCTCTTGGAAGTATTCCCCGAGGCGAAATCTGCATCCGTGGGAAAACTCTCTTTTCTGGATACCACAAACGTGAAGACCTCACAAAAGAGGTTCTTATTGATGGATGGTTTCACACAGGTGATGTTGGTGAGTGGCAACCAGATGGAAGCATGAAGATAATTGACCGGAAGAAGAACATCTTCAAACTCGCGCAAGGGGAGTACGTTGCAGTTGAGAATTTAGAAAATGTCTATGGTCAAGTAGAAGCCATTGATTCAGTAAGTCAGAACTTTTGCTCAGTAAACTATAGATCTTCTGTCATTGTTCTTTATCATCATCATCAATATGATTGTTTTGTATAGATATGGGTGTATGGGAACAGCTTTGAGTCCTTCCTTATCGCAGTCGCTAACCCAAGTCAGCAAACTCTTGAACGCTGGGCCCTGGAGAATGAAGTGGATGGAGATTTCGACTCTATATGTCAAAACGCAAAAGCAAAAGCATTCATACTTGGAGAACTCGTTAAGACAGCAAAAGAGAGAAAGGTTTTCATCTTCTCCTTCTTTATTTGTGCTCTCTTCACTGTCCTGTCTTGTCTCTTTAATACTCTGCATCTCTAGTTGAAGGGTTTTGAGATCATTAGAGCTGTTCATTTGGAACCCGTGGCTTTCGACATAGAAAGAGACCTTCTTACTCCTACCTACAAGAAGAAGAGGCCTCAATTGCTCAAATACTATCAGGTGAGTTTAAATCTTTTGAGATAGTTTTGAGTTTCTTTAAATATATTGGTATTAAATCTGTTTTCTTTGATAGAATGTGATTGATGATATGTACAAGACTGCAAAGGAAGGTCAAGCTTCAGGACAGTAGATTCCTTCTACTATATACTTTTTAACATTCTAGTTTCATTCATTCTTTCTTTTCCATGAGCAGGCATGACTTTCTTCATTTACGGTTCTCTAAATAAGGTTTTGTTAATGTCTTGAGATGTTACATAGCATCTTGACATGCTACATCATGTCTTACTTTATAATTTTATTTCAAAATTTCATGTTTCTAAGACTTTGTACGAACTTTAACCCGAAATCTTGTAATCAGTGGAGAATCTAGTTTGGGTTTGTTAACTACAGATGTTTTTGGTTTTTAGATTTCTGATTTTACGTCTTTCATTCTGGGCTAGTTAATCAATTTTGCACTGTTGATTAGGTGGACATTTAGAATTCAACTAGTCTACAAAAACCGTTTGAAACTAAACAAAACCGTTTTTTTAGATAATTGGCTTCCATAGGCACAATGACACCCATAATTAGCGATCTACTTCAACACAAGAGAAAATATTTTTGAGACAGATATTGCCCCTACATCTACACTGCCATGCTGTACTAGACACTGTTACCGATGTCAGACTAGCATGATGTACTAGAGACTGCTACCGATGTCAAACTAGCGGAGTTGACAGCGCTATCAACTGAATTGGACATAAACATAGTTCTGTTTGTACATGTTCATCATGACATGAGCTATTTGCTTATTAGAAAACAAACACATTTTAATACTTCTTTTGTGTTTATATTTAATTCCAATCTAATAGTCTATGTGTCTTTTTCTTCTTTTTCATTTCTTATCCATTTTTTCTCCAGTCTAACATTGTTTCAAATGTTTTAGATTTTACAGAGATGACATTATTTATAGTACTGATACAATTCATGTACAGGTCATACATTGGCAATCTTTTGAAACAAAGTTTTAATGGGAACTAAAAAACATGTGACAGAGATAGAACACTCCATAAATACATAAGTGCATTTTAAGTCCAGGTTAAAACTATAGTGATTAGACTTGGAACTGAAACTGGTAGTTAGGATAAAACCAGAAGATTGTTTGATGAATGTTGACTGCAGTACAGTCTTTTTTATGTCTGTTTGATGAAGTGTTTGAATTGTTCGTATTCAAACGATATCTTTATTGTAAAAAGCACCCTTCTCTTGAAACAATTGTTACACATAAGAGTAAATAGGAAGCAATGACAAATAGGAAGTAGTAGAACATGAAAGAGAAACAAATGCAAGACCACATTCATTGTTTGGCGTTGAGGCTTACCTTCACCGTCGACAATCAAAATCTTCAATCTTCTTTTAGAAGTCACTTCAGAAATAGCCACATACAGCTGTCCATGTCAGAAAACAGGTCTCAGTAAAAACAAACCAACCTCCGAAAGTAATTGATCACCTTGGATCTTATTGATTGTTATAGCGAATGCCACAACAATAGGTAGTTGTCTCCTCATTTTGAATGACAACTTTTTTATCTAAAGGTATTTATAGAGAGTTTAGGAAGAAGCAAAATTCGACCAACCTTTTCCCCGTGATGACTTTAACCTTAATGATGAAATCATACATTTCTGTAATCTGGAGTCTAGTCCCGTTCATTAGTCCTCCTATAGGTTCAATGTTCCTAAGCAACATCACATGGCACCCTATCTTCAATCTCAAACTATGGACACCCTATCTTCAATCTCAAACTATGGTTAGGTAAACCTGAAACCTTGATTTTGTTTAAAAAATCTGGAGTAAGAGCTTGGTCATTCTTTGAAAACTTGTCTGAAGAGTCTATAGAATCAGAGCTAAAATAGAATCTTTCATCACCTGCATTAACAACAAAATTTAAATATTATAGCAAACACAAGCGGAATACAAAAGTGAATAATCTAAACAAAAACATAGGCACAAAAAGAATCTGGAAGCTTGTCCAACATGTATTGATTAATCATGTTCACATCCTCATTAGTGGAATAGAGTATTGCTCTTTCTTGAAAAAAATTAGGCTCTATATTCTGCTGTAAAGAAATAGCATCCCCATACACTGTTCTGCATATAGAATCTATTGGATTATCAGCATCAAGAATCAAAAACTCATCTGGAATAGTGATTAGAGCTCTGTCATCATTTCCATCACCAACATCTAAGATCCACTGCGAGAACTCTTGTAATTTTTTTTGCATCTTCAGGTGTGAGATCATTTGACATCAGCTTCATGTTCATTGTTAGCTTCAAAACTTTAACGTGCTTCCAGAGATAAAGAAGAATTAAGCGACTCCAAAACTATTTCAGGTCTTCCAGCTCCATGAATAACTGGGAGCACTTGTTTAAAATTCTCCACCCAAGACAACTACTTTCCCAGTGAATGAAGAATTAGAGTATTGGTCATCTATTTAGACGGTGGACTGAAATCTTGTATCTAGATTTTGATTCGTGCTTTGAAAGCTCATTACCAGACGCTAGAGAAGTATATTAAACGAGAAACATTGTCACTTAACACATTCACACTATATTATATTTATTAAAAGTGCGAGATATTATACATTGTAAAAATCTAATACAAATTCACAAATACTTTGTTAAGAATAATAAATTGGTAGATCCACCTTATTTAAATCCATCGCATTTTTGCTGAACACATTTACGTCTCAACCGTTTGAACACATTTACTTTTAAGTTCTCAATAATTTAATCCATCTAAATTCATGTAACTGTATTGGTCATCTATTTAGACCGGTTTGGGTTTATCTTGGGTGACTAAAATCACTTAATTTTTACAAAAAATATATTTGTATTTTATTGTTCTTAAAAAATGTTTAGTTAATTTATAAAAATTGAAAACACTGTTTATATTTATTATTTTAAACAAAATGGAAAATCAAATCAATGTAATTCATGTATAAAAATCTTAGTATCTAAGGTTGACATGCTTAGTGTGTTCAAAATAATGTAAATTTAGTTAAAAACTATAAAAGAAAAATTAATTAATAAAATTGACACACGTGAAAATTTACATTGTGAAAGTGAACCGCCCTCTACATAGATCAAACAAAAACAAATAATTATACAAAATAATTTCTAACCTAGATTTGAGAATATTCAATAAATTTAAAATTATATATGATTATATATATTATATGTATATATGCTCTTTATAAAATCGTTTTTGTTAAGTAGCAAATAGTTGAAAGATTGCAATCTTTTAAATTAGCTAAATATTAGGTAATTTAATGTAATACCTACAATTTATAATTAGAAAACTCATATTTATCATGTTTTTGTAAATTCATTTATTAAATTAATTATTTTATGAGTAAAAAAATGACATTGGATGTAACTAGAAGTTTATTTCAAGTTTTAATTCATTGGTACTTTAACTTTAATAATATAGATAGGAAAACATGTTTAGCTATTTTAGTATTTATGTTGTTAGTATTTTTAGGGGACCTTGGAGCATTCTGAATTGTATAATGATTTTCAAAATTAAAATATACTTAATACTTTAATATAGTGATTTCTTTAATGATGGGAAAAATTCTTTGACCATAATTTTGAAATTTGTTTTAAATTTATCGCTTAAAATGATAATAATTGTTGTCAAAATTAATAATTATAAGATTAACTAAAATTTTAAAAAATAATCAGACATGTCATATATATAATTTTCCACATGTTGTATTTTTATATAGCTAAGTATTTTTATTTTTTGTATTAAATGATATTAATTGATGGCCATTTTTAAAAATTAGAAGTGATATTATCTAATAATTAAGATAAAAATCCAATGGCAGAATACTAAATTTTTCTTAATCCTTCCTTATAGACACTGAAATCTATATCATCTTGGTAATAATATTATCAATACTAATATAACTAAATAACCCTTACATGTGCAGTCTATTGACTATAAGGAAGTATTAGTAGACGACATAGACATATTCTTGGGAAGTCCACATGCCGTGGGACAAAGCAAAAGAGAGAGAAGAGCATTTTCATCATCGTGTTAACACACAACATGCTAAAAAAGACATGATCCCAAAAACAAGAAAACAGGAATAGGCATATTACTCCACTTCGATATTAGTATCCCCTTCTTCCATAGCCGCCTGCAGTATGTTCTTGACGTTCGCCCTCTAGATACGCATGGAATTCAAAACAAAAAACCTCGGTTACTATAATAAGAAAAAGAAACTGGATATCCATATCCTTTTAAACAAATCACAGACTAATTAACTCACCAGCCAGATTGGTCGTAAGGCTAGCTTGCGCATCAGCCACTGAATTAAATTCCTATAATACAAGACAGCTAACAATTAACTGCCATCTTCACTTTGAATGTATTAACAACGAAGCTAACTACTGAATGGATCAGAATCAGCAGGCTAAAGAAAAGGGGCTTTACCCTGGGAACGTGTTGAATATCGCATGAGTCAAACTGACTCATAAGCTCCTGTGCTTGTCTACAAAGCTGAGTCATTTCCGGGTGTCGGGTTGCCAATTCACCTTGAACCTGCTGCCAATTAGTCAGAGTTACTAACAACACAAACGAGACTGGAACACACATAAGAAAAGAGTCGAAGTAACTGGACCTGCTTACAGACAAGCTGTGAATCACCCTGGACGCGCACATTTCTAAAGCCTTTGTTAAGAGGAGACTCGAGGCCAAGATGGAGAGCTCGATACTCAGCAACGTTGTTTGTAGCTACGCCTAAACCCTCGCGAGAAGAGAAGATCACAGTATTATCTGGAGCGCTCCTGCACCAGCTCTTCCAGGGTTTCCTCTGGAAGCACCGTCAAACTCGATGGTACATGAGTCCTGAGGATTACATTTCAGAATATTATTTTTTTGAAAAAAGGCCTAACATTTCAGAATATTAATATTATTAAAAAAATATGCAAAAAAAGCATGAGGGAGCTTAGAGATACTTGAGCAAAGTTGGGAGAATGATCCTCACGACGAGCCATAGCCAGCAAAGCAAAGGGTTTCCTGCAAATAGTAATTGAATAAGATGAGCCAACAGATGCTAACAAGTAAATTAACAGAGATCTAACATCATGCATGGTACTGTCAAAATAGATACTAAGCCAAGCAAAACACGTAAAAGCCCACGGGATTCGATCAGAGTTTTCGATAGAATAAAACCAACAGAGAGCAAGGAGGCGAAACAAATCAGGATTCACGACGGCTTGGAAGTTTTCTCTACGTACCTGATTCCGGGTGCCGCTCAAGAATAAACGAGTGTAGTAGAGGAGGATAACCACGTCTTCCTTAGGTTTATATTTATAAACGAACTATCCACGGGCCCGGCCCTGACCTAAAGCCCAACAGGCAAGGGCTTTAGGCGCTAAACAATATAACCTATTTTAGGGGCGACAATTTAGTAAGCATCGTCTATGGTACAGTGGTTAGAGCTGATTGCAAATTTTTGTCCAAGCCCAGTCTATTTTTTTCCTCTGCTTTAGGCATGAAAAGATGCTGGGCCGGCAATTCCACCTCTAATCTAAACGAGCCCCCTCCTTCTCCTTTGCGCCTTTTCTGGATCCAATGCAACTATAGTTCATGCCCGTTCTAAATGATTTATATTTGTTTTGTTTCAGTCAATAACACACGCAGTATGTGATGATAGACTTAAGAGAACAATAACACAAGTTTACTGCAATTTTCTTTCCATACCAGGGTTAAACCCGCCTTGGAGGTAAGCAATTAAAAATGAATTCATGATTATCTTAAACTTTCATATATTTGTAAAAAAAAAATTATACCCAATATAAAATAATATTAATCTTCACTATTTATTTTGTTAATCTTATTAAGATTCAAAGGCTTGAAAAATTAATAAGAAATTTATATTTTTCATTATTTTCCGTTGAACTTAAAACTTATGATCTAACAAATCAAATCTTATTATATAAAATTTGGTTCTTCGAAGTTATTAATTAATATGATCGCGACATATGACAATTATATATTTAAAGATTATGACATATGTAAATTGATCTCATAGTAAAAAATATATATATTAAAATAATAACAAAAAAACAAATTTTGTTAAAAATTCATTATAATTATTATCTGTTAGTAATTTTCCATTTTTGTGAATCCATTATATTGAGCTTGGTTTTTCAAAGTTGTTAATTAACATGATTGTAACACTAGTCAGTTATATATTTAAAATTGTGATATGTGTTAAACTATATCATAATTAAAAATAAATAAGCTAAGATAATAAAAATGATTTTTGTTAAAAATTAATTATATATATTGTTTAATAGTAATTTGTTAGAACATTTCCTTTTAGAAAATCTAAAGAAAATAATATTAGTAAAAACACTTATTTAATACTAATTTTAATTTTCTAAAATCCTAAAGAAAAGATAATTGTAAAAGATTATTTGATAGTAATTTTACTTTTTTAAATTGTGACATGTGTTAAAATATCTCATGATTAATAAAATATATAACAAGATGATAAAAACATTTTTATAAAAATAAATTAGTTTTAAAATTATTTAATAGTATTTTTCTCTACCTGTTCTTTTTAAAATTATGTTTTAACATTTTTTGCGAAATAATTTATTTAATATTAATTTTTCATTTTCTAAAATAAAACATCAAACAAAACTCGTTGCAACGCACATGCTCATATCTAGTATTATATAAAAGTAACTATTTTTTTTTATTCTTAAGCATGTCAAAATCATAAAAAGGGACATGCAAACTTATTATGTCAAACTCATTTTTTTAAAATTTGTTTCACTATTAATAGGCAAACTATTGTTCTCCTCAACATTAGAAACGTGTCTCTACTTTGACAACAACATGGATAATATACAAACTTTCATAGAGAGGAACAAACTAAACTCATATACATAAAGTAGTCGTTTAACTTCATATCCAACGACAAATAAAAATTTCAACAAAACTCAAAATTTTCTCAATAAAATAGTTCATGTGTCCAGCTATGGAAATGTATTACCTAAGACAAATTGCTTAATTTTTGGTATTTAATCTTAAATTTTTGATCAGATAATGTTTTTTGTCATCACCGATATTAATTAGGTATTTTCCTACACCATTTTGCAACGATAAAACATTATTTTTAACTTAAATAATTTTTAAAAAATATTTTTAAATTATTTGTACTAATATTTTAATATAAATTTTGATTTTTAAACATAAAATTAAGATTAAATAAACAATTTCGTTTATTTTAAATTATATTTAAGAATATATATGTATATAGTTAAAATTCTAATCTTAGATAGATTTTCATATTTATCTTTTAGTTAAGATATATTAAATAAAATTGTAAAAAATTAAAAAATAATAGTATAAATTTTTTATAATTATCAGAAAATAAAATTAAACAGAATTTCTAGAATTTAGATATAAGAACAGTATCACATATAAAAAATTATAATTTTTGAAAAGATTGTATAAAACTTTGAAATTTTCTTAGTAACAAAAAATGTATGAGTATAAAAATATACAAATATAATATTTAAATGTATGAGTATAAAAATATACAAAGATAATATTTCAAAATTATTAAATACATTATATTATATTACTATATTATTGAAACTAATATTTACATATGTATATATATATATATATTTAATGATGATGTATGATTTATCGCCATATTCTATAAGATTTACCAAAAAAAATCAAAATAAATACAATTTTCTATGTAACATTTAACCATGTCATTATTTCTAATATGTCATGTTATATTTTTTAGTGAAAGTGATTGCAAAGACACGTGTGAATTCACTTTACAAATAGGCAGTACCGGTCCTGAGATATTCATAGTCCAATATGAAATTGAAAGTCGAGACCCCAATAAAAGATTTTTTAAAAAATATAACTCAACCAAAACACTAATGCTGTCTATTTTGTTTTTATTACTTTTTCTTCTAAAAATAAAAATACAATATTAAGATTTATTTGATTTTATTTTAAAGTGGTTCTGCAACTTCTAAGTTCCAACGTTCCATTTCTTCAAAAACTGATCTTACTTAGTTGCTAACAATAAATCAAATAAAATAGATCCTAAAAAACTTTTAAAAATCCTAGGCCCATTCCTTTGTTTCATAGGAATGGGGTCAAAGCCGGGCCTGCAAATAGGATTCCTTACAAATAATGTATATGGGACAATTATGCATTATGAACAGATTTTAGAAATGATCAAATAATAGACTTTCAAAAGCAATAAAAGTAGTGTTATTTAATTTTGGTCAAGATCCAGTTAAACTGAAAATATTTCTTGAAATAAATAAAGTTCAATTTTCAGTTATTGTAAAATATATTTTGGTTTATTTAGCATATTTTGTAAGGTGAGAGATGTTCGAAAAGTATTTTTTTTGTCAGTGGCCGTGATGCAAGATGTCAGTGATGCAATGCTGTTGGTGGTGGGGGTGTTCAACTCATTTGGTATTCATTCCACATTCTCTCAACTAGGAAAACGTTTATTAAATAGAAAACCCCTTTGGAGAGGAAATGTACTCTGGCATTGTCATTGAAGTCCGACGGCAGCAATTATGGCCAACAGTTTATCTTTATCAACTTTATATCAACTTAAATATGTAACAGTTAAGTTTCTCTCTCTAAATATCCTCTGACCTCTCTCTACTCTAACCACCGCCGTGAATCTCGATTCCGACCGGCGGGTGAGCTTCCACAGCCACCGCCGGTCCGGCTTTAAGTCTTCCTGTTTTTCTTTTTCTTTTCTTTCGGTTTTTCTGTAGATAGTTGCATATTTTTTTAGGGTTTTACTTCTCGGTATCGCACCGTCGTTGGTGGATGACCGGCTTTTGTCTCCGGGACCGTGCCGTCTCCTCTAGCGGTGGTCGCCGACTTCTGTTTCCGGGAGTGAAGGTTTTCCTAGCTTTGCGTCTCCGGCAAGCTTTGTTTCTCTCAAGAAGGGTAGTCACGAGACCTACGGATTAGTTCAATCTCCGATGGTTGGGATGAGATCTCGACGACGTCGATTGGAAGCTCTCCGACAGTTTTTGGAGAGCGTTTGGCAAAAGCGTGGTGCGTGACTTTTTGATTCCCGGTGAGATCTCGTCATTTGATGAAGGAAGTTCTCCGGTGAAAGTGATAGAGTTGAGGTGGGTGCGTGATTTGTCAACGGCGTGTCCCGGCGAAACATCAGGCGTTTCGTTTTTCTCCGGCGAAAATCTCGACCCTTGGATGGTGGCGTAGTGGATGGATGACGCGTGGTTCGTGTGATCGGTGGTCTTCGCACGTGGACGGTTTGGGGAAGAGTTATGGACGTGTGGCTTGGTCGGCGCCGCGTGATCTTGGGTTTGGGCTTTAGGCCCGTTTCGTTTGCCCTTCATGTCGGGCCTGTGATGCTTGTAATCGGGCCGGTTTGGCCTTCTTGTAATGGTTTCGGGCTGGGTTCTTTCGTGGGCCTTGTCCCTTTAATAATATTATTTTAGACGGAAAAAAAAAATATGTAACAGTTACAACACACGCCATTTGATGTCTTTGTTCGATCAAAACTTTGGTTTTAACAATAGACCTGATCGTTAACAACCCAATTATATGGAGACACGTGAGGAAATCACTCTATTTCACTTTTCACATTCCTCAAATTGCAAACCGTCACTCGGTGGCAGAGGATGAATTCTCTCTTCACTGTCTGTATCACCGGTCTCCAGTCTCCATGTCCACAATTAGTATACATTTACAGTCTCTACTTCATTGTAAACTAGGGATTTGCCTGTGCTACGCGCCGGTTTTGCTAATATTGTTATGATTTGATTATAGTTTTATTATTTAGAACATTTCTCAACAGTATTTTAGAAAACAAAATATGTATATGATTTTATGGAATTTATTAATTTGATTGTAGTCTTTGCAAAGTTACCATGAAAGAAATTTAAGTTTAAATATATGCATGGGAGTTTGAAAGTGTAATAACTGAATTGTTTATTATTTAATTGAAACTTATTAATTTAAATTATGATTTAGAAAATTTATAAATGTGGACTTCATCTTACAATGATTATATTAAATTATAGTTTATACATATATATTTATATGTATATATACATATATATATTATGTTGTGAAAATATTACTTTTCACATTATATATATATATATATATATATATCAATAATTAGATATGATAGTAAAGATGCCTAAAAACTTAAATTGATAAATCTATGCTAGTTATATAAACTGCATTTTTATTTATCTTTTATTTTGCGTCATTTCATTTGGAATAAGATGATTTTTTTTTATCACGTTTTATACTATCAGCTTTGTATTTGTTCGGTTCAACTTGGGTTACTCTTCAGTTATCGGCTAAAATGGAACCAAACCGATAACCCAAAGTAAATGAAACTGATCTTGTTTTTGGCTAGATCCATAACTGAACCGATATTCTTACTTCGAATCGGGTTCGGGTTTGAGATTTATGCCCAGACCTAGTTTTGTATATTGGGATGATGGGGAGGTGTTATATTAGTTTGATGCTTTGGACTTTTCTAGGTTGATTTCTATGAATTATATTTTGTGAGCGGTGCTTATGATAATAATTTCAAATAATCACAAGGGTTATATTAACCGCTAGTTTCTTCTCGCTCTGGATTTGTCAAAATTAAGAAGTTGTGACTATATCGATTTAACCAATCAGATGTATATTGATCGTAAAGATACATTCAAAGTTGGTACAGTGTATTTTTAATCCTAAATCTTAGTATTAAATTTTTAAATTTTTTGATATTTATTATTGTTGAGTAAATTTTTTTGGATGATGTAATTATGTGGTCATCTCTATTTGTTAAGAACATTATTTAATGTTTTTATTATGTTATATCGTAATAGGTTATAGGTTAATATATTTTGTGTTTGTGTTTTTCAATAATATGTTTTGTATATAATAGTAAAGTCTCTGATGTAAAACATATTAAATTTCAATAACTTTGCATTTGTTGTTTTAAGATTAACAATTTAAAGTTATAAATTGTATTTTATTTTTTATTTGAATATAAATATTTTATTTGTTGTTGAATATTTTATATGAATTGCATTTTTGTAAGATTTTTATTGGCATTCGTTATAAGATTTCTTGATGGCATTCGTGAACTCCCATAACTCCTCTACTTTCTTAAGATTGCATGTTTTTCAGAGACGGAAAAGACGTGTAACCACCATCTGAAAGTAACAACCGAACTTCAACTTAGAAAGAAGGATGTAGGATGAAACCATTGTGGCGGCATATGTGTGTAAGGAAGCAGAAGGTTGAATCTGGTGAAGCAGGAAAAGTTTGATTATTTGCATTCATATTTATTAGCATCTATGAAATTAGGAATTTTTTTTTTTAAAATCAACGTCATGAGAGATATCTTCAATGAAAGAGTTAATGGCCAGACTTGATGAGCATGTTTCAGTGACACGGAAACGTTATAATTCAGTAAAAGTTTTGCAGGTGGAACATAGATATGAATACACGATAACAGTAAAAAAAGAAGTATGTAAAATATTGGGCTTGGTTGTCAAAAATTTTGGAATTGGGTCTCAACATCTTAATTAAATAAATTTAATGACTCAATATAAAAAGAATTAAATGATGATGACACATGGCATTTTTCCCTTATGGAGATAAAAAAGTCTACTTTAATATATAAGATAAGATATACTTCTGTTTGCATAATGGATTATTGCTTTCGTCTTATTAAGCTACTGCTTTCGTCTTATTTAAATGTCTATGAAAGAGTCTATCTGTGGATTGTACCTCCACTTAAGGGTTAAATCTATCTTTTTAATAGACTCGGGTTTAATTTTTTTTTTTCAAAAAAAATGTATCTAGACATACATGGATATGGGTTTTTGTTTCCGGCTAATTTACAAGTTCGGTGTATGAGCCTATTCGCGGATCAGCACCTTTAAAAAATTAGTGTGAATTTATTTGGACCTATGATCTCCTGAATTATATAATTTTTTTCGTAGTGTGAACATAGTTTAATATATCCGTAAAAGTTAACCAACGAAGGCAAAAGAAACCCAATTTGGACTTTTGAGTGGGTCACTTATCCATGATCCCTAAAAGGGACAATGCCAAGAAAACTCTTTTTTTTTCAAGAAAACCTTTCATAAAACTAAGCATTGTTGTCGCCATTTGTTTATTTCTCTTTCATTTAATTTGAGCTTTTTGAAACACATGCAACTTGACGAACAAAAATGCATGCAAGTTATGAAACAGACGTGTGTCGTTTAACACATAATATGTGTCCGTTAGTGGACGGACCTCCATTGCAAGAAAAATGTTCTTTTTTGTTTTTTTTTTTCATAAAACGTAAGATTGTTGTAAATGCTTGACGCATTTGAACTACGCGACGAATACTCAGCGTGAATACCATGGTTGGAACTTGGAAAAAAAAAAAATCTTTTGTCTACATTTTTAACCTCATGGAGGGAGGTGGGTGAACAGATTTAGATATGACCAGGTACCACAAAGTGGCAACTACATCCAGGACTGACTACATCACTACAAGGCTCATATCGTGTTCCGTATTGATAACGTGTTCCTTAGAATAAATATTGTGTTATTATATATTTTAAAAATTAGAATACTATGTTGATTTAAAAAATAGAGCATTTTTTCTGCAAACCAATAAATAAGGAATATTTCATTATCATTCATATGCGATTACCTAAACATTTTAAAGTATCACTATATATTTTAAAGATAAAAATAAAACCCTTCCGATGATATCTTATAAATAACGCGGTACTTATCTATCTCACTAAAAAGTCCATCCACACGAAATCGGTTTGAATTCTCCTGTCGAACGTCTTCAAGCCATAAAAGAAAACTTTGGTTAGAAGAAAACTACAACAAAAGTGGACTAACCGGAATTTGATATCCAAAGATATCAAATATCACATACTGACAAACATTGTGGTCTACCAAGTTGTCCAGATTATGGTTTGTATTTAAGCTCTTTTCTTGTTCAATGAATAAACGTATTCTATAGAAGTGGCAGTCTCTGGACCGTCTTTCGTTTTTTTCTTTATAATAATAACAAATAAAAATACACGACAAGATATGTGAATCCATATATATCACATAAACATAGGCTACGTATATAATATACTTTATAATATGTATATAACATACTTCTGCCCACCTCAACTGATGAGTTAGCAGTCGAACACTTCAAGTGGAATCATAGTCATGGAAAAGGATATTACTCAGCCCATTCTATCCGGTGGCTGTGACTCCGGCGATAGCAAGCGGGTACGAATGGCTGACCCGGAATCTACCGGTGGAGGCGAGAGCAGGCCTGTGAAACTACCAAAAATCGAAGAGAACGGTATTGATTCCACAATAGGAGTCGCTCTAATTTCCCATATGCTTTTCTTTTATAATATATATTCATATTTTTTCGAATTTTCATGAGTGTATTTGAATTTCATTTAGTACAAAACTACCAGATTTTCATATCAAAAGTTCTGAGGTGCGGATTAAAATTACTCTTTTAGAAGGGAACACACTTACATAAGGGGGATGTCATCGATATACCCTCCTAAGTTACTACTTTAGAGCAGTTTGTAACTTAAGCACTTCCCATGCGTCTGAAACCAAAACATTCCTGGTGAATATGTAAAGGTAGTACGTGTTAGTTGGTTAATAATAATATTGACATGAAGCTTTAAATGTCGTTCATTCAATTCTTATCAAAACTTGTTTTCAAAGAAAATAAATTTACGTTTTATCATTTTTTTTCCTAAACAAAACATACAAAAATATAACAAAAGTTTTTTTCCAACGGCGACTGAAACATTTGTTCCTCTATTTAATCAGGAGATGTAGGGTCGACATCGGAAGCAACAAAGGTCCCTGTCGATTCACAAATGGCTGACGTGACAATTAACGATCTAGAGAGAAAAACAAACGCCGGCCACGGAGTAGTCTCGGTCATGGGACGGCAGAGAGCTATGACAACCGCTGTTTCCACCGTCGTTAACGAGATCCCGTCTTATGATATTTTCGGAATTTTCGACGGTCTTAGACTCGCTAAATTTTTCGAAGAAAGGCTGCGTCGGCTCGTGAAGGAGGAGGTAACGGCATGCCATGGTCGTGGAGTGGAGGCAAACTGGAATAAAGTGATGACCTCATGTTTTTCGGAAGCGATGGGGACGGTGAGGTCCGCGGCTGCGAAAGCCGTGGTTACGATTATAGGAAAAGAAGAGGTGATTACGCTTTGTCGTGGCGGCGCTAGGGCGGTTCTTTACTCAAACGGCGGAATCGCTTTGCCTCTTTGCCATATCCATATTCACCAGGTACTCAGCTTTGCTGCATACATTATATTACTACGGATTTGACTATTGGCTCCGACACAAGTCACACAATCCATGTTACAAGAGTTTCGTCAATAGACAAAACCTTATTAGTTTTTTTTCTGTACTATCACAGGGAAAAAAATCTCAATCAAACAAAGTATGAAAAAAAGAAGTATAATGTTCAACATACTATTAATTTTACAAGAGTTTCGTCACCAGACGACACCTTATTAGTTTTTTTTTTCTGTACTATCAAAGGGGAAAAAAATCTCAATCAAACAAAGTATCTTTAAGAAAAGAAGAAGTATAATGTTCAATATACCATTAATTTTACATACTAAAAAAAAAAATCTAAATACTTGAGAAGTCACTAGTTATCATTTATGTTTTTAACCTTTATTTATTATTATTATTTTTTGTTCTACAATTATTGCTTTTATATTCACAGATTTGTCTTTTTTTTTTTTTTGGTGTAAAGATTTGTCTTTTTCTTAAAGACAATAATCTCCTTTTTCTTTTTTACATCTAACCGAATTAATTTTGTGTACAGAGTGGTGTGGATCAGCAACTGAAGATCCATAAGCGAACAATGATAGATGATTTCATAGTACTTGCATGTGAAGGTCTATGGAATGTTGTCTCCGACGACGACACATATCAGCTTGTCAAACGTTGTCTCTACGATAATTTTCCAGCAGGGTTAGTATATTAATTAATTTTGTTTTCACAATATTTTTATTTCTTAATACGCAAAAAAGAATAAGTTCGTTTTCTGGTAAAGTAGTCTTTGCGACTTACGGAGTTTTAAGATTAAATTGATTTTTTGGTAGTGTAAAAATACGTAGATTATATAAATTTTACGTTGAGATTAACTAATGAACTCAAATAATGATTTGACAGAGGTACAAGGGAATCGAGTTCCACAAAGGCTGCTGTAATTTTAGCAGAGCTTGCAATTGCTAGGGGAAGCAAAGAAAATATAAATGTCATCGTTATTGATCTCAGGAGTTCTACTGTTTCTTAGCCTTACTTTGTCTTCTAGTTTGTGATGATTCTCAATTATTATTAGTTTTATTTCCCTTTTTATATAGTAAGCATGTTTTTTCCTTCTTACATCCGTTTTCTGGGCTATAATTTTCCATCTTAAATCCTTTTCTAGATATTTTTTTCTTTGTGTTTTACTTTGCTTTTTAGATTTGTGTTTTGTTCGATTAGTTTGTTCTTTGATTTTCATTTATATTTGATATAATATAATTTACTTGGGAGTTTACTTTTCTCACATCCCCGGTTTTTCTCAAAACAAGTTGGTAAATTAATGTATCTCATACGAAAGTTGTTGAATATTGAATACAGCATATGTTATATAAGAAAGCAACTCAAATATTTGATGTTAGTGGAAGTACTGTGGTTAGAAATGTTAAATCTTGGTCTTGATCCTGTTTTGCAGAGTATACCGTGATTTAACTCTTAACTTTTCAGCCTTAGAAATTGTGTATAATGGACTGGTATCGGTGTTAGTTTAATTAATTTTCATGCAAATCAATAAATGTTTGTATATCCGTTTTAACCAAAAATAAAAATGTATAAATCACCGAAATACATATAAGAGCACCATCAATCCTAACACTCTATAATGGGGGTACTTAATTTTTTCATTTTTGTTTTTTTTTATCGGATTAAAAAAAAATTAATAAAGGAATCAACCGCGGATCGCCACATGTCAGTGGGATCCGCGGAACAGTGTAAGCAGCTGCATTTCTGACGCCTGATTAAGCACTGAATCTTCTTTCCTTCTTTTTCAATCTAAAAATCATTAGCACCCCTCATAAGTATTTGCGTTGAGGATGTCCTAAACTCTACGACTCTTCCAAGTTTCATTCTCAGATCATCATACGAATACATTTGTGGTGTCTGCAGCAACAAGCCAGCAATATATAAAAAAGATGATAAAGTAAAATACAAGAGATAAGCAATGTGAGAGAATAAGAAGTGAAACTTCAACAAAAGTATCATAAAGAGCAAACAAGAGCTAAAGTTTGAGAGCTAATCAGTCGAACAAAAAATAAAATATCATCATATTTTACAGAATCACAGATTCACAAGAACTTAAACAGTCAAACAAGAACAGTAACATTCATCATGATCATACAACTATATTAGCATCATATTTAACAAGAACTTAATCAGATATGCAGAACAGATCCATACTACATAAAAATATAACTAAATAAGTACATAGGTAGAATACAAGAACTTAAAACTTGATCAATCATGCATTCACGAACATCATATGAGCAATTCAAAAGAATGGACAACTACTCATACTACATAACACACTCAAGTGAACAAAAGTTAGAAAGCTAAGACTTTAACAATTCTCTACTCAACCATTATACTGTTTGGATACAACAACTTAAAACAAAAAGTACAAGTATGGGCATCAATCAAAAACGCATCATTACCAATTTACCACATATCATATGCTTGAATCTTCAATTCCTGGGCTACTTGCTTTCTTATTAGCTTATTCATTATCATACTCTAATTAATCATCAATGTCTCTTACAAGTTAAAGACTTCACATCAAAGGCTAAACTCAATACAATACTAGTGCACAATCAATTGTTTCTGAAACTTACAAACTAAACATACAAACTTTACCTTCAAACTCAGCAAAGCCATGTAGCCCGTTCCGAGTACAAATTAATGATTGTACACCTTTAAGGAGGAGATGGTTTCTAGAAAAATACAAAACCCGACCTCCAACACTAAACGCAGATTCTGAAGCAACAATAGTAGTTGGAATTCTGAGAAAATCACAGGTACGAGAAGCTAAATCACCATGTCTATGTTGTTTGTCTTTCCAATATATAGTCTAAAACTTCCATGTCTGAGAAAGCTGTAATATGAACCTTAGTATCAGCCAAATACATGTCCATATTTGTCTTTTCGTTTTCTGAACCAAATTAGAGGCACGTTTCGAGCTCAAGTAGATCCTATATTAAAGAGATTCAAAAACATCAGAGATATCGACGCAATTATTTTGATATCAAAATAAACAAGATACTTACATCATCTAAATGATCTTGAAGAGGTGATTATGTAAGAAGCTCATGTGGAGTTTGTCTTGTTGAAAATATGAAAAACAAAAAATTCTGAAGACTTGGAGCAATCTTTTATATACTAAAACACAAGTCACTTGACCACTAATAATATGACACATATTTATTTATTTTACACACAAAGATATCAAAAACAATTGAGTAAAAACCTAAATCCCTATAAAATTTTCTCATATCACGTTCAGATTTCAAAGATGGATCATGTCATATATAACTTACTTCCGGTCATGCCATGAGCTTTTTATATAACTTGTAAGCAACTAACTTCGTCTCTCTTTTATTTTCTATTGTTTCTTCTTCTTTAACTTTTTCTGAGTAGAAAAAAATTCGTACAATATATGCTTTTTGAACCTGCATTTATTCTGATTCATTTTCTCTTCTCAATTTAATAATCTCCAATTATTTTTGCATGATTCAGGTTGAAGATATACTCAAGTATACTCATGTTTCAAAGTCTGATTCTTTAGCAAGAAATATTCAAAGTGTTTTCATCAATAGAGGTGACAGTAAGTATACATGAATCTAATATATACAAATTGGCTATTTACATTTGCTATAGTTTAAATAGAAATGCTGCACTTAAGCATAAACATAACACTAAAACTACTTCATAAAAAGTAAAAGTGATGCATGTAAACACTTAACACATAAACTATAGAAAAAAACACCAACACAAAAATTTCTTCTAACCGATTTTGATGCAGAATTTCTAATTTGGTGTTCATTTTATCCACTGTTTTAGTTTGATGAAACAATATAAAAAAATGCCAGCTGAAACTGACTGCGTGTAGCACGGAGTGATCATACTAGTATTCTTTATAAAGTGACTCCAGGTTTCTCTTCACGATTTCAACCCTTTTCTCAAAAGTTCTACGATCCAGCTTATTATAAATTTCCTTAAGCATCTGCAGCTTATTCCTCGAATCTAATATTTCTGTCATAGTTAAAAACACTATATTCATCCAAATATTTTGCAAATTTCCTTTGCAGATCTACAGCCATTACCCTTGTATCATCATCATTACACTTTGCATATTTCCTCAACAACAACTCAATTTTCTATACTTGAATAAAATGAACATCGGGATGTAGGGTATTTCACTCCATACAATTATGGATGTGTGCGCAACATCTTAAATGGAGAAATTTTCCATTACACAATAACCCATTTCCACTATGCATACGACGTGTAAGGATCTTTTGCATATTATCATTACCAGAACCATTATCAAAGGTGACAAAAAAATTATTTTCTATCTAACACTTAATCCTTTAAGATATCAAAAGAAATTCTTAGATTTTGCTTCGCCACTATGAGGAGGTATGAGATTGCAAAGTGCCAACATTTGAGTGTGTAACTTCCATTTATCATCAATATAATGAACTGTTAAGCAGATACAACTCCTCACTTGGCTACGGGATGTCCACAAATCAGAAGTAAAGGACACTTGATCTTGGTAATTTGAAAACACATCTTTTAAGTAGCTTTTCTACTTTATATCTTTTATAGACATCAGCACTTGTTGTTTGTCTGCATATAGGCTCACAATCTAGATTGAGAAATTTATCTCCTTCCTTAACCTTTTCATATTCTACAAAGCGAAAAGGAAGGCCATTGTGGGAACCAAAATTTGCTAATTTCCATTTAAATTAGGAAAATTAGGAAAACCCTAATTTCTCAGAGATTCCGGATATCTGTTAACCCACACTCAAAACAATTAGAACACGAAAGTAAAGACAAGAAAAATATAAGAAATCATAAAAAGGAGTAAAAAATGTTCTATTCTGAATCTGTGTATGAGCGTTACAACAAGGTAGAAGCCTTGGCTACAAGAGCTGTCGGCGAGATCCCTAATTCTAATAACCTAAGCCTGCAGAACCTAATTGAGTAGCATCTCGTATAACAAAAACAGAAAGTTACCTAAATGCCCTAAGTGCTAAATTTGCTGTGAAAAAGTTTTCTCCTTGTGCCTCTCGCCTAAAGCTCCTTATATATTCGCAACAAGATCGGTTTATGCTTTCCTGATATGCCCTTAGGCCGACTTTGACATCTTGCAGAAATATTCTATTTTTCTCGATCTTCATGATTTTCTTCGGAAACTTGACATTTATCTACGGAAACTTGACATTTATCTTCTCCTGAGGATAATGTGTAAACCGTCATAGTATTTATGGGCTATTCTTTGGTAAAATCGTAGTGGACTCTTAGTCTCGTTTAAGGCCTCGTGGGATCGTATTGCAACTTATCTCGTTTATTAAGATTTTTCCGTAAAATAGATCCTTCGCGGTTTTCATCGTAAAGTCTCAACGGTAACTCTGATCGAGATAAGGTAAGTGGAAGTACAACTGTGGTTTGTAGGAGATTGTACTGAAGATTAGACGAGAATGCACGGACTTGCGTGGTTTGTAGGAGATTGTATGTCGTTTCGGGACGGATTGGTCGATGTACGTCGACCAGCTCATGTGAGTCAACCGGCCGACGTACGTCGACCGGTCGTGATGCGTCGACCGGTCGACGTACGTCGAGTGCTCGACTGCTCGATCGTCTCTCAACGTACGTCGAGTGCTCGACTGCCCGGTCGTCTCTCAACGTACGTCGAGTGCTCGACTGCTCGGTCGCTCGACGTACGGCGAGTGCTCGACTGCTCAGTCGCTAAACGCACGTCGAGTGCTTGACTGCCCGGTCGCTTGACGTATGTTTAGTGCTTGACTGCTCATTCGTTCGACGTACGTTGAGTGCTCGACTGCCCGATTGCTCGACGTACGTCGAGTGGTTCGCGTGTTGTTCCTTTCGAGCATGTTTTCGGACGATCGGTGCTTGCCTTGATGTTTGCGGATAAATCTTTCCAAAAAAATTATCGTAAAAATTCTTTTCAGTAATTTTTACGAAAATTACTTCTTTGCAAATTATTTTTTGGCGACATTCAGGCTTAATTTCGTCGTGATCGTTTTTGACCCCAAGAGCTATGATAAGTTATGATCTAAGAAATTATTCACAATCAACTTTGTGATCATATGCATATCTATCTTCATTTTCTGACTTTTCTGGACAAATGTGCAAGTGGTATCAATATTGATGTTCCATAACTCTTATCTATCTCCAACTTTATACCACCATAGTGGCATGTAGCCATTTTTTACCATCTGGATCTACCCGTACTGATGTAAAGTCTACCCAACATTTAGAAGTGGTTGAGTCTTTTACTTACATGTTGGTTTTCTTTAGGATGTCTAGCTTGTAGAGGACTTCTAGCTTGTGGAGCTCGTCTAGCTCTTGTCTAAAAGATATATCAGGTTGAGTGACACTTAGATCTTGTTGTTGAATGTCTTCTTTATTCTCCACTTCCATATATTAATTTCTACATCCAGAGCTGCTATTTTTATAGTGTTCGCGAGTCCATGCTGCAACAGAAGAGACTAAATACAATTATGTTCATGATCCAAAAAATAGACTAAATAGCAATCATTTCAAAGTGTTATGAACCATAATAAGGCTCGGCCGCAGAAGAGACTCGACTTTGACAAAATTAAAGAGCAGATTAGCATCATCTTATTGATAAAAGTAAACTAAATTGAAACAAGAACATGATCAAATTACATAAAAGACATGACAAAAAAAACAGTAGTAATGTTGAAGCACATCAAAAACCCACATTTTAGGAGGCTTATAACGTTGAAGCACATCAAAATACACACAGATTTAACTTTACTCATTACACAACAAAATCATAACAAGACATAAGCATGAGTGCTTAAGGTAGACTTAAAACTTAACATGATTTGTGCAATAGCTCTTCATCACTAACATTCAAATGGGTTTAATCTTAATCACTACAGGAGGATGAAAGTATCACAAGTGCAAAAGAATACACAAAATCAAATGGGTTTAATCTTCACTAAACAATACACTAAATCACCAAATCAAATGGGTTTAATCACTAAAAACTTTTTGTTAATCGAACGGGTGTAATCGTTACTGAAGAATACACCAAATCAAACAACACTTTTCGTTAATCTTAAACATATACCTCATCGGAAGTGTGAAGGCAAGTCAGCGATCAAGCTCATGGAAAAGAGTAAGTTTATTGAACTCTTCACTGAAAAATGACAAAATATTCGATTATTAAACCCAAAAAGTATATTTCTAAAGAAGATGTATGTAATCATACCTCTTTCTCTCGATTTGGAGCTACCAAGGTCTTACCAAGAGAGATGGAGAAGAAATAAAAATGACACTGTTTACTAATTTTGGGGAAAATCACTTAAAAACCTTCAAATTAGCACTTACTGCACTTCAAACCTTCAACTTGACATTTTTATCAACCAAAAAATAAATTAACTTGGCTTCCATGTTTGTCAAGTCATAAAGATGACCCGAACTGTTCGCTAACAAGTAAAATATGATGATATGTTAGTTTTCTAATTACAAAATAACCAAGTAGATAAAATCATAAAATTAAATAAAAAAGGAGAAAATAAATATTTTTTAGAAAAGAATCGTAATATTTTAAGAAATTGTTATTAAAACTAAAATATATTCAAATAATTTTTATGAATTTTCTAAATTTAAAAACTAATTTTTAAATAAAAAATCAAGTAAGATTGAATTTTCTGAAATTAAAAAATGAATTTTTCAAGAAAGTGAATTTTAAGAAATTGAATTTTTCAAAAAAAAAGTTGAATTTTTCAAAAAATGAATTTTTCAAAAAAATGAATTTTTCAAAAAAAAATTGAAGTTTTAAAAAATAAACCAAGTACAATTGTTAAATTTATAGTACTCATAAAGAAAAACTCAACAGTAAATTGACTAAAATTAAAAAAATGAAATTTTCAAAAAGTGATTTTTTAAAAAAATTTTGAAATTTTCAAAAAAAAATAAATTTTTCAAAACAAAATTGATTTTTTTAAAAAAATAAATCAAGTACAATGGTTAAACTTATAGTACTCATAAAGAAAAATTCAAACCATAAGAAATTTTAATTCTGTTAAAAATATTTTTTTTCTTAATTTTTAATATTTTTATTCTTAATTGTTAAACTTATAGTACTCATAAAGAAAAATTCAAACCTTGATGTTTTAATAATTTTGAATTTCTTAAGGATTGAATTTTTATTTTTGAGTATTATAAGTTAAAAAGAAATTTGTTTCTTAAAATCATTGTTTTAATTTAGAAAAAGTTATAAAAAAATATTTTAATATTTTTAGTTTTTTAAAAAAATCTTAAAAATTACGATTCTTTTTTTTTAATATTTATTTTTCTACTTTTGTTTAATTTTCTGATTTTATTTATTTTAATTAATTTTTAGTTTTTAATTCGAAAAATGAAATGTCAACATTTTTCACACGTAAGTTCTGGTCATCTCTTCTACTTGATGAACAATTAAATCAAGTTGAATGTTTTTTGTGATAGAGATGTCAAGTTGAAGATTTAAAATGTTAGTGAAAAAATCTACTTTATTAAAACAGAAGTACACATATGGATTAACCCTACAAGTTGCACATTATTTACGCCTAAATGCCACTGACTATTTAATAAACTAAATCGAAAACAATACATTGTCTTTTCCACGTATTAAATGCTTACCAAAAATGACTAATGTTAACTGAAAAAACGCCTGACTTTCCTCTACATCCACTTATCATCTCTCCAAAATATCACAATCGTACTTTCTTCATCTCTCCAAAATAAGAACATCGTACTTTCTTCTCCTTTATCTAACATAAACAAACAAAAAAAAAATTCCTGGTAAAGTTCATGTATTATCAACTCAAAATAAAAAGTGCCACAGCTACAAAGAAGTGGCCGTAATGCATCTAACGACAAACCCAATAGATCATTATCAAACATACAGATTATAAAAATACAATTATAGGCTAATGTACAACCAATTGATCGATTTCATAAAGTAGAAATTTAGATCAAACACAATTATTAGCAAATCCATACAGAGATATCGAATTAAAACAATAATGATTACAAATATTTTATTGGATCACAAATTAAAGCATAAAACCCCAAAAAATCTCAACCTTTCCTATTTTTATGGTGAAATCGAAACATACTATAAACAATCACAATCAATAATAACTTTTAAAGCTCAACCACCACAAAATCATCGATTTCCTATTGTTAATCCTAGATATTTACTATTTCAGTTACATTCGAATATATTAACAACAATACAACGCAACTAATAACAACCAAATATTCCTATTTCCTATATTCTACGGTTTTAGATTTAATTCTCAATTAACAGAATATTCTTCAAATTAATTACTGCGTACTATTACTTGCAGAGGTGGTTAGGATATTTTTCTACTCTAGGGTTTTAGCCTCGACTATATATTGACAGCCACGTGAAGACATTCACCTCACATTATTTTCTTTACCGTCTCATACAAACCATGGCTTCTAACAAAGTTTTCCATTTGATCAGCGATCTCAAACCATTTAAGGATAAGTGGCGTGTTCAAGTGAAACTGATTCACTCATGGATACAAAACCCACCTTATGCTGATGAAAGCTTAGAAATGGTTTTAGCTGATATAACCGTTAGTTCTATGACCTTAGATATCATTTTTTAAGTTTTTTTTTATTTTTGTATCCTTATAGAATCGTTTGTTGTTTTTAGGGTAATAAGATTCAATGCTCATGCAAGAGATCTTACATTAAGCGTGTTCAACGTAGTCTTCCTCTTGGGAAATGGAAGGTTATTGAGAACATGAAGATTAGTGGAACTGGTGGGAAATTCAAGCCAACCAAACTGAGATATAAGATGAATATCATCAACGATACTGTCTTTACGGACTCAGATCATAATGATGATAGCGACTTCTTGACTCTAACGAGTTTTGAAGAGATTTTGGGTGGAAGTCTTGATACGACCCGTCTAATTGGTATATACTTTTCATCTTATATATAAAGTAGAGAGTGAAGTTTATTGAACTTTTTACTAACGAGATTTTTCATATTTCACAGAAATCTTGGGGCAAGCAGTTGAGATAGGTGGAGTTCAGATCATCCAAGTCCACAATGAGGATAGAAAAAGGGTTCAGTTTCGCTTGCGAGACAACAGGTAGTGAAGTTAATTAATTTTATAAATGTCTATTAATGATTGATATGAATTTAATTTACCGATATCATGTGTTTTGTACAGTGGAAATGAATTGGCGTGTTGCTTGTGGGGATCTTATGCTGAAAGGATCGAACAAGATGTTGAAAAAGTAAATGGTGATAACATTGTTTGCTTAATAAGATTTGCTAAGATCAGTGAATTTCAAGGTATGTGATATATGGTGTTTTTCACATCATTGTGTATATGTTTTCATTTGTTTCAAGTCACTAATCCGTGTCAGTCTAGTCCTTTTTGACCTTTTACAGGTCTGGAGTTAGCAGAAGAAAGAAGAGAAGGTGCCTGATGAAAAGAAGTCCTTTTGGAGCATTCCTGCGGAGAACACTCAAGAGAA
Organism: Raphanus raphanistrum subsp. raphanistrum; assembly: GCA_019706035.1. Classification (NCBI taxonomy): domain Eukaryota; kingdom Viridiplantae; phylum Streptophyta; class Magnoliopsida; order Brassicales; family Brassicaceae; genus Raphanus; species Raphanus raphanistrum. The sequence goes on along the minus strand of CM033988.1, from coordinate 15,911,633 downwards.
CAGTCCCGAGACTGCTCTCTCTCAAACGGAACAAGCAGACGGAGTGATCCAGAGATTGTTCCAGACGAATATGGAAACTCCTATTTTGGGAATTAAAGCCCTGTTGCCCTAGTCTCTTTTCTTCTGATTGGCGCCTCCATATAAAACGCCACCTATCTATTTTTCTATTTTCTTACGCTAGTTTTTACAAGAGAACACTGAGTATTTGCGATATGCAACTTGTAAGGGAGAAGAATCCATCCTCTCATAGAGAAGATCATCTGAACCCTTTTGTTTCATACTCTGTTCTTATGCAATTTTATTCAGGATTTATGTCTTTGTTTATGTGCATCATGATCGAGTAGTGACCTTGCTCGCCTAGGGTTTTTAGGGTGTTGAGACATGAGCTAAACATAGATAAGCGATCCATAACTGTTCTTCATTCATACTGTTCTTACTGCTTTCATTAAACTGATCACTTGATGTTAGATCACTAGTTCATCACCTAGTTAACCGCTTAGGATGATAACTTGACATGTATTGAATGAGCTTAGTATCCCTAATCAGCGAAAGTAGATATTAGGGTGGTAAGTGAACTGATCGGACCCGTTCTCTAAAGCTTGCAATCGATCCTCATCCCAACGACAGTTAGGTGGTGAGATCGATCTGCAAAGCGATCACTACCACGACAGTGGAGTGTTCCAGCTGAGTGATCCGAGTTCTAGAAAGCACTTCATCGCGCTTGAATAATTGTTTGGCTCCAATTCAACACCCAATGAAATACCCTAGGCTAGCTCTTGTTTAATTGAATAAATCTCGTGTTTATTTTGCTCGTTTACTATCGCCTATTTCAACCAAATCATATCTTCTTCTTAGCTTGATTCTGAAACTTATAGAACTAGAGTGTAGTCTGGTCCTCTGGATTTGAATCTCAAATACTACAATTGCAACTGTTAACTTGGCAGTAGCAAGGATTCATTTTTAGTGTATCAAGTTTTGGCGCCGTTGCGACGGGGACCAGATTTTTTTACCTCTAATTTTCGGTTTCATATCTAGTCTAAGATATCTAACTCGTGTTATTTTCTTTGTTTCAGCTGATGATCCAGGTGCATGACCAGTAGACATACTCGGAGCAACGCACAAGGACCATTGCATCAGCTTTCTAACGAGGAACTAGCGAGATTGGAACGACAGAACCGTCAACAGCCGAGCGAACACCAATATGGGTGATCATCCAGATGATCTCACTGCTGCGTTTGCACTCATGCAACAGCAGATGCAGCAGATGCAGCAGACGATCCAAGCGCAGCAAGCTGCTGCCGAGCAAGCTGCTCTGAATGCTGCGAACCAACAAGAGGAAGTGGTCCAGATCGGCCAGAGAAACTTACTGCGTAATCTGCCTGCTACGCGATCTGCCATAACCCCTCCACCGTGCACTAGGCAAGACTTCGAGATCAAGCCAGCCTTGATAAGTCTAGTGCAAAGGAAGATCTTCAATGGACTTCCTGCTGAGATACCGATGGACCACATCGAGCACTTCGAGAAGATGTGTGGTTTCACTAAAGCGAATGGAGTACCACCCGATTACATCAAGTGTACTCTGTTCCCTTTCTCTCTTGATGGGAAAGCTGCTCGCTGGCTTGATTCACTACCCACCAGATCACTCACCACTTGGGAACAAGTCCGAGAGGCTTTTTTAAGACACTTCTACACGAAATCGAAGACGGCAGCTCTGAGACAGAAGATCGTGACCTTCAAACAGCTGGTAGACGAGCCGTTCTGCGATGCTTAGGAGCGATTCAATGTTTACCGCAGAGAGTGCCCACATCATGGTTTTGAGGAAGACTATCTGCTGGGAGTGTTCTACGATGGAGTAGGCTGAGAGTACAGGAACGCTTTGAACTCAGCCAGTAAGGGAGACTTCATGACTCAGTCCACTCAAGGTGCATTCGAGTTGATTGAGAACATGGCCACAAGCTCAACTGACAATAACCGCGAGACTGATCGCACTCAGAAGGTGAAAAGCATCGAAAACAGCAAGATTGATGAGCTCTCTGCCAAGGTCGATCAGCTGATTAAGAGTAACCAGAACCAGGTCTTCATCATGGAAGAATCCCCACAGGATAAAGTTACCGCGGAAGGCACATCAGAGGCAGATCAGTCGGCTGAGGATCAGCATGAAGTGAGTTATGTGAATGGGCAAGGATGGCAGTTCAAGAACTATCACCCGAACCCTAACGTGAGAACAATCCCCACCTGTTCAATGCCCCTAAACCAGACGATAAAGCTCAAGGGAACCAGGGTCAGAACAGTGGATACCAAAGGCCTTATGGCAATCAGGGAAGAACCTTTGTCCTTAACCCAGCTCAGAATGCCCAGTTCCACAGCCAGAAACAGCCGGTTAATCAGCAAGCTGTACAACCGACTCAGACTGCTCCGCATGATGACATGAAGAGACTCGCCAATATGATGAGCCAACTGCTCCAAGGACAGCAGATCCAAGGGAAAGCACTGAACCAGGTCACAAACGACATCAACACCAGGATGAATCATATGTTCAATGACCTGAGTGTGAAGTATGACAATGTCTCAAGCCATATGAGACAGATGGATATTCAGATTGCTCAGACTGCTGAGAATGTGAAGAGACAGCAAGGAACTCTCCCTGGAAAAACAGACAAGAACCCCAAGGAGTGCAATGCAGTAGGTTTGAGGAGTGGAAAGCAACTGCCTGATCTAGACCCCAGGAGATTCACATCGGCTGAGAAAGGGAAACAGAAGGAGTCAGATCAGCCACCTAAGTCTGTACGCACAGATGAGGAAGACGCAGAACAGCCTACTGAGACTGTTCCGCCTGAAGCAGAGCGACCCGCTGGGGTTGTTCCACCGACTGCAGCACCTTCTCATGCTCGTCAGTATGTACCGAAAGTGCCCTACCCTGTTCCAGCTAATGCTACACGCAAGGATAAGGAAGAGATGAAGTGCAGGAAGATGCTGGAAGACCTAACTGTCAAGCTCCCTCTGATGAGTGCGATCCAGATGATACCAACCATGCGTAGCTTTGTCAAGGGATTGATCTCTGGGAAGATATCTGATGATAGCGAATTCATGATTGTCTCTAAGGAGTGCAGCGCGGTGCTCCAGAACAGAAGGATCAAGAAGTTGGGTGATCCGGGAAAATTTGTTCTCTCGGTTCAGATTGGCAGAACACTCTTCTCGTGCTCACTAGTTAATCTAGGGTCGAGCATAAACATCATGCCATATACTGTGGCTAAGCGCCTTGGATACTCGGACTTCAAGCCTACCAGGATGTCCCTGGTGTTTGCTGATCGATCTGTGAAGTCTCCAGTTGGAATCCTCGAAGATCTTCAAGTTCTGGTTGGGAATACAATTGTTCCTGCCGATTTCGTTGTTCTGGAAGTCGAGGAAGACTCCAATGATCCCCTGATCCTAGGCAGACCATTCCTCTGCACTGTGGAGCTATCATTGATGTCCGACAAGGGAAGATTGATCTCCACCTGGGAGATATTGTGATGAAGTTTGAGATGGATCAGATGCTCAAGAAGCCGATGCTGGATGGACAAACTTTCACTGTCCAAGAAGATGGTGACCCGCTAGAGCCGCATGAAGGCATGATCGAGGAGATTCTCACCGAGGATCCACTTGAGCTCGCCTTAGTCAGAGCTGAAGCCGAGCAGAGCTTAGAGAGTGTTGATGCTGATGCCTATGCCAAATTCCTGGATTCAGCCAGGAGTATTGAGAGAATGGTGGCGAATCTAAGTCTGGGGGAGAACAGTGAGTCCAGCACAGTGACTGGAACAACCGCGCCCCATAACCCGTCTGTTCCGGCAGCTCAGACCGATGACTCATGGAGCGAGCTGAAAGCTCCAAAGGTAGAGCTCAAATCTCTTCCCAAGGGACTCAGGTATGCATTTCTTGGACCCAACTCCACATATCCTGTCATTGTGAATGTTGACCTGAACAATGCAGAGACTGCTCTGCTTTTGTGCGAGCTGAGAAAATATCGTAAGGCTTTGGGTTATTCTCTAGCTGACATACCTGGCATTTAACCTGATCTGTGCATGCATAGAATACACCTGGAAGATGAATCGATGACTTCTGTAGAACATCAGAGGAGGTTAAACCCGAATCTAAAAGATGTTGTAAAGAAAGAGATAATGAAACTTCTAGAAGCAGGTGTGATCTATGCGATCTCTGATAGTAAGTGGGTTAGTCCTGTGCATGTAGTACCTAAGAAAGGTGGGATCACTGTGATAACCAATGAAAAGAATGAATTGATCCCCACTAGAACAGTTACTGGTCATCGCATGTGCATTGATTTTCGCAAGTTGAATGCTGCGACTCGTAAGGATCATTTCCCACTTCCTTTTATTGATCAAATGCATGAGAGATTGGCTAACCACCCTTACTATTGATTTTTAGATGGTTATTCAAGTTTCTTTCAGATTCACGTCCACCCAGATGATCAGGAGAAGACGACGTTCACATGCCCTTATGGAACATATGCATACAGGAGGATGCCCTTCGGCTTGTGCAATGCTCCAGCGACCTTCCAGCGATGCATGATGTCGATTTTTACTGATCTGATCGAAGACATAATGGAGGTTTTCATGGACGATTTCAGCGTCTATGGAAGCTCCTTTCATGTCTGTTTGTCAAATTTGTGCAGGGTGCTGAAGCGATGCGAGGAGAAGCATCTGGTGCTGAACTGGGAGAAATGCCACTTCATGGTCAGAGATGGGATTGTTCTGGGACACAAGATATCCGAGAAAGGCATTGAGGTGGACAAGGCAAAGATCGAGGTCATGATGAGTCTGCAACCACCAACTTCAGTGAAGGGAATCAGGAGTTTCTTGGGACATGCTGGTTTCTATAGGAGGTTCATCCAAGACTTCTCTAAGATCGCGAGACCACTCACTCGGTTGCTCTGCAAGGAAGCTCAGTTCGCCTTTGACAGTGACTCCTTAGCCGCATTCCACACGATCAAGGGAGATCTAGTCAGTGCACCAGTTGTCCAACCTCCAGAATGGGATCTCCCTTTTGAGATCATGACAGATGCAAGTGATTTTGCAGTGGGAGCAGTCCTTGGCCAGCGTAAAGACAAAAAGCTTCACGTGATCTATTATGCAAGCAGAACTTTGGATGAAGCTCAATGCCGATACGCAACCACAGAGAAGGAGCTCCTTGCCATCGTGTTCGCTTTTGAGAAGTTCAGATCCTATCTGGTTGGATCAAAGGTGATTGTGCACACAGACCATGCATCTCTCAAGTACCTACTCATGAAGAAGGATGCTAAACCGCGGCTTTTAAGGTGGATTCTTTTGCTCCAAGAGTTTGATCTGGAGATAAGAGACAAGAAGGGGGTTGATAATGGAGTAGCAGATCATCTCTCCAGGATGAAAGTGTCAGATGAGACAGTTCTTGATGTGGAACAACCGATGGAGTACGTCAATGCGATTGGTCTGCGCAACATGGAGAAGTCGTCACCTGCCATCAAGGACTGTTCCCGCGTAGAAGGAGCATTCGTTGCAGTGATCCAGAAGGAGTACCCGAACCTTCCATGGTTTGCTGAGATTGCCAACTTCTTGGCAGCTGAGAAAGAGCCTTTGAGGTTCACTGGGAATGAGAAGAGGAAATTTCTAAGGGAGGCGAGGCACTACTTCTGGGATGAGCCGTATCTCTATCGGCAAGGCAAGGATGGGATCTTCAGGAGATGTGTTCTAGAGGCTGATATTCCAGGGATCCTTCACCACTGCCATGGTTCCTCTTATCCTGGTCACTTTGCCACCTTCAAGATTGTCTCCAAGATCCTCCAAGCCGGTTTCTGGTGGCCCACTATGTTCAGAGATGCTCACGCCTTCATATCTCGATGCAATTCATGCCAAAGGATGGGGAGTATAAGTAAGAGAAACGAGATGCCTCAGAACTACATCTTGGAAGTTGAAGTGTTCGATTGCTGGGGGATCGATTTCATGGGACCTTTCCCAGTCTCACACAAGAATGAGTACATCCTAGTTGCTGTGGACTATGTCTCCAAGTGGGTAGAAGCGATTGCTAGTCCAACCAATGATGCGCGAGTTGTAACTAAGATGTTCACCTCCATCATCTTCCCAAGATTTGGAGTGCCTAGAGTGGTAATAAGCGATGGTGGAACACACTTTATCAACAAGTTGTTCCAGGGATTGCTGAGCAAGAATGGTGTGAAACACAAGGTTGCAACCGCCTACCATCCTCAAACAAGCGGTCAAGTGGAAGTTTCAAACAGGGAGATCAAGAACATCCTACAGAAGACTGTCAACACCACCCGCAAGGACTGGTCCCTTAAGCTTGAAGATGCTCTCTGGGCGTACAGAACAGCCTACAAGACCCCTTTAGGGACCACTCCCTATCATCTGGTCTATGGCAAGGCGTGCCACCTACCTGTTGAGCTAGAGTACAAGGCGGCTTGGGCTGTCAAACTACTCAACTTCGACATCAAACCTGCAAGGAGAGGCGAACCATTCAGATCCACGAGTTGGAGGAGATCCGGCATCTGGCCTATGAGAGTTCTAAGATCTACAAGGAAAAGACCAAGGCGTTCCACGACAAGCGGATCATCAGCCGAAGCTTTGCTCCGAACGACCAGGTCTTACTCTTCAATTCACGGGTTAAGCTGTTCCCTGGAAAGCTTAAATCTAGATGGTCTGGACCTTTCACCATCAAGGAGGTTCGCCCTTATGGAGCTGTTGTGTTGCTGGACACAAGAGGAGGAGAATTTGTTGTCAATGGTCAGCGTCTCAAGCCATATCTTGCTGACACAACAATCGCTGAAGGTGTAGAGATACCCTTAAGCGATCCCCCTCAAGCCTAATCGGCTCATTGAAGTCAAGCTAGTGACAGAAAACAAGCGCTTGGTGGGAGGCAACCCACTGGTGAGTGTAAATATTGTTTTCTTTTTGTCTTTGTCTTTCTAGGAACTAACTTGCAGGTTGAAAAATCAAGAAAATTCGAGATCACTCCAGGAGAGCACTCCAGCGGTTGTTCCGCCGGTTGTTCCCAGATGCCTCCAAAGATGCGGAACGCAAGAGCCACCAAGAGCACCTCTTCGATGATCCGAAGGCGCAGGTTCAGCACGATGATGAAGACATGGATGATGTGGAGCATGTGACTCCACCGGCTGATGGTGAGTATGACTTGGAGGACTTCACCGATGTGACTGATGATCACGCCTACAGACGCTGGATGGTTGACTCCCAGAAGAAGAACAACAGCCTCATGAAGAGGATATTGAAGGCGATCACAGGCGGCTGCATTGGAGCGCGGGAGGAGCGTACGCCGCAGAGAACAAGGCGCCCAGGCAAGGAACACGCGGGAACATCGACTGGAGCAGAGAGACTGCCGAGGAACAGGAGGACAGCTGGTCACTCTGGTAGCGGCGATTCAGACTGAGTCCGAAAGGACTATTTCTATCCCTTGTCTCATCCATCTGAACTATTTACTTTTTCATGTTATTTGCTTCTGTTTGGTGTGTTTCTGCTTTCTCTGATTTATTTTCACAACCAGGGATGGTGTGAACTAAGTCTGGGGGAGCGATTGTACTATATTCGCTTGTGTGCTTTTTGAGTCAGTCCTTGTGTCATTTTTATGTTTTTATCGAGTCAGTTTTTAGGATCGAGTCAGTCAAAACTATTGTGGGAATCAGGACCTTATTTTGTGATGCTCTTTAACCACCTCGTGCTTTAACCTTCTTATTCAGTGACCTTAGCAGTGATGAAAGACCCACACATGGACCTGGAACACCCTGACTTATCTCATTTGACACTCCAGAAGTTCTATACCGATCAGGTTACACTGGGCAGACTTAACTCCACTTTATCTGAACCTAATCTGGACTTTAATTCTTCTTGTCATGGGCACTAGATCAGGGTAGAATGAGAACTACACTCAGGACTTCTTATCCGATTTTTTTTCCCTCTTGCTGTTCCTGAGTGGCTAGGTCACCCTTAGCTAGTTCCCACCTTGAACCCTGACCTTTAATTCCACCCTCATGCATTTGCTTTTCTAGTACTTTATGTGCAGATATGTGCAAAAAGGTCGGAGAGGAAAGGATCGACGCAGTTCTTACTCATCAATGCTCACACAGTGGAAGCAGGCAGAACAACCAGAGTGCTTGTTCCGACACGAAAGGGAACAACCGAGGTGCATGTTCCGATACCATGGAGAACAACGAAGAAGTTAGTGGCTAGAACAGACCAGAATGAATCACCAGTGGCATCATGTACATCACTTGTTACCTCCTTGCTCGTCACCCCAGCATTCTGTATTTCGGTATAAAATATATATATATATATATAAATTTCTGTTTTTGCTTTGATTTACTGGTGACGAGAAGGGGAAAAATCTATGATGCATGCCACTGGGAAGTTGAGAGAGTAATGGTGGTTTCAGTGAAGTGTTCTTAAGGGGAAGTTGAATCGCACAGAGCAGTCCTATGATCGATCTATCGGAGAGCAGTCCGATTGGCAGAGATGAGTAAGGACTGTGGACCTCAATGGAGCCGTCCTCTCACGACCATTTTGTGCAATATCCTGCACCCGCTCTTGGTAAACCCTAAACACTCTTGAACTCCACCATAAAAGTTAGCCTGTTCTATACCTAGCCCATTCTCTCTGAGTAGAGCCTGTGACAAGAAGCCCACGCTGATCTTAATTGAACATAAGGAGTTTTGTCCCGAAAGTGTTGCCTTTTCAGGTTGAGATGTAGAGTAAGGAGCCGATCTTCGAACAGCGATCAGGGGGTTCTCAGTAAGTGTGTGTGGTCCTAATCTACAGCTTGTATGGTTCAGAGATTTGTGGTAAGAGTATGGTTGCTGAGAATAAGCGAGTTCCCACGCTTTCAAACCTTTCTCCCTGTTCTTGATACTTGCCTTGTTCGAGGACAAACAAGGATCTAAGTCTGGGGGAATTGATATATGGTGTTTTTCACATCATTGTGTATATGTTTTCATTTGTTTCAAGTCACTAATCCGTGTCAGTCTAGTCCTTTTTGACCTTTTACAGGTCTGGAGTTAGCAGAAGAAAGAAGAGAAGGTGCCTGATGAAAAGAAGTCCTTTTGGAGCATTCCTGCGGAGAACACTCAAGAAAACAGTCCCGAGTCTGCTCTCTCACAAACGGAACAAGCAGACAGAGTGATCCAGAGATTGTTCCAGACGAATATGGAAACTCCTATTTCGGGAATTAAAGCCCTGTTGGCCTAGTCTCTTTTCTTCTGATTGGCGCCTCCATATAAAACGCCACCTATCTATTTTTCTATTTTCTTACGCTAGTTTTTACAAGAGAACACTGAGTATTTGCGATCTGCAACTTGTAAGGGAGAAGAATCCATCCTCTCATAGAGAAGATCATCTGAACCCTTTTGTTTCATACTCTGTTCTTATGCAATTTTATTCAGGATTTGTGTCTTTGTTTATGTGCATCATGATCGAGTAGTGACCTTGCTCGCCTAGGGTTTTTAGGGTGTTGAGACATGAGCTAAACATAGATAAGCGATCCATAACTGTTCTTCATTCATACTGTTCTTACTGCTTTCATTAAACTGATCACTTGATGTTAGATCACTAGTTCATCACCTAGTTAACCGCTTAGGATGATAACTTGACATGTATTGAATGAGCTTAGTATCCATAATCAGCGAAAGTAGATATTAGGGTGGTAAGTGAACTGATCGGACCCGTTCTCTAAAGCTTGCAATCGATCCTCATCCCAACGACAGTTAGATGGTGAGATCGATCTGCAAAGCGATCACTACCACGACAGTGGAGTGTTCCAGCTGAGTGATCCAAGTTCTAGAAAGCACTTCATCGCGCTTGAATAATTGTTTGGCTCCAATTCAACACCCAATGAAATACCCTAGGCTAGCTCTTGTTTAATTGAATAAATCTCGTGTTTATTTTGCTTGTTTACTATCGCCTATTTCAACCAAATCATATCTTCTTCTTAGCTTGATTCTGAAACTTATAGAACTAGAGTGTAGACTGGTCCTCTGGATTTGAATCTCAAGTACTACAATTGCAACTGTTAACTTGGCAGTAGCAAGGATTTATTTTTAGTGTATCAGTATGATATTGTGTGCGTGTTTGAATTTCCAATTTTAATTTTGATTAATATCCACACATTTAATTCATTTTAAATTTATACACTATTTTTTATAGGTGAAGTTCAAATAACAAATGCATTTGGTGCCTCTCTCTTGGATCTGGACCCAACAATGCATGAGGCTGTGGAATTCAAAGAAAAGTAAATTTTTCTTTTATGTTTATATCTATGCGTAAATTTAATTTGTGAATATTGTTTTTAATTTAATTATCAGGCTCAGAGATGCTGTACTTCCTCTTGCTGTTGTGGACCAAAACAATGAAAAATCCCCCATTGTCATTGATGATTGGGATGATGTAGGTATCATCATGATTTCCGAGTTACATGAGACTACCCAGGTTTGTTTTTAAATATATCGGTTTATTATATAAGGTAACACATTATAATGACTAACGATTTCCCGTTTGTATGGTTTATTATAGCTCGAAAATGTGAAGATCGTCTGTTCGATTGAAGCAATTGATACTGATTGAGCCTGGTACTATTTTGCATGTAAGAAATGTGGGAAAATAGTAACTAGAATCAGTAAAGCAGCTAAACCTTTGTTCCGCTGTGTGATTTGCAAAGCTAATGTTTCTAAGGTGTTCCCAAAGTAAGCTTTTTAATCTTTAAACATCATCCTTTAGTTATTTTATATTTTATTATAACACTAATTGAATATAACTAATATGCATTGTTACAGATTCAAACTGCATGTGATTGCTGAAGATGATAGCGGAAAATGTAAACTGGTGTTGCTTGGCACAATTGCTCAGGAACTCATCGGTTTTCAGGCAACCGAGCTTTGGGATGGTTCTTACGATGATGTACATTTCTCTCTTTTCAAGCTTTAGATTATGATTTAATGTATTTACTAATGTACACCTTTTACAGATCGAAGATCCTGAAATTTTGCCTCAACCAATTATGGATTTGGTGGGCAAATCTTTCTGTTTTGGAATTGAATCCTCTGAAAACGGATCCGACAATTTTACTGTTTCTAAAGTCTGGTCTGGAGATATTCTTCAGAAAATTGAAACTGAATCTGAGCCAGTGTCTCTTGTAGAAAGAGGTTCATCCAGTATGTCCTCTGAAAGGGTAAGTTTTGAAATTACTATATTGATAATTATGTGAACTAAATTACTGTTGCTGCGACTGCTTTATTATAATTTCTCTATTTTGTAGGTTATGTTGGTGGATGCTGATAGTCACACATCATCGGGAGATTGTATGACTCCATACTCAAAAAGAAAGGAAAATGACAATGATCTTCCAGACATAACATCTACTTCAAAGAAGATCTGCACTGCAGCAGTAAAGACTAAAAAACCCTCGACTGATTAGTCTGGAAGAAGTTTGGTCTGGCGAATCTGATGTTTTACCTATGTTTTTTTTTTATTTCGGTTTTTGGTTTTACCATTGCTTAATGTTGGAGTTTGTTATTTACTTTTCTTTTATCAGTTTTATGTTTTTGTTTTCAATTTGAACTTCCAATAATATTATATTTGGTCTTCGTATTTATTTATAAATTTATCACTTTCTTTTATGTTCTTATTGCATATCTACTTTATATGACCTATTTAGCAAACAACTCCATCAAACTTAACTAACCAAACAACTTAGCATTTTCTATTTTAAACGATCTACTGCATGGTAAAATAAGAGAGAAGATTTGCATACCTTATTTTCTGAAATGAACTTTGGCAACAATGTAGGGCTCTAATTTGCTTTGCCACGCCTATGTTTTTCTTGATCTACGCCGATAAAGCAAATCCTGCATATAATCTACAATTGCATTAGGTGGCAGATAACACTTATATTAAAAAACAGATATTTATAACCTATCTATCGTAAAAAAAACTTTAACGCCATAAAAAAAAGAAGACGAATTTGGAAAAATATAAATAACTCAATTGCATTAAACGCAAATAAGATATGGCCGACATCGAGGCTAAAATATAACAAATATATCTTTAACCTATAAACCTAGCCATTTTTTGAACGCACGGATCAGAAATAATTTCTCACGCCCTAAAACCTAGCCATTTTGTCAACGCTGCCTCCAAGTTATTGCGCAACAGAAACCTAGCCATTCAATAACAATCTCAACGCAAAAGATCCATTCTGCTATCTGATAGAGTTTAGATGTAGTACCTTTCCTCGCCTATCATAAAAAGAAAAAGAAAAGGAGTTCCTGGCCAAGGAAAGGAAAATCTTCCTACAAGTTCTACTTCAGGAATACGGAGAAGCCCTGCAGCCTCTGTTCCTATTCCAATTGGTTCGGGGTCTACTGTGCCATTGACATCTGTTTCCCATAGAGTTTACCAGAACATCGAATCCTCACAATCAGCTACCACTCATAATGCATCGAATGTTGCACATGGTCCTAACTTGGCGTCACCTCAGACACCAGCTACTGCTCCAGTCCGTCTGTTTGGTAAACCTGTTATGATAGAATGTCATAGTTACACAAATTTATTTTTACTAAAAACTGTTCTAACATCACAATTTTATGTCTCTAAAAAGGAGTGGATTTGACTCTAAACCAACCATCAAGTTCATCATTTCAAAGAAGTTGTTTGACTAATGCTAATTGTAAGTTTTTCTGTTACACTATTATTTTAAATGGTTCTCTATCCTTCTTGATTACTTATTAATAATTGCTCAATCATTTTGGACAGTGTCAATCACTCCAAATTCTCAAATTACAAATCCTGTGATCCAGAAATCAAAGAGAAAAAGAAAGCCACCACGCTCTGTTTTGAATGATATTACCAATATTTCACATTCATTTTCGAATGGAAACGAAGAAATACCAACAAACATAGATGGTGATATGGAAGAGGATGACGAAATGCTTACAGAGGATTTTGTTGGAGGTAACAATCGCAATTTTATGTACTTAACTAAAGGTATACATAAAAAAGTTTACTATATACTTTTTTTTAATTGTGCTTTAGGTATCTCTGATGTTGAAGGTGAGCTTGATTTCGATTGTAGTTCTCAAGAAAGTTCAGACTTTGAAAATGAAGCAGATATACTAGAGGTTCATGCTACACCTGACACTGATCCATATCGTCCACCACCATTTTTTATGAAATCTGTTTTGGAACGAAGCCAAAAACGTTCAAAGAGCTCATCTAAGGTTCTAACTAAACCAAAAGAAGAAGGTTATATTCCTATTTACATTTACCGTTACTGTGTTTTCTCTAATTTACAAGTTACTAAAGAAACTTACTCCCATATTTACATTTACAGAATATCTTGATGAGGGGGATCCTGATCACTCATGTCCTTATTGTGGTGCAATCTTCTGGTATGGTGAAAGGTTAAACAGACGTAGAAATACATCTACACCTACATTTTCACTATGTTGTTTGCAAGGTCAAGTTCAGTTGCCATTACTTAAAGAACCACCAAAGGTGCTAAAAGATCTGATCGAAGGGGATGACAAATTAAGCAATCATTTCCAAAACAATTTGAGGGCTTACAACATGGCTTTCTCATTCACTTCACTTGGGGGAAAAGTTGAAAGATCAGTTCAACATGGCAAAGAGCCTTCTATGTTTCAGCTTCAAGGGGAAAATTATCATCTAATGGGAAGTCTACAGCCAAGTGATGGAAGTGATGCGAAGTTTGGTCAGTTATATATAGTGGACACCGAAAATGAAATTGAAAACAGAGCTAACTGTCTCAGGTAACCTCAATTATGTTTGTACCTAACTTGTGCGAGAACATGATTCATTTCAAATTTCACTTTTCTTTCTGCATTATATTTAATGATATTTATTTATTTATGATGTTTATGGGTTCCTTTTTTTCAGCAAAGGGAAAGTCAAGTTCAAAGCCAAAAAGAAAGACAGGCTGAAGGATAAGATTATTGACATTTTGGTGAAGATGTTAAACGAAGTTAATCCTTATGTGAAGCAGTTCAGATCAGCTAAAGATAGATTTTGGACAGATCCTGATGATGAGTTTCATATGCGAATTGTGAGTAACCGCTTACAGGATGGAAGAACTTATAATACTCCTACTGCTACTGAAGTTGCTGCACTCATACCTGGTGATTTTAATCTAGATATGGATAACAGGGATATTGTTCTTCAACAACAATCTGGTAAGCTTAAACGGATTAACGAGATCCATGCTTCTTATCTAGCTTTGCAATATCTTCTACTGTTTACTTATGGAGAAGATGGTTTGAGACTAGGTATTAAGAAAGGTGTGACAGCAGCATCAAAGAAACTTAAGAAGCCTAATATCAGTATGAGACAGTTCTTTGCTTTTAGACTCCATGAACGTAAGGGTGAGTCGCATTGTCTCCTACATAGTAGACGACTCTTCCAGCAATTCATTGTTGATGCGTTCACAACCATTGAATCAAACCGCTTGCGCTATCTAAAGTTTAACCAGTCTACTCTGCGGTCTGATAGTTATGATTCTATAAAAGAGTCTGAGAATGCTGGACGGACTGATATGCATGAGCAAGGATCAGAGTTCATATTGCCAGCTTCTTTTGTTGGGAGTCCTAGATATATGAAAAACAACTACTTGGATGCTATGACTATATGTAAGCATTTTGGATTTCCAGATCTCTTCATTACTTTTACATGTAATCCTAAATGGCCAGAGATCACAAGGTATCTGAAGAAAAGGAAGTTAAAAGCTGAGGATAGACCAGACATTATTTGTAGGCTTTTCAAGATGAAACTTGATTCATTGATGGACGATTTAACCAGAAAAAATATGCTAGGGAAGACTGTCGCATGTAAGTCTAAATTGCTTTCCTATTCCGATTTTACTTTTAATCCTAAAGATTTTTATAATTTTTTTTCTTTCTCACAGCAATGTATACTATCCAGTTTCAAAAACGTGGCCTACCCCATGCTCACATACTCTTATTTCTTCACCCCACCTCCAAGCTACCCACTACAGACGACATTGACAAGATTATATCTGCAGAAATACCGGACAAGGTTGAAGAGCCAGAACTCTATGATGTGATTAAAGATATGATGATTTATGGTCCTTGTGGAGCTGTTAATATGAATTCTCCATGTATGGAGAATGGATTGTGTTCAAAGTCGTTCCCCAAAGCATTTGCTGCGAACACCACAGTCAATAAGGAAGGGTTTCCTATTTACAGAAGGCGTGAGAAATAAGACAATTTTGTAGAGAAGAATGGGTTTAAGTGTGATAACCGGTATGTTATTCCGTATAACAAGAAGTTGTCTCTACGTTATAGAGCTCACATTAATGTGGAGTGGTGCAATCAAACTGGTTCTATTAAGTATTTATTTAAGTACATTAATAAAGGACAGGATCGGGTTACAGTTGCTGTTGAACCTCCTGCTCACATTGTTGACAGTATGTTGGCAAGTGAAGGAAATGTAGCTTCCGAACCTCCTACCAGTACAAATAGGAATGTGACTTCTAATGTCGAGGGAAATGTTGTTGATGGCACTGAAGGAAGTCTAGAGAAGAAGAAGAATGAAATAAAGGACTTTTTTGATTGCAGGTTTATTCAATTATCTACATTTTTATTTTTCTACACTATATTTTATTAAGTATTTCTATTCACATATTATTTTCATTGCAGATATGTCTCTGCTTGTGAGGGGACTTGGAGAATTTTTAAGTTTCCCATTCACTATAGGTTTACATCAGTTGAGAAGCTGAGTTTTCATCTACCCGGTAAACAGATAGTAATCTTCAAGGGGAAAGACAAACTCAAAGCTGTTGTCACAAGAAAACTCATCGAGAATACCATGTTCCTCGCCTGGTTAGAGTTGAATAAGATTGATGATCTTGCGAAAACTCTAACCTATGCTCAAATACCAAACTTCTTCACATATAACAAGAAGCAGAAGAAGTGGATTAGGCGAAAAAGAAGTTTTAGCATTGGTAGGATTAACTATGCTCCGCGGAAACAATAAGATGTTTACTTTTTGCGTGTGTTGTTGAACGTTGTTAAAGGTCCAACCTGTTACGAAGACTTCAAAACTTATGAAGGTGTTCTTTACCCTAGCTACAAGCTGGCATGTTTTGCTCGTGGGTTACTAGATGATGATCAGGAGTACATTGATGATATTTTAAGGAGAAGTTATGAGAGCACAGCAAGTGAACTGCGCCAAATTTTTGTTATGATGCTGATGAATGACAGTTTGTCTATGCCAGAGTATGTGTGGGAACGTACATGGGAGTGTCTTTCAGAGGATATCGAGTATAATCGCCGAAAGTTTTTCAAACGTCTAGGTAAAATCTTTAATAAAACAAAACGACTCATTAAACTATTGTTTGGAAATTTATTGACATCCTCTTTGTTTTTTAGGACTGGTGTTAAGTGACGAGGACAAAAAAAAATATGCTTTGCAAGAGATTGACAATCTTTTGAGACGTAATGGTACTTATCTTGCCAAATTCGAAACCATGCCAAAACTGCCTGAGACAAGCCGCCATGATTCAAATGTCTTGATCCTAGATGAGAGAAACTATTCACGTGAATCATTGCTACAAACTGTTGAAGAAGACAGCCGCAAAATGACTGATGAGTAGAATAAGGTTTATGAGGAGATCCTTTCGGCTGTATATGAGGGAACAGGTGGTATGTTCTTTGTTGATGGATTTGGTGGTACTGGTAAAACATTCCTTTGGAAATTATTGTCTGCAAGTATTAGAAGTCGAGGTGATATTGTTTTAAATGTGACATCAAGTGGGATTGCTTCATTGTTGTTGCAAGGTGGTAGGACTGCTCATTCAAGATTTGGGATTCCATTAAATCCGGATGAGTTTTCTTCGTGTTACTATGTCGCATGGATCTGATCAGGCTAATTTAGTGAAGGAGGCATCACTCATTATATGGAACGAAGCTCCAATGATGAGCAAGTTTTGCTTTGAAGCACTGGATAGAAGCTTGGCTGACATAATGGGAAATAATAGCGACAGTCCTTTTGGTGGAAAAGTCATTGTTTTTGGTGGTGATTTTAGACAGGTTCTCCCTGTAATTAATGGAGCTGCAAGAGCAGAAATTTTGTTGGCAGCACTCAATAGATCATATCTTTGGGAACACTGCAAAGTGCTTAAACTGACCAAGAATATGCGATTGTTAACAGGTTGCTTGTCAGTTGAAGATGCAAAAGATCTAAAGGAGTTTTCTGAGTGGATTCTGAAAATAGGGGATGGTAAAGTTAATGAGCCTAATGACGGGGAAGCAGAGATTGAAATACCTAGAGAGTTTTTGATTACTGACGCAGACGAACCTATAGAAGCAATCAGCAAAGCTGTCTACGGTGATTCTGTTTCACTTCAAGAGAACAAAGATCCTAAGTTTTTTCAACAAAGAGCAATTCTATGTCCAACAAATGAGGATGTTAATATGATCAACGAGTACATGTTGGATAGACTTCCTAATATATTTCTAAGTTTTCCACCTAAATTGTGCTAAGTTGATGTTGTTTCTATGAATGAAATAACACTTAAGTTGTTTTTTTCTGCAGGTGAAGAAAAAATCTATATTAGCGCAGATAGTATAGATCCATCAGATAAGATTTCTGCAAACAATGAAGCATTGGGTCCCGATTTCCTTAACACTATCAAGGTTTCTGGTTTGCCTAACCATAGCCTGAGACTCAAGGTTGGGTGTCCTGTGATGGTTTTAAGAAACATTGATCCATCTGCTGGTTTAATGAATGGAACAAGACTTCAGATCACTCAGCTAATGGATTTGATGGTTAAAGCAAAGATTATTACTGGAGAAAAGGTGGGCCATACAGTTGATATTCCTAGGTTGTTAATCACACCATCAGATACTAGACTGCCATTTAAGATGCGCAGAAGGCAATTACCTTTGGCTGTGGCATTTGCAATTACTATAAATAAAAGTCAAGATCAATCATTGTCTGAAGTGGGTATCTTTCTCCCGAGACCTGTGTTTTCACATGGACAGCTCTATGTTGGTGTTTCAAGGGTTACATCTAAAAAGGTTTGAAGTTATTGATTGTTGGCAAAGATGGCAAACCTCAGACGAAAACTATGAATGTTGTGTTCAAAGAGATTTTCAACGATCTCTGAGATTAATCGTGGATGATAAGGTATTTTTGTTGTAAATTTTTAAATTTAAATTATTGCTTTTCATAGAAGTATTTTATTTCTTATGAAGTTTTCTTTTTTCAGACACAAATGGAGTTCAGGAAGACTGCTACAGAAGATTTACGTTTTAGTTTGAAAATATTTATTTTAGCGTTATAGACAAAGTAAATTGTTTCTATCTTTGAAGAATTTTAAATTTCAAAACAAATTTACAAGGCAAGCATATGACATTCATTTTGAACTTTTTTTCCAGATTCAATCTAAACCTTAAACTTTAGAGCAGCCTAACTGATACTAAGCTATTACCTACAATCTAAGCTACTCCATACTGATCATAGTTACTAACCTGTTTTCACAAGATTGTGCATGAGTCTATGTATAGATGACAACCCTCAGTCATATCATGTAGAAGACCCAACCTCCTGTAGCCTTCCTCATTGCTGTTACTTGAAGCTTATGAGTATAAGTCACACGGCATAGCTTCAGCTTCATCACAACCTGCTAAAACATAATGAATTTTAAATACAGATCATTCTCGAAGGAAGCAAAACTTTAAAATGTATTTTCAAAAAAAAACTTTTGTTTCTATCTTTTAAGTATTGTAAATTTCTAAACATTCAGGCAACATGAACTGCTTATACAGTGTTCCTTTTTTCCACATTCAATCAATACTAAACCTTTAACTACAATACAACCAAATTGATACTAAGCAATTAACTACAATCTAAGCTACTGCATGTGTCTGTGTAAAATACATATGAAGATCCTGTTATATACTTTCTCACAATACATAGGAAATAAAAAACTAAAACTAATACAAATATTTATCCAAAACAAAGTGCAATAAGATGTGTTTAACTCCATATATTACGATCAAACATTAGACACAGGAAATGAACTGAGAACTTATCTTTCTTTGCGCTATGAACTGTATCCCTTGCCATTTCTAATATGAGAACTCCTTATGTCTATTGTCAGGATTCATGAACATGTGTCTGCGTTTTTTCAACAAA
This sequence comes from Raphanus raphanistrum subsp. raphanistrum, assembly GCA_019706035.1. Classification (NCBI taxonomy): domain Eukaryota; kingdom Viridiplantae; phylum Streptophyta; class Magnoliopsida; order Brassicales; family Brassicaceae; genus Raphanus; species Raphanus raphanistrum. Next base: position 15,892,419 of record CM033988.1, on the reverse strand, counting down.
CAAAAACACTTTTATTCATTGATTAATTTACAGTTTCGGGAATTAAATAATTGACAAGTTTTTACTTACCCGATGGTGCTTCACATCTTCAAGGTAAACCCGAAAAGTACTCTGTCCAAAACATTGCAATTCCCAACCTCCTCTCGCCTTCCTCTTAGATGTTACAGAGCTTCAGCTTCAGCTCAGCCTACCAAAACATAGTTGAATTTACATACTGATTACTCCCGAAAGAAAAAAACATCACAATGTCTTTTCTATATTATTTTACCTTTTTTATTTCAATCTTACTTAGTAGATCGACGAACAGAGGCTAAAGTTTCCTTCAACGGATAGAAGCGAAGAGTTTCCTGGTTGATTTAAATAAGATACAAAATGTAACCCTATATTCTTTTCTGCAATCGAAATAAAAATTTAATTTAACAACTTTTACAGTATATTTTTTAAATCTAACCTTGCTTATTGTAGATCTGCATCTCTGGTTTTGTCCGAAAAAACAATTATTTTCCGAAGAAAAGCTTTCCCAACTCCGCATATCCAACACTTCATCTTCTTCATGTTAGATCTAGACATGCAAATAATATACTTTCAAACCGAATGAAAAATAAAGCTTTAAAAAAACAAAAGATTCAGTTACTCCATACCTTGATTCGTAAAGATGAATCTATCATCAGATCCACAATTTCTTCACGGAAAGAGTATTTCGATTTGGAGAATCGGTTATCTCCTTCTTCATCTTCATCGCCAAGGGAGAACAACAAAAGTCGTGGTGTTAGCAGAGAACACCGATGGTCGAGAGAAGAGAGAACACTCGAAAGTCGAAATAAAAATTGGTAATCTCCTACTTCGTCTTCATCGACAAGAGAGAACACCGACAGTCAAGACATTTATTTCCTTAAAGTGAACCAATTTTTTTTTAAACACGAACGGTCTGAAAAACAATTTTGTCGGCGAGTTTAAGAGATGACAAATATGGGCTACTCAACCAATCGTATGGCCCAAACCAAAAAGGAATGTGACAAAAGGCCATTAATATAAATCTACTTTTATCTTCAAAGTTTTTAGAAAAGTTATTCTCATTGATTTATATTAATTATCTAAAACCATATTGTTTAATTAAAATTCAAAACTCATATTAAATTATTTTTATTTTACATGCTAATTGATAAAAAATATATATAATAACTAATATGTTATTTATAGTTCACTTAACATGCCTTACTTATTACTTTTTCTACAAATATACAAACCAATTTATTACTAAATCATATTATTTGTATTTTAATTTTTTTAAAAAAATTTCACCTGTTACATATGAATAACCATATCAAATTCTTCTGCATTGAACCTAATCACGTTATATTATGGAATGGAGAGAGTACTAATTTGTGAAATTGTAACATTATGTTTATAGTATTTCATTGTATAACAACATTTAATTTTATAAAAAAAATACAATTAACACCTGCGCGGTGCGCGGATCCAGCTTTAGTTGAAGGTTTAAAGTGTTAGTAAATATCATTTTGAAGGGTTTTTATGTGATTTTCTAACTAATTTTGTGTACAGGAAAAAAAACAATTAACCCTAATAAGTACAAGGGTTACGCTTAAATTGGCGGAAATGAAGGCTTTATTATGGGCTGAGGCACAAGTTATTCCGTTTCAGGATGAGGATCAGTACAGGTCACGATCACATGCGATAATCTCACCTATGCCGGGTAGATGGTGTTTTACGGATGGTTCATGGAAAAAACATGATAACTTCTCGGGCCAAGGATGGTATAGTACCTTGGAAGGATTTGATGGACTTATGGGAGTAAGGAATACAAGAGCGACTAGTTCGCCATTACAATCAGAAATGGAGGGTCTTATTTGGGATGATGGAATGTATGAGGAATTTAAGACAGTTCTCAGTCACTTTTACAACGGATTGTTCTCAGTTGGTGAAGATGGTTTCAGAACCAGAAGAGTGGCCAGCATTTACAAGTTACTTAGAAAATATTATCTACTTGAAGAGAAGTTTCACCAGTTCAGAGCTCGTTCATATACCACGAACACAAAATAAAAGGACGGACAGCTTAGCACATAGTATAAGGAAGCAATCGTCTTTTATATGAGTATGTATTTTGTTGACAAAAAAAAAGTACAAGGGTTAAATTTAGTCAGTCCTATTTTAACCGGAATGAAAGGATAAAAAGTTTAAGGTGGTAAATTTAGATATGGACTAAGATAACGCTTTTGACTAAAGCCCCCTTGCAACATCCCTAACTGTGGTGGCTCTGGTGGGCAAAATACTTTGGTACATCGAATTCTTAACTTTACCGTATAACTGGACCGAAGAAACCTGATTCAACGTGCCTTGCAAAGACCACAAACACAATCAACCGGCAACATTGGACCGGATAAACACATGCATGGTTGGAGGAATAGTCCGAAAGTAAAGCTCACAAACGATGACACCTTTTTGATCCGCACTTATACCATACAAAACGTATTGATTTAGAGAACATAAACGAGCTGAAACAACAAAAATTAAAGCACAAGAAAAACATGAAAAACGAGCAGGCAAAGTTCCAATCTAAGATGAGAACATTTGGGTGGAGAATAGCTGATGACAGTCTTTTCAACTGCATATGCATTGGGTAGAAGATCTTGTAAGGAGGACCAATGGTGTCACATATTCATATCATCAAAACCAATTAGGAATTCATGGTTAATACGTCACTTAGAAATACGTATTACTCCTTTTCCCTTTCATTGGTTTGAAGAATGTGGAAAAAAAGAGGAAAAATTACGTTGTATGGGAAGCAAAAAGGGTCTTCATAACATATGTTATTAATCAGGCTCACTTCAAGATTGTCAGCTTTGGGACACTAAAAAGAAAGAAAGAAATGTTTTGCTTCTCCAGCTACTATAAGATGTTCCTTTGATTGATCCAAATCAAATTGCAGGCATGTGTTGGTTACTGATCGCAAAGAATGGTCGACGAATATTCCAAAGCAAAGCATCAACAGAACCAACCATTCACAGAAATAGAGGGTTGAAGCTGATCAACCAATGCTCCAAATACTAAAGGATATCATAAAATTGTCATACAAAGGAGCAAATTTGTGGGAGGTTTGACAAAATTACAGCTATGATAAACCATGTTTGGTGACGAGCAGCTTATGGTAATAAGGAACAGACGCAGAACTGGCTAGTTTTGATCGACAATTACACAAATGGCCTTAACATTCATAAGAATGAACGCAGTGCTCTCACAATGAACAACCAAAACGTTGAATCAGTGTGTCCTCCGGCCACATGGATATTCTTTGCTCCGACTAAATCAATCCTTCTTCTGCCAAACGGGTACAAATATTTAACAACAAGAACACATCTTTATTTCATTTTTAATTGGAATATTTAGCAGAAACAAAACATGATAACTTACTTAGCTCATCGAAAGAGATCTTGCTAATGCTTTCCCCGTATTTGATCAGTCGAATCTTCCCTACAAAACACACACACATAAGAATCATATGTCAGCAAGAAACCGATATGTGAAAAAATGAAGATGAGGATAAACATACCATCACGACGAACGCAAATCTCAGGGATACTCTTCACTTCACTACTGATACTATCATTATAAACTCTAGTCTCAATTTCACCTTCCACATAAACCGAGGAGCTGTAACAAAGCACCAGCAAAAACAAAAGTTAAGATTAAACCAACAACTCATTAACTGATCGAGCGAATAGAGAAGACACAGAGAGATCCAATACAATTCCTAGTTTGAACATGTGTAGTAAAGCGTACTTTTTGGCGAGCTTTTGGACAGCGTAGGAGCCAAGCGCTTCATTGTGCACAGCGATTCTATGCCACTGAGCAGGTTTAGGCTGGTTCGTTGCTCCCATAAGCCTCTGATCAAACATACCGCCTGTTCCAACAGTGAAGATGGTCACTGTCCGCCCGTTTCTCAAAATCTTCTGTAAAGGTGCTTGCCCTACCTTCCCACAAATGATGGCCTGTGCGGAGCAAATAATAAGACATCATCAACAACAATGTGAATCACAACAAAATATTGCAACAGGATGACTCAGGTCAGGAATGAAGATTTGATCATCAACTTCTACTACTCCAGAAACATGATTTTTTAATCGAAATAGACTAAAGATTTGATAAAAACAAGCATTTGAACACTTGGATGAGCCAAGCTTTAATTTTAGCGTTCTTGAGCTAGAACATGAACATGAGAGTAGAATACAGCAAATGTAAGATGAAATGATATCATCATCATCATCAATTACTAGTACTCTGGGGGGTATGATTTGGGATTGAAACAGAGTAAAGACTCTTTCTTTTCAATAGGGTTTTGGCAGAAACAAGTAATTGAACACTTTGATACGCCTCTAGTTTGGATTTGTAACAATCTTATGAGTAGAATAGAGATTAAATTGATTGATTTATTACCCTGTGGACACCGCGAAAGCCCCAACCTTTACGGGGATCAACACCGTGAGGCTGAAGCTCGGGTTTTTCTGAGATGTTGTTGGTTTCTTCAAAGTCTTCTTCCAACCCTTCTTCTTCATCGATGGGACCACCAGTCGAGAACCAGGACCTCGACACTTTCTCACCACTTACTGCTACACTCCCAGAAACACACACACAAAAATTAACATGAAGCAGATGATTTAGAGGTGAAAGAAGAGAGGGAGGGGGATTTACCTAGAGGAGATATCGGAGAGGATCTGAGAAGCTTGGATACTCGGATAGCGAGGGAGTTCATTTTCTGAGAAATGCTCCGAATTAGGGTTTATAAGTTCCAAGAGGTGCAAACAATTAGATGAACGACTAATCTATTAATAATAATAACAATAATGAGGAGAAACGAAAGAAACTACGGGCTTACCTGAAACTTTGAGGAAAAGAGAGAGAGAGCAAGAGGAAGAGGAAGAGGAATAACAATAAACTGGCGTTGAAGCTGCTATCTTCCTTTAAACCCCCTGACTGAAGCTTTTTAGGGTATCATTTCGGAGGTAGACGAGGACGACAACCTTAAGTAATTTTTGTCATGTTACCAAAATACCCTCGATATCGAATGTTTTGCCACGTGGGATTTTCGTCCCGTCGGTAATTCCAATTTTCTCACATTTTTCTTTTTAATCCAGCTTTGGTTTAAATTATTGAGTAACGTAACCAGTCTCCATTTTCTGGTTTAAGGTAAATTGGGATTGGTAGTTTAGTACAGGTGGTCAACAACACATTTGAGAGAGAAACAAACCAGTTGTTCAAAAAGAAGAAACAAACCAATAAAAAGAAAAAGCAGATAATCATTTTGCATAAGAGATGCTAAATATGAGAAAAATTGAACATTTCTCATTTTCCAACTACTGAGTTAGTAGTATTTCTTCTACTACGCAGCCTTTGTCTTGTTGTTGTACTCTTCCACTTCTCTCTTGTAGGCTTCCATTAACTCTGCCGCTTTTCTGTTATACATTTCCCTTTCTTCTTCACCAAGTTCCTACACCAAATCAATCTCACAAGTTAACAATTAATTACTTCATACTCACTCATCAGGTATAATGTTGTTATATACCTTCCATTTCAATGAAATGTGGGCAGTAAGAGTTGAATTGTTAATCCCAGGATGCTCTTCTGCCAGACTCTTTCTTGCATCTTTGCTGTAAAACATTGTTTTTTGTTAAGCTGTTAGAAAATAACATTACGGGATCTGACTGTTTGTGGTGTTGTAGGGTTTTAGTACCAGAAAAGAAAGAACGAAGAAGCAGGCTTCTTTGGTTTGTTAGGATCCACAGTCTCGTTCTTCTTCTTGTTCTTACTCGTTTCTTTCTTCATCTGCAATCAACATGGTGTTGTTTGTTAGTGACCCAACCTAAACCCAAATTCTTTTTTTTCTTCTCACTAATAGCTAAAGGGTTTGCGAGTCGAAGAAGTTAGTAACAACCTTTATGATGTTGTCAGTTTTCTCTTTCTTCTTGAGAAGTTGGAGAGCTTCTTGTTTGTGGAGTTTCATCAGTTCCTCTTCTTCTTTCTTTTGGCTCATAGCTTCTTCTTCCTTTGTCCTCTTATATCCTTCCATCTCTTGCAGGTATATCTCCTTGTTCTTCTTTGCCATCTGTTCAAAGAAAGTTACTTAATCCCTCAGAAATTTTTACTTCTTGACACAACAAATGGCTACTGATGTAAGGATCCAGACCTGTTCGTAGGGAGCCTTTTGTTCCTCAGACAAGTTTTTCCACTCTTCTCCTGTTAACTTCGCAACCTATACTCACCAATCCATACAACTTAGCTTCAACAGTTTCAAATGACAAGTAAGCAAAGAAGATTATTTACTTACCTCAATAACGCTCTTGTTATCTTCTCGTAAAGCAGCCCTCCTCTCATTTGCATAGATCAAGTAAGCAGAGATGGGCTGCTTAGGCTTCAGGGGATCCTTCACCTTCCTACAAAACGAGAAAACACAATCAGTTATTATTACACCAGGCAGCAAACCAGTTGTCAAGTGAAATATGTCAGGTTCTTACTTGGTCTTCTTCTTGTTGTCTTGTTCAGCTTCTTGAACAAAGTGGAGATACTGATCAAGCAGCTCCATAGCAGTCTTCTGCTTCTGCTCATCTTCAAGTAGCTTCATGGCTTCCCTCTCTCGCTTCTCCTTTGTAATAACCTGGAGGTAAGCTTCCTTATCAGCCTTGTACTTCTCCTCGTAAGGCTTCTTCTCTTCTCCACTCAGAGTCTTCCACTTAGCACCGAGAATGTTCGAAGTCTCCTTGAAGTCCGAATCTGGGTTCTCCTTCTTCACTTCGTTCCAATTATCCTTGCACCACAAGATGTATGGCGTGGAAGGTCTCTTCATCTCAGGACACTCCTTCTTCTTCTTCTTCCCCTTCTTGTCGTCTTCAGTTTGCGCCAAAGATTGACCGAAAGCAAAAGTCTGAGATAGCAAAACAAAAGTATGATTAAACCAAATATCAATCTAGAACTTTGCTAAATCGTTAGTTACCATGTTAGGCTTGAACTCCTTCATCTTTTGAAGCTTCTTTAGCTCCACCTTAAGCTTCTCCTGTTCCACGTCCCTCGTCTCGAGTTCCTCCTCCTTCTTCCTCAGGATCTCGTCCTTCTCCTTCAGCAGATCCTCTGTCTTCTCCTTCTCGATCTTCATCTTCTCCAACATCGCCTGCATCTCCATCAGCTCTTTCTCGTATGACTTCTTCGTTTCTTTCCCCTTCGCTGGCGATGATAACAACGACGGTGACTCCGCGATCTCATTCTTCTGCTTCAACGCTTTTCTGCTGTTTCTCGATTTCTTAGCTGGAGCAGCCTCTGCGACTGTAGCCATTGAAGGAAGAGTAATAGCTGTAGAGAAAGGTTTAGAGAAAAATGGAGGCTTTGTGATTTAGGGTTTGTGAGCTAGGTAGGGCGTTATATAGGAGGATAAGCAACGGTCAATTTTTCGAAATTCAAATTGATACTTTCCTGGATTTAATACTCTCGTGGCGTCCGAGGAGGGTGTTGCAGATTTTATTTCTTTCTTACCTTTATGAGTTTTGACCGTTTTGACTTTCCCACTAAACCAACTTAATTAACCGGTTAAGAACACATTTTGTGGTTTGTACATCGGTTTATAACAAAGATTACTTTTGACCGTTCTGACTTTTCATTTTCACTCGAAATCTTACTTTTGATATATAACAAGAAAACCACGAACAGTCTCACTTTACAAGAGTTGATCCCTGAACTATACCGGGTTTTAAATTCTTCATTGAGCTCTATGATCCAACCTCTTATACTTTTATCAATTTACAAGACTGAGACCAAACCGGTGTTTTTGGTTCAGCCATTGACTAAAACACAATAAACCGGTTATTTCCCGGTTCAGCTATTCAGTATGATCTCCAATATAACATCGTTTAAGTGATCAATCGGACCAGGCAAGCACCAATGCAGACAATCGTTCTGTACCTTTGCGCTTTTGTCCTTATCAAACGGCCTGAACTCTCGATACGGACCCGGATGCCCATCGGGTCGGGTCAGCAACATTCCGGCAAAGTCCAGAAGCTTGAAATGCCCAGCCTCCTCACCCATCTCTGTAACCACCCTCTGGAACTGACTAATCTCAACATCTCTCAATATCTTGTTCACAACCTTCATCTCGACCTCGTCCTCGTTCACCGGCTCCGTTTTCTTACAGGTCCCTCCGTTATGCCATTCACCGTTCTCGAAGTGGTCAGGTATCGAAGTCCTGAAAAAGACCATGCCTTTAGTGTTGGAACTTGCCACAAAGTCCATCACATGGCGCAGGGAGGTGTTGTAAGCATAGTCGAATCCCAAGTCCGTTATGTTGGAACTTTGCGGGCAGCCATGGCAGCCGACAGCAGTGGCATTCTCGTGGTAGATCGCGGTTTTCAAGAACCATTCTCCCGAAGAGATGATGGCATAGTCGACGCCCGGAAACAGATCAGTCCATGTATTGTCGAGTCTGTCGAGGTGAAGCTGGACTGCAGCTGATGAGACACCCCTTGAGTCCTCGAAAATGGCGGCTTGAACGAGAAACGGTGACCAAATGTTGGAGACTGTCATGTTGTAAGAAGGAAAAACCCAACGCTTTGATCTGTATTCCTCGTCGTGGTACACTTCAACAGGTCTCTCAACCTTTAAAACAAGAACACTAATCACTTCAAAACTCTAGAAAGAGAAAGGAATAAAAATTAAGAGGCAGGGCTTACAGTGGAGAGGATGCAAAGCAAAGACTCGACATGGTTACGGGAAATGGAGTCACCAATGAAAGCCCAAGACTTGTTGGACATAAGGTGGAGAAACCTAAGAGGGTCGAAGCGAGGCAAGGAGCAGTCGTTAGGCTTCCATTTCCAGTAGAGAAAACCAGAGTCAGGACGGCCATTGGTTATGCAATTCTGGTGACTATCCACGACCACACCACACGAGCCATTCGTATAGATTGGTCCCAAAGGGTCTCTGATCCATTTCCCCGTGAACAGATCACACTTCTCCACCTCAATATCTAATTCAAACAAAAACACACACATTCATATTTGATAAATCCCTAAATCGAGCTTAACGATTTTTACAAGCGACATGGTTGATGCTAACAGTAATCTTACCGATGGGGAAAAGATCCTCGTTCTCCGATATGATAACCGACGACGGCGGAGAGATCTGAGGATCGGAGATTCCGTTCACCGACACTTGGCCGAAGCGGACGGCGTAGAAGCGGAAAGCGAGGCCGGTTATGAAAATGGCAGCGAGGACCTTGGCGAGGAAGACGTTTTGGTGGAGAGTAGAGATTGATTCCCATTTTAGCTTCATCTTCTTCCTCCCTTTCGCTTCGATTGTGAAACAAGCTGCGATTTATGGTAAAATGTTGTTGACTCCGTTGATAAAATAATAATGTAAATCCAAAATAGAATAATGAATATTTAATGCTTGTGGGTCCAATTAATATTTGAATATGGAAAATAATAAAAGCATTAATATGGAATATCATTGACTGATTGTGGAAGGGTATGCTCGACGTTACAAACTCCTTGATCGGGAACACTACCGGGGCCGGTCAATATAATTAGGGGCCCTTTGTGCAATTTTTTTCTTTAAGCTAGAGTTATCAATTTAACTTTTTCTAAAAATATTATCATGGAATCAAAATTTAAAACTATGATTTTTTTTCTGTCAACAATTTACAATTATGTTTAAACTAACCAGCTTTTTGTTTCAAAAATTATATATATATATATAAACAGAAAAATCAAAAAATAAGAAGTAAACCTTTGGAATGGGCATTAACCGCCTCCTTTATTAAGCCAACTCAAAACACTACACAGATATTTTGAGCTTAAAACGCCTAAGTTTGATTTTTAACGAGTTTCTAGATGATTACCGAAAATATGAAAATTTTGTGCCATTTTTGTTAAACAATTTTAAAATCTCATCTAAAACTTTAAGATTTAGATTTTAATTTTTATGAATAAAAAACTCTTCTCAAACATTCTAAAAACAACTAAAACATTCTAAAATCTTCAAATTATATTTTGTTCAATAATAATGGATTTTAGAGTATTTTATGAAATGACAAGTTCAATAACATTAGATTTTAAAATGTTTTTTAAATTCATGTTTGAGTAACAGTAGATTTGTCATATTAATACAAATCACCTCAAATGCTAGTTGAATACCCCCCCCCCCCAAATGGACTTTGCTAAATGTGAAATAACTCTGTTAATAAACATTTGAAGTGACATTTTAAATTAGAATTTATTAAAAATATTTTTTGGTAAGGAAACTTAAAATTTTAAAATTATAATTATATATATCTTATTTAGTTGGAAAATATCTTAAATACTCTTTTAATTTTTGTTCTCCAAAATAGTCTCCGGAAATCAAAGTGATCAAATTATGTTTTATTAAAGTAATAAATGATAATTATATATTTATTCATAATTTTACTTAATTAGTTATTAAATATATAAAATAAATAATTAAAAATTCGAAAACTAAAAAAAAGTTTGAAAAAATCATTTTTCAAAAGTATTTCCTTTTCAAAATCAATGAGAATCAATTTTTAAAAAAATAGGAATATCTTCTGAATGGGTATGATATATTTCTAAATTTGTAAAAGAACCAAAGCCCATAATTTTTATTTTTAATATAAGTCCAAACATTTTCTATTTTTTTATCTCACATTGGAAATTTTACTTTCCTCCCCTTCTCCTGTACAAAAAAACTTTACTATTTGAAAAAAAAAAAAAAACTTTACCATTTGAGTTATTCTCTGTTAAGTCAAAGCAGTGTTTGGCTTGGTGGTTAATTATCATTGAGTTTTCTGACTAGACACTGAGTTTTCTGACTAGCCACTGGTGAATTTTTCCAGTAAGTTTCCAATACCAGTTTCCGTTTAGTTTTCCAACGAGTTTCCTGGCAAGCTTCAACGAATAACAAGTTTTCTAATAAAATTTTCGCCTCTCTAATTTATTTTAGGAAAAATTATAAGTTGCAAAATTTTATAAATTTAAAAAGTTTTCATTCTTAGAAATTTTCTACTTTTTTAGAAGGTTTTGATTTTTGAAGATTTTCCCTTTTTATTTATGGAAAATCAAATATAAACTATTAATTCTCTTGTGGCAATTGACCGCATCTTTTCATTTATCAATTCCAAAAAGTAGCTAAAATGAAGGCTATTTCATAACATCCCATGATAGTGCAAAACTGTTATTGTTGCTAAGATGAAGGTTATTTGAAACATGGTTTGTTTTGTGTGTTATCCCTTATATATTAAACAAGAAGCATTTTTAAAAACAAACCTTAATTGTGTAAGTTAATAATAAAATTGTCATTATGCTTAGGTGTCAGCATATTATGCATTCTCACATCCTTATTCTAACAAACCATTTTATTACTAGACTATTTACATCAATATGCCATTGGACATTCCATCATTTATATCATTTATTGATATTATCACAGAAACTATGCATTCGTACACTCATTATGTGAACATTCATTATATAAACGTTAGTGCACTCACTATAATACAAACAAATAGTCAAGTTCATGTTGTCTTCTTAAAACATTTTTTATTTTTTTTTCTAAAACATATACAAACATTATTTCTATGACACCCCCGATCATAAATGACCGGAAATGACACTGTCGTTGTTCCCTGAAAGTCAACCCGAGGTTCTCAGAATAAATCCGATCACTTTAGATTAACAAACCGAGAACACCGACGCTCCTATCGAATATCACTTTAGGCTTTTCAACCCGACAAGCAATACTCGATAGTTGGTTCGTCCCGGACAAGAACTAGTAGCATATGAGAACTCGTAATTTACAAACATTCTTTTATACATTAATTAATTATTTTTAAACATTTTACAAACCTTTATAGTTTTAACCTACAGCCTATCGCCCAACAACGTTTTACAGTAATATACACAGAAGGTTCGTTGCAAGGACAACAAAAACTACCGCTGATTACGTCGTTCCTTCTAGTCAAAAAGAGTAAGTCTCCCGCCTAGTGGTTACCTGCACACACGAATGAGTCGTGAGTAAAAATACTCAGTGAATCTAGAATCACAACACAAAATATAAATCATCCACACAAGCAATCACAATAATGCATAAGTATGATCATGCAAGTACTAGTACATATTCAATCACCACATGAATCTCATCCTATTCATCACTCCATATCCACCGTCCTTAACTCAAAATTTTAAATATATATTTATAGGCAGATGCTAAACCCGAAACCACAAAAGGCTAAGAGCTTAGCGGGTAATAATAAAAATAATTAAAATTCATCTCCTTCAGATAATCACTTGATGAATACCCGACACTGGATCGTCACCCAGTACACGGCCCTAGTCTGCAATACCGTAACTCTGTGTCTTCGTACATCTTGAAACGTCACGTGAACCACGTACGATCAAGCGACGGATCTTCATATTACGGGGATATTTAAGTAGTGAGTTTTGACAAGACTTCATATGATTATTACTTGCATACTTAACTACATGAATGCATATACAAGTCACATATAACCTACATGAACACTTCACAGAATTTTTAAGAATAGTTAGATAACATCTACTCATTCGTGACTTTTCACTGCAGATAAATCATGCTACTCTCATACATGATTTATTATCCTACTATCTAGACTCACCTCAAAATAAGTCTTGAAACTGATCTCAAACAAGCTGAAGGAACCAAAAGAGTACACGGGTACAGGGACGACTGGAGTGAGACAGCAAGACTCGCAAGCAGCTGAACAAAACAGAACAGAAGCACTAGCTTTAGATACTCAGTTCGGTTTTGAAGAAGAATTTTAAATAAATCTTATCAGCTCGGTTCAGGACAAGGCTAATCAGTCCAGTTCAAGTGAAGTTCAGACAATGATCAGATCAGTTCAGAATTAATCTAATCAGTTCATAACATATGAGCTAATTATTCCAGAAACTGATTTAATCTGAAACTCATAAAACTGAACTCATAATACTTTAAACACTCAACCAAGATCAAAGCTTCACTGATTAATATCTGGTTATGATCAATACTTGACTGAGGCAAGAAGATTAAGCTTACCACAACTGACTAACAGAAGAACTCAGATGACCCTTTCCGTTACTGAACTTGCAACTGAACTGATCTAAGAAAACAGAAATCAAAATCTGTTCCTCACAAAAAAAAAAACAGAACAAGGTCTAGGGTTTACTCTGGATTCTCACCTTCTGATCTTCTCTAGAGCAAGGAACTAAGATAGAGGATGAAAGAAAATCTTCCAAGGTCTTGTCTATTTTTTTCTATGATTTTTCCTCTGATTTTTCTTCATTTTTTCTCTTCTTTCTCACTGTTTTCTCTCTGCAATTTTTCTTTCTCTAATGAGTTTTGTTTCTTCACGTCAGGGAGGGAGAGAGGAAAGCGGAGAGTAATCATCTAATAGTAAGCTAAGTTTCTTGAGTCTACACCAGGCTTGATGATCACATGACAGCTGGCTTTGATTCATAATTATCCACTAAGCAGCTCACTAATTCCTTCCTTTGAAGAAATCTCTCCCAGCCACATAATTTATTTTAATTAATCAAACAAGTAAGCACACTGCTTGTGACTATCATGTGTTTTTTTTTTTTTAAATGGGAAGGTCATTACAATTTCGAACCCTTATAATAGTTATCTCTTCAAAGAATAAATTACTTGGTACAAAAAATAACCTTTCTATCATCCAAGATTTTCGAATGCTAGCTTTAACGAAACTTTTGATTTTGATATATTTTATGTTTTATACTTTTGATTATGATATATTTAAGTTTTATATTGGTTTAGACTTTCAATTATACCGGTTTATAGTTTTGATTATAAAGTATATAATCTAACTATACCAAACACTTTTTAAAAAATAAACTATACAAAACTTGAGGTCAACAAAGTAATGTTTTTGTCAAAAAAAAATAAAAAATAATAATGTTTCTATGGGTGTATATCTCGGCGTTAAATCAATATATTCACTGAATACTATTAAATTACAGAATATAATGGTAAAAATCTCATTGATTATAAGAACTAACAAAATCGGTTTATATTTGTTACAACCACAAAAATTTAAAATATTAAAATATCTCACCGAATATATAAAATTACCTAATCGAGCGTCAGTATTTATATCCTAAATTAACTTCACAGAGAATTTTAGTTATAACAAATATCACTGATTACAAATCTCAATATATTCTAGCATTATATGGTAAAATACAATAATCTACTAGTAGCAAATATAGAAACTAGAATATCTATAATTATTCATATAGACGTCGATGAATAACAAGTTTTAAATGGTACCAAATAATTGTTAACAACTAATTAGCTAATCCATAACCATTTCAACAAATAAATATCATTACCCAACTTTATTTTAGATAGAATATTTTTAAAATATTATACACTATAATATTTCTAAATTTCTAAAAGTGTATCTACATATATTAATATCTATGAAAATATCCTAATAATTTTAATACCTATCTCCAATTAGTATATAAAATCACATATCATTTAGGTGAAATTAATATAAATGTATATTACAAGAAAATATAAATACAAATATGTTTTAATCAATGTTTTAAAAACTGACTCATACATTAACCAGGCTATTTTTAGTTATTGGGTAATTTTAATATATAATAATATATATCAATATTAAAAAATAGAAAAATCATGTTTAAAAAATATAGTAAAGTTTTTTTTTTCATTTCATATAATATATAAAAAGTTAATTAAGTATTTTTTTGTAACAAGTTAGAGTTATGAAATATAATAAAAATACAATAAGATTAAAATTAGTTAATATTTAAATATCCAATGCAAACATTAAAATTAAATTTTTAAATTTTTAAAAATTACAATTTAAATCAGATTGGATCGGATTACATTTTCGCTATTATATATCGGATCACCGGGTGTACCGTTCGTCTGCAGATCTAAGTTAAGTTTAAAAACGCTGATTTAAGTGAAAACTTTTTAAAATAGATAAAAATATTACAAATTAACAAAAATATTGTAACATTATTAATAAAAAATTTCATCATGAAATATTCCACGGTTTCACCAAAACCTAATCCCATTTCACTTATTTTTCATCAATTTTTTTAAAGTTAAGACAAATGAGTTTTGTTTGTTTTTAAGACTTAATAAAAATGAGATAAGCTTTCAGTCATTTAATATTAGGCCTAAATAAGTTATCTTGCTACTACACTAATTAGAAAAAATATGTTTTCAACTCAAATTGTCAAAATATTAAAAAAAATTCCAATCTGTAAAATGTAATATAATTTTAAACTAAATTATAGTAATTTAAACATATATAGCCAAATTATAATAAACATAATCTTAAATTAAATTATAATATACGTTATCACAACTTTATAATTTGAATATTTTTATAATTATCTCATTCCGCGCAGAGCGCGGATCACTACCTAGTTATTTATTATTTGTTTTCTGGATATAGGATTTAGAAAAGGGTACAAATGTTGCTAACTATGTACTATCAACATATTTGCTTTATTTTATGGTTTTATTAGATGTTGTGTTCGTTTCATGTTAAAGCTAAATTATCATGGTTGGAGTTCTATCTCTGGACCAAAGGTTCGCATGTATAGTATCACATATCTCATTGAGTAACTCTCATTTTCATCATTTTTCTTTCTTTCTTTCTTTGAGGTGAACATGACGTGTAGTTGAATATTTAGATAATTTGATGTCTTGGGATTATCAATTTCCTTTCGGTTAAATTTTGATGTGGTTTATTTTATTTAAATTTTTTATAAAGTATTTTCTTCCGATTTTTATATGAAATGTATCAATACTTTATTTGGTTTTCAGTATTTGATTTAATTCAATATTTATCATAAGTAACACGATGTTGCCATGAGAAGATAATGTTTTTTATTTATCATATACTTTCACATTTCCTAATGTTTTTTTTGTTTTACAGAAAGAAATCATTTCCTAAAATTAATTTCTTTAAAGACAAAATTTTGAAAAAATAATTTTTTTTTTTCAAATTAAAAACCATTTTGGAGATCATAGTTTCTTCTATTGTTGTAAAAAAAAACCATTTTGGTCACTTTAACCATTTTGGATTTGTTTGGAAACAAAACATATTTTAGGACTATTTGAGACTATTTCTATATTTAGTATTTCCTATATCTTTACAAAAAAATTATTTAATTTTGGTTTTATTAGTTTTATTGTATGGTATATAGCCAAATTTAGTTATAGTTGATTTAGAAATATTGCAATAATTTTAAATTTTCATCATTAATTTTTTAAATGAATATGATATAATAACTAGAATTAGGTTTATTTTATTTAGGAATCTCATCATTTAATTTAAAATTTATATCATTATCTTCATTTAGAAAATTTATCATAAATCAAAATCTACTCTATTAATTTAGGATCCTATTTGAATTCTACCATGGCATGTTTTTTATTTAGACTCATTGAATATGTTGTGACCAAACATAAATATATTCTACTTATATCATGATAACAAAATTATGTTATTATTTATATTGCAGGCCATTAACTAAATAAATAATTTTTGACATAAAGAAAACAACTTTGTCGTTTACTTCACTTACTAACATTAACATAAACATATGTGTACCGATTGACACTCAAGTGCTCACAATGAAACTCATCTTTTCACATTTAATCGTTACTAGATCATATAGAAACCAGAACTCTCAATATCAATAAGACGTCTTCTTATTAATCACTCAAACTCACAACCACAATATCAGAATCAATCACAAAACTCATAGCTAATGTCTCATACGACATTGCTTTATAAAGACATCGTATTTCCTATTGCTAATAGTAAACACAAATCATAAATCAAATAGGAATAGGTAACTCAATCATTATCTAAATAGATAACTTGTATCTTAAGCTTTCTTCAAGCTTACTCCAACATTGCCTCCCTTAAGCTTGAACTCAACTTCATTCACATTCTCAACACCAATCAAGTTTCTCATCTCCTTGAACCTTATCCGACCAAGCGACTTAGTGAGTATGTCCGCACGTTGTTCACTTCCTGGTACATGTTGTACTTCAACTTGCTCTTTCTCCACACATTCTCTAATGAAATGGAACCGTCTATGTATGTGCTTACTTCGACCATGGAAAACAGGGTTCCTTGTGAGAGAGATAGCCGACTTGTTATCAACCATGATAGTCACACACTTGTTGTCTTCTCCAATGGCTTCACTCAAGAGTTCTTGAAGCCATATAGCTTGTTTGGCTGCCTCCGTAGCAGCCATAAACTCAGCCTCACATGATGATAAGGCAACGATCTCTTGCTTAGTTGAACACCACGTGATGGGACTATCTCCAAGGTAAAATATATGACCTGTTGTACTCTTCCCATCATCTAAGTCTACATTGTGTGAGCTATCACTAAAACCCAGCAGCTTCATCTCGTTACTTCGCCTAAAGTGCAGTCCAAGTGAGCACGTTCCTCGCAAATACCTCAGAACTTGTTTTAGCGCCGCACTATGAGACACCTTCGGCTCTTGCATATATCTACTCAACAAGCCAACAGAGAAGGAGAGATCAGGTCTTAGGTCTTGTGTGAAGTAAATACCTGAGACAACCAATGCTCCTGCGATATTCCTTCTCATCAACACCTTTCTCAGTCGGAGCTTTAGAGAGCTTAGCGTTTATCTCCAACGGAACATGAGTAGCATTACAAGAACTCATCCCTGCTTCTTCAAGTATTTTCTGTGCATAGCGATCTTGCTTCAAGATGATACCACCTTCGTATTGGTAAACCTCTATGCCCAAGTAGTATGTTAGTCTTCCAAGATCACTCATCTCAAACTTGGTTCCCATTTCAGCTTTAAAGTTCTCGATCAAACGCAGTGACGAGCCAGTAACCAGCAGGTCATCTACATAAACGACTACAATCAACAAGTCATTGTTCACTTCCTTTCGGTAGAGTGAAGGCTCCTTTGAGCATCTTTCAAAACGTAGCCCTTGTAATATCTGGTTTAGTTTGACATTCCAAGCCCTAGGAGCTTGACGCAAGCCGTAAAGCGCTTTCTTGAGTTTGTATACTCTGTTTTCCTTTCCAGGTACTACAAATCCCTCAGGTTGGCAAACATAAACTTCCTCCTTCAAATCTCCATGTAGGAATGCAGTTTTGACATCCAAATGGTGCAACTCCCATCCTTTAGACGCAGCAAGAGCTATGATCAGTCGAATCGTCTCAATACGAGCTACCGGAGCAAACACTTCATCAAAGTCCACACCGTGTCGTTGAACATATCCTTTAGCCACCAACCAAGCCTTGTACTTACTGATGCTTCCATCAGCGTTGCGTTTAATTTTAAATACCCATTTGAGACCAATTGGTTTTACTCCTTCCGGAAGCTCTACTAGATCCCAAGTATCATTCTTTTCTATACTGAAAAGTTCATCTTTACATGCTTCAATCCATACCTTTAGACCTTTAGCTTCCTTGAAGTCCCAAGGCTCGTCATTGATCATAACTAGCAGACGTTCACACTCATCTTCCGCAATAAGTATATAATCTTCTAAATATGATGGTTTAGAAGTTACTCGTGTAGATCTTCTAGTCGGAGGCACAGTATCATCATCTTGTTCTATCTCATCCTCGACTTCCTCATGATTAGCATCCTCAACTTCTTCAAGATCGGTGTCATCAATTTCTTCGTGATCCTTTAATGTCTTAAGAGTAACCTTGAAATCACCAGGATCATTAGAGGTCATTGCTGCAGGTTTGTCCCAATTCCATTCCTTTTCTTCATCAAATAGTACATCACGACTCACCATCACTCGTCTTGTTGTAGGGTCTACAAGGCGATAAGCTTTACTTCCAGGTTCAGTTCCCAGATGAACAAGAACTCTGCTTCTGTCATCAAGCTTTCTTCTTCCTACAGACTCTGTTTTTGCATAGCAAACACATCCAAAAATTTTTATATGAGACAAGTTTGGTTTTTTCTTTCTTAGAACTTCGTATGGAGTTTTGCCGTCGAGTGATCTTGTTGCCACTCTGTTTATCAGATATGTAGCATGTCTTGTAGCTTCTCCCCAAAACTCATTCGGCATGTTCATGTGTTTCAACAAGCTTCGAGTCATCTCCATCAGTCTTCGATTTCGTCTCTCCACAACACCGTTCTGTTGCGGTGAGTAGGGAGCTGTCAAATGTCTTCTAATCCCGGTTTTGTCACAGTATTTTTGAAATTCATGTGAAATAAACTCACCGCCTCTGTCCGTTCTGAAGGTTTTTATCGCCATATGTGTTTCTTGTTCAGCAAGTTCTTTGAAGCTTTTAAACTTTTCAAAAGCTTCGTACTTCCCTTCTAGCAAGATGGACCACATATACCTAGAATAGTCATCGATCAGAACAAATATATATCTCTTACGTCCCGGAGTAGTTGGTGTGATAGGTCCACATAGATCGCCATGAACAAGTTCAAGAGGTTTCGTGGCTCTGTAACTCGTAGCCTTTGGGAATGGCAACCGTGTCTGCTTACTTCGTAGACAAGATACACATGTTTCCTTGTTTGTTTCTAGTTTAGGAATGCCCACAACAAGATCCTTGTTAACCATCATTCTCATTGATTCATTGTTTATATGACCTAACCGTGCATGCCACTTTTGAGCTTCGTTTGATGATTTTAAGAAGAGACAATGCTCATCATCAACCTGTAACCTTACTTTGTATAGCCGGTTATGTGATCTTACAGTCTTGACCATTAGCTCTCCAAACCGATCAAATAGTGTAAGAGTGTCATTCTTCATTGAAACAGAGCATCCTGCTTCAGTAGCTTGACCTAGGCTTACAATATTGCTTTGTAGTCCAGGTATGTAGTAAACGTCGTTCAAGATCTTCTTCATTCCGCCCTTTAGGATAAATTTTACAGCTCCTTTTCCTTTTATTTCTATTCTTGAATCATCACCAAATCGCACAACTCCTGTAATGGTCTCGTCAAGTTTGAAAAAGAATGAGAGATTGCCACTCATATGATTACTAGCTCCATTGTCTAGATACCATATGTCTCTTGTGTCAAACTCTGCTTCAAACATCTTCGGGTTCACTCTTTTTTCATTGAGGAAGACGACTTCATGCATCATAAGGTTGTCAGCTTCGGTTGTGTCATCTTCTTTCTTCTCAGTAGTTTCTTGAAGTTTCAAGACTCTATCAGGGCAATCAGTCGCATAGTGTCCTTGTTTGTCACATTGAAAACAAGTGATGTGAGAGATGTCTCGAACTCGTCCTTGTCTGTACTCATCACGTTGGCTTTGAAACGAACCAGATCGGCCACGGCCTCTTCCTCTCCAGTTACCGCGACCTCTTTGTCCTCTGCCTCTTCCGTATCTTCCATAGTTTTCTGTTTCACCATACATAAGTTTAGTCTGATCATCACCTGCATCATCTTCATCTTCCTCTGTAATTCTTTCTTCATAAACTTTGAGCCGGCCAACGATGTCTTCAAAGCTTGTATTCTTTAGATCGAGCATCTGTTCAATGGAGGCGACGATTTGAATATACCTCTTTCTAGGTAAGCTTTTCAAGAATTTCTTTACAAGCTTAGGTTCTTCTATCGTTTCTCCCAGTGCGTCTGCTTTAGAAGAGATTTCAGACAGTCGTCCAGCGAAAGCATCTATTGTATCTCCATCTTTCATCTTGGCTCTATCAAATTCATTCATTAATGTTTGTAATCTAGCTTCTCTTACCCTCTCAGCTCCAAGATTACGTGCCTTTATTGCGTCCCACACACCTTTGGCTGTCTCCGAGTTTCCTATCTGTAGTACCAAAGCTTCTGGAACAGATTGAAACAAGTAAGCAATTGCCATATTGTTTTTCTTCTCATCCTTGACTCCAGGATCAATTGCTTCCCATACTTCACTGACCTTAAGTGCTATTTTCATCTTCATGCTCCATACAGTGTAGTTTGTGTTAGTTAGCATTGGAAACTTCACAGATGGAGGTCCGGTCTCTTTGTTCATAACAGGCTCATCCTTCACGTCTGCCATTGTCGGAGATATTTCAAATTAGGTTTGCAAGGCTCTGATACCAAATATAGAAACCAGAACTCTCAATATCAATAAGACGTCTTCTTATTAATCACTCAAACTCACAACCACAATATCAGAATCAATCACAAAACTCATAGCTAATGTCTCATACGACATTGCTTTATAAAGACATCGTATTTCCTATTGCTAATAGTAAACACAAATCATAAATCAAATAGGAATAGGTAACTCAATCATTATCTAAATAGATAACTTGTATCTTAAGCTTTCTTCAAGCTTACTCCAACAGATCATCACCCGCTCGACCGAGCGGGAATCAATTTTTATTTTTTTATCTTTGTTTGTACTAAATGTTATACATGATTGCAATATGTATTAATATAAAATTTTGATAAATAACAATGTGTACTAATGTGTTTAAATAAGCAATGTGTTTAATTACTAAATTTGATTTTTAAAATTTATGATAACATAAAGTAGATTTTTTATATTATTTAAATATATATAGTGCTATATATTTTGTATTTTCAACATTTATCATACAAAACTTTCATTAGGATATTATTTATATGAAGATATGTGTAACATAATATACTTATATATTATATAAACATATCTACAATTTTCGCAAAGGCCATGCACACCGCACGGGTTTTATTTTTAAAATGTATTCTATATTGTTTAGTTTTATGTAGTATCGAGTTTGTATAATTCAATTTTGTGTTTAAAGAACAATATCAAAACTGTTTTTCGTATGTAAAAATAACACTTTGCAAGCGCGATTTTTTTCATTTTATTGTAACACAAAATTTGACATAAAACTTATGTTTTTTGTACATTACGAAGTTTAATTTTTTAAAATAATTATTACATAATTTCAAAGTGAATTTTATCTCCGAGGTCTAATATATTTTGTGTGTAATGGTTCAAAGCATTTGATATATATTATATTTCAGTTTGGTTTGTTTTTAGTATTATTGTATAAGTATAATACTATACAATATTATTATATTCTATACAATATATAAAGTTATGTGTTATTTTTTTTAGAAAGTAGATTAGACCCAACGCAGTTAAAGAATAATCATATCTTTATGTATGTGTCTATGACTTATCTACAACTGAATGTTATTCGTACTAATAAAATTAATATAGCCAATGACAGTATACTGATCAATTTAAAATGAATTGTATAGGATAATTCTACTACAATTAATATTTTTAGCATTTTTAATATCTATCTATTTAAATCGACATGTAATAAATGTGAAAACCATATATGGAATATGGACAAACAGAGGAATTGTATTTAAGGAAATACATCAATGCAAAGTTAGACTATGGTACATATTATATATAAAGAATTGAGACATTTAATTTAAATATATGAGGTCCACCTTTAAAATTCACCTAGAAGAAGTTGTAATGTTTCTGATTTAATAAGATAGATACACAGAGCACATTTAAAGATTATTCTAGTCAAATATGACCCAAAAATATCATTCTACTCGAATATGTTTGTATACATGTTACGGCATTATAGTCTATACTCTAATTAGAGTGTCAAACATAACTAATACTAGATCATGACCCGCGCGTCTGCGCGGGTTTATCTTTTGATTCACATATTTTATATACATGTTGCATATTATTTAAGATTTATAATATAAAAAGTTAGAATGATCCGGAACCAGAAAAAATCGACCCGGACAAAAAAAAACCAAATACCTACTTAGATCCAAATGTTGAGAACTCGAAAAACTCATACCTGAAATGAACATATTTATACCGATCCAGTGAGCTAAATTTCAAACATAATATCTTTTGTTATATTTTTAATTCATTTTTTTGGGTTGGTGAGAGTTACTATTTATTCGGAAGATTTTTGGCTAATTTAATGGTATATATTCGTAGGTTTCTTTTTTTCTGAACAGGATAAAAAAGATTTGGGTCTTGATTAAATTTATCTTATATAACAAATTGCTGCTATAAATATTTTTTATAAAAACTAATTTATAACAGTAATATCATTTTTGTTATAAATTAGTATATCATGGTTTATAGGTTAAAAGTATAGAGTTAGTCGTCTTCATAGTATTGCTAATATTGATAGATGCAAGTTAATGAATACAAATAATATATTGTATTATTAGTAATCTGTCGTATAGTATTATATGTTAGTAGATGTATTATTAATAATCTATCTTATAGTATAATATGCTAGTGGATGTATCTAACTTATAGTAAAATATATGCAATATAAAGAAACATGCGTAGTAGATATAATAATAAGGTAAGAAGTGAAAAACTATGGTAATGTTTGATATTAATTATTTATAAAAATGCATGTTTAATAATAAATAGATTAATATAGCATTAATTACATAAGGTCCAACTTTAAAATCCACCTAGAAGAAGTTGTAATGTTTCTGTTTTAATAAGATAGATGAGAATTGAAATGATAGAAACATTGAATCATTCTTAATCCATGTTTCATGTTAGGTTTCGACCATGTAATATTATATTCTAATTTTCTTTCGATTAATCATTTGAAACTTGTGGTTCATTTCTCTCCTGCTCAACTTCTCACAGTGAATTATCAGTAGTCCATATCTCAGAATCTTCTTCACATTTTCAGTTTAGTTCGCATCTTTGTGGATTCAGTTCGCTTCGGATTTCTACGAGTTCAGTTTAGATTCTAATAACCATTTATTTATTTTAATTAAAGTCCATACATATTTTTAATTTATATAATCTGAAAATAAAAATAATATTATAAATTTTAATAATTTAGGCCAAAATACATAAACTTCACATTAGTTTAGCTTAAATATTTGAATAAAAATCAATGACATTTAAGTATTTTAGGTATTTTGAGTATTGTTACCTATTTTAAACATATCTTTTATTTTTATATATTTCCAAGTATTTTGGAAAACTTAAAAATAACTTATATATTTTGTATATTCTTTTATATATTAAATTTAAAATAATTAATATATTTAAGTATATCAATCTGGTTCGAATATACTTGGACACCCGAAATATTTCAGTTCGGATAGGATTCGGTTTCGGTTCTCTAAATACTAAAAATTTAAACCGGTTCGGATATCTTACCAATTTTGGTTAAATTTCAGTACTACTTTTCAGAATGAATTTGGTTCGGTTTTCTGGATTCAGATATTGTCCAATCCTATATTTTTATTGTAACAAAAATTTTAAGTGAAAGTGACGGTGGTTCATATTTATTTACGGTACACAAAAATTTATAAACCAAAACACATTCTACTATTTACATAATCAATTTACTTAACCGCTAGGATAAGATCTGCGCTTTGCGCATGGTGAGCTTATATAATAAAAATTAAAAATATATAGTATTGGAAAATTAAATATGTATATGTGTTTAAATTTTTTAATATGAATACAATTATGTTTTTTATATAATCATCTATAGGTTGGGTTAAGCATTTGTAATTGTAATTTAAATTGTAGACCGAAATCTATTTTAAATTTATGATGACATGATCAATTTGTGCTTAAAAATTTTATCACTTTTTATACCTATAAAATTGTAATATGGACATCAAGTGAATTTTTATTACAAAGTCAGATTCTATAATTTTTTTAATACTGTACTTTAACATCACTAAGAATCGTTTTAATGGTTTTAGAACCAGCAGCTTAGTACTATTTCCAAAATCAAATTACTTTGAGATTAGTATTGCACATAGTTCTGAAAGATTTCAACTGGACATCTAAATTGATACAACTAATTTTCTTGCTTTAAGTTGTTACTTTAATTTAAATATATTATTTGATTTGAATATTTACTAAATAAAATCCATATAAATACAATTTTATGATCATTTGTATCTTTTTATAACAAAAAAATGAAGCCATTGATCACAAAAATTTCAAATAATTTATAGTCGTTTTAAAAAATTAAAAATATAACATATAAGAAATAATATAATTTTTTATTATATGGTTAATGTGATTGTTTAATATCTTTTAATAATATAAATATAAACAAAAAGAGCTAAGATACAAAAATTGTTATCAAATATTTATTTTTCATAATCATTAATTGTGTTATAAACTAAAGAGAATGTGGAGAGTGATTTGTGAGAAAGTTGTGTATTTTCTCATTAGCCAACACCACATTATATAGTGGTTTGTACAAGGGTTTACAAATGCTTTACAAGGAAGTAAATCTATACATTGATTACATTGACTACATTGATGTCATACATGAAGACTTGGTCAAGGTGATGATAACGAGGTTGACTGAGTCTTCTCTTCTCGGACCGGTTTGTAGATGAACCGATGTAGACCGGATGTAAACCTCCTTGCACTTCCTCTTGTACTTGTTGGACTTGTCTAGTACTTGATTAAGTACTTGGTTATGGTCCATCCACACAATGGATTTCATAACACTCCCCCTTGGATGCCATAACCATATGAGTTCGTAATATGCTTAATGTTGCCTCATTAAAACCTTACTAGGAAAACCCATTGGGATAAAACCATAGTTAAGGAAAAAGAGTACAACACATATTACTCCCCCTGATTTGAACATCACTTGCTGAATAGATGTTCATGGATTCTTTACTTGAACAATCTTGTATTGTTCGGACATATCATGTCTCTTAGAATCCTGATGGTACTTTAGAAAATGTACCACTTTGATATCGACCACTTTAGTACTTTAGATAAAATGTACTATTTTATACTCTGGTCGTTTTGATTATGGTCCTTGACCAAATCACTCTTATATGCCTTTCCATAATATTGGCTGGCTAGTACTTTAGATCCTTTGTATAATATGGATCATCATTATATCAAGTATGAGCTACTTAGCTCTTTAGGACTTATTGACATGTCTTAGCTTTATGAGTATAATATTATTTTCCATAGACAACTTTATACATAGGTCATGTCTGTTAGATCATGATCCTTATATCCATATGTCCATAGATGATCTATGATTGATCTGAGACATTGTCAATCTTAGTGTGCCGGCAATTCGTACACATATATATATATATATATATATATATATATATGGACGATTGGACTGATCTAGGCCGGACACGGTCATGACATAGAATTGATCTAATTGATCCTCAAATTTATGTCTAATGACATCCATGATCTACAGCTTTATCATGGACCAAATCTTATAATATGGTCGGACCCGTTGGGTCGCATATGGACGCATAATGCGGTCCTACACCTTTTGTTCAAAGATGAACTTTGATCTTATAGCTTATCTTTATGATAGCTTATTCATTCATACCACAGCTTGGTTGGTTCATGCTGAGAATTTTGACCAACCATAAGTATTACCAAAATTTTGCTAATTTGTGGTGATGGTCTATAACCTTTCTAAGGTTTCATGAATAACCATTTAACCTATCTTAGGCTGGTTAGTATATCACAAGGAATTTAAAATTCTTCTATAGACTGATTTGAACTGTTCTTATAGAACTCTTCATTTGCTTATATGTAGCAATTTAATTTAATCCCGGGACAGCTCTGTTCATGCGAACTTCTTTTCTCATCTTATGATTCTGAGCTTAATACATTTTGGTAAACCTTTTAGGTACCAATAATATTATTATCATCCAGTGAGTCATATATAACATACTACATCTTTTGAATTTCTTCCAGACATTATATGTAGTGACATATGTAGTATTATCCACCACTTTGGATTATATAGACCTCCCTTGGTCTGTCTCACGATTTATCCTTCTTTCAGGATTTATTTATTCACTGGGCATCATATGGCGTTTACATATTCATGGCCAATTCAATACGCCTTTATCTGTCACTTTTAGAAACCCCACGTTTCTTTCTTTATTCATTATTATGAGTACTCTTGCGTGGGTTCATGATCCTCGATTCATTATTCATGTGCTACATATTCGCGCTTTTTCTTATGAATGTATTGTGTCGACACATTTATATATATATGGTTTCCTTCCAGACATCAAATAATTCATTGAGATCTCATCATTATCAATGCCTTCAGTACCATGAGGCCCAGCGTCCCGAACCCCAAGTGTTGATACTGACGGCATAGCCATTTCGGCCTTGTCTGGAAAGTCTATGACCTCGGTTTCTTTTTGCACCTTTCTTTAATTTCCGAGGTTCCTTTTGGAACATATATTCGGTCTTATATTAGACTATGTAGCAACTTGTTTGTGTCTTTAAGACATCAAAACCGTGTGGTGCTAAGCTGGGATGACATAGTCATTCTTTCTCGGGTCAATGTGTCTGGCATTTTATTTTGCTATCATTGTAGCATATGGACGTCTATAAATCTTTTCTAGTCCGAGGATCTTTGCCAAGACAATGATGGTTGATAACATTCTTTACCAGCTTATTACTTCTCCTTTCAAATGTTGGATATTGGGATTCATAAACTCTATGTAATCCTTGTTCCTTGGCCTATGATTAAATCACCCATTTTGGCTCAAGGTTTCTTTTAAATTAATGGAGAAAGTATATTCATAATATATATCCAACATATATTCCAAATCCTCCTTATGAGATTCTAAGATCATATGATCTTTAGATGGCACATATATTTGTGGTGGATTCATTCATAATATCTTAATTCATAATATCTTAATATGATATATGTCTGGACTCATGACCCGTATTAGTCTGAGGTGGGAATATTTATTATCACTTATATGGCCTGATATAATATCAATGGCCTGATGCAAGTTAATCTTTTATAACTCATGATGTCCCCAAGCATGTGGACTTTTAGATTTTGAACCTTATAGGTAATGGTCATAATATCATAAATTCAACCAATATGTAATATGGTTGTGGACCATGTTTCACGGATTTTAGTATGGTCATGTATCATGGGATTTGTCCTCACTCCCCCTCATGAACATACTCTAATTCGTGGTGCTTGGGACAATAAATTCCCTTGTGCATAGATATATATTGCACAAACGTGAGATCTTATGGGATAGCTTTTGTGCCCTTAAATCTTTGCATCATAATTCAGATGGCTAAGTATGGTAATGCCATCTAAGTGATAATTTCGTGGGTCAATCAAACATGATTATGATTGCCCTGGCTATTTGCCTAATATCATATTGATCTCTAGATCAATAGAGAATGTAGTCTCGACCACTTAGGCGATTTGAATTTAGGTACTCTTATTTGCCCATAGTTGGAAACAATATTTTCTTCTTAATTCAATGGGTCTTACAGGGTGAATATAATGCCTTTTAGGCAATGCCTTGGTCGGACCTCATTTCCTTTCTTTCAAGGAATGTCCAAATGAGTTCAAGAGTATTTTATGCATCATAATAGAGCCTGGATGGCCGAGCATGTCGTGCCATATGTTATAGGCTTCTCTGAACTCTTTGGAAAGTGATTTGGGGGTACTTAACCCACAATCATATTTATCTTGGCTTAATGAAGGCCTATAGATATACTAGGTATAGTCTCTAGGACTTTCCTTTGGCCTTGGGCATTTTCATAAATCATAAGGAATCCTTTCTTTCCTTTGCCCATAGTTTCAATATGTAGACCATTCATATGAATGTCTTTGAAACTTTGATAAATTTTACTTTGATTTATGTGGAATGTAATGTATCAGAGATTTTTAGATGCGTGCCTTTAGGCATCATGAGGTTGGACTAGCCATGACCTTGAATAAAATATCTTTTGTCTCATAATGTAATGTGGCTTGGTCCACAATAGAGAAAAAAGACAAAGTAAAATGATGTCAAAATCTAATTGGCCTCTTTAAGGCAATATGAAGTCTCGTATTCAAGCTGGTCATCATTCTTATGTTCGAAATTATTCGCACCATCTAGATGGACCCAATGGGCCATAGGGTTCTATCCCTTTATGCTCTCCTGGTAGAGTTCAATAAGGTGTTTGGGAGTTTTACATCGGTTGGCCCAATGATTATTCATCCACTGATGGCAAGCAGATTTGGTCGAGGCCTGGGTTTTTAAAATCGGACTTATTCCCACGGACTTATACCCACGGCTAGGTTGATAACCTTGGCCTCGGCCTCGACTAATGCTGTAGGTGATATCCACGCACACCCTTGTCATCTTTCCATGGCCTTTCGCATGGCCATGGTTTGACTCTTTCATATGGCTCTGTGGCCGTATGTGCCTTAGGCAATGCCTTAGAATCCAGAAGGCCTCATCTCACTATTCCTCATGAGTAACTCATTGTTTTGCTTAGCAAGCAACAAACAAGAGATTAAATTTGCATATGTGGAGGAACCCTTTTCTCGGTATTATTGCTGAAGCAAAACATTGCTTGTGGAATGTAGAGAATTTCTTCTCTAACATGTCAGCATATGTGATAGTCTCTCCACACAGTTTCAACTTTGAGACTATCATGAATAGAGCCGAGTTATACTCATCCACAGACTTATAGTCTTGGATCTTTAGGTCCCTCAAATCATATAGGGCCTTTGGTAATAGCACCGTACAATGGTGATCATATATGGATTTCAATTTTTATCCAAAGGTCCAGAGGATTCTCAATAGTGAGATATTGATCATTGAGACTTTCAGTAAGGTGATGGCGTATGATTAAGAAAATCGCCTTGTATCTATCTCAAAAGTGAGAAATTTAGATTCAATCACCAAGATTTAGATTTCAAGATGATTTTCAACATCTGAATATTTAACATTGCTTTCAAGCATCAAGAATTTATGCAAGCAAATGTATATGATTTTCAATAATGCTTCCCCCCAAATCATATAATCTATTTGCTTTAAGCATTTCTATTATGACAATGATCAATTGATCACTGCATCTAGTGATCCTTTTAATTATAATTCATATTTGGATTGATTATATATATATGTATATAATTTCATATAGGGTTTCCAAGCCCTTTAGAATTTTGAATAAGGATCAATCATAATTTTAAATGAGATCAAGCAATATGGATGAAAATTAATCACAATGGTCGAATGATAAATGCATGGCTCAAGAACTAATCGGATGTATGTTCTTTCCTAAGCATTGGACCGAAAAAAATATGAATGTGATGAGGATATTTGGCTTTCAAAGATCATAAAATAATAACCGATTCCTTCCCTCCTTTACCGGGTAAACCAAGACAAGAAAATTTATAATTTTCAGCAAATGTCTAAACCAAATTCAATTATATTTTCAATCAATTGGTTTCAAGGAAGGTTTATATTTTAATAAAAGCAAGCATGCTTAATTCTTAATAAAACTATATGACAGGAAGATGCATGGAAATGATCAGTTCATGATATGTGAATGATCTAACAATTTACTTATCCATGTTCGATCGGTTTAGACAGGTTTATAATTTCAATCAAAGCAATCATGCTAAGTTTAAATGAAAACCGATTTGGTCTAATTATATGCAAGCAGAGAGGATCATTTAGATGCAAGCAATATGAACCAATTTAATTTATATGAACTATTATCAGGATTTTCAATGATATGCAAACATAAAATCAGTCTTATCAATATGAAAATTATGTATGGTCAGATTTTTAAACAATATGACAATTGCATTCAAAGTTGGTTCAAGATGATTCAAGATGATTCAAATTTTTACTAAACTTATGCTATCAAGTATGCAACAAGATTACTATATAATTTTAATCATCAATTTCAGGCATATGGTAAAAGATCAAGATTAACTATCAACTTATGTGATCAATATTCAATATGATATGAAATCTATTCAAGGTTGGTTCAATTATTTAGCTATCAACCTATATGATCAAATGATTTCATGCATATTTATTCTATCTTATTAAAATCAAGACTATATGTTATAAAAAATTTATAAACATTTTCAGTCAAAGATATGCATTTAATAAAATCAAATATGCATTTATAAAAACCGATTTTGCATTTATAAAAATCATAAAAATTTTAACAGTTAAAAAGCAAACATCAATATTCAAAGATATGCAATGATGGGATTTAATTTCGATTTTATTTTTGGTTGACTGGATTCATGGTTTTGATCTTTGGATTTTCGATTTTGCTGGTTGAAAAACCAAGCAAGAGGTTTAAGGGTTTTGATTGTATTGATAAACGACTTATACAACCTGCTGGAACAGCTGGTGATGCGAATGAACAAAGGTTTGATCATTGGTTTCAATCCTTTAGACAAATCCGGATTTAAGGCCGGATCATATAGGAGAAAGGTAGAGCCGATTTATGGCTTACAAACCAAGAAGGGGATTTAGGATTTAACATTTTATTTTATAAGAATTTTATAATCAAGATTCATATAGATCTTTACATATTTTAATCTGATTTGAGATACTTAGAACCTTTAGAGAATTATAACTTTCATGGATTAAAAATAAATCAGAATCAAGTTTCTTATGGATCAATGGATCATAGAAACAAGATTAATATTATGGATTCATATAGATCCTTAGATTTCTTTTCAGATATAATGGTGTTCTTAGATTTTAAAGTTTTGATCTTGTTTACATTTTCACCAAATGAATCTGAATTGACCACCATGAGAGAGAGCTAATCCACAGATGAGCTGGTTGAGAGAGAGGTGGAGGAGCTGGCCGGAAAAACCATGAGTCGGCGACGCGGATAGTTTATGCGATTGACGACGCGTCAGATATCGGATCGACAAACCGTCTTCGGCAACGGATTCTTCTCATCTTGGGCTTCAGATTGATAGGTGGATCGTCGTCTGGCTCCACAGGGTTTGAGAGATACGACGGTTTAAAGTTGCACCTGGATTTAGGATTTTGTGGCCGGAAAAGAGAGCTCAGGTGGAGAGAGACTTCTCAGGTGGAGAGCACATTCGTGCTGATAACGTGTTATAAACTAAAGAGAATGTGGAGAGTGATTTGTGAGAAAGTTGTGTATTTTCTCATTAGCCAACACCACATTATATAGTGGTTTGTATAAGGGTTTACAAATGCTTTACAAGGAAGTAAATCTATACATTGATTACATTGACCACATTGATGTCATACATGAAGACTTGGTCAAGGTGATGATAACGAGGTTGACTGAGTCTTCTCTTCTCGGACCGGTTTGTAGATGAACCGATGTAGACCGGATGTAAACCTCCTTGCACTTCCTCTTGTACTTGTTGGACTTGTCTAGTACTTGATTAAGTACTTGGTTATGGTCCATCCACACAATGGATTTCATAACAAATTGCCATATATACGTTAATCATATTAGGTAATTCTGTAGCTTTTATTTAAGTAAAATGCGAGAATTTTCTTTTGTACACTATT
The DNA here is from genome assembly GCA_019706035.1 of Raphanus raphanistrum subsp. raphanistrum. Classification (NCBI taxonomy): domain Eukaryota; kingdom Viridiplantae; phylum Streptophyta; class Magnoliopsida; order Brassicales; family Brassicaceae; genus Raphanus; species Raphanus raphanistrum. Next base: position 15,860,062 of record CM033988.1, on the reverse strand, counting down.
TATCAATTTAATAATTACTTTAATAAAAAGTATAATATAAATTAAGATGGAACAACCTATTTTCTAAGAATTCTGAATTTCATTTTAATGGTGACGTGTGACTACAAAACAATATTGTAATGTTTCTCAATTAATATATAAGAGATGTTAAACCATTAATCAATAATTTTTAACATAATATTTTTAACAGTTTTAGTAATTTATTGTCATTTTAAAAGTTCAAAATATAACATATACAAAAAATCTAAATTTTAATTTTATATATAATTTGATTGTTTAATTTTTTTAATAATATAAAATTAAACAAAAAATGACGGAGGAGATATAGATTGTTATCAAATCTTTATTATTAAAATAATTAATTATCATTTATATATTAGTCATATTTAGTAATTTCGTAGCTTTTATTTAAGGAAAGAACATAAAATATTAATTGTACACTTTAATTAATTTTATGATTAGTTTAATGAAAATTATAATATATACTTAATTGGACCAACATATTTTTTAAAGATTATGAATTTCATTCTGGTGATAACACGTGACTACACTTAAACATTGTAATGTTTCTCAATTAATATAAAAGAGATTGATAATATGGAATATTGAGCAGCCTTAATAAAGCTGTGAAGCAATGGCATAGAATTTTGGTTTTCAAGCTATACATACGCATATACTGTTATACACTTGATAGAATCAGCCCTTGGGTCAGATTTTTAGCTGGTTGGTTAAGATTTCACGACTGCCGTATTCAACCAGCAAAAGAGCTCTGGCCAAACAAAGGTGAAACACTTTTGAACAAAAGTTGTAGATTGCAATGTTGGAACTTTGAGACAGTTCATTGCTTAGACGTATTTTTTTGCTTTTTGTTATTGAAAATGGTTGTACCTATAGGAAGCTAAAAGAAATCCAGATTCCAACGAAATGATACATATAACTACACTAAGTGGAGGTGACATATACATCTAGTTCTATGCTTTTGTAAGATGGTTGTTTGATTCATCTGATATTTTTTTTGGCTCCTGCAATCAGCGGACAGAAGAAGAGATGGAAATCCATTGGAAAATGTTGCATTGTTTGCAAAGTAAAATATATGGGCATTATCAAATGTTCTTACTGAGTTTAATGCTTTTATAGTAACTAGAGATTTTTTCCGCGCGTCGCGCGGATTATGTCTTTTAATTTGTTATTTGTTTTTAGTATATTATATGTTTTTTTTCATAATTTATCTTTATATGTTTATAGTTTTCTTTTTTTTTTCTTGTTGTAGATGGAGGATTGTATTATTTTGGAGGTTTTGTGTATGTGACACCATTAAAATTTTAAAATAATTTTATATATTATGATTAACACATCAAAGAATATAGAAATATTTAGGCTTTGTGAAAGATTACAGAAGATTGACTATGAATTTATTGAAAATGTATAAACAAAGATAAATGTATAAAGATAAGATGTAATTATGTGCAAAATTAGATTGACTATGAATTTACAAACAAAGATAAGATGTAATTATGTGCAAAATTAAGGTTACTTGTTTCTCAAATGATAATAACATGACTTCAAGCGTTTACATGCTGAGAACAATGGAAAAACAAAACAGAGATATTTTTCTTAGGAGATCTTCATACACGAACTAACACATAACAACGAAAGTAAAACTGCATATTGGACAACAGATTTCTCTAAAAAGAGGAAACAAAGAAAATCAAAAGCAACCAAATGGGTTCTTCCATCTTCAATCTTCAGAAAAATCACACTTTTTTTTATGTTTTCACTTCTTGTCAGACTCAGAACATGTGGACAACACTATCGTGAATCCTCAACTTTTAGGTATCTGCAACACATTCACATTTCAGCTCTGTTCCATGCATCTCTCTGAAGGACTCGTGGATGGCCCTAGCATTCTAAGGTGATAAACCCAAATCCACGTGAACAACAGTATCTATTTCGAGCAAGATCTATACACAACACACCACAAAAGCTGATTTCTCAAACTGAGTAGAAGGGCAGTAGTAAAATGACACGAATGCAAACTGAAAGTTCATACCAATTTATTCTAAGGTTTACTGTATAGCACTAACCCTGCCTTTTGTCAAGTAAATTTTCACTCAACTTCTACTTCAGAGCAAACACATTAGGTAGGGATCCCAGAAACTTAAGCAGCTTCTAAGCAACTAAGCAAGTGTTCATACCAAAGCAGATGTAGAAGACAACACTTGAACTTTTGCTCAGTCCTAAATGTCAACGGACCTGGTAAATTTTGCAGAGTCAACGGACCTAACATATTACTGTCACAACCAGAAAGTAAGCAATTTTGGAGACATGAGACTAATTTGCAGAATTGGATTGATGAGATAAGAGAATATACCATGGGATTAGCAATGGCCACAACCAAATCTTCAGGGTTGTCTCGCATATTAATTTAATTCTCTCTGTTGGTCTCGCTTCTTCCTCCAGTCAACCATGTTAGTTTTTCAGATGTAAAAGGAAATGTTGTTGTCACATATCATTCTGCTCTAGCTCATGCTGCTAATCAACTTCGAGTATTTGTAACTCAAAGAACGGAAGCCGGAAAATCCAACTACAACACCAAATCCCACTGGTGTTCCAATTTCTGGAGGATATCTAGCTCGAGCCAAACTTGGGGATAAACGCTGTTAAAAATCAGTCAATGGACCATATTAGAGACTTTCTAAATGAACCAAATTTAAACTTTGAAACATCCGTTAGCCAAGAGTTATGACCAGGAAAAATTCTTTTGTCTAATAAGAAGCTACGAAGATTGGAAAGGGTACAAATAACACTATATACACAAGGATGTACATACATGTTGCAGTGAGTGCACAGTTGATGCAACATCTTTCCTGCCGTTCACAACTTCAATTTTCTCCTCCTGAGGAGAGATACGACATCATATGCGGCTAAAAGTCTTCCAGCACCATCACTGGAACCCTACAAATTACAATTAAATTGCCACACAAGTGATGGGCTGACCTTTTCAATAAGAAAGTAAACCTTTACAGTCATCAGTGGCTTTGTTATTATCAGAGATCTTCACAAGGAATCCCTAAAATTCACCACAACCAAAGAAAAAGATCTAGAAAGCTATGTAATCAGGTTAAAAGAAATAAAGAGGGAATATACACCATTGAACGCTTACTCCCAATAATGAACCTTCGACAGGCGCACCGATAGCTTTTCCTATTTATCCAGTGATATGGTTTTGAGATCTTAGACTTATTAGTCTACTACAGAAGATGATATCACTGGACCAAAACAGGAAAAAGAAAAAAACATCTTATTTAGTAACTGATTACCAATATCCTACGACAATATTTTTACAAACTGTAAGATCCTTAGTCTACCAAAATCAAATTACATTATCAAGAGAAAAAAAAAACTACACTGCAAAATTATCTTATCTGCAAAATAAATGCTTGTAACGTGAGACCATAGGCTATGAAATAAACAGAGTACTATCAAGCATCACCAAGAAGAGAGGCCGGAACTAGAGCCACCATGACCAGAATCGCTGGAGTTTCTAGGAGGGACGAGGGCAAAGCAGAGATTACCTCCTCCGGATCTGAAAGACCAGACATGATAGACGTTGCCGACCTTAAACGTGTTGGTGGACACAACTTGGTTCCAACCATCAACAAAGACGTAGTTCACGTTTCCACCCATCTTCCACTTCCTTAGATCAACCACATGCTTCTTTAACAGAGGATCCACCAAAACAACACTTAGTCCTTCCGTACGATTCTTGAGTACCGACTGTTCGTATATAACTCTGCTCTCCTCCTTTGATAGAAAGTCTGAATTAACCACTTGGTTTGAAGGCAATGAGAGACGTGACTGGACTTTGTCGATATCACTCTTGTACAGCTTCTTTGCTAAGACCAGCTTTGGATCGTATCCGTTGATCTCTTCGAGCCACTCCGGGATCGAGGCGATTCTGCGTTTCTTGAGGTTTCTCTCTTCTTCTTCTTCTTCTTGGCAGAAGTTAATAGGACGACGTTTCTTGCACTCGTTGAAGACGGAAGAAAGAGGAGTCAAATTAGGGTTTTGGATTAGTTCTCGCTCTTGTGTGGATATTGAACACGAACCCACCTCAAAACGACCAAAGATTTTGCGTTTCTTGAGACTCATCTCTTCTTTGTTACCCTCCGCGCAAGTAACTGAACTCTGTTTATCGATCACACACGTTATCGTACATTGTGTTGACATCGAAGATGATCGACGAAAGAGACAGCTTCTCTTCTTTCTTGGGAAATTGACAAAGATTCTGGCTTTTTCTTCTTCGCCAATCTGGGACTCTACTTTTTGGTACTCCGACATGGCGGCGGCGACATCCGCCAACAAATGCAACTTCCACCATTCACTCGGCGGTGACGAAACCCTAGGACTAACAAGCTTGTTCATCTTCGTCGATGGTTCTTTGTTGATTGGGAGCGTAAGTAGATTCGTATCAAGAGAGGAACGAAGTTGCGTTGTGCGCAAGAAAATCGAACAAGAAAGATGAATGGAGAGCTTTTGAGTTTTGAACGAGAGCGAAAGAGAATGAATGAATGAATGGTGTGAAGTAATAAAGTAAAAGAAGGATGTGGACTTTTATTGTATTTGATAGATATATGACATCATCATCAGGTCTCTCCAAATTTTTTGTCAACCGTTGTCGTTTTAGATTTTCCTTTTCTCAAGATTTTTTGTTTTTGCTAAGTACGTTACTATCATTAGAAATGATTTTTTCTGAAGATTTTAGTATTAGTAATAAAATTACATTTTGAAATTGTTAGGAAAAAAATTAAATACTTTCGATTTAAAATAAAAAAATAGTACAGATTTATCAATTATTAGTTTTCTAAATATGATCGGAAACGACCTGATTAAAAATAATTCGGTTTATAATGTTTCCTCTTTTTAGAAAAAGAATGAAAAATCATGTTTGATTTTCTTAAAACCAACATTTATTTCTTTTATGTCACGTATTTGATTCGTAATCATGTAGTGTCAGGATTGGAGAGATTAGAATCTCATGGGGTAATTGAGGTAACAAGGTGAAAAACATTATAAGTATTTATGTATGAATTAGGATTAGATCCGCTCAATGGGTGAATGAACAAATGAAAAAATATTATAAAGCTATCTTAAATTTTAGTAAACATTTAAAATTATTTAGTTTATTTTCAATTTAAAAATTAATTTTCACTTATTTGTTTTGTTAAAAATCAAAGGCTTGTTTAATCAATAATTGTTTTTGATTAAGTAACTATTTCATATTTTTCAATTTTTATTTTTTATTATAATAATAAGTAGCTTATTCTAAAAATTTATGGAGGATTTCTATCTTGTACATTTGTTTTTCAGTCCACTATTAACATTCTTTTCTTTTATACATTCTCTTAATGCAAAAAGATGAATCTGCACTATAATTTTTAATTAATTTGATAGCCTAACACGTTACTATTTAATATATATACAACATTGTTTTCTTTTATACATTTTTAATGCAAAAGATGAATTCAACATTCTTTTCTTTTATACATTTTCTTAATCGTTTTATATGCAATTATGCATGCAAATATATGCAACTAGGGCCGACCCGTCCTACGGACGGAATGTAAATTTTAAATAATTATACTATAGGTTTAATATATATATTCTTATATATGAAACTTTACAAACATGTTATTGTACGCGGTGACTATATATATATTACCGTTTGTGTAGAGTTATGTATTAATTTGAATCAATGAGTAGATCGTAGGAAAAAATCTTAGGGGTTTCTTACTCATTTTTATATTTTTCTGTATATACTATGTATTAAATCTTAATAATGAGTATAAATTAATATACATTTCTTTACATCACAATATGTGAAGAATACATTTTAACCTAACCATATTATGGATGTACAATTTTGTTATTTGTTTTTTTTAACTATCACTACTATATTTATGTATATCTAATTATGTTAGAATAATTAATACTATATTGATTATATTTTATGAGGCTATGTGATGTATATAATTATATTACTGTATATTTTCACTGAGTGTCTTTTATATTTGTTAAATGATATTGTTTTATATTTATTTCAGGTTCAGTAGTTTGGTTATATATACTGTATATTCTTTGTTATTCATTCTATCCGTGATTTTTTGATAATTATTAGAAGATTGAGCATCAAAGTAATTTTAGCACGAAGGGTATGGAAGCAACCGTTTTTTGTCGTTCATATGGATGTGGAGTTATCAGGTTGGTTTAGAGAGTCTATATGAGTTTGTTTAGTTACTGATAAAAAAAATAGTTATGATTGTTTGAATGGAGCATTGTTCATTTTTTATTTTAGCCGAGTAATTATTTTAGTTTGTTTGTCTTATGTTAGTCATCTATTATCATGTCAGATCTTATGTGTTCCTTGTATGATTGTTGTATAGTGTCGTATTCTTTTGCACTATAATTTTTTTTTTGAAAACACGATACAAATATTTAATTTAAACTTATTTAGATTATGGGATTATGCTAGACTTTTTTTCTTTTACTTTGAATTCATTTTTTAAAAAATTTCGACACATATCTGGTCACAATACTCTACATCTACTCCTTAAATTAGGTAAACATTTTTTCTATGTATATATCATATTAGTAATAATAGGTGTCACATATGCTTTTTAATGTTGTTGGGGTGGTATATAATCATTTTTTTGTATTCCTAAAAGTTTCAAATAGCATGGTAGTTTGTTTACTTCAACCCTGTGAAACGATTCTTTGATGCGTCTCCACTATTGGTCAACTTTCGTTTTAATTAGTTTTTTTTTTTTTTTTGATTACGCGTTTTAATTAGTTTCCATCCAAGTATACCGTACCAAAGCATGCTTTACTGATCTCGGGCTTGCCTTTGCATAATATTTTTATGACATATAGCCATATAGGTAAATGTTATTGTCGTATGAACCAACCATTGTTGCTTGCAGATTTTGGAACCTTAAGTTTATGTTGTTGTTTGGAAAATACCCTTGCATGCTTTTGACGTAGTGGACCGTAGGTTTTTCATTTGATACTCTTAATTAGGCAAATATTTTAATATTCAGTTTCTCCACGAAAGTTGTTCCATTCCAATTAATTTGCCAACGTTAGTTTTAGGACACATCATTTCAGTCATAGCATTTTTTGTTTAATTCATTTATCTAAATATAATTTCTATAGTTTGTATATGTATGTTCATATGCTCTTGCTGGTTAGTTACAATAATTCGGATTTGTATGATTGTATCTATTTACATTATAATATTCTCAAACTGTACGCTAAGTTTTAGAAAAGTTTTAACTCCCAATTCCATGGCTTGCGGTAATAGTACACGATCACACGGCTATCAATGAAAAATAACTTTATATTACAGTCACCTCTCAGGTTTAAGTGTTTAACCAACGTATTTATTAAAAAAGTTACAGATACTCCAACATCGTCTCATGTACTTGAACCTGTAGGACAGTAACGACATCAGATAAATATAAGACAAATCGGTCTAAAGATATTAGGTATGGCTAAGCTTAGTACAAAAGTATTCTTACTTTTCCTTTTGCAGCCAATTGAATGACAGCCTGATGGATTTTTGTGAATTTCCTAAGTTGTTCACATCTCCATCAATAAAAGGTAAATTAAAGACAAAACAAAACATATGTAGCAGAAAGATTCTTCTCCCATCCAACTCTAACTTGCTTATTTGCTTCTTCTCCCATCCAACATACCGTTACTCACCTCCAACAACCATCTCTATAACAATTCCACCTTAAAGAGAAATTTTCAAATGTTAATATACACTTTAATGATGATGAACAGAGAAGTTTGCTTTCGAGAAAAGAACATACATTTAAGCAAGTTGTGATACGGACTAACTAATGAGCTCTGAACTTTTCTTAAACACCCCACCAAGTCTTGTCCTATACTGCAGTCATATTGAGTTCACCATAACCATCAAGGCATCAAAACATGTCTTTCAAATAACTAATCATATAAAAACCACCAAAAAATGTCCTTTAATAACTTCTAAAATAGAATATGAAAGGCAATAAGGAGTTGATGTATGTTTATTACCTCTGAGGCTTTGTAATATATGAGAATCTGATGGTTTTTTGCATCTGCATAGAAAAGAAAACATTTACTTTTAAGAGATCCGAAACAGCATATAAGTAACAAAAAGAACCATCAAGCAAATAACTTTCGGCAAACAAAAAGACCAGAAGCAACCTGTAACGGAGTCTTAGTGACTTAATCAAAAACTTATATCAATTGTGTTTTATATAGATTTGAATCACTTGCATTACTGAACAATAAAACATAATCTAGCTTAAGCGGTAACTTCTTCATCTTTTTAAAAAAGAACATGGGCTCTACATATGCTCTGCACAATCAAGCAAAGGGTTCATAGGCACCTCAATGATGTATCCTTGATGGAGAAGATATCTTTTTAGAAAAAAAATAATTAATGGAAGAAGTACCAAGGAATTGAGTTAGCCCGTCCATGCCTTCCGGGTCTGAGAACGAACCAACACCAACGTTCATGGAAGCAGCACACTGAGAGACAGAAGAGGTAGAAGAATCCTTTATATATGTTTGCATAACTCAAAAGTCAACATGTAAGAAAATTCTCCAAATTATCTGGAACCCAAGTACAACCTTTCACCAAAACCCTAACATCATCCATCTTCATCTCACCGCAAACCCGAGCCGCCGGATTCTTGCAGAGGACCCGAACTAACATTGCCTCGGATCTAACCCTTGTGATGATTCTCCCTGAACCGAGCACAACCCACTTCCAAATCCCATTTTATAAACGCCACCAGGACGTCTCCGAACGGATCTGATGATACAGCGGCGTCGGAGGAGGAATCGGGATGAGGAAGGGAAGTGGAGGCGGAGGGGAATTCGAGAATGCCGGTGAAAGAGATGATGAAAAGAGTGAAGAACATCATGAGTAGAGTCGCGATTGCGTTGAGGTGTCTCATCGGCATGGTGCGGGATTGATTGATTCCTCGATGCCGGAGAGGTGAGTAGAAATCCACAGCCTCGGATTAGCCATAACACGATCTATCAATATGAGATATAAGAGATATGAAGATAAGATGAGATCAATGAGAGAAATACTCACACATATTTATACCAAAATCACAGTCTATCAGATCGAAACAAAGTATTGAAGAGGACGTAGTGGGGGGCGAATCAATGGGAGTAATCACATAGCCTTTACTCAGACCGTTTCAGATGGTGAAAAAATCGCAAACGTCCTTGCCGTCGCAAGAAGTGGATAGACGACCTTCGTCTCTTGTCCGATTAGGGTTAGAGGACGGTCCAGACTCAGACAGCGAACGAAGCCCACAATGGTGATTGAATAAACGATATGGCGCGTTTAGCGCAGGGGGACACGTGTCGAACGCTCAGAGCTCGAATTGTTGCGCTGGCATCTGACGTGTCAACAGAAGAGAAACATCCCTATTTTATAGTAATAGATTATGCATGCAAATGCAATATATACACCCAATATGCAATCTAAATGACTAAAATAAGATAAATTAGATGTTAAAAGTAATAAAAACACTATATATCACATAAATCCATATGAGTGTTTGTTTTCGATTAGTAGTATATAACATTTATGATATATTGATATTTGTAATTGTTTATAATCAAAATAATATGTTATATAAAATACTCATAAGTTATTATTTTTAGTTATATTAACTATTTTATGTGTTTATTGATATACTAAAAAAAATTAGTATGTTTATATTTTTTTGTCAACAGTTAGTATGTTTATTTATATTAACAAATCTATTTTTTCAAAATAAAATATTTTATGTCAAATAAAATTCACTCCTGTTTTAATAAAATAAATTTATTAAATATACACATATGGGCTTGGACCATTGGAAAATGACTATTTTGATTTACCAACTTTTTCATAAAAATGGCCCAATTTAATAACATCAATTAGGTTTGCTAAATAAGCTTTTAAAAATTTGTCTTTTTGTACATTCTATTTTTGAATGTTTTTATAACTTGGTTTCATTGTTTTTGGTTTGTCTAAATAATGTATTTGTTTTAAAATCCCAATTAAATTTTGATCTTTATATTCAACTTTAAAAGAAATATTTATATAATATAATATAATAAAACCCTCAAGTATACTTAAAACTCTAATACTTTACTATTTAATTTACCAAATAAACTAAATAAAACCACAATAAAAAAACGCAATCTCGTAGTTTATAAATGAAGACTAATCACACTAAACAAGACTGATCTACATGATCCACAAAAAAAAATCACATATATGCACCTGTCCCGTTCAGATTTACGGGTAACCACGTGACCCATATTTAATATATATCTATATATTTTTTAAAATTAGATATTTTTTAAAATAATTATTTAATTTAATTTTTCAAGAAAGTATAAAATATATTTATAATTAAAATTTGAAATATATCAATACTATTAAAAAAGAAAAAGTCTTAGGCTCTAACTGGTGACCAAATGAATGAGTGAGAATAGCTAATTCCTCTTTATTCCTTAAACTTGATACCATTTATAAGGAATAAGAATAATTAATTCTTCTTTATTCCTTAAATTTGACACCATTTATAAAGAATATTTTTTTTCAATATTCCTTCTCATTCCTTTTAATTTAAGGAATCAAAGAACAAATATATTCCTTATGAAATCCGGGAAGGAACAATAGAAAACAATATTCCTATTTTTTTTTTGTTCCTTTTCTCGTTGTTCCTATTTTTTTTTTATGGTCACCAGTTAAAATCTTAGAAAATCTACTTATTAAAGGTTACTGCACCCTTTCCCTTTTTTTTGTTTTTTGGACTTCCCCTTTATATTATAACTCATTTTACTTCTAATTTCACGCCTCTAATGTTACCGACTTTCACTCTAACTATAAATTGGTTACACTACCTTATAATTGAACCATTTAAACCAATTCCTATACTATTGTACCAAAACTATATAAAATTATATTAGCCACCAGCTATTGATCTAGCAATAACGTTTCTATAATATTAAACTATATAAACGTGATTATATAATTATACTAAGCGACCAACTATAAACATTACACACTAACAGCCCCATTTTATAAAGATAATTTATAGAATTTTTTATATTTTAAATAGTTTTAAAACAATTAGACCTTACAAATTTATAGTTTTCAATTAACCGAAAATCTGCCAAATAAATTTTAAGTCTCACCAGCTCAACAAGTATAGTTCTTATAAAATACACACACAAAAATAAAACGAGAGAGTGGACATTCGAGTCTTCGAGTCAGGTACGGATCATTTCTTTTTAAGTCTGAGTTTTTCGGATCCTAAACGTTTGAACATAACTAGGTATTTGAAAACTTTTGGTAAGGTTGGTTTTTTCGGGTTTTAGTCAGGTTAGATCCATAATTCAAGTACCTATAATTTTTGGGTAAGTAATGAATCTAGATGGAATCAAATATTCAAAAATCCTAGGGCTGTTCAATATGGGAAAACCGAACCGTACCAAACCGAACCGAACCGAAATAGACAATCTGGTTTGGATTTAGTATATACCATACAAACCGAATGAATGTAATTTTTTAAAAACCGTAGGATTTGGATATGGTTTGGTATATAACCGATAAAACCGAATAAACCAAATAAAGCCGATCAAAAATAGAAACATGTAAATATGTATATATTTTATAACGACGTATAAAAATCATAAGTTAATTTGTTTGCTAATAACTATTACCATATTTTTATAGTAATAAAGAAGTCATGATTTGTAAAATATTTGAAGTATAATTAAATATAATTCATCGCAACCGATGCTTCTTATTTTTTTAGTTTTCTTTTTGATCTTTTTGCTTTATTTTAGCATTGACTAAATTGAAATAAATAGTATAAATTTGATGGACAACAATTAGTAGAAATTCTTCACAACTTTTTTTAATCTATAAATGAACAGAGATTCGTGTTCAATCAAAGAAACATGAATTTGATGAACGCTAAATGTGGAAGAATAGAAAAAGTTTCTTTAGTGCTTCGTACTTCTGTTTTGTTTTTAGCTTTTTACTTTTATTCAAAATTTTGAGCTTTGATTTTAATTCTAAATTTGATTATTTTATTAGATGGTATGAGCATTTTTATTTTTTTTGTTCTTTTATTTAAACATATAATATTTTTTAATAAATGACTGTGTTGACAACATGACTCTAAAATTCATATAATATGGTCACAAAATAAAGAATTATGTTTTTTGGTATAAAACCGAATAAACCGAAAACCGACAGTATATAAACCGAACCGAACCGAAGTAAATATGGATTTAAAATGGTAGTTTTATTTTACTAACCGAAATATCAAAAAACCGAAAAAACCGAACCGAAACCAATATCCGGATTGAACACGCCTAAAAAATCCAAACAAATACAGAAACATGAAAATACTTGAAATCCATGAGAACATCTAATCGGGGACCGACAAACTGGAAAAACGACTATTGCTATCGATACCATATTAAACCAAAAGCAAATAAACTCAAGGGCCACCTCTGAAAGTGAAACATTGTATTGTGTCTATTTATTAACTATTAAAGGGTCTAAATTTTTTTTTTGCCCAAGAGCCCTTTGATCTATGAACCGGTCCTGAATCTAGTTTTTAGTTATTTTCTAAAAATGAGATTTTTAAAAATATATGCTCTTTTACGAAAATAAACTTTAAATTTTTTTTTAAAATATCTTGTATAGGTTGGCGAGTACTGCTAATCAAATTTCCCCGGTCCACACCCACCCCACATAAAACATAAAACGAGTAAACTCTTTTTGAGATTTGTATTTGTCACATTCTTTTTATCAGAGTAAAACAATCAATTTAAGTTAACAAGCAAATCATATACTACTATTTTGCGTGTATTGATTTGTGGAGATATTTCGGTTTCTAATAAGAATGGGATATTAATGTGAACATTGAGAAACTAAAAGGGGCGATAGATAGGACTAGGATAACAAAAAAAAAACAGCCCTCAGCCTCAGCCCTCACCCTCTCTCTAGTTTATTACTCTTGGAGTTAAAATACTTTATCTCTGTGGTGTTCGAATCTGTCGCTTACTAAAAATAAAACAGTCAAATACATTAAAAAAAAAATATCTGTTATGAATATTATGTTTATGGATGTCCAGCCCATTAGATATTTACTTGTAATATTGGCCCGTTTATGGCCCATTGTATTTAGGCCCATGTCGCCATGTATTTCCAATATAAGGAACACTTTCACAACACGTTATCAGCACGAGAGCTCTGACAAAACCCTGAATGAATTTCGAAACCCCTTTTCCCAGCAACCACCATAAACCCTAGAAATCAGACGAAACTTCAAAACACCGTATCTCCTCAACCCGACGGATCCAGACGACGAGCCACCTATCAAATTCAAGATCTCGACGAGACGAATCCAACGCCGTCGACCTCATCGCAATCCGATACCGTACGCGTTCTCACGAGCTATTACAAGAACCGCCGTCAACTTGATTCAAAACCCTAATTCGGACGCAACTTCAAATCGACGTATCTCTCAAACCATAAGGAGTTAGCCGACGTTCCATATATCAAATTGAAGCTCTCGACGAGAAGAATCCAGCTCCGCAAACTTCGTCTCAATCCGACTTCAGACGCGTTCTCCACCTCCGTTTCAATCCGCGTTGACAATTTCCTTTTTACTAAAGGAAACCCTAGCTGTCTTTCCATTCTCATCCGACCAGCACACATACTGACCATCCGACGAATTGATCAGCACCCGATAAGCCACCAGACGATCCGACAGTTCATCCAACAGCCGGTAGAGGTTCCGGACGATCCGATCAGCCCGTTCCTTGCTCGCGATAGATGTTCAAGCCGTTCGCGGTTTTCCTCTCCTCTCTCTAGGTGGTCCAGTTTCAGATTCTCTCCAATCTAAAGGTAAATAAAATCTGAAACATCCTTTGGAACCATATCAAAACGAATTTGGTTGTTTGTTAAAGGATTGAACATTAAAATTTGATGAACCTAAAAACCTAGGACAATTGAATCCCTAAATAAATTTGAGGAATTAGGATTTGGTTTAGTTCTCCCATTAAGTTGCTAGATCAAACGGTCATTAAGTTGTTAGAAGCACAAATATTCCTTATTCAATAAGAGATTGATTAAATCAATTAAAACCAAAACACTAAGTGTTCTTGAATCTCGAAAACATCATTGATCTGAATGATCAAATCGATTTTAAACTTTGAAGTTGATCATCTCCTAAAACATAATTATGATCGATTTATTATAAACCCTAAAAACTTACTATAAAAAAAAAAAACTTTATATTTTCAGAATATTTCTAGAAAATGAAACTTTCTATTTTTAGAAACTTACTATAAAAGGAAACTTTCTATTTTCTGAAACTTACTATAAAATGAAACTTTCTATTTTCTGAAACTTACTATAAAAAGAAACTTTCTATTTTTAGAAACTTACTATAAAAGGAAACTTTCTATTTTTAGAAAGTTACTATAAAAGGAAACTTTCTATTTTCAGAAAATTTATATTTTCAGAAACGTTCTATGAAAGGAAAAACTTTATATTTTAGACATATATCTAAGCCGTGTGACTTGTTTATTAGGAAATCATTAACTCGATTGTTTGCTTGATCACACGATTCATATGATTGATTTTCTTATAAAGATTGAGTGATATATAATATGAGATGTCGAAAATCAACTTGGATTATGCTGTCCTAAATCTCTAAAGAGATAATCATTTAAAATGTGCACTGGATACCGAGGTTATCCTAAAGTCAAAAGGACTTGGTGAATGAATCACATAAGGCGATATTGCCAAACGAGAAAGATTGATACATGGCAGTATTAGTTATTAGCCACCATCTAAATGAGAGTCTAAAGAAATCAGTACCCCAGTAAAGAAAATCCACTAGAACTTTGGACCGCCTTACAGCGGAGATATGATCACCATAAAACGGTGCTATTACCAAAAGATAAAATTTGAGTGGAAGAACCTGAGATTTCAATACTATAAGTCTGTGGATGAATACAACTCGGTTCTGTTTAAGATAGTTTCAATGTTGAAACAATGTGGTGAAGAAGTAACTGAACAAGACTTTCTCTAATGTGTTACTGCAACAGCAGTATAGAGAAAGAGGTTTCACCACCTATACTGATTTGATATCCTGTTTACTATTGGCTGAGACCAATAATGAGTTATTAATGAGAAACAGTGAGATGAGACCTCCCGGTACAAAATCATTACCCGACATTTCTAGGCTGACTTTAGAGCCTAAGAAAGAAAGTAATCTCGTCCAGCACAACAACCATTCCGGCCCTAGCCGTGGGAAATGTTATGGACGAGGTCGTGACACATTTAAGACACATGGGCGAGGACGAGGCCGCAGTACCACACCCGGCCTTAGCTGTGGTCGAGGTCGAGGTCGAAGTGTGTCTTTTAAACCTTAAATAAAATCTTATTTGTGTCACAAATGTGGTATGGGTAATCACTGGGCAAATAATTGCCAAACTCCAAAGCACTTGTATGAGCTTTACATAGAGAGTTTGAAGAAAAATCCGGAAGCCAACATGGCTTACCGAGATGGTGAAGATGACATGGATCATGACCATACTGATCAAATAGAGTATGAAACTCATGAAAAAGAAAATGATCAGATGGATTATGAGACTTCAGATGCCTTGAAAAAAAAAAAATCTCGACATCAAAACTCTATGATATAGATAAGAGTATATATGAGTTTATAAATAAGAGTATAGTCACTCGGCCAAGGCATTATATACACCCAATAAAAGACCCATTGAGTTATAAAGATTTAAAAATGAATGGTTTCCGCATTGAACCAATGGGCAAATGAAACAAAAGTTCCTTCAGATATATGAGATCAGAAAAATTGCCCAAGACCATAGAAAATGGTCGAGACTATACCTGCATTCTCTACTGATCTAGACTATGCCAAGGATCAGTATGATAAAGGCACAGGGCCTAGGTAACCAGATTGGTTGACCTACGAAATTAAACACTTTATGGCATGACCGGATTAGCCATCCTAGTCCAAACTTGATGCAAAATTTAATATTACAAAGGCACAAAGAGTTATCCCATAGAAATCTCACGTTGTGAAACATGTACACAAGGGAAACTCATGAGGCTCAATTGTCCCAAGCATCACGAAATGGCATAATGGTTTAGTGTCCTTACACAAACAAATTTATAGCATGTTCATGAGGGGGAGAATACACACCCCGTGTGGTCCATGACCATACTATAAAAACATGAACATGATAGCCAAACAGAATATGATAGCCTGGCCAAACAGGCCATAAGATATAAGAGCTTGGTCGAACAGACCATAACCTATAAGGTTCAGACTTTCAAAGTCTATAAGCTTGGAGACATTATGGATTTACATGTATGAAAGATAAGATGCATCAGGCCATATAAAGTGAGCATAGATATTCCCATCTAATAATTATAAAGGGTCATGATCCAGACATAGACCATCCTAAGAGATTATGTATAGACCACCACAATAATATGTGCCGTCTAGGATGGAACCTCATAAAAAGATGAGATAAGATTGGGAATATATGTTGGATATGAGAATGCTTTCTCCCACGATTTTATAAGAAACCTTGAGCCAAATATGGGTGATCAGATTAAGGCCAGGTTTACGGATTGCATGATTAAATCCGACTATCCAACATCAGGGGGAGAAAGAAATAAGCTGGTACAAGTATAAAGAAATGGAATGGTATTAACCATCCTTGTCTTGGCAAGATCCTCGGACCAGAGAATATGATTTAAGACGTCCAAAGAAAGATCATACAAAGCTAGCTAAAAGAATGCCAGACAGATTAGACCCGAAAAAAAAGAAAAAGAATGACTAAGTCATACCAGCTTAAGCACCACGAAATTAATGTCCTAGAAGAGACATAATCAAGTTGCTATAGAGTCTAAAGATAGACCAATATGTTCCATAAGATAAGGAACCTCGGAAATAAAAAGAAAGGTGCAAATAAATGACATATCCGAGGTCATAAGGGAAACCAGACCAGACATTTAGATAAGGCTGCGCAGCTGAACATCTAAGATACCAGACCATGTAGTTTGGGACGCCAAACTGCAAGGTAATAAAGGTTCTTAGTAAGAATGAAATCTCCAATCGATTAGTTCATGTCTGGAACACAATGGAACACTATAAAAGAAGTGTCGACACATACATACACAAAAGATAAAGATGCATAAGAAAATAGCACTTGAGTTTAAAAGATATAAGCGAGGATCAGAACCCACGAGAATACAAGAATGCATTCATAGACTAAAAGAAACTGTGGGGGTTTAAGAAAGATTCAAAGAATCTATAAAAGAGATGGGTGTATTGGCCATATTTAGAAACACCATCTGATAAGATAAAACCAGTGAAAAATGGGTCCTGTGTGGGAAAGGAAAAGAAATCGTGAGACATGGACTAAGGTGTTCATATTCCTATTTAAAGCATTCAAGGAATGACTTGATTACACAAGGATACTCACAGAGACCAAGGAACAGATTATAAGGAGATATACTCCTATGTGGTGGATGCTACTACAAATCCGAAAGTGATAAAGGTCTGGATATAAGAAAAGAGAAATGTAGTAAGCAGCATGATTGATCACTGGATAAAGAAATGATAAAAGTATCAGAAAGATGAGAAAAGAAATTCTCATAGAATAGTTTTGTTCCTAAGCTATTCATGGACTGAAACGAAAGGCAGATGCATATAAAGCATATAATGCATGTAAAGGATAAGACTAAGTAATACTTAGTGAAAGGAGTTCTACAAGAACGTCCCTGAACAGTCCATGCATATATTATGAAGGAAATTCCTTGTGTTCATACTTAAAGAAATGATGATTAGATCGACTGATTCTTGGACAGGCTATGATAAGAATACAATGATCTATAGTGGAGATGATAGCCATGAATATATATTGAGATCTATGATCCAAAGTACCGAGAATAGAATGTGATATGGTCAAAAGAGAATAAGAGGATGAATCCATCAGATTCACGACCAAAGATCCATATCAACTAGGATCACGTCCGACCTAGTTCGATCTTGTTCCGACTAAACTGGTTCCAGTAACCACTATATTCAGATCGTGGTATGGCTATGGATAAGGCATGTGTCCTTGGTCCAGGAAAGACTTTATGTAAGTACTTTTAAGGCTTATGCACATCCGACCAAAGTGCAATGTATTGGTATGATTGGCGCCTTGATGTGGAAAAGCCATACTAGGTCGGATAAGTTTTATGGATATGTTCAGACCATAAGACATTGATACTAAAGCCATACACGACCCCCTGCTATAAGTGTCATTGACACCTTTACTTAGACAAGTTTGGCATGTCGGAACATGAGACAATATGGGACATGATCAATATATCCTAAGTTACCTTCTAATGAATTAAAAGTTTGAGATTGATTTATACTAACCAAACCCAAAAGAAAAGGGATTGTTTGGTTTTAATAAATGTTACAGGTTTATACAAGGTCTCAAACAGGTTATACACATTTGGAGAATGATGAAGAAGCACAAAGTACTACAAGTTCAGTCATGAGAAATGTTAGCCGACTTCTTCATCATGTCTACACCAACTACACATCTATGAAGTCTACCTATCCGTTTGGGACATGGCAACAGAAGGACCAGTTCAAGACTTGGCGCCCATGAAGCTAAACCATAAAAGTGTCCATGCGCCAGACTTGAAGAACGGAGGTCCAGAACAGGGGGAGTAGTGTGTGTTGTACTCTTTTTCCTTCACTTCGGTTTTGTCCCACTGGGTTTTCCGAGTAAGGTTTTAATGAGGCAACATTAAGCACACTACAAGCTCTATATGGTTCTGGCATCCAAGGGGGAGTGTTATGAATATTATGTTTATGGATGTCCAGCCCATTAGATATTTACTTGTAATATTGGCCCGTTTATGGCCCATTGTATTTAGGCCCATGTCGCCATGTATTTCCAATATAAGGAACACTTTCACAACAATATCCGTTTTCCAGATTTCATTTTTCTCTTCTCTTCTCTTCTACCACCGCCTCATTGCTATCTTCTTCTACCTCCCTCCTCCGTTGGATCTTTGTTCGTCAAATGATTGGCTTCTCGCCGATTCGATTCTCGCGCCTCCTCCTCCTCCTTCTTCTTAATCATCTCTAAGGTACAACAGAAACTCCCCTCTCGTTTTGATGCCAAACAAATTATATCGAAGGTTTTTAGAATCAATAGAAGAAGCCAATCTTCTATTTTGTTTCTGGATTCAGCCTTACATGATTGTGGAAGGAATCAAAAAGCTTATTTTATTTATCCATAGTTAAAATTGAATATTGGCTTTCTAGTAGTAGTAGCTCAGATTTGGTGTGTTTTTTTTCTTGAACAGAGTTAGTTAATAGAGTGAAAGATGGATGAAAGCTCAGTCGGTGATGTGAGTAGCAGCATCAACGAAGCCGAAGCTGCTCATATCCAATTCAAAAATGGTCAGCAATCTCTTAAACCGGACGAAATCCAGGAAACCAAACAAGTACAGGCTGAGGTTCAGCCCAGTTCTCCTGACAGCTCCTTTGGCGTGATAGCTGATTTTTTAGACGGTAAGAATGTGAACGAGACAGAGAATGAACCGTGTTCTAGCCGCCAGAACGCTAATGATGCTGGCGGCGACGACGTGGTTGAGGAGTTGACTGTTAAAACCTGCGAAGGATCGAGCGTGGCTATAGTTGGTAGTTCAAGTAGTAGAGGAGCTAGGTTAGAGATCAATCGAAGTCAGCTTCTGCATCGTGAAGGTGAGAAAGGAATAACAAGTATCTTGAGAAATGCAGGCAAGTCTTCCACTGGAGAACAAGTTAGTGTTGAACCGGTTGAGGCATTGGCCCATGGAGGAGGCATCAAGACTAAGATGTTGTCCCAGTCTGGTTTCTCTCAGTTTTTTGTTAAGAAAACTTTGAAGGGAAAGGGAGTCACTTTCAGAGGACCGCTAATTAATAGATCTAAAGCTAGTAATGTGGATCAACAATCTGTAGCTAGCCCTTTGGTAACGTCGAAGAATACTCCAGCAAAGGTTTCGGGCAGCACTCCTTTGGCGGTGGAGGCTTTTGGTGTTTTCTCTTTGAAAGGCGGTAGTCCATCTTCTTGTACTAACCCTTCAGACAGTGGTTGTGGAGGTGAAGGTTTAAGTCTGAGAGATTGGTTAAAGGCAGAGCGTCAGGAAGTTAATAAAGCTGAAGGTTTGCGTATCTTTAGGCAGATAGTGGAGCATGTGGATGATTCTCATTCCCAAAGAGTTGTTTTATATGACCTACGGCCATCTTTGTTTAAAATTCTCAAGGAAAACGAGGTCAAGTATGTTGGTTCAGGTTTTCAGCGGGAATCTTCTGACAAAACTTTAAGTCAACTCGAGAAACCTCTGGTTAGAAGGAGGTTAGGAGATACAGGATTTGCTTCTAGTCCCGGCGTCCCTGCAAAGAAGCAGAAGTCAAGTGGACCAAGCTCTAGACAGTGGCCTATGTTTCAACGAGCCGGGAACGTCAACATCCAAACTGAAAATGATATTGGCGCAACACAGGAGCTTCGTCTAAGGTCGAGTCAACCTCAGTGTAGTCCATCTGCCCGTTCTTTTACGTCAATGAGTGAGCAGTTGGAGGTGAAATGGTATGCAAGTCCTGAGGAGCTCAGGGACGAGACTTGTTCAGTCTCTTCAAACATCTATAGTTTGGGTATCCTTCTTTTCGAGGTATGGGGAAGTTTTTCTTAATTTCAGTTGAGGGATGGTAATTTTTGTTATAGCTTTTTGCCTGCAATTGTAAATATTTTTCCTTCATGGATTGAAATGTGAAACCGCATTGCCCCTTGCTTTGACATACTGGTATAAGTTTTTCATGGGATAATGCTTTCTATAAGTGGGGCCGTAGCATGAGTGGGTCATGTTGGGTATCTCTCAAATCTTATTCTATTTGCCAAAAGTAAAGTTTCATGTATGCGTGTTACAGCTCCATTTTGACTTTGATTCATTTTTCATGTTAACGACATTGTGTCCTGTATAACAAGTGCAGAACTATGTATTATCGCTGTTTTAGATAGTGTTGCATGTTTTTCATGTTCCTTTATCAGTGCAGTTTCTAGTCGACATTATAGTTGACTTCTAAGCTCTTAGGTTGATGCTTTGATTCGACTGTTCCTTGGTCAAACGGATGGTTCTAGTTGAAATTCTAATATGGTTTTTTTTCGTCAGCTGCTCAGTCAATTTCAAAGCGAAAGAGCTCGTGAGGCTGCAATGTCTGATATCCGTCACCGGATTCTTCCTCCCAAGTTTCTGTCAGAGAATCCAAAGGAAGCTGGGTTCTGTCTCTGGTTACTTCATCCAGAGCCTTCATGCCGACCATCAACCAGGCAATGCAAATTCTTTCGCTGCATTAATTTTCAAGTAATAGAAAAACATGTTATTGAACTTTAGTATGTTTGACTCTGTTAGAAGGTTAAGGTCATATTCCCAACTGGGGTTACTGGAATATAGTCTTGTTATGAAATGTAAATGTGCACCAAACGTGGAGTTGTTCGCCTGTCTATAAACACAGGAAGATTGTCTCGTTAACAGTTTCATATAGGATTATTTTGGTTATACTCAGAATAATATAGTCCTTGTATACGAGCTCCCCTTGTGTCTTGATATGCTCATTCCTGTTATTTTGAATTGATTCTATATCATGAGTTGGATTAGTTTCTAAACTTTTGTAAATTCGATGTTGCTCTGTATCAGGGATATCTTGCAGTCTGAAGTGGTTAATGGAATTCCAGATTTATATGCTGAAGGCTTGTCGTTAGCTATTGAACAAGAGGACACAGAATCTGAACTGTTACAGCATTTCCTCGTTTTGTCGCAAGAGCAAAGGCAGAAGCATGCTGGAAAGTTGATGGAAGAAATTGTGTCCTTAGAAGCAGATATTGAAGAAATTGTGAAGAGACGTTGTGCCATAAGTCCTGTGTCTGTGGGAGAAGCTTCTAGCTCATCGCTTGCTTCAAGTGTACCTGAAAAGAGACTGGTCACCAACATTAAACAACTTGAAAGCGCTTATTTCGGAGCAAGGATAGATGTACATCTCCCTGAAGCACGTTATAGGTTACGCCCGGATAGAGATCTGCTAAGAAATCGTGATGAGAGTGTTATATCAGAACATGAAAATAGTGAGACGTGGAGCTCAGATGATCGTGTTGGAGCGTTCTTTGATGGACTGTGCAAATATGCTCGATATAGCAAGTTTGAAACTCGAGGTGTTCTGAGGACCGGGGAGTTGAACAACACTTCAAATGTGATTTGTTCTCTGGGGTTTGATCGGGACGAAGATTACTTTGCTACGGCTGGTGTTTCAAAGAAAATCAAGATATTTGAGTTCAATTCCCTATTTAACGAATCTGTGGACATCCATTATCCAGCCGTGGAAATGTCAAATAGATCAAAGCTTAGCGGCGTTTGCTGGAACAACTATATCAGGAACTACTTAGCATCCTCTGATTATGATGGTATCATCAAGGTAATCTGAACCGTTAATTTGTTGTTTTGGATTTATTATCACTTGATTTTCCTTTCGTCTAATGAATTCAAGTGTATTATGATGGATCCAGTTATGGGATGTGACAACAGGACAGGCCATTTCACATTTCATAGAGCACGAGAAGCGGGCCTGGTCTGTTGATTTCTCTGAAGCGTGTCCGACAAAATTAGCCAGTGGAAGCGATGATTGTTCTGTGAAGCTGTGGAACATCAATGAGGCATGCTCTTCTTTACCTCTACATGCATAGGCACACCATACTGCATATTTATAAATGAACAAACAGCACTTGGGGTTACTCTGTTAATGTTGTTACATCCATCTGTTCAGCTCTGTAGCTAATACGCAATCTTCTTGCTTGAATGTGCAGAGGAATTGCTTAGGAACGATCAGGAACATTGCAAACGTCTGTTGTGTGCAATTTTCTCCACAGTCGTCTCATCTGCTAGCCTTTGGATCATCAGATTTCAGAACATACTGCTACGATACACGGAACTTGAGAACTCCTTGGTGCATACTGTCAGGACACAACAAAGCAGTTAGCTATGCCAAATTCTTGGATAGTGAAACCCTTGTCACAGCGTCAACTGATAACACGTTAAAGCTTTGGGATCTTAAGAAAACTACTCACGGTGGCCTCTCCACAAATGCTTGCAGCTTAACTTTTGGTGGGCATACGAACGAGAAGGTAGCCAATGCTGACACTTTGTTAATCCTTATAACGTTCCTTTTTGTTCTTTGTGTTTGATTTGTCATCTTCGTGTCTGTTTTCAGAACTTTGTTGGGTTGTCTACTGCCGATGGATATATAGCTTGTGGCTCAGAGACAAATGAGGTATGACCAAATAACATTGAGATCTCTACGGAACTTTTTGTTCCAAATCTCCCTCTCTATATGATAGCTTAATTCATCAAATTAATCATTTGCTCCAGCTTTTTACTCACTCTGTTTAAATTACGGAATGGAGGAACTAATCTGTTGCTAGTGACATTAGTAAAATTAATTTCATATTTTATCTGTTTAGTGATCCCTCTGACTAAAACAAACGGTGGTACTTGTTTTTTTCATTGCGAAGGTTTATGCATATCACCGCTCTCTTCCAATGCCCATTACCGCGTACAAGTTTGGTTCGATTGATCCTATAACAGGAAAGGAGATTGAGGAAGACAACAACCTATTTGTTTCAAGCGTTTGCTGGAGAAAAAGATCAAATATGGTTGTTTCAGCTAGCTCAAATGGGTCTATCAAAGTTCTACAGCTGGTTTGAAATCATCACATCCAGAAGAAGCCTATGTATATCTTCTTTTCACCTGGAGTTCCCCCTTGGTTTTAGGGTAAAAACAAAGAACCATCAACACAAGACACAGACGAAACAATCATACTACCGAGGTTGTGGAGAAGGTTGAGATGATGAACAAAGCTTTCAACACAGAAGAGATATGCTCAGTAACTCAGTCTTATGTACAGTGTTGGTTAGTAGCTGCGGTTTGGGTAGTAATACAGGTAAGGAGGATACGTAGTAAGAGGTAAGACCTTTTTCTTGGTGGTGTTCTAAGTTTTTATTTATTTATTTATTTGCCCCTCCTATAGTTATGATACCAGATCTCACGTTTGTCATGTAAAGTTGCCTTCCTTTAGAGTACTAGACCACCATACTCTTTTGTTTTTGATGTGTATATACATAGATGATATGAGCTTTTATCCTAAAGATGAATCTCATCCACCACTAAACTAAAAGATCTGCTGTCAAAAAAGAAAAAACTAAAAGATCTTCAAAATTATTATTTTTGATTCTGAAAACCCCTTTTTTTTCGTAATCGTCTTTTCTTCTGGTTTTTGCTCAGTTTCATTACACCTCGTGTTACTGACAAAAGTACAAGACTCAGTAAGGGTAAGTAAATACATACAAATTTTGTTTCTGTTTTAAGGTCTGTTGCTCACTTAAAAGCTGCTCCATCTTCTTGGTTATGATCTTCTCTTTGGTATCGATAAATTATTTACTCTCTGCAACACAGATAAAAACAACACAAAATGAATCAAAAATGGAAAATCCAGACTTTCTATTATAAAATTAGAGTGCCATGGTTCATAAATAGCTACTGTCAGATAGGAGACTTTTTCTCTCTCTAAGTCCAAATCCTCTAGCCTCTCTCTAAAACCTTGTCTCTTCCGTTGGCTCCGGCGTCGGCGTCGGAGGCTCCTTTCTCTCCTTCCTCCTCGTTTGTCTCTTACTAGTCCTCTTATTTCCAGGCCTTGTCAATATGCTACTCCCTCTGGTGGTTCTGGTCTCTCCGCTCCTCCGTCGGCCTGCTCATGAGGGTCTTCGGGTTGAGGAAGATGTTTGTCTCTGGAGTGAAGGTGAGGCGAGTCTCCTGGTCTTCAGAGGTTAGTCGGCTTTTGGAGTTGAGCCTTGCCAGGTTCATTTTTCATTTTTAGATCTCCGGCGAGTCTGCGATAGGCGGCGCGTGACCTTGGGTAGCAGCTCCTCCACTCCGGATCTGTTCTTCAACGTATCATCTTCTATCTCCGGCAGAGTGGGGCGGTGGCGCGTGAATGTTACTTTCGCTTGGCGTCTCGTCGGAAGTGCTTCACGACGCCGTCTCCCAGGTGGTTCCGAGTGGGCTCTCCACAAGAGCGTGTCCAGAGCTTCAGATCCCGTCGCGTGTCGGGTCTTTGGTTCTGATTACGGCGTGTGTGCTTCTTGACTCATGGCTCGTGGCGAGTCGTCTATGGCTTCTGCTACAGTTGTGATATGGTGCCTCCACTTTGTTCTGCTCCGGTCGCGGCTCCTCTCACTTTGCTCTCTCTGGCGTGTCGTCACGAAGGCTGTCACAGAGACTACTTTGTCCTGTCCTGGCGTCAACTTTCTTTGTGATGTGTTGGCGCCTCAATGAGTCGACAGTCTTCTGGTTCTCAGGAGCTGACCATGGCGAGTTCCCTTTTCTCTTCTTTGGTCATATGGAGCGAGTGGTTCTCGGTGCTTCATGGGTTAATTGCAACTTCCCGACGCTAGAGTCTTTTTGAGGTCTAGTGGTTGTGATTATTCGGCTCTTCTACAGGCTTGGTCCAGCAGTGTGTGATGGTGCAGCAGTCTATCAACTCCGGTTTGTATTTAGGTTGTTCGACGGCGGCGATAGCAGAGTCCTTGCTCGGTTGGAGGCGGTTTCAAACGTTGCGTGACGTTGCGTACAAGCCCGGCTTTGATGTGATTGCAAGGCTTCGAGGTACGTATCCGGAACCCTCCACTATTGTCGTCTAGAGCTTCATAGCCAGTGAAGGTTATGAATACGGTGGAGTCCATTGGAAGCTAGCTAACACCAGAGACGACATTGGAAGTCCCGGCATCCGAGATCTCTCGGGGAACCTCACCTTCTCGTGGCTCTCATCTAGGGTGAGAACGGCAACCAAATTCTAAAAGATTTCGAAAGACGGATTAGCGGATTGTGCCGGGTTTAGTGGGCGGGCGAAGCTAGTTTGTCATAATTTGACTTTAGAAATTTTGTTCAAAGCCGGTTTGTAACCGGATCTGAGAATTCCCGTTTTTCGGGTGGAGATTAATATATATCTATATTTAAAAAAAAAAAAATAGCTACGGTCTACTGAAGGCACTCATGACCATCTTTCGAATTTTAAAATTTCGAATGAACTTACAAAACTTAGGCTGATATTTTTGATATTACCATAGGCGATATGATATGTGAAACCAGTAAACCCTATCCTACAAGGAGAAAATGGTAGACAACCCCAAAAATACCTTATTTAAATATTCTTTTTAAAAAGCTGGGACAAAAAACAATCAGGAACTATAATCAAAACAAATTTTCAAGGATTCACCCCTATGATAAATCTATAGGTTTACCAACCAATAGTATTATTTTATTTTATATTCAGTATTTTCAGAAAAAAATAAAAAAATTATCAAGTTACATTACATTTTAATATGAAAAAATAAATAAAAACACTAATAGTTACTTTAAAAATTAATTTTTAATATTGATAACACTTTTAGCAAAACACTAGAACACTAAACCCTAAATCTTAAATACTAAATACTGAACATTAACTCTAAATTCTTGGGTAAACCATAAACCCTAAGATTCAAGACTTATCCAAGAGTTTATGATTTATCCAAAAACTTAGAGTTTAGTGTTTAGAATTTATGATTTAGAATTTAGGTTTTAGGGTTTATGTTTAACCCTAAAACTAAATCTTTAAAATACTAAATCTTAAACACTAAATCTTAAGCAACATTAAACACTAAACTTTAAATCTTTGACTAAATACTAAACTTTGATTAAACACTAAATTTTTAACCTTTGAGTAAACCCTAAACTCTTGGATAAATTCAGAACCTTAAAATTTATGGTGTACCCAAGAGTTTAGAGTTTAGTTTTTAGGGTTTAGTGTTTTGCTGACGACATTAACAATATCAAAAAATCTTTGTTTAACAATTACTACTATTTTTTATTATTTTGAAAACATAATATAATTTAACAATTAAAAGATACTGAACATCAAATAACATAATACTATTGGTTGTTGAACCTACAAATTTATCCAAATGAGTGTGAACCTAAGAAAAATTTTAATCAAAAACTGTATCTTGATCCACATGCCTGCGTGGATGTTGGTTTGTTTTTTCTTTTAATATAAATTGTTTAATAATATTTCTAAATATATAAGTTTTTTGTTCATTTTAGGTTCATACACATGAAAACCGAACCTACCAAGACTTAGAAAAACCCGCTTAAACTCCATCCAAAATATATAATATCCGAACAGAGTCTAGTTTTTCAAAATCCAAAAACTCGATATCTAAAAGAACGGATTTGTACCCGAATGAATATCTAACTAATCTATATTATTATTTGAGAAATAATTTTTCTTATTTGTCATCTTCTCCATAAATTTTGATAATTTTTTATTTATCATATTTTTAAATATTAAAATTGTATGTAATTAAATATAATTACTATAACTATAATTAATTGATAATCATCTTTTATTCACTATAATTTGATAATATTTTAATATTAGCAACATAATATTTATATACGCTCTACATACTAATATTTACGTAATATTATTCACGTATTGTTATTTTTACTTTGTTTTAGAAATATTAAACCAAACACAAAAAAAGTTCTACATATGGTCTTTATCATTTATTTAATTTTACTTTTGATAAGTTATTTGTTTAAGTAATTTACTACATGAGTAAGAATATTTGAATAGGTATAATTATTTATTTAGGAATTGTATTCAGAAATTATAAATGATAAAATACTTTGATTAAATGGTAAAACTAACTCCAAAGCAGTATTGGTTGATTAGTTTCTCTGAATCATGGCATGCAAAACAAATTGGAGGGTACTTGCTTTTCTTTTTTTGTCAGCAACATAGACAAAATCATAGACAGAATCATTAGGATTCTGCAAACCAAATTGGTAGCTCTGCATCTATATGGACAACAAACGACAATTGTTTTTCTGCACTGTGTGTAAGACTGTCCGTCCTTGAAATCTGCGTATGTGGTATATGAATGAGCTATGAGTTGTTAAAACTTCTCTTCAAGACCTTTAGGTTTTCTAGGTAACTTGCAAAGGCTGGATACTCTTTTGATTCCAAAACCATCTTCACCAACTGAGAACAATCCGTTGCAAATATAACATTAAACTATCTTAAATTCCTCATATACTCCATTGTCCAAATAAGCGTCTCTATCACCGAGTGAATTGGCGACTGACTCGTTTTTATAATCCTCACTCCCATTAATAGGAAGGCACTTGCTTTATCTACACATTTTCAAACAACTATGATAGTTAAGTTTTTTCTTCCATCTATGATGAACCTGATTCTATAGATGATGTTTTAATTAATCATAGAGTAAAGAGAATATTCATTAATTCTCATAATTATAATTATCCAAAATATTATATATTGTAATATTCAAGAAAAATGTTCCATTATAATTAAATATTTAAAATTAACAGAAAATAAATTTAAAATTAACAGAAAATAAATTTAAAATTAACAAGAAAAAGATTATCCTTCTAGAATTAATAATCTGCAAAATTTATGTTCGCCTGGATAACTTATAGTCACGTCGTTTGTAATATAGATTCGAAAGATATATGTTTTAGTTTGGGGTTTGATACCGTTACACATACATGTGGACATTGTTATATATATTGTATATACATGAATGTTTTAAAATTTATTTTAAGATACAAAAAGTATTTATGCCGCTTTGGAGTAGCTGAAAAATCAAGAAATCATGTTTTCTTTGGATGCTCTTTGGCGATTCAAGTTTGGACTCTCTCGAAGATTCCATCGAATCTTGAGATTTTTTCCTTACATTCGCTTCTTACAAATATGGATCACCTTTTTGGAGGGTTTTCCACACATAGAAGATCATCAATTTGCATGGATTGTATGAACATATGGAAAGTAAGGACAACAAGAATTTTAGCAATTTTGATGTTGATCCTAGAAATACTCTAAAACTGACAAAAACAGAATTTTTATTATGGAATGAGGCTCATGCATCCCTCATACCAAGCGCCTCTACTATAAGGGCAGAAGCTACTACTTGTATGTCTTCCATAACAAGAAGATGATGTTTCTCGGATGAATCAAGGAAAGATAAAAAAAAAACTATTCATGACAAGGATGGTTTAGAACGTTGGAAGGTTTCGATGATGGTTTGATGGGCGCAAGAAATACGAGAGACACTCTTTCACCCCTTCATTCGGAAGTAGAGACGCTCACTTGGGTAATGGAATGTATGAGAAATTTAAGACAGTGTTACGTTATATTTACAACAGATTGTTTTCAATTGATGAAGATGGTTTCAGAACCACAAAAATTGTCTATTTTTGCAAGTTATCGAGAAGAATCAAGCTCCTTAAAGAAAGTTTCATCATTTATATTCCCGAACGCAAAAAAAAAGCAAACAGTCTTGCACACACTGCAAAGAAGCAACTGTCATTTATCGTTAGTATGAATGACACATTACATGTTAATATTCTAATTTAAATATGTATATTAATATATGTAGTTGAAAAATATATATGTCATGTGGGTGTCTACATGTTTATGATCTTATTTAATATATATATATATATATATATATATATTGTTTAATATTTAACTATCTTGTCTTAATATTTTATTTTAATAAGTTGAAGTATATTATTAAACTTTATGAAACATGAAGTATATTTTAATAAGTTGAAGTATATATTAAAATATATTAGGTTATTTTATATTTATTTATTGGTATACTAATTTGATTATGAATATGAATTATGTATATATAAATATTATATAGATATTATTTCTTATTCTATAATCAAAATGAATTAATATTTATTTCTAATTCATTGTTAATATTAAGTACAGTTTTACTATTTAAAGTACTTATTAATAGAAATTAATAGTTAGATTTAAATAAAAAGATATTATTAAAATGAAATTTTAGAAAACGAATTTATAAATATTTTTAGATATTTTATTTTGAAAATATTTAAATAATGTGTGAGACTATGGTATATATTTAATGATAACTAATTTTGTTGTATGTAAATAATAGAAAGCTATATAAATGTAATGATCCAACTATGTATTTTTGTAATTATTTTTTTACTGATTTTGTTTTAATAATATGTTTTAAAAATCCATTAGCGGTAAATTAACATATATCTAATTTATTATAATACTTATTTTTTTTAGGTAATGGATCTAAAAAAAAATAAAAAGGCAACCCAATAGTATCCCAAATACATGTATAAATTAAATGATAACCCGTGCCTTGCACGAGATGAGATTGTTTTTAAGATATTAAGACCTTAAGTATATTTATTTTGGATATCAGTTTAGTCTTGGGTTGTTTTTTGGTTTTAAGATCCTATGATATAAATACATTCTAAATTCATATTTATTTTCGTTTGTTCGGTTAAAATGGTTGAGATTTTTGGGTTTTTAGTGATAAACTAAATACTATTTGTATATGTTTGGTTTCATGTTCTTTGAATTTTAGAAAATTCTAATATAAACCAATCGTTTCATATTATAAATTATGAAAAAATCATAATAAAATCAAATTTATATAACTGTTGAAGAAAACAAAGATACCTATAAAACAATTCATTTCATTACAATTTGGTTAATGGTGAAATGGAGATTTTAAAATAATAATATTCTATATTACGCCTGATTTAAAATCTTCACTTGAGGTGAATATTTTGTTATATAAGTACTAACTTTAATGTGCATATTTGTGTGTATGTAAATTTTTTTAAAAGTGTTTCATCGCTATATACATATAGCGTTAACTAATATTGAAAGAAATGTTTGTTCATATAACAAATGAAAATTTCAATTCTTAAAATTAAAATTAATTAAATATAAAATATACTTAGTCATTACAAAATATTTTTTAAAATAATGAAAATTAAATTATATACATAAATCGTTGTATAAGAATATATACATAAACAATAACATTAATATATCTACACATTGAGCCTGCTGAGTTTAATTCTTTCAATGTATTAAACATAAGCCCAATGAATTTTAACAATCAAGCATTATGTTTTAACATTTATTTTTCAATTTGGTCTGCGTAAAACATCTTCACAACCTACGATAAAAAAAAACTCAAAACTTAGACATGTTTAAATAAAGAAAACGAAATTTATAAAATTTATTCAGGTGAAGAGTAAAGATGCCTACATTGGAGTCGATAAAAACCATTTCAATAGTTAGACCACCACCAGCAGAATACTGCTTCCACAAACGAATGATCTTAACCATAATCTTCCACATTGACTTGAATATTTTCAAATCAGACACATAAATTACCGCAACCATTATAGGAGAATGAGATAAACTTGTTAAGATTTCGGGTGTAGTGAATGAATAAAATTATGTGGAGCAGTGAGTCTTATATAGGTTTACTAAACCTAATTCAATAAATGTGGTATCTTGGTATAATATCGTATTAAATGAAAAATATTTTTACCCTGCCAATCACTCTTAGATATATAAATTTCCGTAACAAAAAAATGTGAAATATATGCCATTTAGTATCATCAATTTACCTTGCCAATCACTCAAAAAATATAAATATTGTCCAAACGTTAATGCTAGCCGGTTTAATTCGGGATGAGTAGAATTCATTGATATCGGTTTAAAAATCTTAACCATATTATTAAAATTCACGTGTAATAAAATTGTAGTATTTCATTCGCTTTAAACTTCACGTGTACTACGTGAGAATGACTCGTAAAGCATGCTTAACAATGGGAGACTGTAGTAAGAACTCTTATAGTTTGTATAGAATGTGTTATCGCTTGTGTCAAACTGTTATTGTTTGTGAAAACAAATGCTACAATGTCTCGAGACCCGTACTTCACTAAATGCAGAGACTGTCGGGTCAAGAACAGAGTCTGCGGGTTCAACACAACCCACCCGAATCAAGACTTCATCTGTTACTCCTCTCAAAGAGAGACAACAACAACAACGACGTCCCGGTGATATGCCTCATCTTCGCTTTAACATGTATCCTCTTCGCTATCTCTGTAGCGGTAGCCATCTTCCGATCAAAAAGAGCGAGCTTCTTGTCCTCAGTAAGCGAATAAGACCCAGCCACTCTCTTCCTCCGCCCTCCTCTCCCGTCTTCACCTCCGAAGCTTGAACGACTTCGGTAGGTATACACATTACTTATATCCTCGCATACACATAAGAGTTCTTATGCATCTCAATCTCTTCAACCATATCAGCAAGCAGATAAAACCCGAACGACGGAGTAGCTATCCCCATATGATATGTATCGAGTTTGTAAAAGAGATCATCGAGACTCGAGAGACAGTTAGCTTAAAGAAGAGTGGCCTGCTTCAATATCAATTCGAGTTCACCCGACTTCTCCGTAAGTGAAAGTGTAACTCGCGTGAAAGGTTTGTGAGCTTTTGTTTGCGTCGACAAAGCTATGAAAAAAATTAGTCGTTCTGTTCCGTGTCATATAAACAAAAAAAGAAAGAAAGTTAGACAATAAATGTTGCATTTTTCTTCAAAACGCTCACAGACTGACACGTGGAATAGAAGTTTCTCATGCATTCTAGTGAAAACCATTTAAGGAAAACCTTAAAAATGCTTCTCTTTTAATATATAGAGGATAGAGAAAGCTTACCAGAAAGTTTTTTTTGTGTTTATACCAAGTAAAAACAAAAAAAAGAATGTCGGAGTCGAACAACTCTTCATCTGGTTCAAATAATTTCTACGACGAGTTTTCAGCTTTGCGAGAGGCCACCGTGCAGTTAAGATTTCAGATAAGGACAAAAGTCCAGGAAATGAGAGAATTCAACAAGAAAATGGTAGGTTTGTAAGAAATGTTGGTGCGAGTTCTTAACAATGTTATTGTCTGTGATTTTTTTTTGAATCGCTTATATTATTTTTGATTTAGAGGTGTCTAAGAGAAAGTTGTATCTTTTTTGTTTCATAATTTTACTGTAGACCACCTCCAAAGATGAGCTCATAGCTTCCATAACTTGCATTGGCAAGTGCATTGACAGCCTTGATGAGAGTGCTTTGACTAAAAACATGGTGGTGATAGATCGTAGAGTGAATCCACCTATGTTGGTTAGCATATCTAAAGATTTGACCAGTGATAAACTAAGGTCAAATGCCGAGCTCCTCTTGAACCATTTCAAGGAACATACCCTCCAGTACTTTTTAAATGCTTTCTTCCCTCCTGTTACTGCACCAGATGATGAACTTGTGCACAAGTTTTTTATCTTCAGGTCTCATCTCGAAAAATGCGTGTCTCTCTTTGACCGGGTCATGATGTAAGGTTATGGTTGCAAGCCAGGTTCTAAAACGCGCCCGAGTGGCCGAGAACTCGGCCGGAGAATCGCTGCTCGGAAGGTCACCGTGGCGAGAAGGGGCTGATCGGCGTGGCCAGGCGGTACACCGGAGTTTTCCCTAGTTAACAGTGAAATAAAAAAAGAAATCAGGTTATAGTATAAAAAACTGGCTTTGAAATCTATTAGATCGACAATAACTAGAATTGTTTTGGGTATAAACATAGAAAAGAAGAAGAAAAAAATGAAGAAATTGTGTGGGAGACAGAAATAAGGCGGCTAGGGTTGCAGAGGAAAAGAAGGAGACGAGGACAGACTTGTAATTTCGCAGTTGATTGATATAAATATGAAAAAATAAAAAGTAGGTTTTCCTGGGAATCGAAACCAGGTACACTGAGACTTAAACTTGCCTCTTAGCTACTAGACTATGTCGTTCTGTTGATATATTTTACCAAATCTTATATTTATTAGCAAATTTGCTCTAAAATTAATCCCCGAGTACTCCACGTATAATCTCCGATTTTTTGATAACTCGCTAGGCGTATACCAACCGCCCGACTCACGCCTAGCGCGATTCCGAACATGGGTTGCAAGACATCTTCTGAAGATGATGAAGCAACTAGCTTGCCTTATCATGTTGGATATGATTACCCACCTGTGTTTTTAATGTTATTGTTGTATCAATAATTAAGTGGATTTTGACACCTAATGATATATGTGTCAAGTAATAAAGTTACTCCTTTTATATATTCACTCTAATTAATGGATACTAGATCATGATCCGCCCGGTCGGGCGGGTTTTCATATTTTTGGAAGCATGAGATATGTTTTTTTATTGTTATGAAAACCTTTTTTTTGATTTTTTTGTACATTATAAAGTTAATTATTTAAAGACAATTATTACATAATTACTCACTGAATTTTATTATATTCTGACGTCTTATATATTATATGTGTCTGATATATAAACAAAAAGTGTTTAGTTTCGTCATTTTTATTATTATTATTTTTTTGGAGGTGATCGTGGGTGTATAAAGATGATATAGAAAAGCAGTATTTATAGTTTAGTTTTAGGGTAACAATAATGTACCACCGATATATTAACTAAACCAATTAAGTAATTTATAATAAATACCAAATCACAGTATATGGTTACCGAGATATTATGTATAATTGTAATGACTTGGTGAATGTATTTTTCCATAAAATGTTTTCTTTGAAAGTAAAATTTGAGATATCTATATCTGTTATGTAAATAATCATATGCATCAAATATATACTACACAAATATTCTCTAAGGCAATTTCCTAATATATCTTATTAGCGAAATCAGCCATAATTGTAAATATAGAATTATGGGTCATTTTCTTAATCTATTAAACAGGTTTTATAAATAAATCTAATATTTTTAGTGTTATATATTTTTAGTTTTATAATAGTTATATTTATTTTTATATGTCTAGTTAACATTATTATTCAGATCCGTGCATATACACATAATTTCAATTTTATTAAGATATTAAATTAATATAAAATAATTAGTCAAACATTTGTTTAAATTTTGGTATTTTATATATTTATGTAGACAAAAAAGTATAATGAACATTTACAGTAGACTAATATAATAAAATTTGGTTTTATTTTATTTTTCTTTTTATAATAATATTGTAATTAAAATTATTTTATAATAAAATTATAATCATATGACTATTTTATAGTAGATAAAAATGATACTTCTCTTTTAATAGAGAAGATATATTCTCAAAGAAATGTTTATATGTATTATTAAGGTTTGGTGGTATTAAATTCAATTTTAATAATATTACACATTACGTAATATAGAAGTAAATAGAATCTGTACATATATTTCTACATAATATGTTATGTAGAAGCCAAGGACAATTTTAAACAATATTCATATGCAACTATGCACTAACTTAAATAAAGAAAAAATGGAGTTGCTAATCGTATGATTATTAACATGAATATATTTCAAATCTTTTAATTAGCGTTGGACCATTTATTTCCTAAACCAACAAAATAAAAGAAAGAGTTTCAGTCTATTAATGAATTCATGTGGATATCATATACCTATATAAGAGAGTGTGCATTTAATTTAAAATCTTACAAAATAATAATTAGGTCCATTACAATGTTTCTGTTTTAATAAGATAGATGTGTTATTTTAGTGTCTAATTTGATTAAGTGATTTCTCTCCGCTCTAACTTCCTTCCTACAATCCACACACTAAACGGGTAAAAACTTAATAATCCAAGAAGAGGGTCTTATGTTCTTATCGATTTACATCGGAGATGTTCACACCTATTGTCATTCACTTGAATCATATCATATCTGAACAAGTTCTGTTCTGAGTTATTTATGTAATTTAAGCAGCCATTGCATGGGGGTTTTCCAGGGAGATGATGGTGGGAACGAGATAACATGATAAATTTGAAGGGCTGGGATAACATGATAATTGAGTCTGCTCTTTTTAAACATCCACTAATGATTCAAGCCAGTTTTACGTTAAGGTCTTACTTTCTTTATGGAACTCCAGTACGCATGTGCATTCTAAGTTTCTAACTAATAAACTCCCATTGATAATATCTGCTTTGATCTGCTGTCTGAATATAGCATGGCTAATCAAATGATTTTCCATCGTGGGAATCATGTCAAATAACAAAATGGCCTGTCTAAATCCGTAAGCTATAGATATATATCCTTTTATGTGAAAATTATTGGTGAGTCTTGCAAATCTTGAAAATTGTTGGTGAGTTTTACAAATCTTGAAGGAAGGAAACGTAGTGGTGTGTGATTCAAGTAACAATAGTTCATATCAACAGCAAGAAAGTGAGAAACATTCATAACAAGTTTTAAAAGAAGAAGTTTTAATTATGTATTGTAAAAGAGAAAGTGGCAACTTCTTGGATTTGAATCTTCAAGGAGCGAACCAGAAAGTAATATCAATAATTTGTTGGAGACATGAAGAAAGTGAAATCAGAGGATTAAGGAATGTATTATGTGAGGTGAGAACAATCTCTAGCTTACATTTAGGATCATATGCATCAAAAGTTAGCTGGTTTCTCACGCATAGAGACCTGGATCACAATGGATCAAAAACATAGAAAAAAGAAACACACAATTGAGGAGGCTGCGAAGCTATTATTTGTAAGGCTACTAATATGGACATTCTTGTAGGGGTTGCAGCCACAATGACATTCACAAGACTTTTGGTTGTTGTTAGTAAGAGATGTTGAGGAACATTCATCACAACTTATAAAAGAGAATTTTTTATTCCACAGTTGAGCAAAACAAAACTTATAAAAGAGATGAATCTACCCTTTAAATCTTGACAGACAAGGTTTGATGATCATTATACATAACAGAAATAGATCAAATATATGTCAAGAAAAACTTGTATCCTTTTCTAATATTATTATTTGTATTTTTAGTGATTTAAACCCCTTGACTATTTCTAAATCAGATGCAAAGCCCTAAACTAAAAGAATTATGTTTTTAAATCTTCAACTATTAAACCGTTAATGCCGCTAACCTCTGTTAACAAAGTCATCGTTTATCAATGGGGAGAGCTATTAAATTGAAACGCAACATTTTATATAATCACGGAAACGATACAAGATGCTTACAATCAACATATATTTTAGTGATTTAAATTCCGTAAACAAAGTTGTGCTTTCTGAAAGGAGACTGTTTAAATTGAAACATAATGTTTTATTTAATCACAGGAATGACACGAACTACTTAAAACCCCTTTTATTAATGGAAATGTATAATCACGATTCATCCCCAAACAAAAATAAATTAGGGGTTTTCTTCATTTTTAAGAACCATTGAAAGTAAAATAATTAAAAAAACTAAGTTGTTTGTAATCCTAATTCTTTATCTCATGTTCATTTATTTATTAAAAATGTGACTTTTAGAATATTAAGTAACATAGCATATATTGATAATCTATGTTACATAGGTTATCCGTCTCTTCAAACTCGGAATTTTACCTAGAATTCACTTTCTAATAAATTTTAGGTAAAATTTTGAGTGTGAAAAAATGGATTTTCGGATCCATATCGGATCCGGATCGGGTTTGGGTATTTAGAATCTGAAAAAGACATAACATACCCAAATTTACTCAAATTTAATCGATATTTGTCATACATATATCTAAAATTTTATAAAATAATTTAAACTAAACTATTAATAATTAACATAAAACATTTTTAAACTCTAAGTTTTAAATTTTAAAACTTTATATTACTTAAAAATGTTAAAAAATAATAATAGATATTGCTAACAAAAGAAATTTCAACTAAATCATAAAATAATATATATAAAATAGAACACAAAGAATCATAGTTATGGATATACATGTTTTTAAAGTCGGGTACAAATCGGCTCTTATCAGGTCGTGTTTATTCAAGTCGGTTTTTTCAGATCCGTGTCTATTTGGATCGGTTTTTTCGGGTCCGTGTCTATTCGGGTAAAAAAAATTTAGACCCAAAAAGTACTTGTAAATTTTTTGGGTCGTATATTTTTAGGCCGATTCCGATCCGGGTTTTCAAGTCCAGGTTAAAAATGCCCAGGCCTATTATAAAAAATGAGTATTTTGACTTATTTTATTTTTGATGGTTCTTGGAAATGAAGAAGAACCTAATTTTCTTTTTACTTGATTTGGGGGTTTTAAGAAAATTATTATGTAACACAATAAAAAAGTTTTTTGTTAACTTATTTGAATTCTTACTAGGCATGAAGAAAATTTATTGAAATATGTGAAATTATTATGATTAACATGTAAATTAAATGATATTGAATTACTATGATAGGAAATGTGAAAAAGGAATGTAAAATACATAAGGTAAATTTTGTTTTGTGCTAATAAATGCTGTTAAAATTATTAGGGTAAAATAATAAATAAAGTATTTAAGATCTGTTGTGATCCGAGAATATATGATCGACATATATCATTGTCATTATCTCTTTTATATTGGTGTTTATCTCTTTATTAGGATAACTATGAGAACATGTATTTATATGACGTCTCACGTCAATGAATGATACAAGCTTTTCCATATCGTACAACACACCTTATCAGGCACGATTGGCTCTGTGAAACCCTAGCTAAGAAGAAGCTATCCGCGACGAGAAGCTGCTTGAGACGAAGAAGCTGTTCGCAACGAGAAGCTGCTCAAACGACGAGACCGATCAACACTTCCGAGATCAAAGGTATCATCGGTAATCTTAACTAAAACCGAAAACAAAAACCCCTACCCGCAAACATGAAGCTATATCTAGCTAACATGAGTTGCAAAGAGAATAAATAAAAATCTGAATCTATATCGTGATCTTATAATCGTTTCTTTTTGTCTCTGTTTTTGATCTGCGTAAGAGTTTATATTGTAATTATTTTTCTCTAAGATAGTTTCACGCTTGCTCTGTTTTTCATACATCGCGTCCGCTTGTTTTGTTTTGATCGCTTGCTATGTTCACTCATTCTGTTTCACATATAACTATTGATCAGTACATCGTTGTATTATTACTCGTCTGTATTGATTGATCCACTCTGATCGCTTACTCTGTTTTTGTATATATATCGTTCTGCCTGTTTGTCATGTTCGTATATATATATCGCCTTGTTCGCTTTAATCTGTTTACATAGATTATTTTACGTGCTCTGTTTCTCATGCATAATTTATTTTGTTCTGTTTCGATTGATATGAACCGTACGACATATATATTGCTCTGTTATCGCTTGCATTATACATTGCTCTATTTTTCGTATATCGTTTGCATATATAAACATTGATCTGGTTTTCGTATACCACGCATAGCTCGTTTGACCATGCATAGCTCGTTTGACCATGCATAGCTTCGTATATCGTTATCATGCATAGCTCGTTTGTGTTTAATATAAACTGAAATTTTATATATATGTTATCATATGATTATATCTAATGGGGGAATAATTTTTTTTCCAGATGTTTAAATTGACAAATCTCGACTTCCCTGCTTTGAAAAGCAATGGTGAAAATTACCTAGATTGAGCACTTGATGCAAGGATCATGCTACGATCAAAAGGACTTGGTGATACGATCATCAGTGACAATAAGTCCAGTGATAAAGATCGATACAGTGCTATTTACATAATACACCATCATCTCCAAGAGAGTTTGAAAACTCAGTACAGAACCATGGAAAATCCATTGGATCTTTGAAACGCTTTACAGCGACGTTATGACCACCAGAAAACGGTGATGCTTCCAAGGGCTCAATATGACTGGAAACACTTGAGGTTCCAGGACTATAAAACAGTAGACGAGTACAACTCTATCTTGTTTAAAACTGTTTCCATGATGGAGTTATGTGGTGAAAAAGTTACTGAGCTCGAGATGCTTAATAAGACTTTCTCTACAATGCATTCCAGTAACATGGTATTGCAACAGCAATACATATAAAGAAAGTTCACCACATACACTGAGTTGATCGAATATCTCTTGTTGGCTGAAGCCAATAATGAACTGTTAATGAAAAACAGTGAGATGAGGCCTCCGGGAACATCTCCATTACCCGACATCTCTAAACTTGCTATAGAGCAAAAGAAATAGAGTAACCTTGTCCACCATAATAACCAACCCGGCTCATTCCGTGGTAGAGGTAGGGGACGAGGTGGCACGTTTAACACACACAGGCGAGGACGTGGTCGCGGGAACACACCAGGCTTCAGCCGTGGTCGTGGTCGTGGCCGTAGTGTGTCGTTTAAACCTCAGATCAAGACTGATCTGTGCCATCGTTGTGGTATGGGGAACCATTGGGCAAAGAACTACCGTACTCCTAAGCACCTATGTGAACTTTATATCAAAAGTCTAACAGAGAAACCGGAAGCTCATATGGTTCGAGACTCAGGATATGAAGGAGATGATGATGAATAGGACACAAAATATGTCCAGAACAAAGAGGAAGGATCAAACCAAGATACCGAGATGGAGTTTCAAACTTCAGATATTCTGAAATAAGGAATTAAAATTCCATAGTTTTTTTTTTATTTTCCCCCGGTTTTGGTGTTTTTCTTATTTTTTTTTTATGTTTGGCTTTGGTGTTAAACATTATATTATGCATTAATGCATTTTTTTATTTATTATATATATTTTCATACGCCTAAAAAAAAACCCCCCAAATCATACATAAAAATATATACTATAATCGTATATTAAAAGAAAAAAATATATATATCGTATAATAAAAGAAATATATATTTAATCGTAAATTAAAAGAAAAATATATATATAAACCGATTATATACCAAACAATTATTCTTCAAAATTATAAATATATGAAAAAAAAATAATATATATTTATACCATACCTGAAAATTATTATTAATTATATGTATTGTTTTTGAAGAATGAAAAGTGGAATGGACTCATTTGTGGTAGACAGTGGTACCAGCCATACCATCCTGAGAGACAAACGATACTTCATAAATCTGATTAATAAAACAGCCGACATCACAACCATAGCTGGTACAGATAACCTAATCGAAGGCTGCGGCCAAGCATGCATTTTATTGCCTAATGGTACACATCTAGAGATAGATGATGCATTGTACTCACCTAGCTCTAATAGGAGCCTCTTAAGTTTCAAAGACATAAGACTTAATGGTTTTCATATTGAAACCAAGGGTGAAGGAAATAAAGAATTTCTTCAGATTTATAATATCACCCAAGGCAATAAAAGAGTCATTGAGACTATACCAGCATGTGGGACTGGACTTTACTATGTTAAGACTAGTCTGGTTGAGGCTAATGTCGTGATGAACAAAGAACTCAAAGAAGAGTTCACTCTTTGGCATGACAGGCTGGGTCACCCCGGTTCAGTGATGATGAGGAAAATCATAACAAATTCAAATGGCCACAATTAGAAAAATAAAAGAGTTATCCCTAAATATCTCACATGTGAAGCATGTTCACAAGGAAAATTAATCACTAGGCCATCACCAGCCAAAGTGAATAAGGAAATGATAAATTTTCTGGAAAGAATACAAGTTGATATTTGTGGACCGATACACCCACCCTGTGGGACTTTCAGATATTTTATGGTCTTAATTGATGCATCTACAAGATGGTCACACGTTTGTCTCTTATCAACTCGTAATCTAGCACTTGCGAGGTTGCTGGCTCAGATTATAAGACTTAGAGCACACTTTCCAAATTTTCCTTTAAAGACTATACGTCTTGCCAATGCTAGTGAATTCACTTCCCAAGCTTTTAATGACTACTGTATGTCCATGGGAGTAAGTGTGGAACATTCTGTAGCACATGTCCATACTCAGAACGGTCTGGCTGAATCTTTTATAAAAAGAATTCAGTGGATTGCCCGACCACTCTTAATGAATACCAAACTCCCAATATCAGCTTGGGGACATCATGTGCTACATGCAGCCGAGTTAATTAGACTCAGGCCATCAAGTGAGCATAAATACTCGCCATCCCAACTAATTACGGGTCATGAGCCAGATATTTCCCATCTAAGAGTTTTTGGATGTGCAGTCCATGTGCCTATAGCACCACCACAGAAAACAAAGATGGGACCTCAAAGGAGGATGGGAGTATATGTTGGATACGATTCCCCCACTATTATTAAATACCTAGAGCAAACAACTGGTGATTTGTTTAAGGCTAGGTTTGCGGATTGTCATTTTGATGAATCTAAGTATCCAGCATTAGGGGGATATTTTGGTAAGCTGGAAAAAGATATAAAATGGAATCAAACATCCTTAACATGGCAGGATCCTCGGACTAGAGATTGTGATTTAGAAGTCCAGAAAATAATACATTTGCAAGAGCTAGCTAATAAATTGCCAGATTCCTTTGCTGACCCAAATAAAGTAACCAAGTCATATATACCAGCTGCCAATGCACCGATGAGACTTGATGTCCATGAGGGACATAATCAAGCTGCTACTACGTCTAAACCACAGTTAAAATGTGGTAGACCATCAGGTTCCAAAGACAAAGAAGTTCGGAAAAGAAAAGGTGCAAAGAAATCTGAATCCTTTGAAACCCCAGACATAGAAAAGGAAACTCATGTACCACCAAAAGAAACTTGGGACGCCAAGGATCAAGGTATTGAGGTTCCTGACAATAATGAGATCTCAATAAATTATGTCATGTCTGGAAGGGAATGGAACAGAAAACATGTCGACATGGATGATATATTTGCATACAATGTAGCACTTGAATTGATGGATAATGAGGATCTAGAACCCACATCTATATATGAATGCATGCAACGACCAGATTGGTTAAAATGGAAAGAAGCCATTAATGTGGAGTTAGAATCATTGAAAAAGAGAGGTGTATTTGGACTGATCATCCGGACGCCCCATGATATAAAACCAGTGGGATACAAATGGGTTTTTGTGAGAAAAAGAAATGAGAAAGGTGAAGTTGTGAGATACAAAGCACGACTTGTTGCACAAGGATTCTCACAAAGACCAGGAATATATTATGAGGAAACTTATTCCCCTGTGGTGGATGCTACGACTTTGAGATTTTTAATAAGTCTGGCTATAAGAGAAGGTCTAGATATGCGGTTAATGGATGTTGTAACTGCCTACTTGTATGGTCCATTGGATAATGAGATATACATGAAAATTCCAGATGGTATTGAAATGAAAAACAAAGAGAGTTCTCGAGAACAACATTGTATCAAATTGAACAAGTCTCTTTATGGATTAAAGCAATCGGGTCGAATGTGGTACAATAGACTATCTGAATATCTCCTGAAAGAAGGATACAAAAACGACCAGGTCTGCCCATGTATTTTCATAAAGAAGTTCAATAAGGGTTTTGTAATCATTGCAGTATATGTAGATGATTTAAATATCCTAGGAACATCTGGAGAAATTTTCCAAACTGTTGAATATCTCAAGAAAGAATTCAAGATGAAAGATCTCGGGAAAACAAAGTTTTGTTTGGATTTACAATTTGAGTATGTAAAAGATGGAATCCTTGTGCATCAAGAAACATATACAGTAAAGATACTCAAGAAATTTAATATGGACCAGTCTCACCCATTAAACAGTCCCATGGTCGTGAGGAGTCTTGGTCCGGACACGGATCCATTTGGTCCGAAGAAGGATGATGAAGAGATCCTAGGTCCAGAGGTGCCATATCTCAGTGCCATAGGAGCTTTGATGTATTTAGCTGGCCATACACGACCAGACATCAGTTTTGCTGTGAACTTACTATCTAGGTTCAGCTCATGTCTGACCCAAAGACACTGGAATGGGATAAAACATGTACTTTGTTATCTACAAGGAACGAAGGATTTGGGTCTTATGTTTACTAACCAATCTAAGGAAGGTTTAGTTGGTTTTGCTGATGCAGGTTATCTATCTGATCCACATTTTGGTAGATCTCAGACTGGATATGTTTTTATACATGGAGGGACAGAAATATCTTGGCGGTCCATGAAACAGACCATGTCAGCTACTTCCTCAAATCATGCAGAAATATTGGCGATGCATGAGGCTAGTCGAGAGAGTGTATGGTTGAGATCCATGACACAACACATCGGTACCACTTGTGGTATAACCAAAGGAAATGATCCACCTACCATCCTATACGAAGTAACACATCATGCATTGCTCAGCTTAAAGATGGATACATCAAAGGAGACCGGACGAAGCACATTCTTCCAAAGTTCTTCTTTACCCACGAGCTCCAGAAGACAGGAGAGGTCCAAGTGTTACAAGTCAGTTTAAGTGAGAATTCAGCCGATCTCTTCACCAAGTCCTTAGCTACATCAGTGTTCAAGAAGCTCATGCACCAGATAGGCATGCGTCGACTGAAGGATCTTCGGTGATGCATTCATCAGGGGGAGTTCATGTGTTGTACTCTTTTTCTTTATCCACGGTTTTGTCCCACTGGATTTTCTTAGAAATGCTTTAATAAGACAACATCAAAAGCATGAATGAACCCTGAACCGGAAGTATCGATCAAGGAGAAATGTTGTGATTCGAGAATATATGATCGATATATATCATTGTCATTATCTCTTTTATATTGGTGTTTATCTACTTATTAGGATAACTATGAGAACATGTATTTATATGACGTCTCACGTCAATGAATGATACAAGCTTTTCCATATCGTACAACACAAGATCAATGAAAAAACCCGCACAACCTCTTAATGT
Organism: Raphanus raphanistrum subsp. raphanistrum; assembly: GCA_019706035.1. Taxonomy (NCBI): domain Eukaryota; kingdom Viridiplantae; phylum Streptophyta; class Magnoliopsida; order Brassicales; family Brassicaceae; genus Raphanus; species Raphanus raphanistrum. The sequence goes on along the minus strand of CM033988.1, from coordinate 15,815,327 downwards.
TAAAATAAATAAAGAAGAGGTGAAAGTGTATTAATGGGCCAGGTAATCTGGCCCGTATACATTTGAAGCAAAAAACCCTTTCGAACCAATCCAAATCGCCGTCGTCTCCTCCGTTATCTCAGTAACCAAACAATCCCTCGTCGCTCGCACCCATTTCTACGATCTCCTCGATCTCTTTCTAGTATCGATTTTCACCAACGACGCAAAGAACGCAACTCTTACACCTCGGTGAGTGAGTCTCCGTTTTTACTCTTTGATTTTCATTCTGCATGAAAATGATAAAAATGTAACTCTTCGCTTCTCGTTTTAGCGGTTGTACCTATCGAACGGTTCTTGTTTTCGAAATCAACTAGTCAACCAAATCTCTTGGTACCTTTTTTTTTTTGTCATCGAATGGAGCTGAAGGGAAACAGTTTGAAGAAGCATACTTAAGTCTTAGCTTTTGTCCGAGTGTAAACATTTGGTTTGGTGAGAGAGTAGTTGCAGATTCTTGGAACTTTTTTTTTTTAACTAGAGTTGTCACATATGTGTTCTAATGTTTCATTTTCATGATTCGATTTGGTTATAATTCGATCAGGTTTTGCAAAAAAAAAAAGAAAATGGCGTATTCTAGGGCAGCGAGACGACCCCTTGGAGTATTTCTTTATAGTGCTAGTCGTAGGTTCAGTTGTGGAAATGAGTACTCTAGCAAATTCGAAAGTCTGTCTCAGTACAGGAGCCCTGTTGGTGGGTTTGGGAACTTGTTGAGGAGTTTTAGTTCGGAGGCTCCTGGTGGAGTTGACCAGATGAGCCTCATCAAGCAACTGAGGCAAAGAACTAGTGCTCCTATCAAAGATGTTAAGGCTTCTCTTGTTGAATGCAATTGGGACATTGGTAAGCATTACTTTTTTCTTTTTCTTTCTGTTTCTTATGCTCTTAAAATGGTTGTTATTTTTTTTGAACACAGAGGCTGCTCAGAAGGATTTGAGGAAGAGAGGCAAAGTACTGGCTTCCAAAAAGTCGTCACGGACAGCTGCAGAGGGTATGCTTGCTGTTGCCCAGAACGAGGGAAGAGTTGCTGTTATAGAGCTGAACTGCGAGACAGACTTTGTGGCTAGGAACGACATCTTCCAGTACTTGGTTAGTGCCGCCATTAGCTATTTCACTTCTTAATAATAAGCTTTTCATTTCTTTTGTTTTTCTTCTGAATATCTACCATGTCTGCAGGCTTTAGCTATGGCAAAACGTGCTTTGCTGGTTGAAAACAGTTCTCAGCAAGTTCCTGGTGTCTTCCCCTTTGGCCCTGAGCTTTTTGAGGTCTGTTGTTTGATTCGATGCACTCACCTGTTATCTCTTATGTCCTTAACATCCTGGGTCCATGTTATTTTTTTATGTTTGCATCATCTGAGATATTGATATCATGTTTTCACTTCTAATGCCATTCAGGAGCTAAAGCTCAATCTCGACCATCCAAAAGTGAATGGTGAAACCACAGTTTCAAACGCTGCTACAGAAGTAGCGGCAATTATGGGAGAGAATGTCAAGTTTAGGAGAGGTTTCTTGATGTCAAAATCTTCAACAGGCGTCCTCTCTGCCTATCTCCACACAAGTCCCCAACCAGGTACAAACTGTTTCCTGTTTGTTACTAATCTCTTTTTGTCATGATTCATCTCTTAACTTTGATTATGGTGTCAAATCTAATAGGGTTGGGTCGTATCGCTGGGATTGTATCTCTCGAAGTAGAAGGTGGAAACACTCAACTAGAGGCTCTTCAACGTGTAGGCTCAGAAATGGCCATGCATGTTGTAGCTGCAAAGCCTTTGTTTTTGAGCAAAGACCTTGTTTCTTCTGAAGCATTAGCAAACGAACGGGAGATTCTCAAATCTCAGGTCACCTTTCACTTCATTGCGCTGTAATTTGCAAACAGACATAACCTGAGTTTCAAGAATTGTCTTATTAATAATATGACAGGCAGAAAGTACAGCCAAGTCTCAGATGGCTGTGGAGAAGATGGTGGAAGGCCGTCTCCGTAAATATTTCGAAGAAGTTGCTCTAATGGAGCAAAAGTTCATTGTGAACGATTCTATTAACATAAAGGTAATGTGCATCGCTTCTTATTTCTTGTTGAATGGTGAAATTTTCTCAAAAAATCTATATGATATTCCACAGACATTGGTGGATAATTTGTCCAAGGAGGTGGGTTCTCCTGTGAAGGTTGCCGATTTTCTGAGAGTTGAGGTTGGGGAAGGAATAGAAAGGTAAATTAATATAACAATGGCCCGTGTATATGTATGGTTTTATGCATAAGATTAGCGGCTAATGAACATGTATTGTATTTTGTTTTTGAAAGGCTTGAAGCATCTGATGAACCAGTTGCTCAAACTGCTTGAAGATGATGAATGTGGAGATGGTGTTAAATTTAGAGACCTCTTTCTTTGGTTAATTGGGTTTGGATACCGATCACTCACCATATGGTTTCTATGCCGGCTTGAGACTAGAGAGTGTTAGGCTTTCCTTTTCCCATGTTTTGTTGTTTTAGAAGTGTGAGTTTGCCATACAATATCCCAATAAGATCAATTTTGTGATTGTGCACACATTGCTTCTTTCACTCTTTGGCTATATACAGCCTATGGAAGGTGTGTGACAAAACCATGTCTTGTTGAGTTTTCTTAAATTACCAGCTATTTTGATAACCTTTTACATAGATATATGAACAGTTCAGAATTCATAATTCTTTAGTTCAAACTTTTAGTAGCGACTGTATGTTTGAAGCGGTTTAAACAATTATTTTATGATAATTCAATGATGAAACCGGTCAGTGATGAAATATTCGAAATCAACGGTCGAGATCAATGAAATACGATCGTATGGTTATTATCAGAAGCTGTATTAATCTTTCAGTATACGAGAAACACTGAATAGGGTGTCAAGGAAAAAAATAACTTTTTTCAAAAAAAAGCAAACTTTCTGATTCTCTCTACTCTCCACTCTTTCCCTAGATCATCTCTTCTCCAAACACACACTCTCTCTCTCTCTTTTGATTCTCTGTTCTCTCCACGCCAATCATGGTCTCAGAGACAACGCGATCGACGGTTAAACTCACCAACGTCCCTCAGACCATAGTCGCGGACGAACTCCTCCGCTTCCTAGAGCTCCACCTCGGCGCAGACTCCGTATTCGCCCTCGAAATCCCCACCTCTCGCGACAACTGGAAGCCACGCGACTTCGCCCTCGTGCAATTCGCCTCCCTCGAAGCCAAGTCCCGCGCTCGGCTCCTCTCTTCCCAGAGCAAGCTCCTCTTCAAGTCCCGTAACCTAAGAGTCTCCGAAGCCTACGACGACATCATCCCTCGCCCCGTAGATCCAATCAAAAGGCTCGACGGCGTCGTTTTGACCGCTGGATTTCCCGAGGCGGAGGAAGGGAGGTTCTGTGCCCTAGAGAAATGGGGAGGCGTGAGGTGTTGGGTTGTAGAGGAGAAGAGGAGAGTGGAGCTTTGGGTTTGGGAGAGTGGAGATTGTTACAAGTGTGAGGTTAGGTTTGAGGATATCGTTGAAACTGTTCCCTGCTGCGTCAACGGCGTCTCTGAGATCAATGCCTTTCTTCTTAGGGTAAACTTATTTTTTACTCATCTTGCTTGCTGTTGTTTTTTTATTTATTTATTGTTTGGTTTGTTAAGTGCTACTTTGGTTAATGTCTTCTTAGTTTTGTTTTACCTCTTGTCTTATTTTTTTCAGCTGAAATATGGACCGAAGATATATAAACAAGTATCAGGACCGAATATAGCCACCAAGTTTAAATCTGATCGGTACAGTTTCTGCAAGGAGGATTTTGATTTCATGTGGATTCGCTCAACTGATTTCTCCCGTGTTAAGTCCATCGGTACATCCACTTGCTTTTGTTTGGAAGTGGACAACGGCTCAACGATGTCTGACATCTTCTCAAGCTTCCCTTACTATAGAGAAGACACTTTGAGCCTTACAACAGTGGATGGGAATACCTTTGCCTCTGCAAATCAAATTGTCCCTCTCTTGAATACAGCTAATCTGGGGATTGAGATTCCATACGAGATCCTTTTCCAGCTCAATTCGCTGGTTCACGCCCAGAAAATCAGTCTTTTCGCCGGTTCAGATATGGGATTGATCAGCATCCTTTGTGGTTTGAGCTTGGAAACTGCATTGACGATCCTCAAGAAACTGCACCAGCAAAGCTCTATCTGTTATGATCCAATCTCATTTGTCAAGGCTCATTCGCAATCCGTGGTTAAGAAGATGGCGCATTCCCCTGCATCAGCCTATAAGAGATTGACTGAGCAGAACATAATGAGTTGTCAGAGAGCTTATGTCACACCTTCGAAGATTTATCTGTTGGGTCCAGAGCTTGAGACTGCCAATTACGTTGTGAAGAACTTTGCAGAGCATGCCTCGGATTTCATGAGAATTACTTTTGTGGAAGAAGATTGGAGCAAGATTCCAGCGAATGCGCTTTCTGTGAACTCGAAGGAAGGCTATTTTGTGAAACCCTTTAGAACCAACATCTATCGCAGGGTGTTGTCAGTCCTTGGAGAAGGTATCACCGTCGGGCCTAAAAAGTTCGAGTTCTTGGCTTTCTCGGCGAGCCAGCTGCGAGGAAACTCCGTCTGGATGTTTGCTTCTAACGAGAAAGTAAAAGCTGAAGATATAAGAGAATGGATGGGTTGTTTCCGTAAGATCCGAAGCATTTCTAAATGTGCTGCTAGGATGGGCCAGCTGTTCAGCGCTTCCCGGCAAACACTTAATGTCCGTGCCCAAGATGTTGAGCAGATTCCTGACATAGAAGTGACTACTGATGGTGCTGACTACTGCTTCTCGGATGGCATAGGGAAAATTTCCTTGGCATTTGCTAAGCAAGTTGCACAGAAGTGTGGACTGAGTCATATCCCTTCGGCATTTCAAATTCGATATGGTGGCTACAAAGGTGTGATTGCCGTTGACCGCAGTTCCTTCAGAAAGCTGTCTCTGCGTGATAGTATGCTAAAGTTTGATTCCAACAACAGGATGCTCAACGTGACCAGGTGGACAGAGTCGATGCCTTGCTTCTTAAACCGGGAGATCATTTGCCTTTTGTCGACTCTCGGAATAGAAGATACTGTGTTTGAGGCGATGCAAGAGGGGCATCTATCTATACTGGGGAATATGCTTGAAGACCGCCATGCGGCACTGAACGTTCTGCAGAAACTGAGCGGAGAAAGTTCCAAGAATCTGCTAGTTAAGATGCTGCTACAAGGATATGCACCGAGTTCAGAGCCTTACCTCTCAATGATGCTTCGTGTGCACCACGAGAGCCAGCTTTCTGAACTAAAGAGTAGGTGCAGGATACTTGTACCCAAAGGACGGATCTTGATCGGATGCATGGATGAAATGGGTATACTGGAGTATGGCCAAGTGTACGTTCGTGTAACACTGACTAAAGCGGAACTGGAATCCCGCGAACAGAGCTACTTCCGCAAGATTGATGAGGAAACATCTGTGGTGGTTGGGAAAGTGGTTGTGACTAAAAACCCATGTCTTCACCCTGGAGACATCAGAGTTCTTGACGCAATATATGAGGTCAATTTTGAACAAAAGGGATTTCTAGATTGCATCGTCTTTCCTCAGAAGGGAGAAAGGTATGTAATAAATCAATCCTTTAAAAAGCGCTGTGCACCATAGTAGAAACCATATGCTTCTGATTCTTGAGTTTTGATGGTTTTTACTGACTTTAAAGGCCACATCCAAATGAATGTTCTGGTGGTGATCTCGATGGAGACCAGTTTTTTGTTAGCTGGGATGAGAAGCTGATACCGAGCCAAATGGACCCTCCAATGGACTATGCTGGAAGCAGACCGCGTATAATGGATCATGATGTCACCTTAGAGGTTAGATGCTCGAAAAAGGTTCTGATATTGTGAAAGTTTCTTAATCTTTTGGAGTCTAAGCTGATTCTCATTGCTTTTTGTAGGAAATCCACAAGTTTTTCGTTGATTATATGATAAGCGACACGCTAGGGGTGATCTCAACTGCACATTTGGTTCACGCAGACCGTGACCCGGAGAAAGCCCGGAGCCAGAAATGTATAGAGTTGGCAAATCTTCACTCCAGGGCTGTTGATTTTGCTAAAACTGGAGCTCCAGCTGAGATGCCTTTTGCCTTAAAGCCCAGAGAGTTCCCTGATTTCCTGGAACGGTTCGAGAAGCCAACATACATCTCTGGCTCCGTGTTTGGGAAACTATACCGTGCTGTGAAAAGCACTTTAGCTCAGAGAAAGCCGGAAGACGCTGAGAGAGAGGACAAGATGGCTTATTATGACTCAACACTCGAAGCTGCTGGCTTTGAGAGCTTTATAGAGACGGCGAAAGCTCACAGAGACATGTATGCTGAGAAACTGAGCTCGTTGATGAACTACTACGGAGCTGCTAACGAAGAGGAGATTCTGACGGGGATTTTGAGAACCAAGGAGATGTATCTGCAGAGAGACAACCGGCGGTATGGTGACATGAAGGATAGGATTACATTGTCGGTTAAGGATTTGCAGAGAGAGGCCATGGGATGGTTCGAGAAGAGGTGCGAGGATGGACAAGAGAGGAAGAAGCTAGCATCGGCTTGGTACTATGTAACATACAAACCGAGCCATGACGATGAGAAGCCGAAATTCTTGAGCTTTCCGTGGATCGTAGGAGACGTTTTGCTGGGGATAAAGGCTGAAAGCGCGGAGAGAGAGACAAGAGGGAATGGTGATAGCGTGAAGAGCAAGCATGTGGACTGAGGCTAAAACCGCGCGTATGTGCGTCAGTGTTCTGAGGCAAACCAAAATCAGGAAGTAGTAACAAAATTAGTGAATCTAATTTTTACAGTTGTTTACTAGGAAGTAGTAATAAAATCATACAAGCCAAAACTAATCTATACAATAATGAGTGGTGTGTGATATGATATATATGAAACGCAAATGGGCCTTGGCCTTGAAGCGGTTCGTGCTATATTCAGACGCCTTGTCGTTTCTCTTATTTTATGGAGAACTGTATACAGTTTCAATAGTCTGCTGCAGACAAACAAGTTCAAATAAGTGATCACCACGTTGTGCAAATCCGATCTCTCTCCCCAATCTTCCTGCGCCACATAAATCTCAGTATTTTCTCCAAATCTCTGCAACTCCCGATCGATCGTTAACGGCGAACAAACTTAAAGATGAATGACTTAGATGTGTCGAAGCAGATCCAGCAGATGGTGAGATTCATTCGCCAAGAGGCTGAGGAGAAGGCAAACGAGATCTCCGTCTCCGCTGAAGAAGTACCTTTCTCACTCTTTCTGTTCCATTTCCCCCCAGGTTTGACTGGCGATTCATTCTGACTGATGATCATGGATCTGATTGGTTGTTTGAATATGTGTAGGAATTCAACATCGAGAAACTGCAGCTAGTTGAGGCGGAAAAGAAGAAGGTCAGGCAAGACTATGAGAAGAAGGAGAAGCAAGCTGATGTACGCAAGAAGATGTGAGTTTCACCATCGTTTTGACTTTCTGATCTCGTTTTGTACTTGATTTGAAATTGTAATCTGCAAAGTGTTTGTTTCTTAATTGATCATGTGATCTTCTTCTATGTATGTTATAGTTCACTGTGTTAGTCCGTTTTGTATTAAGATTGATCTGTGTAACTACTTTGGAAAAAAAAAGAATAATAACGATTTGGTACATTATTTTTGTTCAGTGATTACTCGATGCAGCTGAATGCGTCAAGGATCAAAGTTCTTCAAGCTCAGGATGATATTGTCAATGCCATGAAAGACCAAGCAGCTAAAGATCTTCTCAACGTCAGTGGCGATGAGGATGCCTACAAACAGCTTCTTAAGGATCTCATTGTTCAGGTTTCTGCTACACTCCCTCCCTCCTCCTTGATACTGACCTTCATATTATATTTCAAACACTGCTGGCTTCTTTTAAGCTTATGGTTATGTCACTGTTTATCTTGAGTCTGATTGGCGGCAATCTCATTCTTGAATTGTTGCAGTGTTTGCTTCGGTTGAAAGAGCCTTCGGTGTTGTTGCGTTGTCGTGAAGAGGACTTGGGTTTAGTTGAATCTATTCTTGAGGATGCAAAGGAGGAGTATGCTGGCAAAGCAAATGTTCATGCTCCAGAGGTTGCCGTAGACACAACCATATTCCTTCCCCCTCCTCCTACTTCCAGTGATTCTCATGGTCTTCACTGGTAACATTCATTTTTTTCTCATTACACAGAACGTAACTTTAGCCCGTAGTATTGATTTATAGATTCTTACAAGAGTGCATAATCGGTGTCTTGATAGCTAATGTGTAATGTTGAACTTGTTTATAGCTCTGGAGGTGTTGTGCTAGCTTCTCGTGATGGGAAAATCGTGTGCGAGAACACCCTCGATGCTCGTCTTGATGTGGCATTCCGTATGAAACTCCCAGTGGTATGAGAACAAATCAAATACCTGCATAGCCTTTTCTTTTTACTTTTACTCTGTGTACGTAAGTCAACACTTCTGATTCACTCATTTCTTTTCGCAGATCCGTAGGTCATTGTTTGGCCAAGTTGCTGCCTAATGAATGAAAGAGATGTGATTCATACTGGTTTGTGTGTTTGTTTGTTACCCTTTTGGGAAAGATTTATCTTTGTTGTGATTCTTTGTTTCTGCAGAATTTTACTTTGAAGTCCAAAAGAACCCATCGAACTCGTCGTTTACTCGTGTATTTTTTTTCCTCCTTCCTGAATGTTATCACTGGCCATAAAAATAAATAAAGGGATGAAAGACTTTTGTTATTGTTCTTTTTTTTCAATATTAAAGCTCTATGCTTAAGGCACCTATTTATGGATTTTTGGACAATGTTACAATACTTATTTGTCTACGGATGATAACCGCTCAAATGATAAAATACATTGTTTTAACTTTAAAATTCTAGCTAGAATCCTTCAAAATTGGGAAAAAAGAAAAGAGTCGACAGCTCGCTCAAATGATAAAATGCATTGACTTCTCTGACGGAATTTATAGTATTCTTTACTGATACGTCTGAACAAAAACAATTACCCACTCGTTTATATGAGTGTTTTATTAATTATTTATATTTTTAATAATTTTTTTAATTCACAAAATTATTTATTTTATTAGTTTTCAAAAAAATACAAAAAGTTTAAAAGAGAAAAATAGAAAAAAAAATTGTTTTATACCAAAGAAACAACAACCTAGTTTTTTAGTTCTCTTTTGGTAATTTTCCTTTAATTTAAAGTTTATGACAAAAAGATTCACTATCTCTGTCCTTATTTGTTTTATACCCAGAAGCTCTGATTCACATCAACAATACATCTGTGTGAGAAGAGAGACTATCCGGCTTCAGTTTCATGGAAGTGGTCCAATTAAAAGTCACATTTTGTTTCCTGATGATAGTTTATCTGTGTACGAAGCTACACCGAATCAAGGTACAAAATCTATGTAATGTCTCCACAAGTACGAGAGAGTTTCAGTCGGAGGAGTAAATGTTGAGAAATCAGCCATTACATTCAAATAAAATGTCGATAAAAACATAAAAAAGATTAAACAAACAATGGGAATATCAAAGGAAATATGGATTGGTGTGTACTTAAGCTTGGCTAAATTCCTAAATGGAGCAAAGACAAAGCTGTTGGTATACATCAAATTTAGAGTATTGGTTAGGATTACTGAGTGATACGAGACTGATCTCGGAAAGAGGAAAAGAAGTGCTACTTAAATCGGTCGTTGTGTCTATATTAGTATATGCTATGTAATGCTATAAGTTCCTTGTTGAAATCTGTAAGAAGATCACAAGTATATTGATAGGTTTTTGGTGGAATAGCTCAAGCTAACAAAAGAAGTTACATTGGGTAGAATGGGAGAAACTTGCTCATCATGGAGATTGATGCTTGATCCAGAAATTCTGTTTAATAGTTTCTTCAAAAGAAAGTATTTTCCTAACTCATACTTCATATCTTCCCCAAAGGTACACCACCCATCATATGCTGGCGAAGCAAAGTGTGGGGAAAAGAACTACTTGTTAAAAGGCTTAGAAGATAAAGAAAATGATGAAAAGACCATGGTATGGATATAGATAAAGTGAATATATGATAATAAACCAAGAAGAAAAACAAGTAAACAGTCGCTCAGAAATATTCATTTAATGTCAACGAGATCATAGACATGGAGAATATGGATTGAAATACTTCAAAATTGCAAGAGATGTTCAAGATATGTGTAACTTAAACGTCATCACCACCCAACATGTATCCGGGAAGACATTTATGTTTGGACTGAATCTGAATCAAAGTATGTGATCTACACAGTGAAAACAATGTATGAGTTAGGCTTCAAGTCGGGTAGACTATTCCAAGGGGAAAAGTCTCAGCCCGCGGTAAATCCATTATAAGAAGATATTTGGAGACAAAAATCATATCCAAAAATCAGAACATTCAGGTGGAAATACATGGACGGATGGTGCAACTTTGGATAAGTTATCTCTCCATGATTAGTTGAAGGGGGAGTGGACGAAGAGATCAAGAGGTTACTAGCATTTTTGATGGATGGCAAACTTCTCCTTACAGCTATTAGATTTTCAGGATGTTTTATACTCTTTTGGCAAATGATCACCCTGCTTAGTGTCAAACATGGTTCACGTGAGATCACTCACCTTAGTGTAAAGGACGTTATTCAAAGCTGAACAAAGGTAATAAGTCTTGAAATAAGAAATTTCAACTGAAAAAAGTTCTTCGATTTTAATGAATCAAGTCTCGGATACATTTTTTTAAATAGCCTAAAAGTGAAAACCCTAATCTTAAACCAAGTTGGCTTATGAAAATCGATCCTAATTTTATTTCTAATTGGGTATAAGAATATCAAATTTATTCCAAATAAGTTTATTAGTCCTAATTGTTTATCATTACAAGAAAACCAATTAAAGTCGACCAACATGGCCGGTTTTGCTCTTCTTGGACTGAGTTTAGACCAAACGGGCCGGTCCTTCCATTTTATGCGCCGATAAAGGCCTTGATCGACCAACTCTTGGTTAATCTCGTTCCACTTCAGTTATGGCCTTAGAATTATGCTTCGTAGGCCCATTTGGTTGATGAAAATGCTTTCGTTGCTCCATTTCCAGTTTGGATCTTCATCTTCCATTTCTAACTCATTCCACAATTATTTCAGCTCGACTAGTTCATTTTATAATCATTTCTACTTGTCTAGTTCATTCACTGTCCAAAAATGTTTGACTTTTCCATATTCTAACCATGAATTTATCCTTCCATTCTCTGTAAAGGCAATATTATAGGCCTTTGTCTTCTTTTGGTCCAAAACAACATATTTATTAAGCCTATCAGATCTCCTTTAAGGCCACATACCTTACTTGATTCTATTACAGTCAATTAGGTCTGCATTGGCCCGTTTTTTATTTGGTTCTTCCATGGTCTTCAAATACTTAAATTTGAGGTAGATCCAGATCGCACCATATCCTTTTCCTTTAAAAGGATTTATCCTCAAAGAACCTTCTATATCCACAAACTCGTCCATGTACTGCCTACAATGCATTGCTCTATAACCCAGCATACAAGGAATCCCTACAGACTCGAACACAAATTGTGGTAGGCCTTTCTCAAGTGATTTCTCCACTTTATTTAACTCCTTTCTCATTACAATCAGTATCAAATAGCTGTAAGAAATCATACAAAAACATAAATAGTATTGGAATGAATTCTCTTTGTAGTAGACGGTTTGCTTCAACTTGTTCTTCTCTCTATGTAGCTACTACACACTTCCTAATCTTTATAATGAATAGTGTTAATCCAATCCTCTTTCAGGCCAGGTGGCCGAGTGAATTGATCTCTATACCTCCACCTGATCTGTGGTTTGTCACTGACCTCTCCAAACTCTTTCATAGACCATCTTTGGTCTTCTTGAACAGCAGTGGATCTTCCCATGTCAGCCCCTCCTCCTTTTAAAAGAGTTTTCCAAAAATCTGATAGATCAATGGAGACGGTTTCCTTAGGCACTTCCTGTTCATTATCTCATGTTCATTAGCATTGTGTTTACTCTTCTTCCTTGCACTTCATTGATATTGAACCTATTGATCCTGGACATTAAAAACAAAGCCAAAATACCCAGTTGTAATATGTGTATAAGACATGTTCATGTTCAGTCTAAAAACCAAGATTTGTTTCCTTACAACAGATAGCACACGTTTTAGACATTCATTATGCATATCAAAGGAGGTATTGTATACCAGAATGTCATCAAGGCACAAAACAACATAGTTCTCAAAGAACAACCATTAAACATGAACACTTTATCAGAAACATAAGACAAACTATCAAATGCTAACTTAGAAATCTTTTCAGACTTCACAAATTTAAAATCAAAATCAATATCAGTTGTAAGCAGTTTTGTATCATGCAATTTCCTATCACTAGGTTCTTTCCAGGCATATGTGGCACTTCAGGTTGTGTGTATATGTGTTAAATCCTAAAATGGGGAAATCATTATCTTAAACCAAGTTGGTTTATAAAAACTAGTTTATAATCCTATTTCTAATTGGTCTAAGAATACCAAATCTATTCCTAATGGGTTTAGAAATTCCAAATTCTAACCCTAATAGGCTTATCATTACAAGAAAACCAATCAATACTATTAAAACAAAACAAAAATTATTTACTTACATATAGTCTAGGTGTGCCATTTCATTTATTTAATTTCTATTATTTCAACATTATAGAATAACTAATCTTACTATATATAGATATATACAATCATATCTACATCAATATTTTTAAAAATATTAATGGAAATATGTAGAATTTTTTAAATACAAGAAAAGTAATAATTATAATATTATTAATGCAAACAATTACGTCAATAATCATTATATTTTATGGATTCTAATATATTTTAAACTATATTTTATATAATAATATATTTTAATCATCATTCTTTAGAAGAAAAAAAATATGAGTTCTACTATAAATAGTTTCACGTGTATTAGTATACATTAAGATTTCTTTAGCTTTCCAACTAAAGTCTAATTTATTTAACATCTACTCAAGAATAGTAAAATAGATACCTCTACAAAAAGAACTATAACATGAACTAGAATTTGTTATATTGGTAAACAGGTATTTACCTTTTTTTTTTCTCTAGAGTGGCCATTGTATTTTATATACAACTTTGTATTTAATTACATTTTAGTGTGCCGTATTATTTGTTTACGATATATGTTTTATTTCTAAATAATTTTAACAATATATCCTATCCCATTATATCATTATTATTTTGATCAAAAACAACAAACAATATGAGAATCAGATATTTTAATGATATCATTATTTATTGCTATATTAAGAAGTTCTGATAATAGTATTTAAAGTTGAAAACATATATTTTAAATTAACAAAGTGTTATGCAGACTTACATTTATGTCACAATAGTGGTAACCTTTCATAATTTCTTCATGCAAATTTAAAATAATAAAGAGATTTAGAAAAAAAAACATATTTTATATGTTTAAAAATTAAGAAATTATAAAAGAAATAATTTAAAGCGTGGATCAAAATCTAGTAAATTAAATAAAATGTATGAAAGGGGAGTCGAAGTCGGGTTATTTGTCTAATGATCAAGAGATCAACCACTAGGAGACAACCAATTTTTATAGTATCTCGCATAGTTTAATATATATATACATATTTTAATATAATAAAAACACAAATTTTGAATATTTTTGGATATATAAAATTTTCGGATATTTTTTGTATTTTTATGTATTTCTTAGGTCGAACCCGGAACCGAACCGATAAATTCTAATTATCCGAATGGATCCAATAATTTAAGACCCAACATGAACCCAATACAATCCGTACCGATCTGGAACAGAGAATTTGAAATTACCCTATCAGATCCTAAACTTTTAGATCCGAAAGATCCGGATCCGAAATACCCGAACCCGAAAGAACCCGACCCGATATAGCTAAGTTTTAATATGTTTTATTAAAAAGTGTGAAAATCATAGAACATGGATCTTAACAGAGGGAGTATAAGATATAAAACGTAATAGTTATATAAAAATCTGGAGAAACACAGATGGATAATTTTTCATTAGACTGAGAGTGTTACTGCAATAAAGTACCTCTTGAAATAATGTACATTCCAAGTGCCAGAAAAAGAAGGTGATGAACTCCAAAGTGAAGATTATCAATCATAATGGCCGACTATCACAAAGAAATTTTACTGTCTATTTATTCTACAAGAAAATTAACCTATAAAACATCATAAATGAAACATGACTAGAAAAATACAGTTTTATAAAATGTTAACAGCACATAAATTCTAAGCTAAAAATTTCAAGAGCAACTTCGATGATACCTAGTCAGTTGATTAAACCAAGAAAAAACCTAGTCAGTTAAAATAACAAATATTTTCGTTTTTTTATTAACAACAGTAACAAATATTTTTTTTTTGTTTCTTTTAGATCATCTCCAACCCACTTCTATTTTTATTTCTATATTTTTCTCTAAATCAGAAAATCTCTATTATAGAAGTAAATTTGATTATGAGTCTGTATATTTGATGACAAAAAAAAAAAAAAAGAAGTAAATTTGCTCCAACTTATGACTTTATGATAGAGTTATTCTATTTATAGTGGAAAATATAAAAGATATGCTATTTTTACATCTAAATATAGAGACAAGAATTAACATTTTCTATATTTTCTTCTAAAATAAAATGACTTTATTATATAGTCATACATTAGAACAACTTATATAGGGGATAATTGGTTGTGGCTGTAGATGTTTTAGAAAGTCAAAATTTGGTTGAGAGACATATATGTCAACCAATCAAGCTTTCATTTCCTAAGAAAATTCACAGAATAAAAATCTTTACAAAATTGAAATATAGCTGTAGAGAGTTTTATTTCTAAAGCAAAAAATAAATGCTTTACAAAGCTACAACAACCAAAGCTACAACAAATAAATCTACAGATCCATACTATTAAAGTAAAATACCTCCTAAGAGTTTATCCATATTTTAACACTATAATTACAATCTATGCCATTGATAGAATATTCTGATATTAATGATGAGATATCCATTAAAGATCATTAAAACAAGAAAAGTTAAAAATGAAAAAAACACTCTACCCCACATAAAATTTATCGTTGGAGAAAAAAAGATACAAATGGATCAACCTATAATTAGTGTTTGTTGGAAAAAGGAAAATTAACATACTTTAATATTCACCTCTACTAATTAAATCAAGAGATATAAACAATACAAAGACTATAAAATTTATTCCGTCTAATTAAATTCATGAGTACAAACATCACAACTATAGAGATGATTGGTTTAGTTGTAGTTTTAAAGTATGTGCTGTAAAATTTAGTTTATAGAATTTTTTTGTTGCAAATGTATCAGTTGTAGCTATAAACATTAAATATAAAATTAAAGATAGTAAGAATATATTTCTACAGCCATATATTTTTCCTCCAGGCTTATGCAGATTAATGTTCCAATTTTTTTAAAAAATTGGTTGTTATATGACTCATACAAATAATATGATTAGAATCATGGTGATTTATAATTAGTATTATATGAAAAAATCAATACAAATTTTAACATACAGTTAAATATATATATATATTTTCATATAAAATATAAATGTAATACAACTTACGGTTATCAGAATCTTATCTCGATTTATCCCGTGAATGAAATCGTCGGAAAAGTTCCAGAAAATATCAAGAAAAATTAAAAACGTTATTTCCTATTTTTTTCTGGAAACGAAACGGTCATATACATTTTATGATGTTGGACTGTGTTTATTTAATAAATGCGAACTCATTTTTTACACCCGAGACCCATTTGTATAGTTAAATATATATATATATTTTTTTTCATATACAAATATAAATGTAATACAACTTACGGTTATCAGAATCTTATCTCGATTTATCCCGTGAATGAAATCGTCCGAAAAGTTCCAGAAAATATCAAGAAAACTTAAAAACGTTATTTCCTATTTTTTTCTGGAAACGAAACGGTCATATACATTTTATGATGTTGGACTGTGTTTATTTAATAAATGCGAACTCATTTTTTACACCCGAGACCCATTTGTATAGAATGTATTTTTTTTATTTTTCAGTATTCATTAAAATGATTTATTTTTAAAGTTTATAGGTTACATTTAATAAAAATTACTAATAACAAATAAATTACATTATAATTATTAAGAATAAAATTTTGAAATTTTTAAACTCATGAAACAATTTATATGATCATAAATACATCTTTTCATATCATGTCCAACATATAAGTATATTTTTAAATACATAAAAATCAACAAAATTGTAAACAGATTAGACTAAAAATACATAATTTCATAATTAACAAAATTTGACCACAAATTTCAAAAGAAACAAATCCCGCGTTTTGAAAACGCGGGTCAAAATCTAGTTAAATATTACAGCCAAAAATATAAACCTATACCCCTTACCAATCACCCCTATAAGCATACATTGAAAATGCTCTTATGATTCAATATTTTTAGAAATCTTATAATTTAAAAAAAAAATGTCAATTGTCTTTATATAACAGCTTATACAAAAGATTTGATTTGATTTTTGTTTGATTTATAGATATAAATGGGGAGATCTCAAAATTGATTGTGACTGATTTGATATCAATGAGGATTAGGAGTATAAATTGGACGTGTCCTCTTTATAAAAGATACATAACTTCCTCCAAAATCACCAATAAATAAACAATTTGGTTTTTTTTTTTACGTCTAATTGATTAGGCGTTATTAAACATAGCCCCAGTTTCATCTGATCACAAAAGCATTTATACATTCGTAAGGATGAAATCGGTGATTTTCATCTCGTTCATGCTCCTATTACAATTGTGTTCTTCAGGTAATCACAAAACCACATTAATTGGATTTTATTTATGATTATATCACATTAAGTAAAAGTATGTTAATAGTATTTATTTGGAAATTTATATAAATTTTTTTTTTGTAAAAAATATTAATTTTAAAATATGATTGTTCAATTATTGTTTTTAAATTCGTTCAAAATGACACTTATTCGAAAACGGATGGAGTATTTAAGAAACACTTGATTGTAAAGCATTTTTAAATCATAAGACACCTAAATTTTATAAATATTTGAAATTAATGATCCACTAATTAATATGTGATTATTTTTTTCAGATAAGTAGAATTCATATATCAATAATTACCACTACGTTTAAAGATAAATAGTTGCAATTTTATAAGCTATATTAGAAATTCGTACAGGTTGTTACTTAATTTTCAACAAGAGTTTATAAATGTATAGGGATAAGCATTTTATAACAATCTTTAAGATGGGCACTTGAATTACAGATTTCACACCCAAATTTCCTAATAATTTGGTCGATTTCAATCGATATATTACTGATATATGCCTTGTATTAACACAAAACACAAAATACATTTCTTACATCTTGCATACTTATTTCTTAGGGTCTGAGAAGGACCATGGAGTTACTCATACTGATCAATATTCCAAGGAGAAGGTACCTAATTAACCCTAACTATTGACATCATTTAAATAAATCAAGCTATGTTGATGGTGAAAAGATGTATATAAAACAGATTGAGGAGAGTATTGAGACACTGATGGACTATCCAAAACCCGGTCCCAATGTACCTGGTAGTGGGTATCGTTTTCGTAAACCGCCTGGTCGTCCTCCGCATCCTATGAGTAACCCATAAGAAAATAGTAATGTAATGCTGAATCTATCCTTATAATGGTACCGCTACTGTTATTCATTACAAGTGTCAAAAGTTATCAATTCATGTAATCTAATAATCGTGATTCGATAAAAAAAACTCCAAAACATTATTAAAAAGATAATTTGCTTATATATTATCACTACATTTATTCTCGTAAAGAAATAAATGATATGACTTCTAATTTTATTTGTTTATATTTATTTCTGATAACTTCTCATATATCATCATTAACACTAATAAAAGTAAACTAAATATTATATTTACAAATATAACAATATTTTCACAGCTAAAAACAAAAAAAAAAATCATGAAATTTTATTTAAGAAGTGATTTGTTTATATGTTACATCACATTCATTTATCAAAAAAAAATTCCTAAAATATATGACATACATCAAATTTAGCAGAACCGATAATTTCATCGATATAAATTTATATTTTTGACAAATTTTCTAAAATATGATAATAATGCATTTATCATTATTAATCAAATCAGAAGTATTTAGATAGTTAAATATACGAATTTTAACCAAAATCAATTAAATAATAATAAAACTAATTTAAGTTTCTAGCAATTTATTCATATTTAATCGTGATAAAGTATCTACATTGAAAAACTGACCATTGATCTACTAGATTATTAACTATATTAATTTCTATCAGTTTAATGTATCTTATATATAAAGCAAACAAAAATCATATTTACTATATTTAGATATCAAAATAAATATAGCCATTAAATGTAATATAATTGTTATTTTTAGAAAATATAGATTAAACATTTAGTGAAATTCACCTAAATCTAAATAAATTTAAATTGAAGTATTTAAATCAAATTGAGTCATCATTCATCGCTCTGAGACGTTTGTACAATGATTACTTTTGGTAAATAGAATTAAACAGTATTTTAAAGAGAGAGTATTTCATTCATAACATATTGCTCTGACCAACTAGAGAAAATATGTTCGTTTATTCAAGTCATATACAATTATATCGACTAAGACATACTAGGTAAGACCCGCGCAAATGCGCGGACTGAGAATATATATTAAAAAAAAAGCAAATCTTATTTACATTTTGCTACACTAGTTCAATTATACATGTTTGTTATGTTGTATATATTACATCTCTATTATTAAAATAGAAGTACACTTTAAAAATAACCATTAATTTTTAGTGTTATTTACAATGGTATGCCACTGAAAATTTAATTAATCTTCATATATTAATGCTTGTCTTTTTCAATTTATTTAATGTGTGTTTCCTAAATAATCTTTATCTTTTTCTGTTTAATTAATGTATTTTCAAAATCGAATTATATTTAATGTGTGTTATCTTTTATGATTATTTGTCTTTTTCTGTGTTATCTATAATATTTTTATTTTCTTACAAATGTTATAACTAATGTATCAATTTTTAATACTATACTGACTCATTTTTTATATGTTTCCTACTTTTAATTCAGAAATTTTATTTTCTAGATATTTTATACATAGATTTAATTATACAAATGTTTGATTTGTTTATATGATATCCAATAAATATCGGTCATATAATTTACTATAAAATGCAAAAAATTATTCGATGTAATTAAGCACTTTGTATTTTTCAATATGTTATATTAGTACACCCATTGCAAACCATAACATTTAATATAAACAAAGAAAAAAAATAAAAATTGACACCCGCTCGATTTGATAGGATTTAGGCATATATAACATATTATTGGGTCATATAATTTATGATAAAAATCTTGAATTTGTATAGAGAGAAATATCCTAGGATTGCTCTAAAATATCTTTGTCACAAATATAGGGGCTGATGGTAGAGGCCGTAGAAACTGTAGACAATCTTTTTAATTTCTACCATCATTTTTTAAAGCAATCATGTTTTTATTTATAAAACTGAATCTAAAGCCAAAACATTATAAAAGTATATATGTTAGCTTTAGAAAGCATTTTCTCTAGAGCGCTCTGAATTTTTTTATGGCAGAATAAATTAAAGCTAAAACTAAAAATATAAAGCCTAAACTTTAGAGCAAAAACAAGAAAGCCACGTCTTCAACCAATCAAACCCATTATCTCTTAAGATGACAATGATCAAAATAATTCAATAAAGCAGTAAATATACACTTATACCTCACAGCTTTTTTTTTAATTCACAGCACTTCTTTAAACACATGTCTTTATAATTGCTCTGCAGAAACAAATAGCTTTTAAAAATTAAAAATCTAAAGCCAAAGAAAAAAAATCACAGCAATAATTCTACCGCAAAAAAACACAGCTCTTACCAATCAAACCCTATATATCTAGGGTATAAGAATATTTTTACCTATTAAATGAAATATTTTGGTCATTTTCTTTTATAAGGGCTATTTTGTGATAAAAACTTCAAAAATGTCTATTTAGGAGAATTAACATTTTGTATATGGACAATTGGAATGTTAAAAAATGATGGGTAAATAACATAATCACATTTTCGATGGACCTTTCCAATGGCCAGTTGTTTGAAACCGCAGTTGAACCAGTAAATTCGGTGATCTAAGATAAACCTGGTTCGGATTTTATGAAAAAATAAAAATTTAAAAACCTAATAAAACTACTTAACCCGGAACCCGGTTGAACCACTGGTTGAACCAATAGACAATTTTTACTCTTTTTTTTAGTTTTTAGTTATGTTTATAAAATCTATTTTCTATAATTTTTAATTAAGAAATTATATTTTTCAGTTTTGTTATCGACAATTTATTAATGATGTTTTAATTTTGCTATATTTTGGATTTGAAGTTTAATTTTATTATTCACATTAGATGATGTTTTAAGTCTTTATATTTTTGTTAAATGTCATAAATCTTAACTTGTTACAATTTTTTTTTTAAATAATCTAAACTATTTTTTTATTTTTTATGTCAAATAAAAATAAAAATAGAAACTAAAGTTAAATATTTCATAAATGCTTTTTAAACATAAAATATATACATATCCAAAATATTATTTTCATGTTTTATAAAAATATTAGAAAATACTTAACTTTAATTTGTATATATTTATTTTCATAGTTAATATATTATTATTTAATAAAATTAACTTATTTATCAACCCGCGATCGACCTGACGACCCGTTGATCCGAAAAGTCATCCAATTCAGTGTCCGGATCGGATTTTAAAACATTGGCTATGTGTTAAGGCGATTTCTAATCTATATAATTAATACTAATATATAAATAGTGAATGTAAGATATATGGAGAATATTGAGTTCCCACAATTAAACGTTATAGTTCGGCAACTGTAGAAGTACTTAATTTTTAACAGGCACACAAGTTTTTTTAACATTAAAAGACTTCCATATTTGATATTATTTCATATTTTCAAATGTGTGAACACAACAACTTTTGAAAGAATCAATTATCTTAATCAGATTTACTATCACCATAAAAAATTAGACGCAAATTAACTCAAATATAAGTACTTCTTCTTCCTTTTTGAACTTCTATCTTATGGAAACCATGAATACAATTGAAATGATCCAGACTGTGACAAACACACGAATTACAATTGATTGGAACAATGGACCTTATTGTTTTGTTCGTTGACAATGTTTAGGTTACTGAAGTGTCTGCCGTTTTAGAAGAATGGAACAATGGACTTTATTTTCTAGGTTATTGGTGTGTTTGCAATCGTGATTAAAAATTGATCTGTTCAGTGAACAATTAGAAGAATGGGACAATGGAACGATGGACATTGCTGTATAATTTGTTAGTTTATTCGTTTGTTCTTAGGAATAAATGAACATTTTATAAGGCTGTGAAGTAAAATATAAAGAAGATGATTAGTGAGTAACATAAGGGTCAGTGAATATGTTAAATTGGTATGCCCTTTTTGTATTGCATGCGTTTTAACGGAAGAACAATAAGGGTTACGGGAACGCAAGAGATAGATATTTAAAGACTACACATCATTTTAAAAAGAATTCATATGCGATATGATTTCATTAATCTAGATATAGAATATACTTACCAATGACATATGTTGTAGTTTCTCTAGTAAATGTTGGTCAATTAAGAAAAGATGCTGAAGAAGCATGTGGTGATGACACCTCATCTAAAATGATAAAATTGTGAATATAGTACTTAATAAAGGTTAGTTTTTAAAAATGCTTGTCTATTAATAAATAAGGAATAGAGTAACCATATTTTCATTAAAAATTTTGGCATAAAAATACGGGTACTGGTGAATTTTTAAAAGTTATCTTTCTTAAAACTTGGTAACAAATTTTTATTCAAAACTTTATTCTTTAGTAAAAAAAAGTTTATACACTTAATTCTTTTCAAAGTGATCATATTTGCATATGTTGCAATAACATAGATTCACATTAGAAAATAAAAATACAGAAAGTACATACAAATTTCAAATTTTACTTATTATATTTTTTGATAAAAATGATCTCACACTTCTAAAATTACGTCAAAATATTAAACTCTCAGTTATAAACGTCAAACCTCAATAAACGTCAAACCTTAAATTTTGAAGTTGAAACCGCACATTAAATACAAGTACAAAATGTCAATAATTAAAAGTTGTAAATGTCAAAAAATCTAAGTACAAAATACTCTAAGTCAAATCAGATTACATATAAGGTCACTCATCGGTTCAAATGGTAGTCGCATCTCGTGTTTTAGTGGGTTTTTGCGGATTTTAAATAATGTTTTTATGAAAATAAAACTGGATAACATATCGAATGACGGGTTTGTTGGTTAAACTGTGGGTCCGGATCGGGTTTCAAAACGCTGAATATAACTCTTCGTTTGTAATATTTAAATGTAGATACAGAGTCAAAAACTTATATCAAATAGTTTCCATAATAATCCCGCGCTTTCAAAGCGCGGATCAAAATGTAGTTACAGTTAAAGTAGAACAATATGGCCGGTTTGGCTCTTGGCGGGCTGGGGTTAGACGAAGCTGGTCAGTCCTTTCACTTTGTGGGCTGATAAAGGTATTGATCGACTAACTACTTGTTGGGATCGTTCCGCTTCAAGTCTGGCCTCGCCGTTGATGAAAGTGCTTTTGTTGCTCCATTTTCCGGTTGTGGATCTTCATCTTCCATTTCTAAGCCATTCCTCGACAATTTCAGATCGTCTAGTCCATTTCATTATCATTTCTACTTGTCTAGTCTATTTCCTGTCCAAACACATTTGTCCCTTCCATTTCCCGACCAAGCATTGATCCTCCACACTCTATAAAAGATGTATCATAGGCCTTTTTCTTCTTTTGGTCTGAAACCTCAAGGATTAAGCTTCTTAGATCTCCTTTCAGCTTATCAGACCTTACTTGAGTCCATTTCAGTCCATTAGATCATGCATTGGGATATTGTCTACCTGGTTCTTCCATGATATTCAAATCCTTGGAGTTGAGGCTGATCCAAGTCGCACTAAAGGAGATATGCCGGTTTAGTGAGGATAAAACATTGGGGAAAGAAACAATCAACCATGTTCAATTGCAAGAAGAAACATTCAACCATGCCATATTTCAGTGCCATGTTGCTAGACTGGTTTGGATTCTGTCAATCATACATGGACCAAAGAGAGGGTAGAGGGATCATTTTTGCAATTTCTTTTCTTATTTGATATGATCTCAAAGCATAAAACAGTCCAGAAAAATACAAATATTATCTATATAATCTATGAAAATGGATCCTGTGGAATATATGAAACAATAGAAACTCAATGTGATTCATGAAAGTATTTGGATAAGACTTGGGTTCACCCCTTATGATGAACCTTTAAATTCACCACTTTCCTAATAACCAATCATAGTGCCAACTAGATAAATAATTAAAAAATATTAAATAAAATTTTCAAAAACCAAAATAATTAAAAAAATAAATAGTGTCAATTTTAATAATACTAATTTCACTATCTAATCCTAAATCAAAAATCTATACTCTAAATCAAAATTCTAAACCCTAAATTCTAAATTATAAACCCAAACTCTATACCCTAAACCCAAATCTTAAACCCTAAACCCAAACCATAAATCATAAACCTAAACTCTAAACCCAAACCTATATCCTAAACCCAAATTCTAGACTCTAAACCCAGAACGTAAATACAAAATCCAAACCCTATACCCTAAATAATTGGATTAATATTGATGTTGTTCTTTTGAAATTTAAGGTTAAGAATTAAAGTTTGGATTTAGAGTTCATGGTTTGGGTTACGGTCTAGGGTTTGGGTTTAGGGTCTACGGTTTGGGTTTAGGGTTTATGGTTTGGATTTAGAGTTTAGGATTTGGGTTTAGGGTCTTGGGTTTGAGTTTAGGGTATAGTTTTGGGTTTAGAGTTTAGATTTTTTGGTTTATGATTTATGGTTTGGGTTTAGGGTTTAAGATTTGGGTTTAGGGTATAGGGTTTGGGTTTATAATTTAAAATTTAGGGTTTAAAATTTGGATTTAGGGTATAGATTTTGAGTTTATGGATTAGATAGTGAAATTAGTATTATTAAAATTGACACTATTTATTTTTTTAATTATTTTGGTTTTTGAAAATTTTATTCAATATTTTTTAATTAATCTAGTTGGCACTATGATTGATTATTAGGAAAGTGGTGAATTTAAAGGTTTACCATAGGGGGTGAACCCAAATCTGTCCAAAATATTTTGTCAAATCAGTAAAGTAATATAAAAAGCAAATAAGGATATGTGACGATGGAACATAGCACACAAAAAAATATGTGGGGTCCAATATTTGGAAGGAGAGCAACAAAGAAGATGGATTCAACTAGAGATGGATCTGGTAAAATGAGTGTAGGATTCTCATTGTCAAAATATAAACAGTTAGCATGAATATCGTGAGTGGTACGAAATTAGAATGGTTAAAGTCTTCTTTCATCATCAATAGTCTTATTTCCAGGTTAGCTCTGTCTTTCTTGCAAAAAATACAAGCTGGCTCTCGAGAGTATGAGAACACCCACATTGGCAGAGTATCTCAAATAGAAATAAACGATAAACACTTCTCTCTCGTTTATGAGTGCTCAAGGTATTGATTGCCTTGTGGAAAACCACAGCCAGAGTCGATCCCCATACTTTGTCTGACATTTCTCACAGAGGGATGAGTTTCTGTTTTCGACATTTTTATCAATTATCTAAGTTTGTCGTGTCCAAGGGGTAGCAACTTCGCCATGGCGGAAACTGTTTCTCTCCCGCCATACCTGATATAGCATAGCCTGAAATATGTATCTAAGTATACTTTTGGAGACCATTAAAATATTTGTGGTGAAGAAGAGGCATTATGCCATCCAGTATGTCTTGAATTATTGGCCTAGGAAATTGAACATGTCAAAGTCCAAATGTTCTTAGAGTAGATGCACTCAAAACTAGATGATTATGGGTTTCTCAGGGTGTTCCACATAACATAGTCTGTTTTTGGCCCTAGGTTCCAGCTTGCCGTACTTTGGTGTCTACTTTAAGAACCAAACATCCATCGCCTAATCTTCCTGATCCTTCACGTTCCTGATCAAATCATAAGTAAGTCATCTTAGTAGTGAAGACAGCGTTAATTTTATCTCCTTTATATCTCCACTGAGCATGATTCTCCTCTGCTCTTCTCCTTCTCCTTTTCCTACTTGTTGCTCTGTTTTCTATCTCGTCTTCAATTTTGTTTAGCGCTGCAAATCTGCGTTATCATCTATGGTGAGAGAGAACATTGTGGCTAATGTTGTGCGTAGTGGTATACCGAGATTGATTACTCCTCTTGATCTTTAATATCAAATAAGCTTCCCAATGAAGACCAATAATCATACCAGAACGAAGTCTTATTACAATTTCCAACATCCATTTTATTGTGCATTTTTGCTATAGTTCGATATTTGAGAAGCTTTTCCACATTTAGGAGTCTTTATTTGCTTTTTTTTTCCTTCACCAACCAGAAAGTTTTTTCCCTAGAACCATTGCTTTTATCCACTTCGTTCACAATGTACTCTTTCCCAAAGAGCTGCCATATAAGCTTTAAGCAGCTTACTTCTGAAAGATATTTCAGACCTATTCCCCCTTCGCGTTTCGATTTATAGATTTCCAACCACACTACCTTAGATTTTCTGAGGTGGAGGTCAGGCCCAGACTACAAGAAAAATGAAAAAAAAGATTCTCTATTTCCTTTATACAACTCTGAGGAAATTGATAAAAATAAATCATATAATCTAATTATATGAAATTTCACAAATAAATAGAAATTTTCTAAAGAAGAAAAAGGTAAACAAATCTATTTACGATTTTTAGGTTTCATAAATACATACAAACAAAATAAGAAAGAGTAAATATAACATAAAATAATTTCCACCAAATTGAAATAGTTGTTGGAATATCACAACCAATTATTAATTAATAAGTAAAAATATTTTTAAAATAATAATTTGGAAAACTAAAAATAACACTATAAAACCAGTAAAACATATAAAATAACCCAAAATACATGATATGAAAACATGATTTCAAAAATAAAAATGCAATATTGATTAGAATAAAAATAAATAAAATCCATTTACGGTATTGGTGTTCACATTTGTGTCAAACCAAAAACAACTAAATAGAATATGTGTAAATTTGATGCATTTATTATTCTTTTTGATCACTAAACTCAAACCTATGTAAATTATCAAGTAATTTATGAAAACTTATAACCAAAAAAAATACACAATTAAAACAAAAAATTCAGGAAAAATTGTTGAAAACCAGAAAATAAGATTTAACAGATAAACCCTACACAAAAGGATGATAAAAGAAATATTCTCATGATATAAACAAGATCAAAGTTTATTGTAGCTAAACAAATGTGAAAATAAGAAAATTCTTATGTAATTAATTCCAAAAAATCTTCAAGCACAAATTCAATATTGATATAAATTTTAAAACATAATATTTGCACAATAAAAGGACGCAATATAAATAATCTGTGAAAGACAATAAGGGTAGAAATTAAACTATATGATCTTAATACTATATCAATAATCTTATTGTAAAATTTAGTTTACACAATGAGACTAAAACTGAATTCAGTTTTAGTGTGAATTATAATTTTTATTTTTATTTTTTATTTTTATCATTTCCTGTTAAAATTATTTAATGTTATGATATTCAAGTATCATAACATTGTTACAATTTTCACAGAAAAATGATAAAAGTCCACATGTAATATATTATTAAATGTTTTAATATAAAAACTAGTTTTAAACAAAATATCTAACATAAATAATTTTTTAGTGTGAATCGTGGATTAACTACCAGAGAAAAATTATTAAAATATTCAAAAACAAATGTATAATACGAGGAAATAATCCATGATTCATGAATTGTATTTAGATGGTAATTATGAGCATTTTTAATTTACTTAATTTTATAATAAAATATAACAAAAAATAAAAAAGAAAGAAAACAATTACAATAATTAAAAGAAATTGCAAGCATATGATTTCTACCACTACAAGAAAACATTAATTTAGCCACTCCATTTTGCAACCACGGTGGTAGTTGCAAAAATATGCAATGATTTTGTCACTAAGTAGTAACTAATTTGAGACTCGATAAATTTGATCATAAATCAGTTGCAATTTTGCGACCTAGTATTTATGTAACAATTTAGTTGCTTAGTTACCACGCTTTTCCAACGTATATATAACTAAATTATTGGGGAAAAGTGCATATTCTGACCCGAACAATTTCGATCGTGCCAAATACGACTCGAACAAATGGTCAGTGCCAAATACGACCTAAACTTATTAAAATTTAAAAAACTTACCCAAACTTCTTAAAACGTGCCTAAATCTATATTGATTCTAACAGAAGTTAGTCAACCGTTAACAAGATAAAATGACGTATTTTTGATATACGGTGAAAAGTGCTAATTTCGATCCAAACAATTTCGGTGGTGCTAAATACGACCCGAACACATGGTCAGTGCTAAATACGACATGAACTCAATTATAATTAAAAAAATTACCTGAACTTTTTAAAATATGCCTAAGTCTATATTGACTCTAACAGAAATTAGTCAATTGTTAATAAAATAAAACAACATTGTTTTGATATATATATATATATATATTTTTTTAATATATGTTCCTTACACCTCTCAAATCCGTGCCGTGGTACCCTTTTAAAAAGGACATTAATAACTAGACTAAAATAACTTTTTAAAATATTATTAGACATTTGAAATTATATAAACTAATATTTTTCTTCATCTTATCCAATTTAAAACTTTCGTGATTGTTTTTATATATTTTAGTTATTGTGTAATATGTCTAATATTTTGAACAAGATATCTTAGTGAAAGAAAGGTAAAAGGCTTCTTAACGTTTTTGAACAAAATTTCAAAATATATAATATTAACTTTGAAAAAAAATTCACTTAAGTTTAAAAAATTAAAATAATCTATATAAGAAATGTTTATAAATAAATTCAAAATTTAAAGTATATCTACGATTGTGTAATTATAAATATTTATTATTTAGATTTAGTAAGATATAAGTTTATTAAAGATATGATAAGTAAAAACATGTCATGTATTTATATAAATCAGAAACAATTATCACCAAAGTTTTAAAACTGAATACGATGAAGAAAAAATAGTATTTTATATAATTTCAAATTTGTAATAATATTTTAAAAAGTTACTTTTGTCTAATTGTTAATGTACCTCTTTAAAAAGGTACCACGTTATTGTTTAAGTCTTGGAATGAACATATATTAAAAATATATATATCAAAAAAACGTCGTTTTATCTTGTTAACAGTTGACTACCTTATGTTGGATTCAATGTAGATTTATACACATTTTAAAAAGTTCAGATAATTTTTTTAGCACAGACCATGTGTTCGGATCGTATCTGGTACCACCAAAATTGTTTGGATCAAAATAGGCATTTTGTTCTGTATATCAAAACGACGTCGTTTTATCTTGTTAACGGTTGATTAACTTCTGTTAGAATCAATGTAGATTTAGACACGTTTTAAAAAATTCAGGTTAGTTTTTTAAAATTTAATTAAGTTTAGGTCGTATTTGGCACTGATCATTTGTTCGGGTCGTATTTGGCACGATCGAAATTGTTCGGGTCGGAATAGGCACTTTTCCCTAAATTATTGGGTTGTAATGTAGTCGCAAAACTACAACTATTTTGCGACTTACTGCGTAATCACAAAAGCTGTAGTCGCATCTTGGTTAAAGCCTCGGCTACAAGAACTGCCGGCTAGTTCGCTAGTCTAGTAACCTAAGTTCTAATCTAATTGAGTCGCAGCTCGATAGAACGAAAAACTGCCTAAATTACTCTAAGTGCTAAGTTTGTTCTGAAAAAGTTCTATTTTTGCTCTTTGTCCCAAGCTCTTCTTATATACTCCCTTAAGGTCGGTTTACCCTCTTCTTCTTTTGCCCTTGGGCGGATTCGGTCGCGAGGCGGGTTTTTTCCATTTTTCGTCGACTTTTATGTTTATCGGAAAACTTGACATTTATCTTCGAGAAACTTAACGTTTATTTTTTCCTGTAAAATAAAAATAGACCGTCATATCCATCTTTTTAATCTTATTTTAAAATCAAAAGTGGGCTGTCTGGCAGTATCCAGGCCCTTCGGGGCCGTTTTAGACCTCAGACGTTTTACGATTTTTCCTAAGAAATCACCTTTGACGTAATGTTGGTTTCTTGAAAGGATCTCAATCCCTCATATAATTGAGATGGCTGGTGTTCAAGGTAACCATAGTCGTCTTATACGATGAATCGAAACCCATTCGTCGACCGAATCTTTCATGATTTTTCTCGGAGTTTTTGACGACGGTCCTAATCGAAACAAAACAGGACGATTAATCTTACGGATTCGAAGATCGAGTTACGAAAACTTGGGCAAGGATGCATGGTATTGAAAAAAGACCGAACTTACCCTAGAACGGGACAGTCGGGACGGACCGTCCTCGCTCTAGGGCGAGGTGACCTCGGTCCCGTGGTCCTCGCCCGTGGGCGAAGTAACCTCGGTCTCGCGATACTCGCCCGTGGGCGAGGTGGTTCGGACTCCGTGGTCCTCGCCCATTGGCAAGGTGGATAACCTGTTCCAACTCGTGTCCGTTCCCGGATAAGGCCTTAGCTGGGCTGGATTAACCCTTGATATCTCTCGGGGTAGTAAGGACCATCCTTCACTCGGATGATTACTTCTCGGAAATATTTGATAATTTTTGAAAAAGTTAATTCGAAAACTAGTTCTCTGAAAACTTTCAGACATTGATTCCGTCGTGACTGGTTTTTCACCCCAACACACTAGACCATCAATCGAATCTAGCAAAGTAATCGAATTTGTATGTTTTATGTCGTTATTGTAGCTGGTTATCTTTATCTCGGTAAATTATTCTCGAAGTAAATAAATTTGCGAATCAAATCGAAAATATAAACGATGATCCCTTTATTATTCAAATAAAAGTTATATTATGTATATGTACGGCTCGACAACGTGAATCTTTTGCTCTGAAGTCATGAATGATATGTTTCAGGCATCGGTCGGTGTCACATTTTTAATTGTTCACTTGTTATTACTCTTTTGCTCTGAAGTCATGAATGATAATGTTTCAGTCGTTAGATGGTAAGGACTACTCAATTCTATTATTAATACTAATAAAGTAGGGTATACTAATATATTCGGTAAAGGATATGTTATAATTAAGAAAACCCAACAACATTTGTTAATTGTTTTGCGAACACCTGAAAAGCAAACAAGTACCACTACTTTGGAGAATCATCTAAAGTTAAAACAACAAAATACGCCCATCTTATTTAACTGTGACTTAAAAAAAGAGCAGATTGTAATGAATATCAATCTATATATGGTTTGAAATGGTTAGGGGTTGTAGATTCGGCGCAGTAAGGTTTCTAGAAATTATTGTCAAAGAAAGTGTGTTCAAGGGTCGCTATTATGATGGCTCTCAAACAGTTCAGAGGTGTGTATGATGCATCGTTATCTCCAGCTTTGCTTCTCATGTATGCTAGTCTCAGAGTCTCTTAGAAAAAGAATGATGCGGCAGATTAACTTTAAGAAAACCTTTCGGTAGCTAGGCACCAAAGTATCGTGTCACATCACGCGAATATTTTCTTAGATTACACTAAAAGATATAGAACAAAAAGTTAATAAACCGTACTTATTTTGTTAAACAAATGGTAATGAAAGTGAATCACGTCCGTTGGATAAGCAAAATGTGTATTAAGTATTCAAAACCTGAAGAAATATTAATGTGTAGTTTAGTAGGGAGAAAAGAATCAGAGTCTTCAAACGAATGATGAGGCGAGAAGAAAGAGTGGGATGAGATTAGATGTGTGGATGGACAGATGATGAAGAAAAGTTTGATTGGACAAATAAGAATTTTCATTTTCATTTATTTTTGGTGAAAGCTAGAACGAAGAGGGATTTAGAGATGCGATGCAACTGATGATATCAAATATCAAATAAGTCGGGAGATTCCAGTCGGCAGTCATTATGAATCATTTACTAAATAGTTCTTTATTTTGTATCGCAACTTCTTATGGATTCTAAATTACTTTTGTTTCGCTTGCTGCTTTTTTACCACCACAACTATTACTAATCAAATCCATCATATAGCAGTAATATGAAACTGTTCAGTAATGATTACAACTGCAAAACTTTAACAACGACAAATTTACTAATCCATTTTATAATAGTCGAAACTTATTCGTAAAGCCCAAGGAGTTTGCAACTACGTACATGAGTAACACTACGGTTCAGACGTGTATACTTTGACAAGCAACACCCATTATTCTATTGAGTCCAAGCTTGTTTCCCAATGAACCTAAGAAAATAATAATATACAAACAGGCATAAACTTTATTTTTAGCCAATCAGAACTTTATCCTTTCCTACATGCTCAAACAATTTACCTAAAAAGTTGCAACTTTAGGCTTATATATACAATCCAACCTTCAATTGTATGATATCATCCATAGTATTGTATTTTCTACCATTCTTATTCTACGCCCTTTCTAGAGATATCAAAATCTCTCCCTTCACAATCAGATCTCTCTCTATCTCTCCAACTGATTTTTCTCTGCATCATATAATATTTTACACAATCAACATCTTATTTTATAACTGATATATCTTAGATTGTGCATAAAACATTATTCAATTGCTTTCTTTAGAATTGATCTTGCAAACTATGTTTTTATAATTATATTGGCTTTTTCTCCCAGTCTAGGGTTCTAGGTCCATGCACATATTAGCATTTATACATATGTGTAGTTTTAGGCACATATTAGCATTTATACATATGTGTAGTTTTAGATGCATTCAGCACTAGTTTAATTGTACAGGGGTTGTTGTAAGATTAATACCAAGAGAGTTTCCTTAAGTCCATTCACATGTTGTGATTTGATCCAATTAGCTCCAGACTCATTCATTCACTTACCGAGTCACTAAAAAGGACTGAACTCGTTATATGAGTGAATGATGCTGGAGACTTATTGGATCTTAGATTCATTGCGATTGGACTGAAGGGAACTCCCTTTATTATTATTTTTTTGTCAAGTATGTTGATTCATTTCATGAGAAATGGCAAAAATGATACAACAAAATCCTTAGATCTCAAGCTGCTAACAATCAAATATACCTATGTACCCCAAAAAGATAAAAAGACACAAAGATAAGTAATTAGGTCTAATCTTAGTTTGTAAACCAAGATTAAAGTTAATCATTTGGCGATTAAGCTGACAGCAATTCAACATTCGTAGACTGGTTTGAGTTGAGAATCCCCGGAGACCTGCAAAACAACCCAGCAGCCATTGAATGCTAGATTCGGAGAGATTCCCGGTGGAGACTTGATAGGTGACAGGCAGTTAGGCGTCCCGGGCCAGCACCAAACCAAGCGAGTTCCGAGTACAGATCAACCAGAAACGAGGAGAGGAAACGACTCCCTTTATTTTTATTCATCCCAACACACTTTTGTTTGTTAAACATTTCAACAGCTGTTACACTTCATCTTCGATCTGGCGTGTCACCTGTTGCAACAGCACTCTCGCTGGGCTGCTTCAAGCATCGGCCGAGGAAAAGGCTCTTCTACTATCATGGCAAGTAACCATCGATCTATGAATCATGGAGGGAACTAAATCACAGAATTCACTGAGGCCAATCATGGAGGGAACCAAATCAAATGAAATACAAGAAATGGGGATCTCGAATCCTATAAACATGGTTTAAGGATAAGACTACGGCTACAATTACTCACTCTCGGGACATGGCCTTAACTCAGGCAGCTATCACTGATCTAATTCATATACTCACGACGAGCTCCTTTAGAAGATTTCTAATCTTTTTGATTTTAAAGCTAGCTTATTTTGGGTTAAATATTAGGGCTTTTATGAATTACAATTTATAAATTGTAACCGTAATTTAAGTAACCGAAGTTTTAGTTTCTTGCGTTTACTTGCTCGATATATTCAAGAAAACACAAATTATTTAAATATGGAGGTACGTATAATTTTGCCGATGGCCATATATATGTGCAATGTGTCTGGTACCTATGTATAGAAAGTTACTTTCAACTATGTCGTATAATTTTGCAGTAACTCTTAGTTTGATGCACTGATTAGACGAATATACTACATATGAGGGAAGAATGTAACAGAAAAACAAACAGATAAGATGTTACATAAAATGGGATGTAATCATGTAATACATATCTCTTTTGATACATTGAGACGCATGGCATCTTGGTATTTATGAATTTTAGTATACTTCTTAATAGAATGAGAGATCAATTACTATATATGCCTTTAAGCTGTGATGCTAATTTAATTCTGACATGTACAAATTCGTACTATGTTAAATATGACGTACTATGTTCATAGTTCATAGTTCATAGTTCATATTTCATAGTTCATAGTTCATAGTTCATGTACTTCTGATTCGAATAAACCTCCCGGATACGCATGTCGCCTTTTAGGATTTTCCTCAAAACGAGAAGACTTTTTCTTAGTACTTGCTAATTAAATCACCTAGATGTCTTACACCTTTTATCCAAGAAACTGAAAAATTTCCGTAATTGAAAAACTACTATATTCTTATCAAAATATGGTACTCCCTCATTTCTACGTTTTCATACATATTAAAAATATAATAACTACTACAATTAAATATATGTTTTTTTAGTATACGCTTTAAAAAAACTATCAAATAATTATATTTTAGCAATTTGAGTATTAAAAAAAGTTACCTTTATTAATATTAAATAATGGATATATTTAAAAATCTAAAACAATTATTTTTGTGCAACAAAAGGAAATATTAAAAACCTATATTTTGAAAACAAATAGAATTAAGGCATGACTTGTGTAACCGTAGCGATTGCGTCTGCAGTTGCAGGCATTCGCAGATGCAGATGGTTGTGGTTTTAAACGTTTTTAAGAGATTTGTACGAATGATATATCGGTTATAAAATTTATGCGTTTACGGAATACTTATAACCGATTAACTACCAAATATAGCAGTAGTTAAATAATAAATTAATATTTAATTTTTATAATTATAAAAGTATTAAATCATAATATTATTAAAAAATATAAAATTATATTTTAAATTTATACTATTATTTTTAAAAAAATTATAGAAAACATCTTTTCAATTTTTTATAATACAAACTAAAATAATATATATATATATATATTTGTATTTCTATTATTTCAATTTAAGTTTTTTTACTGAATCTTTTTATTTTTATAATTTTTTTCTTTTTTTAAAAATACATTATTCTCTAGCAACCACAAACGCCAATTGAAACAATTTTTTAAATTCAAGAGGTCTAGAACGGTTTGAAACGAGTTATAGCGTTCTTTATAGTCATTATAAAACACCAACAATTGTTATCAACTGCCAAAACTGCATTTATGGATAGTACCGGAGAAACCAACTGAAACCAGTTTTAAATTTAAATGGTTTAGAACGGTTTGAAACGAGTTATAGCATTTTTATAGTCAATATAAAACGCCAACAATTGTTATCAACTGCCAAAATTGCATTCACTGATAGTACCGGAGAAACCAATTATACCTTTAGTATACATTTTTTTTGTCAACAAGTATACATTTATTTAACAAAAGTTTTCCCACATATATATTTAAGTATATATTTTTTTCTCTACCGTATTTAACAAAAGTTTTCCCACATATTTGTGGAGAAACCACGTAGATTGTTTTTATTATCATAAGTGTGGTTTTTCCTGTGAAGTGTGTGAACATGCAAAAAAAAAACAAAAACTATTACAAAGAATAAAAATAGTGAGTGGCCAGAAGGTTGTATGGTTTCTTTATCGGGAATCGAAGTGTTTATAAACTGCAGCAACAAGTTCCCATAATCTTCATTGTCCCCACTTCCCAACTATGCTCTTCCATGACATTGCTAATTAATTTTGGTTTTACTAAACGCTACCATTCTTCTAACCCTTGGAAGTTGAAACGATTGTGTTTTGTCTCTGTCGGAAGAATATTATAGTGAACAACTTCAATAAGAAATTACTGTCGTGCTCAAGATAACTAAAGTTAATGTCAAAACCTTTAAACTAATGTGGAAGTAAAATGACCGTTTGCAACATTAATGTGTGCATAAACAAATCATAACCTTATGATTTTAACTAAATTTGAATCACAAACAAAATAAATTGAAAAAAATTATAAAATACAATTGGGAAATTGCCTAAAATACCATTTTCATAGTATCACTTTTCATGTTTACACTAACCATTTCTACCACCACTTTTAATGAAGAGTTTAGATTCGAAGATTTAGGATTTAGGGTTTAGATATGATATTTTAGGGTTTATAGTATATAGTTTAGGGTTTAAAGTTGAGGATTTAGGGTTTATAGTTGAGGTTCTAGGGGGTTTAGGGTATTGAATTCATTATAAAGAGTTTAGAGTTTAGAATTGAGGATTTAGAGTTTAGGATTGAGAATTGAGATTTAGGATTTAGAGTTTGAAGTTATCTAAACTATACTAAAAGGGAGATAATCTCAACAATGAGAGTGTCCACCTCAGCAAATTAATTCAGGCCAATAAGACACTTTCTTTTTGACACGTCACCATAGCTGAAATAGAGTGAAGTTTTGTATGGGCTCAATTCAATTATCAGTCGGCCCACAAGAACCCATGGCGAGAAATAATTCATTTTTATCTTCACGCGTCGAGAGTCTCTCCTCTCCCCCCCCCCCCCTTTCAGTTTCTGCTTTTTTTTCGTTATCTTCTCAATCAATGATGATGTTAAAGCTATTATTTAATGTTTTGTTGCTACTCCCCCTTAATCCTTCATTTATATAAAAATCTATGTACACCTAAATCAAAAACCTGATTTTTAGCAGCTATCGCCGTGGCCGTAAAATCGACCGGAAAACTCAACTCTCCACCGGCAAATATCATACCAGGAAATCAACGCTTCCCCTAGAGGTATGGATCTCCTTAGTCGTTTGTTTTCATATTTAGTTCACAAAGATTGAAAAATTATGTTCTATGTGTCGTAGATCATTTTCATTGTTGATGTGTAATTTGAAAATTGCTGACATACTACAGATTACGCAAGTGTGAGCTTAATAGTGTCTTTTTACTTATGACTCAGAGAGCATACTTTAGATTCTTAACTAATCAAAAAAGTCATTACCCTGTTTAATGTGTGTTTTCCTTTTCTGCTTAGCTATGTTTTTTTTGACAATGTTACAATGGACGTAAGATATCGTATGGAGATTTGAACCTCCTCTGCAGCTGGAGAAATCATAAGCCTGTCGGTTCAAGTTTCTTACAGGATGGGAACTTCGTAGACTCTGCTTCTGGTGAGTAAAGTTTTCAATTTTGAAAATTCTCTGTTCAAAAACAGAGGAATAAGAAGAGAAAAATTTGACTCTTGAGATTCAAGTTCCATGTGCACTAATGTTTATTTTTTTTGATTTAGTGTTTCAGTATCATATAATACAGAGATTGATCATATATATCTTTGTAGAAATTTGGGGAAGATGAAGTACTACAAATGTTCCGAATCATCATCCGCTTCAAAATCCAAACTTAACAGTCGCAAAGCAGAGAGGTGAGATTTTAAGAAGGCTGCCAGCTTATTTTTGGATTCTATATCGACCTTCACGATGTATGAGATCCTTCTCTACGAGACCTTCATTTTCTACACCGTGCTTACCAGCATCATAACTCTGGATAGAGTTTCTCTTAAGCAAAAGGTATTTGTCGATCTCCCAGGTCCTCTACTTTTGAGTGTTCTAAATCCAGTCACGGATGATAACATTCAGTTTGTTTGGTCAGTACTAAAGTGATGTGAATCTGTTTTTTGGGTGTAGTTCCTCCATGAGGATGTGAATCTTTTTGAATAAAATGCTAAAGTTCTATACTACTAATTTCACAGGTTGTTGACGCACCTGAGATCTTAACCGTGCTTGGGAAGATACCATTCCTTTCCGAGTTCCTGAACTCACTATACGAGTGCCAGTACAAGGCGTTTTTCTCAGCATTTGGTGAGTTCAATATAGTGACCTAATTAGCTTACTGAACTTTGTTAATTGTGTATGCGTTTTGCTTGCTTTGTCTATGTGTTAATAATAGATTCATTGTTTTTCTATTTTCACAGCTGGAATGGCGGAGCAGATTAAGTTTGACCGTTATTTGAACCCACATTTCCGGTTCTACATGAGAGAAGTGAGAACGGTGGTGTACTCTCAGTTTTTGGAGTCTTACAAGAGTGTAATGGTGGATGCGATGGCAAATGACTTTGGTGTTTCCGTGGATTTCATCGATCAGTAAGCACACTAAAAAACGCTCAATTACATTCTGTAAGAATATATATGATCATACAAAGTTAGAACCTGACTTGACATGTTTCTTTCTTTTATAATCCAGGGAGCTGTCACGCTTCATTGCAGCTGGGAAGCTTCACTGCAAGATAGGCAAGGTTGCCGGTGTTTTGGAGACAAATCGTCCTGATGCAAAGAATGCACTTTACAAGGCAACAATCAAGCAAGGGGACTTCTTGCTAAACCGGATCCAGAAGCTGTTTCGAGTCATTGATCTGTGAGCATGTCTCACATGTGTCTGTTTAGCACTTTCCTCAAAACTGCAACAACTTGCAACTCAAATGGGTAGAATCTTAAGGTGTGAGAAACGATATTTGAGATCAACACATGTCTGTTCTTTCTTATGACTCTGTTTCATCATCTACCTTTTTATTTATTTATTTATTCTACTTTCACATCGGGAAAGCATGAACTTATCAAAAAATTTCAAGGTCGTTTTTCCCCATCCGAGGTTAGTTTCTTCTTCCTTAATCATGAAAGGTTCTTCTATACAAATCTACATCAGCTAATGATGTTTTAAAAAAAAATGTGCAAGTATGCAGCGACATCGTAGAAGTTTCCTGGAGGGATTTACAAAGACTCCAGTGATTACACTTGCAGTGAGAGATAATTTAAGTAAATGTCATATATTTTAGATTATGATTTGAGAGAGGAGTAGTAGCATTCTCTTGCAAATTTTGTTGGTGTCTATTACAGACCCGTTTCTTGAATTAGTAGTTGCATGCATTTGTGTTGACTGACATATCATGGTTAGGCACTGACCTATTTCTTAGATTCATCATTTGTTAATGAATACATGTGTTACAGATGAGAAGTAGTTGAGTGTTTAGAGAATGGTTTTCCACTCTATTTGGAGTAGAAGCCAATTCTATTATAGACTTATTATATTTTGAAGAAGAAAAAAATGAGTCATTAGAGATGGTCTTACATTAATAGTAAAAAAATATAATTACACTTAAAATAAAGCTTAAACAAGCTAATACAACAAAATAAATTGAATAAAAACAAACTGAAATTATTTCCAAGCTATTCACATGGTATGTGATTTTGATTTCTTCAATGAATTTACATCTAAGCGAACAAACACTTAAAACTAAAAATATATACATACATACAGTGATAATGAAGCTTTGATCATTTTTTAAATACGAGATGAATAAAAACTGTATTTAGACAATTATTGAGCAGTTAAGCCCGATAATAACCATGTTAATCACATTCATCAATCTCTAATATATAGAAGTTCAATACTCATTAAAATTATATAACATATCCTAAAAACTAATTCAAAACAATGCAGGAAAATTAGTGTGCTAAAAACACCATCAAAAAAATTTACTTCCATAAGAGGTAAACCGAATACAGCAACGTAGAAGACCAAACTCCATTCCCCTTTGGTCAAAAAACCACATTCCCTATCTTCAGTACGTTAATTCAGAATTATAAAGATTTTATCATAACACAAATTGTATGTAGATGAGGGAAAATAATTTTATGTTGCAAACTTACAGAAAACAAAACCATGAAGTTTTTGTAAATATTCTGACCAAATTAGTAAATTTATATATACAGAATATCTTAAGAAACTTAATACAAAATTAAAAACAAATTAAAAAATAATATCAAATTCATTGAAAATTTACTTGCATTACCATAATTTATATACCACTTTTTATATTATTTTCAAGGGAAAATATTATAATATTTGGGTTTAGGGTGTACTAATTATTTTTCCTTTTTAGTATTTATAGGGTGAAGTTGAGTTTATACAATTTTAAATATGGTTCTTAAACAACAGTAATTAATTTATGAGAGTAACTTTAGTTTTTTCATTATAAATTTAAGATATTTATGAAATAGTCATTTGAAAAAAAGTAAAATCTTAAAAAAATTTATATCAGATTTACAGTAAAAATAGAATATCTCTAAATTTAATATTAAATATGTGACTTGCGTGTCTGTATATGAACAATTTAGCTTATATCATACACTAGAAGGCACATGAATCCTATTTTTGGTCGGTTTTAGCATCTTACAATCATTTCTATTATTTTATACAGAACATTTCATAAATAACTAACTGGATGCAAAATCACAACTCATATCTTAATTATTATTTTTAACAAAATGTTATTTGATTTATGTTTAATAATTTATTTTGATTATACCATACAAGATGCTGATTAACATGTATTTTTATTTCCCTAAATGAAGGTCAATAGAAGAATTCACGTATCAGCAGTAAACCAATATATAACCAACACTTATTATCGAATATCTATAATATCTTCTATCTCCTCATAAAATTAATAATATTAAAAATAGCAAGGAACAACATATATAAAATCATATATAGTAGAGATATTTATTCTTCATCATATAAGAATCTCGAGTGTTTGATTGGTAGAAATTGTGGTTTTAATCATTTAACTTTGGAATATAAATGGTATGTTTTCTGCTGCAACTATAGATTCTATTAATGTAGATTTATATCAAAAACTTAAATATGAAACTCCAGAAATATTAATTTCTGAAACCAATATATTTTCTAATTTAACTTTTGTGCTGTAGGTTTAAATTATTTTCCTAGAGCATAAATGGTAAATGAAAATGGTTGTGAAAAAAAGCAATAGAATATTTCAGAACACTTACAATCACCTTACAAAATCATTGTATTTTTCTCAATATTTATGAAATTTCAAAATAAGTAGTCAATAAACAATTAACTGTTTATCTTTTATCAAGGTACTTACAAAAAATGTATTTATTAGATCCAACATTTTTGAAATTGGGTGAAAAATGTCAACAATTTTTTTTTCATGTATTTCTAGAAAGAATAGTTTTCTTGGCAATAACTAAAACTTTTGCCACTGATTATACAGTACACATACAAATCAGGAAAATATAATAAAGAAAATAGTTACGAAATCAAAATTTTAAACAATTGGAATTTTAACATATGTTTTTTTCTGTAACATTGTTTTAAATAATATAATATGTATTTTTATCTTTATATACGTTTTGGATTCTAATAAGATAGACTTCATTTTAATAATCAATATTTGTCAAAGTATCCAATATATAATACATATTTAAATATAATAACATAATATTTTAAAATGAATTTAAACTTTATGAAAATAAACCCGGGCATTACGCGATGTTTTTAATTCGAGATGTTTTTAATGATAATTTTTCTAATAATTCATATTTTCTGCTATTCAGTGTTCTAGCTATGAAGAGAGAGATGACATCTAAAGCTTCTTCACCGGATATGGATATTCCACTACTTCCAAGTACGACCACATATACTATGAATCAAATTAATTGATTTATATTCCTAAGTTATGCTCATTGATTAATTTCAAAATAATTCCAGGCTCTCCACCTCAAAAAAACCCAACAGATCTACATGCTTCTTCTGCAAAATTCCAGCATCCTATTTATGAGATCCACTTTTCTATTTTAAAACTTTAATATCACCTTTTAGTAATGATAATAACTTTCCTATGTTTCAACTATTATCTCCATTCAGATTTAATTTTATCAATATTTCATCTACTCCATACAACAACTAATTTTTATAAGCAAAAACAAAATATGTTATGGTTGAAATTTTATTCATAATGAAACACCACTATTTTCCTTACATTTCAATATATTCTAGAAATATTTACTATGTTGAAAACCCCATACACCTTACTTCTTTAAAAGTAACGTCTTTCACACCTCAACCTCTTCTTATTCCTTTTATTCATATCACATCTAAAAATATATTGTGTTTCGGCTGATACAAACATACCGAACTTTATCGTCAACTATTTTTTTAAAAACTAATATATTTTAATCTTTTTCACAAATTAAAAATCTTCCCCGCTACGCACTACTTTCACATTGCACAAATCAACTTCCGAAAAACTCATTTAGAAATACCTGATAACTCTAAATATTATTTAAAGATTCCTAATCTAACACAAATAGTTAAATCCATTTTCCGCGCGTAGCGCGGACAAAGAATCTAGTAACTTTAAAAATCATATAAAAACAAGGATTTAAGAGTTTTTAACCTTTTAATAAATAAAGTATTTTTGAAAATGTATCTTTAGTGGTGGTAAAGATGAATAATGATATCTTCAAAGTGGTATTTTTAAAAATTCTTCAATACAATTCTAGATAAAAGAACATGTATTATGGAATATCCTATACAAAAGAAAATAAGGTACGATTCTTCTCTCTTCCCTCGAGAGCGACTAAAAAGGCGATTTTTAGCTGTTTCCCCGTCTTGTTCCGTCGTGTTAGGTCATCATTCTGATGTCTCTGCCAATCACTCTGCCTCCGCTCGCACCAAATCCTGCAGTGCCTCTGTCTTTGTCGCTGCTTCTGCTGTCTTCTCCACTCTTTTTGTTCGTCAGTTATGTTTCTACTTCTCTTGAAGCTTTGCCTTCTTCTGTCCTGGTCTCTTCTGACCTGGCGTCTCCTTCCTCCTCGGTGGTCGGTAAAAAGGCTGGCCTCATCGAAACCCCAGCAAATGTCTCATCAACTTCTATGGGTATGGGTTCTACTCCTCTTACAGGTCAGGATCCTACCAGCCGAGATCCGATGGATCCTCAAGGCAAAAATTCCATTGGGAGAAAAATCTCACTCTGCTGCTCATTTTCTTGTCACTGAGGTCCCTGTTTCCACGTCTGCAGAGGGCAGATCTAGAGTTTGGGTTTCCAATGGGGTTTTTTGAACGGGGTGCCAAGCTTCATAGCAACTATATTGTCGGTATTTTCTACGGTAAAGCCCCTTCATATGGTAATATTTGGGGAGTCCTAAACTACCTATGGTTCAAGGATAAAAGAGTCACCATTCATCACCTATCCAAGAACGCTTATCCTTTCTACATTCCTTCGCCTATGCTAAGGAATTGTATCCTCCAACACGAGCTTGGCGAGTTGGGGATTCTCCCTTCTTTGTCACGAAGTGGAAGTCGGAGTTTAGCACGAACCCGCTGTCCCTGGACAAGGCTCCGGTGTGGGTTAGGCTTCAAAACCTACCGTTTGATCTCATTACTCATGAGGGTTTAAGTTCGGTTTGTTATCCTCTTGGTAGAGTCGTAGACTCTAAACCGTTCACCATTATCTCTTCTACGGAAATAAAGGTTGTACTTGATCTAACTAAGCCACTGCCTCCAGAGCTTGAAGTCGAATGTGATGATGGTAATGTGCTTCTAATTAAAGTCATATACCCCTGGTTGCCTCCTCTTTGTTCTCTCTGCAACCAGATTGGTCACAAGGCAGCCTTGTGTCCTTCCGCTCCGACTCCTGAGAAAGGAGAAGCAAAAGGGCAAACATAAAATGTTCTCAGAAAATCAGGAAGAGAAGCAGAAGGTTTCTTCGGGCTCGAAATGGCGTCCTAAATCGACATTGGAAAAGGGATCTACGTATAACAATGTAGGCTCTCCTAAGACCATGATGAGCTCAACTCCTTTGGCAGTAGTAGACCAGAACTATCAGGATGCGGTTTGGTTCCCACTTCTTCTCAAGATGGCTTGATTATTCCGAGTTCG
Source organism: Raphanus raphanistrum subsp. raphanistrum (assembly GCA_019706035.1). Taxonomy (NCBI): domain Eukaryota; kingdom Viridiplantae; phylum Streptophyta; class Magnoliopsida; order Brassicales; family Brassicaceae; genus Raphanus; species Raphanus raphanistrum. The sequence continues at coordinate 15,772,137 of CM033988.1, read as the reverse complement.
GCACCAGCTCCTCTATTTCATGGTAATGATCCGCCTCAGGAAGAAGCTCCCTTCACATAAATCAAACGAAAGCGGCTTTTAAAGGAAGTCTATGTTGGTAATGATGTAGCGCCCACCACAAACCCATTCCAGATTATGCAGATTGAGGGCCCCGTCATGGAGGACAAATATAAGATGATAATCTGTGTTAACCAAGAAACTTCTCCTTTCTCCGCGGCTCTACTCAATCGTAATCTAGAGAAAAGAAATCTCTGAAACTCTCTAGTTCTCGGTGGTATGCTTCCCATTGCATGAAAGGATAATCACCCCACCATATAATTTTTAGTGTCAGAAACATTTTTTTGGAATGTGTGCAGATTGAACAAACCATCAAAGCATAGCCCACTATCTAGCTGGTTGTATAGAAGGTCGGTATCTTTTGGGGCTCTTTTAGAAACTCACGTTAAGGTTACAAGCAAGCATCATATTTTGTCAGCTATTGGATGGGGTTGGTCTGTAGAGACTAACCACAAGTTCTCGGACCTTGGGAAGATTTGGGTATTGTTTAAAGCTCCAACCCGAGTAAGAGTTCTCTTTAAAGATTTAAAATCGATCACTTGTGAAGTTATTTTGGAAGACATGGCAGACTTTATTTATACAGCAGTGTATGCCGCTAATTATGAGGATACGAGGAAGGATCTTTGGACTTCTCTTCGGGATATCTATGCCTCTTTTGGTCTTCTTGGTAAACCATGGATGGTTGTTGGTGCTTTTAACAAAATTTTGCATCCGGATGAAAACTCGAATAACAACATCTTGACCACGACGAAAGGTATGAGATCCTTTGGCGATTGCTTATCTGATATTGGATTGTTCGACTTGCCTTAGTCTGGCCATAAATTCACCTGGCTTAATGGCAGACCGTCTGATCCGATTGGTAAGAAGCTTGATCGCTGTCTGGTTAATGACTACCGGCTTCTGCAATTCCCATCTAGCCACTATTTGTTTGAAGCCCCAGAATTCTCAGATCATTCTCTGGGTTTCATTAAGTTCTCCTCTGATCCTCCGTTCTTTGATACACGGCCTTTTAAATTCTATAATCTGTTACTTAACAATCCACAATTCCTGGAAAAGGTGAAGCAGTCATGGTCAAATGCAGGGTTTTGGGCTGGGACGTTGCGAGATTTTGGCTTCAAGATAAAAAGCATAAAGCTCCCAATGAAGTCCTTGATGAAGGATAGCTACAGTGACATCGAAAAAGAGTTGCAGTGGCTCTAGAGGACCTATCAAAACAGATTGTGACCCTGAATGATCCTTCTGCTCTGAATGTTCAGAATGAGTTCATTGCTCGTAGAGTTTGGTCGGAGTTAAGGGTTACGGAGGACAGTTTCTTCTATCAACGATCCCGTATCAGATGGATGAGTGGTGGGGATATGAATACTCCATTCTATCACAATATTACCACTTCTCGGAATGCTCGAAACGCCATCAAATTCCTAATAAAACCTGATGGCTCCCTGACTTCATCCTTGGAGGAAGTGCATCGAGTGGCAATATACCATTTCCAGACCATTCTCAGCACTTTAAGAGGCGTCTTCTGCCCTGAGCTTCCAGAAATACTTGAGAGCCTCATTGTGGTTAAATGTTCTTCGGTTCAGCAGTCCTTGTGCATTGCCGATTTTTCAGATGAGCAGATCCAAAGTTATCTATTCAAGATGCCTCGAAACAAAACTCCGGGACCAGATGGGTTTCCTGTGGAATCCTTTAAAGGCGCTTGGTCCATAATCGGACATGAATTCTTAGCTTCGGTTAGGAGCTTCTTTGTTCACTATTTTATGCCTACCTCGTTAAACGCCACCTCACTGATTCTATTAGAAAATCGTCTAGGAGCCGACACAATAAAGGAATTTCGTCCTATTGCATGTCTGAACACTCAGTACAAGCTCATCACTAGAATACTGTCAAATAGATTGAAAGTCACACTGTCAGGCCTGATCTTACCTAATCAAACAGCCTTTGTGACTGATAGCTTGTTAGTAGAAAATGTCTTGCTTGCCTCAGAAATTATTCAAGGTAACCATCTCTCTTCAAGCTAGCCAAAGATCACGCTGAAGGTAAACATCGCAAAGGGCATTTGACTCGGTTATATGGGATTCTGTCCTCGGCGCTCTCGCTGCTTATGATTTGCCTGCAAAATTCACTTCCTGGATCAGGACATGCATCTGCTCCCCCTCCTTCTCAGTTAGCATCAATGGTGTATCCTCTGGGTATTAAAAAAAACGGGGTTACGCCAAGGGGACCCGCTTTCGCCTATTTTGTTTGTCATGATGATAAACATCCTCTCCTTGATGCTGAACAAAGCTGCGGAAGAGGGCTCCTTTGATTATCATCTTGGCTGTGAAGATATGCAACTGACTCACATATGCTCTGTGGACGATCTGTTGATCTTCTTAGATGGTTCAGAGAGATCTTTGGAAGGAGTTTTGCAGGTCCTGGCTGAATTTGAGCATATTTCTGGCCTAGCTTGGCCTTCTTCTTGGTCGGAGATCTTACAGTGGTTACCTCTTGCTCAAGGGAACAATACTCAAAAGACAGCTATTCTTCAAGGCTGGCAAACAACAATCTATGAGCTTTGGAGGGAAAAAGTAGGCGTCTTCACGATGGTCTCACATGGCCCCCTGCTCGGATCATTAGGCTTATCTTCTCTTCCTTAAGGGATAAACTCTCAGCTATGTCGACCTAGGGCCTCCCGAGAGGTCCCCTACTGGCTTCCTTCTGGTTTCATCCACCATAATGTCTTCTCATCTCTACTTCTTCTGGTTGTTTAGCAGTTTTCGCTGTTCGACCCTCCCCCCCCCCCTTCCCTTTTTTTGCTGTTAACTTTTGGCTCCTTACTTACTTGTAACCTTTATCTTATTAATGAAAATCTTTTAACAAAAAAATAACATATGTATTATGGATAAGTGTGTCGCCATTGTCTCATAAACAATTAAATATTTTAGTTGATTTTGGATTAAATATTAAAATTAATTCGAATAGAATTTTATGTATGAACGTTTGGATGTAAAATCGAACTTGTTCGAGGTTAAGTTAGATTTTTGAAACACAACATATAGCACATACGAATACTAAATAGTTTGATTTTATTTTTGTTTAGATTTACTCAGATTCGATCTGTTTAATAAATCAAGTGAAACCGGTTCCATCAAATTAATTCTGGATGCAATTTTAAACTGGGTTTAAATACCTAGAAACATCGAATTCTATATACACTCATTGAATTTGAAGGATTCAAGTCATCAAACGATGCTAATTTATTCGTCTAGAAATCCAAGTCATCAAGCAATGCAAATTCAAGTCATCAAGAATGTTAACTTGTCAAAAAGATTATTGGTCTAGAAAACAAAGGAAACTTAAAATCAACTTCAAATAGGAAGTAAATCTTCCAGAATTTTTTTTCACTTTCTCAGTTCTCACGTAGTTGCCTATACCATGTTCATCGCGTTTTTTAGGGACACGGACACCAATACATATATGCATCTATTATTTAATTTATCAATTTATGAAAAAAACGTGCATGCCAATAATATCAAAGCGAAACATTATCCAAAGTTGATTATCAAATTCAAAACTTAAAGAATTTGTTAGCTATCAAACCTAGATCAAATTTAGTCAAAGCTAAAACCAAATGCTTAAAGATGAAGCAAAATGTCCATAATCAAATTCAAAACAAAAATAGTCTGCTAACTCTAAAACTTAGAGAAAACTATTCAGAATAAATAAAATTAGATTCTTTAAATCAATAGTCTTCAACGACGTTTGTAGTCTTGATCTCTGAAAAAGCAAACAAAAAAATGAAAGTCTTCACAATCATACATATACATTATACCATGGAAGAAAAACATATGAGAAAAACACATATCTTTTTCCAGCTCATCTCGCATTTCAACATTAGCTATTATACGCTAATTTGTGATGGTTTTGTCGCTCAATTTTACGTCAGCATAGATTCATTGCTCATAACACATCAAAACTTCTCTTAAATAGTGAGTTATGCAAGGGTAAAACAAATGTATATGAAGGGTAAAATACATTTATAACCACTTTAACGCTCACTTTTAATAAAAGATAAAATACATTTATATCCCTAGGATTAACTTTGACAAAAAAATCATAAAGTTAACTAATTTAAACTTAAAACATTAACTCTAAACTATAAACCTTCAACTCTAAACCCTAAACCCTAAACTATATTTTTCAAAATTCAAACCCTAAACTCTAAACCCTAATTGAGAGGTGGGATAGGGTTTATGATTTAGAATTGAGAGTTTAGAGTTTAGAGTTTATGGTTTACGTTCAAATTTTGAAAAATATAGGGTTTAGGGATTAGAGTTGATGGTTTAGGGTTTATATTTTAGGGTTTAGGGTTTATAATTGAAAGTTTATGGTTTACGGTTTAGGGTTTAGAGATGTTTTAGGGTTTAGGGTTCAAATTACGAAAAATATTGGGTTTAGAGTTTAGAGTTGATGGTTTAGGGTTTAGAGTTAAGGTTTTAAGGTTTAGGCTATATAATTTAGGTTTAGGGTTTAAAGTTGATTGCTTAGGGTTTAGAGTTGAGGTTTTAGGATTTAGGGTATTGAATTTAGTGTATAGAGTTTATGATTTAAAGTTTAGAGTTGAATTTAGGGTTAAAAGTTTAGAGTTTTGAGTTGAAGGTTTAGGGTTTAGAGTTGAGGGTTTAAGATTTAGAATTTTGAAAAAAATATAAAAATAAGGGTATAAGAGTCTTTAACTTTTTAATAAGTAAAATATTTTTAAAAATATCTCTTTAATGATGGTAAACATATATAATGGTACCATTAAAGTGGTAAAGTTGAAAATTCCGCTAGAATCTGCTACAATTCTTAAAGTTAAGGAATTTTAGACTTATAAAAACTATTTACATCTATTTATATATAATAGACTTTAATCACTCCTCATTGCGCCACGTCGGATTCCACGCTGGAAACTCATGCTCTCTGCGTCCGCCACGTCAGCTTCAATGAAACGCAGAGTAGTGGTCTGTGCGTCCTGGGCTTCGCGGTGTAATGGTCTGTGCTTCATGGGCTTAATGTGTATGAGTCTCGGCCCAGTGTATCATGTTTCGCGAAAATCCTAATCGACATCTATGGTTCATCGTGCTCATCGACTTCTCATTCATCTCCGGCAAGGAAGTTTCTGGAAAACTATTTGAGACGAATCGTGAGGATGATTCCCTGGATAGAGAAGTCTTTGTGTCGTTTCAACTCCGGTTTTTCTCCCCGGAACCGTTACGCGATGAATTGATTGTCTGTCATTAACGATCTTCTTAAATCCTTCAACGTACTGCAACCATGATTTCACAGTCAGTGCATCTTCTCTCTCAAAGGCGATACTGGTGCATCGACATTTATAAAAAGGTTAGTCTACCTATCGTAAGCATCATCCTCACAAATCTAAATAACTATTGAATCTGATTGTTTTCATGCATTTGTGTCACGTTTTTTCTTTTGCGTTTTCATGTTTGTTAAGATTGAATCTGATTATCTTTGATCATCAATCGTGTGTTTGGGATCCATTCGATTCTGATTTTATTTATCTGATATTTTTATTGGAATTTAGGGCTATTTAGATTATTTCAGCTGTATCAATATTTTTTGTTCGAATTGGTTTGAGATTGCATAAACATTAATAACCTTCACTGATTTTGACGAGAGTCTGATGTAAGTTGAGTCCATTGTTAGCCTATTATTAGATTGGTAAGATGTTTTTGTGTGGGGTTGATTTTGATTGATCTCAGTGTAAGAACATTGGATTGGTTTCCTTGCTTGAGGTTCTATCAGGCTTACTTTTGAGTGAATTGTTTTCCTCTGAAGTATGGAACAAGTTTTCGTATGGCTACGGTCGGGGAAGGCTGAATTGTTTCGAGTATTAGTTACTGGCTGTTGCTCGGTATTTTGTGGACCTTATCTAAATGCAGGTTTCTTTTTATTGTTTGCTGCCATTGGTAGGTAGAAGAAATGAATACTGTAGTGGCGGAAATGATGAATATATATCACTGCACAAGAAGCAGTCTTTCTCAAACAGTGTCAAGGATTCTTATCGATAGTAGCAGCTATGCAGGTTAAAGAGTGATCTCTCTGCTCTCGGCTTTTTTATTCCCTTTTACATTTTTCTTCTTCATCAAGCTTTTATAAGCAAATCAATGCCTCTTGATAGGTTAAGGACTGTAGCAGAGAGACGCACATAATACAACTAAGCTGGAAACGGACTTCACAACTGTGGAAACTGATGGGTTTTCCATGACTTTTGATTTCCCAAGCTTTGTTACAAGTTTTTTAATTTCAATAATTTATACCCGTTAGCACAAGTAGCCTGCTTTTTTGTGTGCACACAAGTACCCTGCTTAGCTTAGCTTTTAAAAGCTTAACATAGAAGTCTGATCAGATATACCTTATCTATTTTTATAACTACTAAAATGTAACACAAATAAAAACATATGTATATTCTAAAATAATAGGCTTACAGATATGAAATATGGTATAAAACAGCATATCTCCGCAACAAAATAAGTTAAAAGTTCAGAGATTACTTGACTAACAATCTGTTACTAACACCATCCGAACATAATAAAATATCATTCAACCTAAGTTTCCACTACAAACGGTGTGTGGTAGAGAAAAGGTTTACACACGATTCATAAACCCAAATAATAACACCTTAACAAAGTACAAAACACAAAGCTTGAGATGTTTTCTAATACAATATCAGATTGTTTTCTCAGACCACAATGCAAAAATGAAGAGACAAACTAAAGCGAAAAAAAACACGTTTAAAGATTTGTCAAAACCTCTATTTCTTAAGCTCCATGCCATCTGGTGGAATGCTCTTCACTTCCTTAGTCTCAACCTCTTTCCTGTTAGGAAAGAACCTTCCTGTTCGACTTTTTCCGTCAAACCCAAACCACATAAAAAGTATAACTTTTATCAAAATAATAACTATTAAGTTGTTAAACTAAAAGAGAGATTGGTCAGCTCACAAACGGGATTGATGCGACCAGGGACGGGGGTACGGATGTGTTATCTAACAGCATTCATAACCACCCAGGAGATGCCATCTAAACAACATCAATGATCGATGCAACCTGTGGCAGGGTACGGCTAACAGAGGAAGTTCATCCGACCATGTGAATATTTTGGAAACTAAAGTTTCTTTGTACCTTCAAAAAGATCTGGTGAAATTGTTATACATTAATTAGTTTATTAATCCCTCTAAATTTGCTAAACATCTACTCAAGCCAATAATTTTAAAAATAATTTCTTTTATCCTTCATTCTCTAATATCTATTATTAAAATTATTTAGTTATTATTTTTTCCTTATTTTTCAGAAACCTTTTCTATTTTCTTCACTTTGAATACAAGTTTCCTTACATAAGCTTATAAATATTTAAAACATTATTTGATATTTCAAGACATTATCTATAGAAACTAATTATATTTTTTTATTTATTAAATATTTAAATGGATATTTTAAATAAATTAAAACAGCTATTCATCAAAATCTAAACAAATAGTAAATTTAATAAAAATGTATGCTAAATCATTATAATTTAAATATGTGCATTAAATTAAAATATATAAATATATAAACAAAATAAATAATTGTATTCAATAACAAAACACAATCAATATAGTCAATATAATAATGTATTATAAAATTATTGTCAGGGTTATATTTTATAAGTCAGCCAATAATATTTATTTCAAAAATACTATTCAATTATTCTGATAACATGGTTAACTTCGTTTTCATATATAATAATACATATAAGATTCTGGTGTAACTATAGTTTCATATTACCTATTTATCTATCTTAAAATATTTTTAGTTAAGAGAATAAGTTATTTCTTTTGCTTCGTGAAATCATTACATCGTGAAATCATTAAGTGAAAAATAAATTAAACTATTTAAAATAAATTTATATTATTTTTTTTGGTTCGCCCGTCCGTAGGGCGGGTTTACCCTAGTTTATCATATTATGATCTTTTCACGACAGCATCTCTCCTTATAGATACATATTTAGTTATAGTGTCTCCCACTTCTTGCAGTCGTCTAACCAAATAATATTACATGAACATGATCTCAAAGTGGGCTAAGGATTATTACGTACACCAAACTGCTCATAGATCAATTCGACCTGAAAGCTTTTAATTGGCTGATTAAATCAACCGTCCACCCGGTAGATGTGAGATTTAGGCTATGATTTATCCAACAACTTTGATTCTGCTCAAGGCAAGTTAAGATCAGTATGTTGTATGTACATATCTTTTTTCGAGTGAGCCGGAAAGCCAAAGGACGATATAGAATACTTTTCAGTTTCCATGTCTACGATTCCTAACAACATTGTACTTTCGTATTCATCACATATCATTCACACACACACACATATATACCTTAAAAAAAAATGATATTGGCTTTAATTCATTCGTTCTCTCTTATTTTATTTTGTCAGAGTTTATCCAAACATTCAAAAAACTCTAATAGCTGGAGGTATTTGTCTAAATATCTCTTAAAATTGAGGTAATTATGTGGAAGCTTCATTAGACTATATTATAGAATGCAATTAAACGCCAAAAGACAATGGTAATGAAAATATTCCAAATTTCATCCATGGATGGAACAAATGTATAATTATGCAATTTTACATATTTAATATGGTTATTAAAAATATATTTAGTTAAATTAGTATTAAACATAAATATGATTACAAAAAACAATTAAAAAAAATTTCTCAAAAAAGACTAAAACAAAAATATATCAACCTTCTGAAAAGAAGAGTTTATTGTCGCAACAAACCAATTTTTTCAATAGAAACAAACCAATTTATTTGATATAGTTTGTAATTTTGTTTTTTTTGCTTGTGATTTAATATATTCTTAACTTTTTACATGGGTAAAATATATTAGATGATAAAAAACTGTCAGTCAATTATATTGCTGCATTGGTCAGTAAGAAATAAGATTACTTAGCATTAGTTGGCAAAATATATATTAGTTGGCAAAATATTAGACATTTATTTTTATACTCATAGACATTATATACCATCAACTATAATACGTACTAGATTTCATCCGCGCTTTGAAATCGCGAGATTTGTTTCTTTTGAATATTACATTTTGTAAAACTAATTGTTAATTATAATATTATATGTTTTAATTTTTGATAGCATAATGTAGTGTTTGAGAATAATATTCGTACCCGAAAAACTGATCTAAAATTTGTGTATCGAACCTGATTGGATTCAACTTTAATATCTGAACAGATCCATTTTTCAAAACCCAAAATATTGCACCAAACCCGATCCATTCCAAAAACGAATGAATATTCGAACATATCCGAACACATTTTTAATTATATTCAGACATCTGAAGTAATTTTAAATTATATTCAGACATCTGAAGTAATTTTAAATTATATTCAGACATCATTTTTAATTATATTTAGTAAACATATTTTGATGAGCATTTGGAATTAGTAAGTGAAGTATCTATATATAATGTACGTCAATACGTTTCTGTCATTTCATGTCGCAGAGATTTTGTATTGTAGTTCCAAGCTGTTACTAATATTAATAAGATATCAAAGTCTAAATTGTAGACATGTTAGTGTGTATTGGCTGATTTTATGCGATATAATGATATAGTTGATGAGATCTTAGGAGTAGTAAGTGGATCGGGCATAATTTGGAATACAGTCTTATCATTGCAAGCCACGTTGATTCTGTATTGGATGACTTTTCTTTATATTTAAAAGTTTTAAATGCTAAAATAGGAATGTATAACATTTTGAATAAAAATACTAATTAAAGTTGTTAGCATAAATTTAGGAATGGCATGATTTGTAATTACCAAATAAAATCAAGGACATAATTATTTTTTTTTAATCAAAAACATAATTCTATTAAGAATTCTACTTTAATAGTATAGATACGAGAGAGTGGATCCAAAAACTTTAGAATCACAATGGAGGTTACAAAATATTTGTTTTATTAATTGGTAGTTATATATAGATTTAATTGCAAAAATCATGGAATAATAGAAATAATAGTTGGAGTAATCATTTATCGATCTGTCATGGTTCTAATTTAATAGAATAGATACTTAACATACGTATCAACTTAACACTTTTTAAGTTTTTATTCTAAACCGTATACTTCTTGTGAAACCCTAAAGGCCATAAACCATATTTACGGACGATAATTACAATTTGTTTAAGACCCAAGAATACATGTTGGGCCATATGCAATTGCATCTTTTGGTGTTTTTGAATTTTTTCTATTTTAGGCTTTATGAAATTAATTGCATTTTGGGCCTTGTGCAACGTGTCTTGGGTTTACGGATTCTTCTAGAAATGATATCTCGTGTACCTGAACGCAGCGTATCATATCTCAGACACGCCAATTTTCGACCAGAGACTCGAAACTTGTGGTGGTTTCTATAGAAGGGGGGATACAAGGAGATTATTAACAAGAGAGACGCTTTGAAGATAAGAGAGAAGCCCATAAACAAACACAAAAATGCTTCAACTCTGCTCCACTTTCCGTCCTCAACTTCTCTTTTCTCCCCAAATCCGATTCACAGATGGAGTTTTGATTCGGTAAGGTCCCCAGTTTCATCCTGTTTTCTTTTACGATTCCGACATGTCTAAGTTATGTTCTGTAATAACTAGAATTGATTGTAACAAATATTTCACTTGTTCGACGGACATCAATCACATCACTGTTTGAGTTTAACACTCGAGTTAGAGATTGCTTCTTTACAGAAAAAAATCAATTCTTTTAACTCTTTTGTGTGTGTGTGTGTGTGTTGTCTTTGCAACAGCCAAATAAACTTTGGTTCGAGCAATTCAGTTGTGAGTATCCGTCCAGTGATACGTTGCCAGAGAGTTAGTGGAGGTCGAGGAGGAGCTAACCGAAGCAAACCCGCCAAGCCTCCTGTTAAAGAAGGCAGCAACAAAACAGTGATCGAAGGTTTAGTCACCGAATCGCTTCCCAACGGCATGTTCCGAGTTGATCTTGAGAATGGAGATAACATTCTTGGGTACATTTGTGGTAAGATCAGGAAGAATTTCATACGAATTCTCCCTGGTGATAAAGTGAAAGTTGAAATGAGTGTTTATGATTCTACGAAAGGTCGTATCGTTTTCAGAATGAGTAGTAGAGACTAAAGACGAATCCCAAAAGGGGTTGTTTCAAGATCATGTTATATTCTATTTTTAAGTGTAGGCAAAGTTTGATAAAGCTTTGACATTTATGCGATATGAACACATGATTAGGCTTTCATGGATAAAGCTTTTTTTTTATGTCCAAGTTGATTCTTTCCTTGATACTAGTGTTGTTCTGCGGTTTGATAACCAGACGAAGTTGCTAAAACCCTTTATTGAGAACGACTGTATGTAAAATTATAGCTTTGTCTTCTATCCTTTGAGCTAAGCTCAAGTGATATTTACAGGTTATAGGTTTGAATGTGGGTGGTCTTTATCAGTTTTGTTCTTTTTTAGATGAAGTTTTTGTTCGTTCAGTGTTGCACTTTTGAAACTTGTTCGTCCCATACAGTTACACTGAACGTTTTGATATTGGGCAGCAAAATCATTTAAGACATTTAGTTTAGGTAAATTCATATCTGAGCAGAAGCGGACCTTAAGCTTAATTAGTTAGAGTATCTTCAAAAGAAATTATATAATTTCAATATAGAGTTTTTTGGTCTCCAACAAGAAACTTCAAATTTAGAATTTTGAAGAGTGAAACTTCAAATAGTTTTTGCATTTTGGTCATTATAATTATTTCACTATTCAAACTTTAAATTTAAAGTTTTAATTTTTATTTGTATTTTAGTTATTACAATTAGTTACATGTCTCATTTATGATTCTTAAATATTTTTTGTTTATAGTTTTAATCTTTAATTTTTTATATATCATTATTATTTTAGATTTATTTTTGTAAATTCAAAATTTACACATAAAATTAGAATTTATATTATTTTAAAACTAGAACTAGACCACAAGAATACTAAAAAAATTGATTATTTTTTTTAAAAGGTACATAAAACAAAAATTATGATACACATTTAAATATTACAACAACACTAATAGTTTGGTAAATTTGTTTTAAAACCTCTAATTCTTTAAAATACTGTCCAAATAAATTTGGTATAACCGAAGAAAGAACATTACGGAAATAAACTTAGGGAATAATGTGATATTTTTTGGTATTTTAATATTTAGTTATGTATTTTTATTTATAATTTTATATTATAGGATAAAATTTTATTAATTAATATTGTTGTAGTATGTTTTATATATGTAGCTATTTATAAAAAAAAATATTTGATCTACATTAATAAGGATTATAGGGTAGACTACAAATAGTTTTAAAATTAAGTTTGAAGTTTTACTAAAGTTTTGAAGTCGGTGGACAAGGTAACATATATACTATTGTAAGTCATGAATATGATCAAGCTTAGAGAACCAACATCTTGGAACTTGGTGCAATCTATATATTTCGTTATGCAATTTACATACTTTGTTCGGATCTGATGTTTTAAAACTTTGAGGCACACTTCCTCTTTAAGATCTTCGTGCAGGAATGCATTGTTAACATCCATCTGATGCAAAATCCATACTTTACATGTAACCACTCGTAACAACCCTCGCACTATTGTCATCTTAACCACTGGTGTTAAAGTCTCTTTAAAATCTCTGTCTTTCACTTGTCTATTTTCCAAGACAACCAGTAGTGACTTAAGTCTTTCCATAGTACCATCGACATTGTACTTATATTTGTACACCCACATTTTATCAATAGCTTTCTTTTCTGGTGGCAAATCAACCACATTGAACGTCTTGTTATCTTCAATCGCCACAATCTCTTTTTGTATTAAATCCACGCCAAATTTTCTGTTGCATTGCTTCTTTATATCTCTTTGTTCTTGTTCATTTGTAATTGCCACCAAGAACGCCTTATGAGCTGGAGAAAAACGTTCATCAGATATGTAGTTATCAAGTGGATATGGTGTTTTAGCTGGAGAAAAACCTTATGAACTAGTCAAATTATTTTTCTCTCATTTTTATTTATATTGTAGGTATTATTGCAGATTACTCCTGAAATTGTGTGAGAGCTCATGAGTAGTAGAAACCGCGGAGAGAGGGAGTATCATTCAAATTCAGCTTCTACGATCAACAACAAGCCTATCAAAGAAAACAGGTTTGACAAGCCCCAATTTCCGATGGAAAAAAAAGTTTCGATGGAAGAAAACGTGATCTTTATAATATTGTTTGAGAAGGCAGTTTCCTATGTGTCGTGCTCACGTTAACCCTCATGATGGTTGATTACATTTATATCCTTAATGAATTAAAAATATTACGTTTAATACCTATTATTTTTATAAGTTTCCTTTTTGAAATTTTCCATATAACATATATATTAAAAAGGAAAATTTATAAATTTTAAAAATCAAATTTAAAAACGAAAATATATGTATATATAATATGATTTCATTAAAAATGAAATTTCACAAGATAGTAGTATTCTATTTTAAAAATATTTTTAAATAACATAAATTATAATTTTGAAGTAATAAATACTTACTTTATATCTATTGTTTCTTAGATGAAAAATATATATTTGTATATAATGTGATTTCATAAAAACAAATTTCAGAAAGATAATCTTGATATTAGAAAAATAAATATTATTTATTTTAAAGCATAACTTTAAACAATACAAAATATATATCTATCTACAATATAATTTGAGAAGTCAGTTTCCTATGTGTCTCACTCACGTTATTTATCATGATAGTTGATTATACTGATACATTTAATGAATTAAAAATGTTACATTTAAATACTATTGTTTTTAGTTTATTTTTAAAATTTTCCATATAACATATATATTAAAAAGGAAATAAATTTAAAAAATCAAATTTAAAAACGTAAATATATGTATAATAATATGATTTCATTAAAAGGGGAAATTTCACAAGATAGTAATATTCTATTTTAAAAATATTTTTAAATAACATAAAAATACTTTTGAAGTAATAAAATACTTACTTTATATCTATTGTTTCTTATATGAAAAATACATACATTTGTATATAATGTGATTTTATAAAATAATTAAGTAATATAAACTAATCAACCTTATATCTAATAATAGATTATATTAAAATTAAGGAAGACAACAATCAACCTAAATGCAAATAAGAAAATTAATCAAACTTTTAATATATTTAGAACAAAAATTATTATAGTTGAATTCAGAGAAATAAATGTAATCTAATATACCTAAATGATAACTAAATCGACTAGATATAACATATCTAAAATCATATGTTTAATTAAAGTAATATAATAATATTAATATAAGTTATGCATAAAAAATTTAAATTAAATTTAAATTTAAATATATAGCAATCAACTATTATAGTATATTTAGTTTATAAATATTTATACCCGTGCATGACCAAGGAAAAATCACATAGTTTTCTATTATATATTAGATGAGAGAAAATTGAATACCAAAAAATGATTTTTGTGATGCAACTACTGATGATTTCATTTTTTTATTGCCTTTCATGCTCGATTTGTTTTAAGTTAACGTTAAATGTAATTTTTCAATTTGGTTTTGCTGTTTTTCCTTTGATAAAAGAGTTTTCTTGATAAAATTACACCCTTAGTCATTTTTAACTTTGTAATTATATTTACAGTCACTTATCCCATGTGACACATTTTTGAAGTCAAAGTAATTAACATTAAATTTTGTGAACTACAGCTCAAACTAATCAGGACCGGATCTGGACATAGGCAAGTGAAACATTGGCTTTGACCCTCACAAATTTTGGAGGTTTTTTTATGTAAATGTCGGCTCCTATATTTTTTTTAAGAAGTTTTTTTACCAAGTTTCTTTAAGAAATTTTTTACCAAAGTTTTTAAAAATATTTTACAAAAAAAAGTTTCAAACCCCAAAATTCTCAGATCATACATTGAATCTAACTAAAGTTTGTTTTCTCATGTAATAGGGTCCCACTATTATGACATCTCTAACTATAGAATTACTCCATTTATGGAGGAATTCTACACATTACTCCATTTCAGATTTGGATTTGTTTTATTTATAAAAATGATCCTTAAGTTTTGAAAAGTTTTATTTCATACTTCAGTATTTAAAAATAATACACTAGATGATCAAGCGAATCTTGGCTGTTTTTAGGGTCCGACTGGCGGGTGCGGGAGTTTGCGGATACGGATGGTTGCGGTTTCAAGCGTTTTATATGAATAGTACAACGTTTGAAATTTGTTGCGTCTGCAAGATATTTATAACTAGTTGATTATGAGATATTGCAGCAGTTTAGTAATAAATTATCAATATAAACATATTATAACATTATAAAAATATAACAAAACATACTATTATGATAAAATATAATAATTATTAATATAATATGATTTATAATAATATGTTTATTTCTTTAATTTTTTAGTTAGTTGAAAGTAATAATTTTTTAATTTTTTAAAAAGATTTAAATTAATTGTTTTTTAAATTTTTTTTCATTTTATATATGTGTATATATTTATATATGTATGTATATTAGTTTTTAAAAAATTCTAATGAATAGCTAGTTTAAAGTTTCTCTAAAAAAATTATGATAATATTTATGAATTTAAATTACTATATAATATGTGTATATATTTTTATTTATAATATTTTCATTTTTAATTTCTAATTTTTAATTTTTAATTTAAAATATTAAAATAATTTTAAAAATTAATTTTATATTTATTTATCCACCCATGTAACCGTCTGCTACCGCAAAAGCTAGTTGGAACCAGTTTTTGATTTTAATGTGGTTGAGAGTAGTTTGAACTAGTTTGTAACAGTTTGTATAATTGTAACACTGTCAACCGCTACCAATCGCAAAAGCTGAGTTTGCGGATGGTATCGGAGAAACCAGTCAAACTTTTGGTTTAGTGGCATTTTTGCTTGTCTTGTTTTTCTTTATTTAGGTTGGCCTTTTTCTAAGAGGGTTTGGTTATTTCTTGGGTTGGAAGTATTATTGGTTTATTTATCCAAGTTGTTAATCATGCTCGAGTCCACATGCAGTAGGACTGGACACAAATACCCGTTATCCGCCTTAAATTCGTTAGCCGCCCCATGTTTGTTCCGTAAACACAAGTATTTGTCATAATCAAGGCAAGTAATAAGTTAGCAAATTTGATTACTTGCAAGTCTAAACCAAGTAACAAGTCTTAAATTTATTTTAGCTACTTGCCTCGTTTTGACATGTTACTTGACTTTCAAAATATTTTATAACATTAACGTTGTTATTTCAATTAGTTTAATACTTAAATAATATATTAAACATGTGGAATCAAATAACTATTTTTTTTTATCAAATTCTGCGTTATATTATCTCACATTGGTTGTAACATAAAGTTCAAGCAATTTTTTTTTGCTATAAATAAAAACAAACACGTAATTTTAAAATCATTGAAATAAAATTTCTATTTTAAAGGTTCAAATACAAAAAAAAAATATTTTACATAAGCAAGTACAGTGAAACCTCTATAAATTAATAATGTTGGGACTATATCGAAACTATAATCTTTTATTAATTTATAGAGATTATTAATTTATCGGTATACTAATTGAATCAAAAATTCAATTTGGAACTATAAAATTATATTAATTTATAGAAATTTTTAGTGTATATTAATTTATCGAGTATTAATTTAAAGAAGTTATACTATACAAATATCTCAAGTTACTTGCTGCAAGTATCTCATATATGAACCAGTACTTGCTTTTTTTTGTCATCCCGAACGAGTACTTGCTTAATCAAATATTTGGTATTAGTAAGTACAAGTACAAATATAAGGCAAAATTTTTAATACCGAATGGGACAAGTCGAGTTACAAGTATAAGAAAAATTCCGGGTACTTACCCCGTGCCTAGCCCTACCATGCACAAAGTCTCACTATTTTACTAAAATTTCTTTACAATATTAGGATCTTACATTTGAAAATTCTTGTTAATTTAAAATCGACTCAAATACATCTCTTTTTTTTTTTAATTAAGGGTCCAGTTCTTACGATTACTCAAACTAATTTCGGAAATATTTTATTATAGCACAGGGTCCAATTGTATTTTGAGCCGGCCTGATCACCAGTCACAGATAGTTGTATGAACCAACAATGATTAATGAGAAAAATAAAGTGGTGATAAAACTCTCAAGTCAGTGGACTGATGCAGAAAAGAGCACATATAAACCTCAGTGTTGCAGTTAGAATTGAATGGTGTGTCACAACAGTCAACAGATACACTATAAACGACCAGGGACAAACGAATATCCGAACTTTAGTTGAATCGAGCATTACCAAATTACGTATATTATATGTTTTCTTTTCTTACATTACGCATACATGGAAATAATAAGACATACGATAGTAAGGTATAGACGTATTAGCGTGGCCATTTTAATTGGTAGCCAAAAATGTAATCACACATAGATAAAGATCTTACATGAAAACATAAAATAAAAACCATAATAAATGTGTTTATACCGAGGGACGCACAAGACCTAATTATCACTCCTCAAAAAGGAATCGCCTCCATATCCTCTGAAGTACTGTTGCTCGTCCACGTATCAGTTTCATGCGACATCGGCGGCGGAGGAACACTGACTCTCAGCAATCCAGCATCATCCCCGCCGTATCCCCCGATATCCACCACATCTGGTGACGACTGCCCGACCTTCTCCTTAACCCCTCGCAAGATCTTCAGCACCTCATCCATGGTCGGCCTCATTTCCCTCTCATGCTGCAAACACCGGAACGCAAGCTCAGCCACCGACATCATCTTCCTCCTCACTTCCGGATCCTTCTCGAATCCCAGACTCGGATCAACCAGCTCGTGCAACGCGTTGTTCTGGATCTTGGCAACCGCCATTTTCGCCAGGTTGATGTCGCGGCTCTGTCTGGTAACGTCCACAGCTTCTTTGGAAGAGATGAGTTCTATTAACACGACCCCGAAGCTGTAAACATCGCTCTTCTCGTTTAGACGGTAACATTGGAAGTACTCCGGGTCTACGTAGCCCGGAGTACCTTGCGGAGCGGTGGAGACGTGAGTCGTCTGGTCCATCGGAAACAACCGCGAGAGACCGAAGTCAGCTACCTTCACAGTGTAGTTCTCGTCCAGAAGAATGTTTGTTGTTTTCACATCCCTATGTATGATCCCTGTAAAAAGAACTGAATCATTCTCTGGTTTAAAACCTAACTTGATGCTCAAGTTTGTATTTTTTACCTGATGAGTGGAGAAATGTTAAACCGCTTGCGGTTTCGATCGCAACGTTTAGACGGACTGACCAAGAAAGAGGACGAGATTCAGCGCGATCTCCGTGGAGATGATCTGCGAGAGTTCCGTTTGAGATATACTCGTAGACAAGTAAAAGCTCTTTGCTATGTCTCGATGTGCATCCGTAGAGAATCACAAGATTCGGATGCTTTAACGATTTCAAGATCTCCACCTCGTTCTTGAACTGTTCGACGTGTTTTAGCGATCTTTCGTATAGTCGTTTCACCGCTACAGCTCGTCCATCCTTCAGCACGCCTTTTCATAAATTGTCAAAAGATTCTTGAATCAAAAACTCAATGCTTCTTCTCTGGGAGATTGGAAAGAGAGTGGTTCTTACCGTAGTAGACTGTACCGAATCCGCCGTCTCCGAGTTCTCTAGAGAAATTTTGAGTGGCTTCCTCGAGTTCTTCGTAGCTGAAGACTTGAACTCCGAAGTAGACGCTTCTGTTTGCAAGGCTAGTAGAGACTGAAGGGAGAAGAGGGAGATCGGTGTAGGAAACTGTTGTGGAAGTTGGATTGTTTGATGCTTCCCTACTCGACGACTTGATGACCAAGTCTTTGCTAATGTATTGAGCTGCCTGCGTTTTCTTTCTCCGACTGATCACAAAGAACAAACCTCCGGCTATAAGAATGATTGACACCAACCCCAAAGCAGTTCCGATTCCTAGAGACGGAAAAAACAGGCTTTCATATTAAGATATATGATAATGATGGTGCGTACTATATGGTATCTAATTGGGTGAAGCAAATGAACAATAATAAGTACCCGCTTTCTTCCCCGTTGAGAGACCTGCGTCAACAGAATAACACCAAGAAAATGTTAGTCTAAACTTTTAAGAGAGAACTAGACCATGACCCGACCGGGCGGGTGTTTATTTAATTTTTTAATTTTTGATTTACACTAAATGATGTATATGTTAATAGTTACTTGTGATACATTCAGAGGTGTACCTACTATAGAATTAGGGGGTTCAGTTGACACATGTTTAATTATGAAATAATTGGTTTTGCATAGGAAGCCAAAAAAAAACCAGCAGCTAAAATGGTATTAGTGTATATATTGACACACCTAAATCTGGGTTCACATCTCTAAATTATACTTTTGTTATCATATTTTAAAAATTTTATATATCATGACACATGTAAAAAAAATTGATGGGTCCGCCATTGGATACATTGAGTTCTTTTTGAATTAAAAAAAACAATCAAATCTGTGAAAAATATTTTTTATTATAAAGAAAGCTTAAAGTGAACAATGATAGATTATATATGAAATATATAAATCAATTTAGTTAATTTAAAATACATTGAAATAATTGACTTTGAGTCATATATAAATCAATTTAATCGGCTCATTGTTATTACATTTTTTGTTAGGACCATAGTGTTTTAGATCAAATTAAGTTGGTCTAGTGGCCCATGACTCCCCTCTCTATTCTAACCGACAATTTTGTTTTGTAACCGTTCGGTGTTTAGAAAAAAATTGTGAAGAATGAAAAAAATAAATATCTCGACTTTCGGTGTTCTTCCATGGCGATGACGATTTCAAAACTCATTAATCGAGGGTCTAATGTTTGATATTTGTGAATCTGATGTTTTTTCTTTACGAATCAAGGTATGGAATAATTAAATCTCTTTTGAAATAATTGGTTTATTTTTCATTCTGTTTCAAAGTATATTGTTTGCATGTCTAGTTACACCTAGTTAATTAATAAATGTCCATAACATTTATAAAGCAAATCAATTGTTTCCTAAAAATAATGTAGTTAGCAAGAATATAGGCAATTGCCTCATTCTTAACTATTTACTTAATCTTATATTTAATATTGAGTACTCTGCAAGTTCAGTTAAACAGATTTTACTCGGAAGAAAACATAGATAATTTATTCATACGATAATTTTTTAGATTTATTGAGACCTAACTCTATGTGAGGTGAATAAACATTGGTTTAGATGAAAAGGGAAATTCAATTTTATCTTGAAATTATTTTAGTAGAGAATGGAAGTTAAATTTTATTTTACGACAATAAATAATTTCGAAATTAATATCCTAGATTTTTTTTTTGATAACAAATAAATAATTTCGGAATTTATTTAATACAAGAGAAGTTAAATTTTGTTTTAGGACAACACATTAACTAAACTGAAAAAGGACAAACATTAAAATAAAAACTATCTATAAATAAAGAGAGTGATAAAGACACATTTAATAAACTAGTTAAAACAAGCATTTTTTTAGGAATGTTATTAATAGGGTCAGTGGCATGTAACTGTAATTAACATTGAAAACTCAGAGGCATTTCCTAAGTGTACTTCTCTTTTAATAATATAGATTGTGTATCTTGCTACAAACTTTCCGTAAATAGATATCAGAAACTAGAGAGAGAAAAAAAACTTGGTGGTCATGTGTTATATACTCCCTCCGTTTCATATTACATGTCGTTCTAACCTTATGCACACAGATTAAGAAAACATTTAATTTTACATATTTCCAAAATAAAAACACTATTACCAATACAACTAACCATGTATCAACCAATAGAAAAATAGAAAAGAAAATATTGTCAATAAATTTTGTATTGAAAACCGAAAACGACACTTATTTTGAAACAAAAATTTTCCTCTAGAACGACATATAATTTGAAACGGAGGGAGTAGTAATCAAAGTCATGTTTCTTGAAAGAAGAGGAATAGTGTAGGCACCTGCTTTTGCTCCAGTAGAGAGGCCAGTGTCTGTGGTATGGCACCAGAAAAATGTTAGTTCGAACTAAATAAGTAATTCTGAATCTTTCAAGAAACGAAATAAACTTGAAACCGCATTTATTTTGTATATAGTGATCAGAAACTAAATGTATTTCTTGTTGATGATCCAATCAAAAGGTCGGTGGATAGGAGATTTAGGGAAGGGGTAATTGGTGGTTCTTGTGGAAGAAAATTTAGAATACATAAAAAGAAATATTACCCTGATTTGTAGAACCGCAAGTAACATTCTGATGCCCGTCAATACAATAGCAGACGAATCCATTTGAGCTCTGATTATATCCACAAGCACCCTTAGAAGATACGCACGTCGAACATTCTCGGTTAGCTCCAAGCTCGAAACCCTCTGCGATAACCATCTTTAGATTACCTTGAGTTGGATTGCTTTGCAGTGTGTTCAGAGACGTTCCAGCTGCGGGAATACTGACGTGACGTTTGCAAATCGCACGAAGTGAACGAGACGATAGGTTTCTCGACACATAGTAACTTTTCTCAACATCGTCACCATCATCTTCGCAATCAATGTCAACAAGGTAAGTAGAATCAGTTTGTGAAACCTCGGGGCATCCGTAGTATATCGTCAGCATCTCGGTGCCAGTAGCGAATGGAAGGACATGTTCGTTGAACGGCGATGAGTTTGGTGGGTATGGTGGACAAAGATCGCCTTTATAATCTGATCTAGCGAGTCTTGTGACACGAGAGGTATAGTTTGACTCTAAGATTATGAACTTTGCGGAGGAGATGGTAAGCTCTGCAAATCCTCCACTACAGTTGAGTTTGAAGTCGGGGTGGCCGCATGCTTCTCTGCCAGATATCCAGAAAGGGTAAAAGAGACCTTCTTGATTGGCACAGCTAAACGGGGTACTGCAGAGCTTGTGAAGCTCACTAGCTGAGTGAGCACAAGAAGGGATCACAAAGATCATCCATATGATGCTATAAGACACATAAGGTGGAAACAAACTGATCATTGTGTTCTCCCTCTGTTTTTCTTGCCTTGAACGTCACTCAGTAGAAAAATTGTGAAGGAGGGGAGGGGGGAGGGGGAAACGCTCAGAACAGATTTAAACGATTTTCTTTTTTCTTTTCCCTTTGCTTTTTGCAGTTTTCCCTTGGTGATATGAAATTTAAATCAAGTTCCCACCGACGAAACTAAAAAAGTTTGTACTTTTTCTTTCCATCATCTTAAAATGATTATGCCTATAACTCAACATCAGCACATTAATTTGCAAGAAGAAAAAAAACATATTGATTTGCTCTTGCCTTATGATTAGGTAAATCACGTAACTCTGAATTGACTTGGTGCTCAATAAATATCAATTGTTTTTTTAATAAAACATATGATTTTGTATATTTCCAAAATAAAAGCATAATTACCTATACACATAATCGTACTTCAGCCAATAGAAAAATGAACTCGGAAATCTTATTAATAAATTTTTCATTGAAATTTTAAAATAACATTTATTTTCAAACGAAAATGTTATTTTACATTGATAATTAAACTGCAACGGAAAGAGTAATAGCTAATTAGACGTCCGGATATATTTGATGCCAAAACAATAAATCAGGAGATTTTATGGAGATTAAATAAAGATTTGTTTTAGGATTTTTACTCGCATTTATAATATTATTTGAAAAGTAATTTTATTGATTTGTCATATTTTCAATAATTTTAGGATTAATCATTAATTTTAATAAATAAATTGTATAATTATTAGTTTCAATAAAATATTTTAGTGAATAACTTAATGTTGCAGAATTATTAGGTTTAATAAATGATTTTAGTGATTATATTAATATATTAATTAACAGAGATTAAAAATTATATCAAATTTTAAAATATAAAATATTATGTATTTTACTATATCAAATATTCTGCTTGAACCAATTTTAAAAATACAGGATATATAGCTTAATGTTTTAACATGTATTATATTATTTTAAATTAGGCTAATTTTCTTTAAATAGTTATATAGATAATGATTTTTCTGATTGGTCACAGTATATATAATTTTAGGATGAATCACTATTTTTACAAAATAAATTGTACAATTATTAGTTTTATAAACAATTTCAGTGCTGATCTTCATGCATTGATTAACATAGAACAACAAATTCTATTAAAATTTAAAGTTTAATGTGTTTTACTATATCAAATATTCTGCTTGAACCAATTTTAAAAATATTTTTTACAGAATATGCAGAGTAATGTTTTAACATCAATTATTTTATTTAGTATTTAGCTAATTTTCTTTTAATAACGAAATAGATAATATTTTACAAGAGAGAAAATTTTATGATAACTACAATGTATGATCTACATAAAAATTTGATATTATCTTATTTACTATTCTACAAAAAGAAACTTATCGTCTCTTACATATTAAAAAGGAGTTATATTGGTTTGAGTTTTGTTAATTATATACTATTTTGGATTTCGTTAAAGTTAGCTTATCAGTCAAAAGCTATGGCCCAAAAAAGATCACACTTTTAATGGTTAAGAATGTAATTTATTATTTTTATACATAGTCAAAAATA
This sequence comes from Raphanus raphanistrum subsp. raphanistrum, assembly GCA_019706035.1. Taxonomy (NCBI): domain Eukaryota; kingdom Viridiplantae; phylum Streptophyta; class Magnoliopsida; order Brassicales; family Brassicaceae; genus Raphanus; species Raphanus raphanistrum. The sequence goes on along the minus strand of CM033988.1, from coordinate 15,748,427 downwards.
ATCAAACATTTTGAAATCTTAATTACAACAAATAAATCAGAAAACTTAATATCATGACATCTAAAAAATATTTATATCGATAAAATTTACTAAAAACAATATGATAGATGCTATATGTATTAAATTTACTAAAATGATAGATGTCAAAGTAACACGACATGAAAATATATTTCTATAGTATAACTTAATATATTTTTTAAATGGCTTGTATGCAAGCTGTAGAATTTTTTTAAAAAAGATATAATATGAAGGAGAAATTTTATTTGATTATTTCTGATTATGAATGTATTGTGGTAAGCTCAACAAATATATTAGTATTTAATAACAATTATTAACAATGTAAACTGTTTAAAACAAATCGTTATAATGTCAAATAAAAATATAAACAATAAATTATAGAATTACACAATATAGAACACGGAAATGTAAAAGATATATTCAAAACGTTTACAATAATATTAAAGTAATATATTTATAAAATGATATAAACACCTGCGCGGTTGCGCGGATAAAAATCTAGTTTAATTTAAATATGACTGTACCATGTCCAACATTCAATCAAGGATTCAAATTATCATATCTTATATAAACTCAGAGTTATCTGAGCACACAAAATAGATATTATTATGTTTCAATAACACTTGTTACTATTGTATATAGTTTAAGCATGTGGAGTACATTCTCTCGTCAAAATATCTAATCTAATTGGAGTTTTGGAAAGTATGTCATATTGTAAATAAGTACTTTAAGAAAGATAGTTTACATACTAGAATACTTTTAGAGCTGTGTATTTAAAGTATCCTCTCCCATTTTTAAAGACATACTTGCCACCAACGAGAAAGTGTAATTTGGTGTATTTGTGATATCTATATTTTAGAAAGTGTAATTTGGTGTATTTGTGATATCTATATTTTATTTACGAAGTGATTTTGTTTATATGTTGTGTTCTCTATAATTATAGGTATTTTTTCTTATTTGTGATGTTACTAATAATTTTGTAAGAGATTTTAGTTAGTGGAAACTCTATCATATATAAATATATATGTGTTCATAATTTTATTATTGTTCTTCAATATTTCTCAAAGAAAAATATATATACATAATGAGTTGGACGTCATTGTAATGATCATAATTTTAAGCTCTTCATGAGTATAACATGTATTGTATATATAATTAAATAAATGGAAGCAAGAGTTATAACATAATTTTGATAATATATCTTCAAAACTAATTATGTATTATATTATATTAAATATTTTACTTTAGGCAATCTTTAAAATAATATTTTATAGAATATGTTGTCTAATGTTTTAATATGTATAGTTTTATATTTTATTGCAGTTTAGCATGATTTTCATCTTCATGAGAATATAAATTTGTAGTTATAAAACAAACAAAATTATCTATATTTTGAAGTTTCTTCAAATTATCTAAATTTATAGATATATTTGATTTGAATCCTAATTTTATTAACTAATATAATATATTTAATATAAAGGCAAATAAACATATCAATGTCTTGAGAATGTTTAGTGGAATCTATTAATATCTCAGAATGTTTTGAAATTAATCTAACTGTATACACAACTAAACAATACTTAGTAATTATTATTGGTTAGAATTCTAAAATTCTAAAATATATTTATATTATAATATATTATTTTTAAACTTAAATATTAGATTTATATATTACAGCTCATATATGGTAGTCAGTTTCAAAAACAACAAAACTCATATGTTAGTTTCTCTTTATAATTTGTATTTTTTTCATAATTTTGAGATACATGTGTTAAGATGATTGATATAATGAAATAAATTTAATGTTATTCTTTCATATTAACCAATCAAAAAATTTCTGTTGATTTTTATCAATAAATTTAATGTATCAAAATTATTATAAATTCAAATATATACACAACTTATTTACCATAAGTGTATTTAAAAAAGCAAAAAAAAGAGTGTATTTAAATGATATCATCCACCTATATAGCCGGAAGTCATCTAGTACACCTTTATATACTATTTACATCACATTCAAAACTTTAATATATAACTTAAGTGTTTTTTAATATATAATTTAGTTTTGACTACCTGCTAGTTGTTAATAAACTGCATCAAGAAGTATGGAACCGGGATTCAAAAGGAGGTTCTATCTTCATTCTGCATAAGTTAAGATGTTCCAAATCTGTCAAGTTTAAATCGCAGATTCTGGACGCCTAATCTGCTGTTTGGTTTTACAGCCACAGTTGAGACTTCAGGCTCCTTAAAATAAAAGGAAGATGACATCTTTCGATTTGAGAATATCTAGAGGGTGAAAGACTTCAACCTTCTGTTTAATGGTAAAGACTTTTAGTCTTATTAAATTGACGTAAGTCTTTAAGTTTGCCTGTGAAAAAACAATCAAATTGGTGACTAATTAGTTTCTTAAATCTTCTATGGTCGATAAAGTCAGAAGGGAAATTTAGAGGAGGAAGATAAACTCATTTAGAAGATTGTAAGATACGGATTTATCATTAAATCCTTCTCATTCCCATTAAAATATTAATTAAATGTCTCCTCATTTTCCAAGAAAATTCTTGAGCATTGACGTGTAGCTGATATCATCTTATATATGAAATGGTAACCAAAAAAAGCTGAAGGACAAATAATATACTCCATCTATATCATTTTAACAGGTGTTTACGGTTTTTCACGAAGATTAAAAAAATACAAAATTTTATACAATTTATCTTGGTAATATAAAATACAACTAATTTAACCAAAAATAAAAAAATGCAATATTTTGTAATTGGTCATAAATTTCAAATGACATTAAATCTTATCTAGAATTGTGAAAACATCACTTTTATGAAACAAAATTAAAATCACTAAACACCACTTAAAGTGGTACTCCCTCCGTTTCAAATTAGATGTCGTTTTCGTTTCAAAATAAGTGTCGTTTTATGATTTCAATGCAAAATTTATTGACTTTCTAATCTAATCTATTTTTCTATTGGTTAAAATATATTTAGGGATATTGGTAATAATGTTTTTATCTAGTAAATATACAAAATTAAATGTTTTATTAATCTGTGTGCCGAAGTCTAGAACGACAAATAAATTGAAACGTAGGGAGTATGTAGGAAGTATTTCTTAGTTGATAAATGCTATACTTCCGTTTTGTTCTCATTCTTCACTTGTTGGATTAAACTTAAAATAAAAGAAACTTGGAATATAAGTTAAAACCCTAATTTTACTGATTCTAGTTATAACAAAGGATTAGGAAAAGGAAATATGAAATATGTTAAGTTTATAGAGTTTAGAAGAAATCTAATCTCTATATACGAAGATACCAAAGTTGTATAACTTATAAGTTTTGTGATTGAGAAATTGAGATCTTAAGGTTTTAAATTATTTTTTTAAGAGATTAATAAGAGATTTATGCTTAGTATCAAAGTTCTTATTCATTGAAATGCATACAAACCGAGATTCTATATTTGGTATATATCAGAGCTTTAGGTTTTCAAGATCAATGTTCAGATCGGGACACTGTTCATCAACAAAACACTGTTCACCGATGGATACTGTTCATGACGATTACTATCATCAAAAGATCTTAAAAAACAAAAAAAAATCAACGTCAACCCGAGCAATGGGAGACGAACCTGTATGGGCCATTAGAATGAAGAATCTGCTTAAAATTCATAAGGTGTTTAGAATGAAGAATCTGCTTAAAATTCATAAGGTGTGGAGTATTATGGGGACAACAAAGAAACATAGAAAGCGTAAGAAGCCTGCTGATCAAGAAAAGAAGGAGAAAAACCATAGATACCATGTAGGATATTTGTGTGGTGAAAAATCAAGAATCATCCATGGTGGCCAGGTCAGATATACAATCCATCAGAAGCTTCAGATTTGGGGTTGAAGATAAAGCAAAATGGGAAGTTGCTTGTTGCATATTTTGGAGATGGGACATTCACTTGGTGCGGTCCCTCGATTGAAACCATTTGTATAGAACTTCAACGAGTGTTCTAACGTAAGCAAATCGAGGGGCATTGTAACTGCAGGGGAAGAGGCGGTTGAACAAATGGGCAGACACATGGAACGTTTATTGATATACGTGATTGCTCAGATAACCGTGTAGTTAAGAATGTTGGGATCAAAGAAGGTATTGTCGTTCGTGATGTGAGAAGAGAGATGATTTCTTCTCTTCTGGTTGGAAAACCTGAAAGGATTCTTCAAGATGTTAAAGGATTTGCAGAGACAGTTAGTTTCAGCGGTTTGCTTGAGCTTGAGGTTGTGAAGAGGAAGGTGTCTGCGTTTTACTGTTCTAAAAGAGGATTTGGTTTGACTGAGTTTCCTGAGCCACAATCAGTCACGGGACATGAAGACAAGAACAATGATGACGAGATGAAATTGAGAAGGCCACGAAGACAAAGCTCCAAACGTAAATACCTTAAAGATTATGTGCTGCTTGCAGAAGATGAGGGATAAATGTTATTGCTAAGTTTAAATAATGATCCAAGAAACTTCCAAGAGGGGAGAGAATTAAAGACATTGATACTACCTTGTGAAGATGAAATACATTCCATCATAAAAGACAGACATGGTGATTATTATATCTTATGTATAGAATAAAGAAAACTGGTCTAAAGTGGCCATGCGAGATCAAACGATTCAAATTAAAAGGAAGTGATAATGATATATGGTTTAGAACATACAAAGAGAGCTTGGAGCAACAAACGAAATCAAGTAATTCTTGAGCTACAGTTTAAACAAGGTTTCCAAAGAGTCAACAGTTTGTAGGAAAACTGTGAGTAGCTGTCTCAGATATATGAGGAATGTTGGCTGTCTAACGACCAGACAGGAGCTATCTTGCTGTGTGAGGATGACAAGACGAGATATGCAAAGATTATAATTGTTTCGTGGAACTGCAATTAAAATACATGCAACTGCTGAGATACCAATTGTTGGAGATATTGTAGACTCATAGAATTGAGTCGGATAATGGCACGAGCATGGCAGGACATATCTTTTATGATGGTGAAAATTCAATTACGTGGGGTTTAAGCAAACAAGAGACTGTTGTGCCGTCATGTGAAGCTGAATACATGACATGGACTGAATCTATGGAACAAGATACATGGCTTCAAGAGTTACATCGGCATACACTTGGGGATGAGAGGTATTGATGAAGACTTATCGAAAATGGATTTCAAGTTTAAGGAGGAGAATTTTGGACTAGGCTTATAAGAAAAAGAAACTTGAGAAATAAGTTAATGACCTAATCCTACCGAGTTATAGTTATGGAAAAGGATTAGAAAAATGAAATATGTTAAGTTCATAGAGTTTAGGAGAAATCTAATTTCGATATAAGAAGATACCAAAGTGTGGTATAACTTATGAGTTTTGTGATTGACAGATTGAGATCTTAAGGTTTTGAGTTATTTTCCTTAAGAGATTAATAAGAGAATTATTCTTATTATCAAAGTTCTTATTCATCGAAATTCGAGATTCTTTACTACCGCCTTCTAATTCAAATCTTATTCTGTCTCTGTCTCAGTTTCTGTCTTCTGATTGAAGATAAATTGAAGAAGAGATGAGTTTTCAAGTGTAACTTCTTAAAGAAATGTGACTAAAAAACTATGGAATGTCTCTCTATATATACACTACTTATCCCTATCGACTTGGTCCTTCACTACGTTTAACGTTTTCATTCGCTCTTCATGCATCTAACCAAAAAAACAGAAGATAATGTTTATATATATTAAACAGAACATTAACTATCTTCCCAATTCTTATATGGTCTTGTTTTGCCTCTTCTACTTATTCCACGTGGTTACGTTATGTGATGAAAGTTTCACAATTAACGTTTCTAAAAAAAAAAATTCCAGAAGAAAAATAACTTAATTTGACACTCTTAGATCGATGAGATAACATTTACTATCTTCCCACTTCTTAATTACATGGTCATGGTCGGTAAACAAATGTTTCGAGCTACGAATAAAACTTACCATCGAATATGGTGGACCCATATGCCTAGAGAAAGCGCGTTGTGGGAAAACAGGAGAGGTGAATATAGACATTACAAAGTTGTATTAAAGTTGGTTAGTCGTCTTGGTTCTAGTCAGAGAGGCAATTAGGGACATGTAGACTGTGTAATGATGACGCTGCGCTCTATGAAAGTGATTGTAACATCCCAATTTTTATTATATAGTAATGTATACTGAAAGACTAAAAAGAACTGATTCAGTCACATATCTAGAACTAATTTCTTGATTAAGCATGCTTGATGTGAAAAAATATAAAGATGATTCACAATTGGAAAGTGATTCACTGTATCGAAACCAAAACATAGAAAAAGATTATGTTGTGATTGGAAGGTTCATAAATAAGTTTTCGAGCTTAAAATAAATATTGATGCTCTCCCAACAATCTTGAAAAAATAGGCCCATGGACCTAGAGAAAGAGCGGTCACACATGAAGGACAAACAAAGGCATTACAAAGATATATATACACATTGATTTTGAGAAATCTTGAAAAGGGGGAGAATGAAATTAATGATTATCAGGAATGAAATCAGCATCGAGAAGGGATAGCACATAAGACGAAATTGGTGGATTTGTGGTGTATTCAGTCTTCCAAATTAAATTGACCACTAGTTAACATAATAGTAGATATGGAGGGAGACATGGATGCTCTTGAAGTGTCGTCTATGCATGTTTTGCAAATTCCATTAACAAATTCTTCACGAGTCTCATTCGCTCTCTAAATATTATTTCGGTTTACCTAAGAGTAGGACGTCGTCGTCTTCGCATAAAGAAGAAACTTTTAAAAGCATGCTAGGCGAAATACATTTATTGACTCATTATGTTACCATATAGACTTTTTTCCTTCTAAACATATCAGCGCTCATTTGAAATTTTCCTCAGGCCTATTAGTCGTCTTTGTAAGTGCAGTGACATCAGAGTAAAATGCATAAATAAATAAGACACATTTTTTTCTCTTTTCGAATTTACTAAAACAAGAATTCTTTAGGATACCCAAATCATAAGCTAAAACTCACCATATATTCTAGATTTTATTTATCAGGATCACTTAATCCGAGCTAAACTCCCCATGAGTCTAGACTTCCAACACTCTGGAAATACGTCAACAACTACGTCAAAAACTAACAGAGAGCAATAACAATAAAGACTTGATTACACAAACACCAAACAAAGATCTCTCTACTTTTCTTTTCTTTTTCTGCAGAGATGACACTCTCTTCATACATGCATGTCCTCCATGTTTAGAGATAGCCAGAACTTACTCTTTAAGTTCTTCCAAAATCAACTTAAGTAAGAGGGGCTTATTGTATTGATGATTTGTGAGAATTCTAGTTTTTGTTTAAATCTCTCTTTATTGTATCTAGTATTTATAAAAGTTCTATCAAATCCACCCTTATTAAACTAATCATTTACTCAAACTCTTTCAGATCTCCCTTTATTGGAAAACAAGGATTTCACTAATAATATTTATCAAGAGTTATTTAGAATTATTAGAAAACTGATTTTATAGACAAACACTAGAAAAAAATACCATCTAATGAGATGGTATTTCAAAATAAATAAACAAAACAATTGTTTTCATCTTCTTTGCTTAATCTAACGTAGTCGGTCTTTTCTTCATTATCTTCGTACATCTCTCTCATGGACACTTATGATTGATCATTTTGGTTTTGTGTTTGGAAATAAACAACCAATACAATGGACGAGGATCAGCTAAGACAATTAAGAAACATATTCGATCGGTTCGACATGGACGGAGATGGAAGCTTAACCATCTTAGAACTTGCGGCGCTTCTCCGGTCACTCGGTCTCAAACCATCCGGCGACCAACTGCACGTTTTGCTAGCAAGTATGGACGCAAACGGCAACGGTTCCGTGGAGTTTGATGAGCTCATAGCTAGGGTTTCTTCCCGACCTGAACGACGAGATCCTTATCAATTCAGAACACCTACACGACATCTTCAAATCGTTTGATAGAGATGGTAATGGATTCATCACTCATCAGCAGTGGAATTAGCTGGAGCCATGGCCAAGATCGGACAGCCATTTACATATAGAGAACCAACGGAGATGATTAAAGAAGCTGATCAAACGGTGATGGTGTTATTAGCTTTGGTGAATGTGCGAATTGGCCAAGGAAATATCTTTGCAAATATAATTCTTGTTTTATTTTAAAATTCTACCAAATCTCTCGTTAAAATCTCTATTAAAATCCCTAAATACCAAATAGATTCAGCTAAATCCCATTATATAAGAAATCCTAATATTTTTCCAAATCCCCAGTACGATAAACCCCCCTAACTTTCATTTTTCTCTCAAATAATAACTCTCTTACTTTTTCATCTTCAAGTAATATCATTTACCTTTAAGGTAAACTTTCCAATAAATATATTACTTCTTGTCTAAACTTAATAAACCCACAGACCTCACAATATAAGAACTTCAACCAAATTCATCTTCATGACACACATATGTACTACCTCATGTAATACTTCACGAATTGATACAAAATATTCATCTTCAATCTTATGACTTCTCCAACTCCAACAAACTATCTGGAGTGTTTTTATCAGCAATCTCACTCTATGGCAGCTTTTTCTGCTGGTCTGTTGCCAAGTGATACAGAAAAAAACAAACAATAAATCATCTGATTTGCTTCTTCACTATCTTCTGAATGAAACAGGGGAAAAAACAGAACACTTGTGTGAATATTTTTCTCTTTGGTAACAACACAAGTACGATACATGTTCATGTTCAAAGGGTAAGAGGCTTCAAACTTTTCTATTTAACCGTAAATATTTATTGAAGAAATACTCGTCTCTAATATTACTGGTGAAAAGAGCTAATCATATGGTTGACACTTCAACTCTCCCAAATCATCACATATGGTCGATGATAAGTTAAAGAGATGAAGACAAACACATTTAGGAGATAGTATAGGTCGTCTACTAATAAGTCCCTCTCATATCCCACTTGAACATTTTTTCCAAGAAGACCAGATTTTTATGTAATATAAGCGGAGGTTAAGAAAGGGTAACAAAAACAAAACAAAAATGAAGAGAAAAGATAGCTGATCTGGTAAATGACCTATGAAGAGATTCTGTTTTCTTCTACTTTCTATTCATATATCCGAGGAAACAAAAAGAAAAGTCAATTGAGCAAAAAAATTCTCGCTCTGCCCTAATTTCCTGGCCAAACGGTAAAAATATTAAGTTAATGAAGAGACGACTAATAACTTATAAGTCAACTAGTAAAGCCATATTTTTATAAGTCGCGAGTCTTGAGTCTGTCTGTATTCGTCCACTATGCGTAGGAGTTATTGTGCATAAAAGACAACTACTTGTTGCGCAAAAAAAAAAAGACAACTACTTTTGTTTTTCTATCTGTGTCTGTGTGGTGTACGTCTCCAAGAAGAAATAAGCTTGTTAACTTCCGACGAAATAATCCGACAATGCGAGCTTCAACAGTTTTACTCTGTTGTGTTGTTCTGATTCAGCTGTTTGCTGGTCTAACCGATGCTCGATCTAGTAGTCCATGGCAAACACTCAGTGGTGAGAGTGATCTCACTTTATATCTCTTTCTTTAAGCATGAATGTCCGGGAAAAATAGGAGAAAACAGTACTTGAACTTTCTTTTTATAGATGTGTAGTAGAAGTTGGAATACTCGTATATATTATCTTCTCTTAAAATAACTTGTGTGGTTACTTTCTCTTTTTTTTTTTTACCAGGTGATGCTCCTCTTGTGATTGCTCGTGGTGGGTTTTCTGGATTGTTTCCAGATTCGAGTCTCAATGCTTACATATTCGCAACGCAGACAAGTGTACCAGGTACTGCTCTGTGGTGTGATGTTCAGCTAACCAAAGATGGAGCTGGGATTTGCTTTCCTGACTTAAAACTAAACAACGCTTCAACTGTTGAATACTTCTATCCAAATCGCCAAAAATCTTACCCAGTTAATGGAGTCTCTACACAGGGTTGGTTCACCATCGATTTCTCCTTGAGCGATCTCAGTAATATTACTTGTAAGTTTGTATGACTCACTTACAGTTTCTCTAAAATAAAATAAAAAAGAATTTTGTGTGTTTTTTCTTTAGTTCTCACAAATGTCTTTTTTTTTTTTGCTTTCACATGTTTGAAGTGATCCGAGGAATACTATCTCGGTCAGAAAAATTCGATGGAATATATCCCATTTTGACGGTTGAAGATGTAACCATGCAGATTAAACCAGAAAGCTTTTGGTTAAATGTTCAGCACGATGCCTTCTACGCGCAGCATAATCTAAGCATGGCCAGTTTTCTGATATCAGCTTCAAGAACTGTTTCCATTGACTACATCTCATCCCCTGAAGTGAATTTCTTTAAAAAGATTGATGGCCGTTTCGGGCGTAATGGACCAATTTTCGTGTTCCAGTTTCTTGGAACAGAAGATTTTGAGCCGACAACAAACCGAACTTACGGTTCTATCTTGAGTAACCTGACTTTTGTCAAGACATTTGCTTCAGGGATTCTTGTCCCAAAGTCATATATATTGCCCCTTGATGACAAGCAGTACTTGCAGCCTCCTACATCCTTAGTTCAAAATGCTCACAAGGCAGGATTACAAGTATATGTGTCAGGTTTTGCCAATGATATTGATATTGCTCACGACTATAGTTTCGATCCCGTGTCTGAGTATCTATCTTTTGTGGACAATGGCAATTTCTCTGTTGATGGTGTGCTCTCTGATTTTCCCATAACTGCATCTTCATCCATTGGTAAGCAAAATCATTCCAAGAGGTTTATTGATCTCCTTAAAAAATTACTCGAAATACTCAAATCAATCATTTTCCTACATTTTTTCCTCAAGGTTGCTTCTCTCACCTTGGCAAAAACGCTATAAAACAAGGTACTAAGAGTAATTACGTTATATAATTATTATCTTACTTGTAGAAAAGAGACCTATAGTTGACTTGAGTCTGTCAAATGGTTTATGCTTCAGTTGATTTTCTTGTTATATCAAAAAATGGAGCGAGTGGGGACTATCCTGGATGTACAGACTTGGCATATGATAAGGCTATCAAAGATGGTGCTGATGTTATCGATTGCTCAGTCCAGATGTCCAGCGACGGTATACCTTTTTGCTCACGTTCAATAGATCTCTCGGACAGCACAATGATTTCCCAAACACCTTTTGCTCAACGTTCAACACATGCTCCTGAGATTAGCTCAAATAGTGGGATATACACTTTTAGTCTCACATGGGCTGAGATCCGGAACTTGACTCGTAAGTGTCTACTCCTTTACTTAAAGAGGTTACATCTAACAATTTTACATTCTCCTCCGCTTGATACTATATGGTAAAAATTACATACACTCAGAGTTGCCAAATGAGAAAAATTCAGGAATCCAAATGTAACCCCCCCCCCCCCCCCTCCCATTTTTTTTTCAGCTGCGATTGCAAACCCCTACAGAACATCATACAATATATTCAGGAATCCAAATGAGAAAAATTCTGGAAAGCTTGTTTTGCTTTCTGAGTTCCTAAACTTGGCAAAGAATTCAACTTCGCCCTCCGGTGTTTTGATCAGTGTAGAGGTGAGTTCTACCTCTTACTATTAATTATTCAGTTTGTTGAAAAATATCATTTTGACATTTTCAAATAGAATAAATAAATAAAATGTATTTATGTTTTAATTAATTACATATATTTAATCAATAGTAATTGAAATAAACAAAATTAGTTCTAAAATCAATGTACTTTGCAATTAATATTAAAATGAAAATAAGTATTGAAATTCTAAAATAAATTCTTATGTAACAAGAAAAAATAACAAGAAAAAATATTAAAATGACTATTTTTAATGACACTTTTATTGTGTCTTTCAGAATGCAGTGTACCTAAGCGAGAAGCAAGGGCTGGACGTGGTCAAAGCGGTTCTCGATACCCTTATGGAAACTGGATATAGCAATGGAACAACCAAAACGAAGGTCATGATTCAGTCAACAAACAGCTCGGTTCTTGTGGACTTCAAGAAGCAGAGCAATTATGAGACTGTCTACAAAGTGGAAGAAAAAATTGTTGATATTAGTGATTCTGCTATCGAAGACATAAAGAAATTTGCTGACGCTGTTGTCATCATTAAAGAATCAGTCTTTTCTTTATTTGATTCTTTCATCACTGGGAAAACCAATGTTGTGGAGAGGCTGCAGAAGTCTAAGCTCCCGGTTTATGTGGAACTGTTCCAGAACGAGTTTGTATCTCAACCATATGACTTTTTCGCTGATCCAACCGTCGAGATAAACTCATATATCCTTGGAGCCGGTACAAATGGAATCATAACAGAGTTCCCTTTCACAGCCGCAAGATACAAAAGTAAGTGGCCCCAAACTTCCAGAACCAAATGTTTCACAACAATGCCTAACTTTGTTTCTCTTCTGCAGGGAATCGATGTTTGAGTGAAAAAGAACCTCCAGTTTACATGGGCCTTGTTCCACCCGGTACTTTCGTACAACTTTTTAATGCCTTACCTCCAGCCCAAGCTCCAATCCCGGTTTTCAATGATGACGATGTAACTGAGCCACCACTACCTCCGGTTACAGCAAAATCCCCAACCTTAGCTCCTGGAATCTCATCAACCAATGCACAACCACCTAGGCCGAGCGGACAAACTCGACTCACTCTGTCTCTTCGCCTCTCTGTTTTTGCTTCTCTTCTACTTATGTGATCAACCCTTGATCTAATCACCTCTTTGTTCATAAGGTCTTCTACCCTCGTAGTGATTTCCCTGTATGACTTACTCAAATCTTTTCCTTGTGATTCTTTGTCGTGCCAACTTCTGTAGATTCACTTTAAATATAAATTTGCTGTGTTATCTTCTGATCGGTTTTATATCAAGTCAATGTCACAAGTATGTATACAAGTATCCACACAATAGCGAGTTGCTAACTTATGCAACAGGATTTGCATCCGAGAGGAAGGGATCGACCCATGCACCCAAAATATAGACTGCCACAGTCCCAAATAAATATTCAAGAGCCCAACGTCGACATTTTTCACTCGGGATCTGCTGACTCGGTTCCAATTATTTTTATACTCTATGCTCGACTTTACAAAGCAACTTCTTCATAATTTTTAATTCTTTATTTGTTTTTGCGCATAAGCATAATGCAAGAGATCTCTCTGAACATGAATCACTTTGTTATGTTGAGAACTCTGCAAATTAAACTTGAAAATGTTAAAAACTAGAGAGAAGCTACGGAAGAAGAGGCGCATCAGTTGAAACAAATTCTCAACACATACCAAAGATCCTCAGGACAAGAAGTTAACTACACCAAGTCAGCGATTTTATTTGGTAAGGGCACTTCAAAACATATTCAAGACCAGATAATTTAGGAACTTCGTATTACTAAGATAGGAGGTTTCGGAAAATATTTAGGTCTCCCTGAATATATAGGCAGAAATCGTCAAGAGGTGTTCCAATACATAACTGAAAGAATCAATAGCAAGCTCAACAGCTTGTACTCAAAATTTTTGTCGCCGGCTGGAAAAAAAATCCTCCTCAAAGCAGTGATTACAGCGTTACCTGCATTTACGATATCATGTTTTCTCATTCCTAAAACAATGATGAAAGAAATAACAAGGGCAATGCGCAGGTTTTGGTGGTCAGCAAATCAAGATAGGAAAGCAATGCCCTGGATCGCATGGGATAAAATCACAGCATCGAAAAGAGAATGTGGACTAGGAATGCGAGACATGATAGCTTTTAACAAAGCACTACTAGCTAAACAATCCTGGAGGTTCATCACTAATCCCACTTGCCTGTTAGCTAGAGTTTTTAAAGCTAAATACTTTAGGAACTCTGACTTTTTCCATGCTAGAAGTTACAGTACATCAAGCTGTGCCTGGAGAAGCATTATTCAGACCCAGCCTTTAATTCGAAAAGGAGTCAAGTGGTTGATTGGGAATGGGGACAGTTAGAGTATGGCAAGACAACTGGCTACCGGGTAATGATAATACACACCCAAGAGGCCCAGGGGCAACACTATATCCTGACTTAAGAGCTAAGGATCTCTTCATAGCAGGAACAAACTACCTGGAACATCCAGAATATAAGATGCATGGTGGACGGGGATGTTAATAAGATATTATCTATAAGACCAAGTTGTATGGGGAACCATGATAGCTTGCGCTTGTGCTTTGGATCAAGAGGTTCCTACACGGTTAAAACAGGCTATTACATACAAATGTCTTTAGATATGGAACATCAAACAGATCAGGTTAACATCGATCCTCTATCTCTTTCCCGTAACTCTATGCTTGCTAAGTTGTGGAGAATAAATATTCCACCTAAGTTAAAAATGTTCTGGTGGAAAGTCTCGCATAATGGTTTGCCGGTAGCAGAACTTGAATAAAAGAGGTTGTCATGTATATGGATACTGTCAGATCTGTGGAGAAGAATTAGAAAGTATAGACCATATGCTGCTACAATGTCGTGTATCTAGAGAAATATGGTCTTTTGCTTTAAATAATGAAAGTTTCCTCATGACTCAAATCAATACGGTCAGAGACATGTTCTTGTACATACTTCAGCGAGTCTCTATGAATACTCAGGACATCCTCTCGTTCTTTGTAGGCTGGAGAGTATGGAAGATGAGAAACCGTCTTGTCTTTGAAAATAAAAGAGACCATATTGTAAGTGTGGTTCAATCGGCTATAGTGGAAGAAAGACTTTGGAAGGAAGCACTGAGCTACAGCAATAATACTCATCAGGTATGTGAGCTACAGCAATAATACTCATCAGGTATGTCCACTTACTATGACAAACTCACTGCAGGATCTCCTTCCAGATGAAACAGATCTTTACTGCATTGTGGATGCTTCTTGGAGATCTCCAAATGAAAAAAAATTGGAATCGGGTGGTCCTTGTTTAGAAAAGAAGGCACCCTTAAGCTCCAAGGAAGCGCTGCAATGGAACCTACCAACTCTGCATTGGTAGCGGAGACAATGACCCTGTGGCTTGCGGTTCAACAGCTTAACAGGTTAGCGTACACAAAGGTTACATTTTTAAGGGATTGTTCAAAATTAATACGGAACGTGGACTGCTTAATGCAAGCAAAACAAAACCAACAAATCGACATTCTAGAATCTGCTATTACAGTCCAAGACACGTCACAATAGCTAGGAAAAATCGATATGCTTTTTGGAAATTTCTTTTTTTTTTCAAATTTTTCTTTTTGAAGTTCCGAAATACTTTTTTGAAACTATTTTAAAATTTTTCATTTTCATTTTTTTATATTTAGTTTTTGTTTTATAAAATTTTAGCCTCAATCTCAAATTCACACTCATTAACTCTATTGAAGAAAATGGTCTTTTCAAACTGTTTCGAATCCGCGCCTATTCAAGTTTACCCATCTATGTGGCCATACGACAAGGATAACTAGTTCTCTTTGCGAGTAACCTGATCTAATTGATGTCGATAGTCAGGATCCAAGGAGACTAGTCGGTTAGGTCACGGCCCGTCGGATACTTCAGATTATCAAAAAAAAACTCTAAATCCTAAAATCTAGATTAGTTAATTCAATGAGTATAAATATATACTTATTTTTTTAATGAAACATTTTGCTCATTTTGATTCCTAGAATCTATATTTGTGGCAACAAACTTTTTATTGCTATTATAGGGTATTTTTATTTTAAGAAGGAAATCTATAATTAATTAATAAAATAATATTAAGATAGTGATATTTTATTCCCGAAAAATTACTTTGAATATCTCGTGCTCACGGGTCCCACCATCGAGCCAAAAATCAAAAGAGACAGAAGAACTGAACTATACATGGACGTACCAAATATTCAACCGAAGGAAAAGGTGCAAGGCCCGCGAGCTTTAGAACTGGATCGGATTTGTTTGTCCTTCTCGATCATATCGAAAAGAAGATAGATAACCAGATGATAGTATTCACTTTTCTTTTCAATTCAACCTCAGAGTTTCCGACAAATCTCTCTCTGTAATTACGACAAATCCTTCCCCTACGACAAACAACATGGTACACCATTACTCCTTATTCTTCATCTGAATCTCTTCGTTCTATCGCTGCAGATATCTCAATCTATTACAGTTTTAAACCCTAGCATCGTAACATGGTTACTAAACGTCGTAAATGATTACTACGTGTTGATTTGATTGTACCTTCATAATCTGAATATCAATCATCGAAATTTTTAACTAGCTTTGTTGTTAAAAAGAGAGTTATTTTCTTGTCTTTTTCTGAAAAAAAAAAACTTGAAACAGGCTGATAGGAGAGACAGGTGTACTCATGTTCTCCTCTTAGCATATCAGAGTTTTGGGCTAGCATTTGGAGATTTGAGTATCTCCCCTCTCTATGTGTATAAATGTGCATTCTATGGAGGACTGCGTCATTACGAAACAGAAGATACGATGTTTGGAGCGTTTTCTTTGATATTTTGGACCATAACTCTCCTCTCACTCATCAAATACATGGTTTTTGTCTTAAGAGCAGACGACAATGGTGAAGGTAAGGTGCATTGGTTTTGCAAAAATTGTTTTCTTTTACGTATATAATAGTGGTTATAATTTTTTTCTTAAATCAAAACCTAACTTTTAAAATAAACAATGTACACAAAGCTAAGATTTGTACTTAATATTAAGTACAGATTATTATTTTATAACAAATCAAAATATAGATGTTTTAATTAAATCTAATAAGAGGATAATTGAAATGTTGTAACACAGTGG
Organism: Raphanus raphanistrum subsp. raphanistrum; assembly: GCA_019706035.1. Lineage (NCBI taxonomy): Eukaryota > Viridiplantae > Streptophyta > Magnoliopsida > Brassicales > Brassicaceae > Raphanus > Raphanus raphanistrum. Next base: position 15,731,663 of record CM033988.1, on the reverse strand, counting down.
TAATTAAGTTTTTATTAAATCAATGAGACGAAGGTTCGACTCCCAGCAAGTGAATATTTTAAAATAAATTCTCTATTAAATTTTTTTTCACATATTGGGTTCAATTTAAATTATTTTTTAGTTTAGATCGTATTTAATCATTTATTTTTGGCTGGAGTATAAAAATGCACGATATGAATAGTAGGAGTAGAAAAAAAAACATTTTCCCCGAATAAAAAAGTTGTTGACCAGACCAACAAATTATAAGAGCTATTTACTGGGAGTATTTTCTTTTTTTTTTTAATTAACAATGAGATAAAAAATAGTAAATAGAAGGAAAAGTAATCTATAAGATACCATAAAAATATCTTTTGATACCAAGTGTCAATTTATAAATATTTATTTGGGCAATTCTGTAAAATAATAAATTTTCAAATTTTTTTCACAAAAATAAATCATAGGGAAAAAATAACCAAAATATTTCATTTAATAGCAAAAATACAATTATATCCTAGATATATAAATAAATAACTAAATAAATATAAATATAAATATAAATATAAATATAAATAAAATACAATTTTTTATAGTTTCAGATTATATGTTTTCAAATTTGAACTTTTAATTAAAAAAAAACTGAACTCTTTTTTTTAAATTTCTTTTTTTTCAAATTTTTCTTTTTGAAATTCGCAAAAATAATTTGAAACTATTTTTAAAATTTTATTTTCAAATTTTTAATATTTATATTTTTTAGTAAAATTTTAACATCAATCCCAAATTCACACCCATTAGCTCTATATGGGAAAATTATATTTTCAAACTGTTTCGAATCCGTGCCTATTGAAGTTTACCCATCTATGTAGCCAAGCGACCGAGGTAGCTAATTTTCTTTGCGAACAACCGGGTTTAACTGACGCTGGTAATCAGGTCCCAAGAAAATTAGTCGGTTGGTTTATAGTCGGTTGGTTTACGGCCCGCATGATACCCCATGTTTAATAAAACATCTTGCTTATTTTCTGTTCATTTTAATTTTTAGAGTCTATATTTGTGACAACGAACTTTTTATTGTATTCATAGGGTGTTTTTTATTTATTTTAAGAAGGAAATCTATAATTAATTAATAAAATAATATTAAGATAGTAATATTTTATTACCCAAAAATTACTATGAATATCTCGTGCTCACGGGTCCCACCATCGAACCAAAAATGAAAAGAGACAGAAGAACTGAACTATACATGGACGTACCAAATATTCAACCGAAGAAAAAAGAGCAAGGCCCGCGAGCTTTAGGACTGGATCGGATTTGTTTTTCCTTCTCGATCATATCGAAAAGAAGATAGATAACCAGATGATAGTATTCACTTTTCTTTTCAATTCAACCTTAGAGTTTCCGACAAATCTCTCCCTGTAATTCCGACAAATCCTTCTGAGATAGGAAACCTTGACCGACATCCTGTCACACCTTCCCCTACGACAAACAACATGGTACACCACTACTCCTTATTCTTCATCTAAATCTCTTCTTTCTATCGCTGCAGGTATCTCAATCTCTAATTTTAAACCCTAGCACCGTAACAGGTTACAAAACGTCGTAAATGATTACTACGTGTTGATTTGATTGTACCTTCATAATCTGAATATTAATCATCGAAATTTTTAACTAGCTTTGTTGTTAAAAAGAGAGTTATTTTCTTGTCTTTTTTTCCTTAAACTTGAAGCAGGCTGATAGGAGAGACAGGTGTACTCATGTTCTCCTCTTAGCATATCAGAGTTTTGGGCTAGCATTTGGAGATTTGAGTATCTCCCCTCTCTATGTGTATAAATGTGCATTCTATGGAGGACTGCGTCATTACGAAACAGAAGATACGATGTTTGGAGCGTTTTCTTTGATATTTTGGACCATAACTCTCCTCTCACTCATCAAATACATGGTTTTTGTCTTAAGAGCAGACGACAATGGTGAAGGTAAGGTACATTGGTTTTGCAAAATTTGTTTTCTTTTACGTATTTAAATTCATGACCGTTGAGGTTTGGTTATTTATTCTGTTGCATGCAGGAGGGATTTTTGCGTTGTATGCTTTGCTGTGCCGACACACGAGGTTTTCTTTGCTTCTGAATCAGCAAGCTGCTGATGAAGAGATATCTACTTACTATGGCCCTGGAGATGCAAACAGGAGTTTACCCTCTTCTGATTTCAAAAGGCTTATAGAACATAATAAAAGATCCAAAACAGCTTTGCTTCTCTTAGTCTTGGTTGGTACTTCAATGGTCATTACCATTGGTGTCCTTACACCCGCAGTTTCGGGTAAAGGGACAGTCTTCTCTCTCAGTTCTGTCTAGCCTTTTCTTTTCCCTAAAATGAGGCCTAAACCATGTTAAATTAACTTTTATTTTGTAGAGAAGATCTCTCCTAAGAGGAATATTACTTTTCGTACCTATATGAACAGTTTATCATCGAACATTACTTTTCTTTTGCAGTTTCTTCCTCCATTGATGGACTTGTGGCCAACACAAATTTGAAGCACAGTAAGCAATGTTGCAAGTACTATTTCGATTTCCAGATTACAGACATTTTTTATTATTTGTTTTTGCCTGTTCAGGTACCGTGGTTATGATAGCATGCGCTCTGCTCGTTGGACTTTTCGTTCTACAGCACCGTGGAACAAACAAAGTCGCCTTCTTATTTGCACCCATCATGATTTTATGGCTGTTTTCAATTGCAACTGTTGGTCTGTACAATATTTTTAAATGGAATCCTAGCGTATACAAAGCTTTGTCTCCATACTATATCTATATGTTCTTTAGAGACACTGGTAAAGAAGGATGGTTGTCTCTTGGAGGCATTCTTTTATGCATCACAGGTGCTTATTATAACTCAAATAATATTCTATCTAAAATCTTGTTTCATCTTGGATAATTTTGGGAACTTCAGGAACGGAGGCTATCTTTGCTGAGCTTGGCCAATTTTCAGCTAAATCTGTAAGGGTACGTACGTTGAGAAGCTTATCTGGCCACTCACCAACATAAGTGATAAACTGGTCTTTAGCAATTATTTGTTCCAGTTCACTTGGTTGATTTTTTTTGGTGTGGCTGGTGACAAAATAAAAGGAACAGTAACATGTTTGCAATTCCATGGCTTTATGCAGTTTGCGTTTTGCTGTGTTGTTTACCCATGTCTGGTGCTTCAGTACATGGGTCAAGCTGCGTTCTTATCAAAGAACTTTTCTGCTTTACCCACTAGCTTCTATTCCTCCATCCCAGGTAAGCATTTAGTTAGTATATGTATCTTATGGTGTTATTTGTTAAGTTTGCAGGCAAAGTTTTTCGCATTAGTTTTTTTTGCGCATTAAGCATAATGCGAATTTTATATATGCCTCATTTTGATCTTGTGTAACATGTTATATGATCTTGTCTTTATGATTTTTCCTATTGATAACCAGATCCATTTTTCTGGCCGGTTCTAATAATGGCAATGCTGGCTGCAATGGTTGCTAGCCAGGCCGTCATATTTGCAACGTTCTCAATTGTCAAACAATGCTATGCCTTGGGATGCTTCCCTCGTGTAAAGATTGTTCACAAACCAAAATGGGTACTAGGTCAAATCTATATTCCCGAGATCAACTGGCTCCTCATGATCCTCACCCTCACAGTCACCATCGGTTTCCGAGATACTAGACACATAGCTTTCGCTTTTGGTACGTAAAACTTCCTTCATACTCAAAATAATATCTATTCCATCAGAAAACACAATTAAAGTTTCTGAAAAGTTAAAATTAATTATTGTCTTACTGGTTTTCATCAGGACTTGCTTGCATGAGTCTGGCGTTTGTGACGACTTGGCTGATGCCTCTAATCATATACTTTGTTTGGAATCGTCATCTCGTCTTTGCTATTCTCTTCATCATCCTATTTGGGACCATCGAACTCGTCTTTGTAGCATCTTCTTGGACCAAGATCCCACACGGCGGATGGGTCACTATCCTCCTTTCTCTACTCTTCACTTTCACCACATATGTCTGGCACTATGGAAACAGAAGAAAGTACCTATACGACCAACACAACAAAGTCCCCATGAATACAATCCTCACCCGTGGCCCGAGCCTCGGGATCGTCAAAGTCCCTGGCATAGGTCTAATCTATACTGAGCTAGCAAGCGGTGTCCCAGCCACATTCACTCACTTTCTCACCAACTTACCAGCGTTCTACCAAGTGGTTGTCTTTATCTGCTCCAAAACCGTCCCTATCCCTTACATACCGCAGAAAGAACGATACCTTATAGGCCGCGTCGGTCCCAAAACGTACAGGATGTACCGTTGCATAATCCGAACAGGATACAAAGACGTGAACAAAGACGGAGACGACTTTGAAGACGAGCTTGTCGATAGCATTGCCGAGTTTATCCAACTGGAAGCCGAAGGCTCGGGATCAAACAGGGACCGTTCTGTTCATGACGGTCGGCTTGCTGTTGTGAAAACTTCAAACAAGTTCGGGACAAGGCTGTCTCGGTCAATATCAGACGTTAACATAGCGGGAAGCAGCAGCTCGAGGTCTCAGACGACTGTCACTAATAGCAAGTCGCCCGTGCTGAAGAGACTGAAAGCGGAGTACGAACAAGAGCTTCCGAAGCTTAGCATGAGGAGGAGATTTCAGTTCAGACCGATGGATACAACGTTCAGACAACCGCAAGTGAAGGAAGAGTTGTTTGATTTGGTTGAGGCGAAAGATGCTGAGGTGGCTTATATAGTCGGACATGGTCACGTGAAGGCGAAACGGAACTCGACGTATGCGAAACAGTTGGTGATAGATGTGGCTTACTCGTTCTTGAGGAAGAACTGTCGTAGCCCTGCCGTGATGTTGAATATTCCTCATATTTGTTTGATTAAAGTAGGTATGAATTATTATTTATAGTGAGAAAGAGTGGAAAGAGTTTTGATTTTAGTTTTTGTGTTAAAGAAGTTATGTTGGACTTTTTCTTTGATTATTTGGCTGATAAAATAATTGTGTGACTACCAGAATTGACAGTAACACTTTTTTTCAGTACTTAGTTAATTCCTAGTGCTTCGAATGTTCAATTATATAGCTGCTACTAGTCACTGGTTTGCCCTTCCTACGAGGATGTTGTTCTTGTCTTGTGTGTGGTGGTAAACTTTTGTGAGTTAAAATATTTTGTTAACATTTTCTTGTGTGAAACTATTTATTGTTAGATAAGGTCGTCATGGTTGGTGTGTATCTAACAATTGTTAAACAATCCATACAGACAGTGCCGTGCAAAGGATTTAAAGGGTCAGAGCATCATTATTGGTGTTTCTTAGCTTTTGGGTCCTTAATACACATATATGTGTATGTATATATTATATAAGCGTATATAATTGTTTGGTAAGGACTTTACGGAAACCGAAACAGAAAGTCTCTTAATTAAGAAACTTTCAGTTTCGGTTTCCGTAAAGTCCTTAGCAAACAATTATATACGCTTATATAATATATACATACACATATATGTGTATTAAGGACCCAAGAGCTAAGAAACATCAATAATGATGCTCTAAGAGCATCCCATTAGCAAATCTCTCCCATATCGATTTCCAATGTTCTTTCATATTATTTTAAATTTTTATTTCTTTTGACTTTTTCTAAAAAAAAAAAAATAAATATCTGAACCTATCGCGGGCCGCCACGTGTCGTGGGGCCCGCAGAACAGTGAAGATATAGGTTTAGTCCACTGATCTCCAACCATGCAGGTTCACAGATAAAAGAATATTATATTGTTTTTTCTTTTTGGGTTGCGTGTGAACCTCCCTTAACATCCTCTAATGGGGATGCTGTAAGACAAGTTTTTAAAAGAAATTTATTTACAACTATAATGAAACTTTTTTCTAAAACAATATATAATCTTTACTAAATACACAAATCTAAAATTGTAAAACAATAAGTTTATTACAAAAATATGCTAAAATTATATTATATAAGAAAAAAATATATGAATTCAGAAGGTGAATTATTTGAACTCTCATGGAATTTGTTTTTTTAATAACTTTAAACTATTATACTAAAAATATTTTAAATTTTGGGACCCTAAATAAAGTTATATTAATCGGGCCTGAGGCGAATGCTTTTTTTTCAATACACTTTAGGCACGGCTCTGCATGCAGACTATCACCTCTAACAATTGCATGGATTGTTTGAATGTCACAACTGTGTGATTTATATCTAATTATTCAGAATAATTGTTATAAGATATGATTGTTTGTATTGTAAACAAGCCATTAGAGTTATTTTTATTAGAAAAGAGTTCTGCAAATGAATATTTTTAATAAGACTAAAAATGTAGAGACAATCAAGATATATAGGTACTTTCTAAACACTTTTGCTAATAATAATCATAGCTTCATAATGACAATTATATGACGCTTTCATTTTTCTAATAACTAGGAGTTTTGTTGCGCCATGCGCAGAAATAATAATTTTAAATATATTTTTTTATTTCAAAATAAAATGTTGATTTATATGTCAACATTATTATTTTTATATTTTAAATTCAATAATTTAAGAAAATCATTAACATATTTTTGTAATCTTATTTCTTTTAGTTTGGAAAAACTATTACAATTTGGTTTTATTTAAATTTTAGTAAAGATAAAATTACATTTTATAAAATTCTTTTTAAATTTTATTTAAATTTATATATAATAGATGATAAGATATATATTTAAAATAAATAATTATTAAATATAATATAATATAATATAATTATACAAATATTATATATAAGTTGATGTAAAAATTATATTTGTAATCTTATTTAGCTTATTTTATTAATATGATATGTATATATATATATATATATATATATATATTATTTAAATAGTTATATATGATTTATTTATATATTTTTGATAGTTTTACCAATAATAAATATTTATATGGAAAATTATATTAATTATGATATATTAGTTATTAGTCATTACCATATTTAAAATCTCTACCATAAATATAAAAATTTATAAGAAAATTTTACATGTCATAATTAATATGATGATGTGTCACTTTTTTCTGAAGCCATGTCATCTTAATTAAGTATCATGTCATTTTTTAATCGAGAATGATTATAGTAATAACATGTGTACAAATCACTTGACAAATAATGCATAGGGACATATCAAAGGTGAAAATGTTACAAAGATCAATAATTTAGCTTCTTTTGGCTCTGTCTTTTACAATTCAACACTCGAAATTCATAAGATATTACAAAAAGAGATTAAAAATTGTATAAAATGAAATGCAAAAACAAAGACTTGAAACCACGAAACAACATTTCCCAACACATCATTTTTAGAGCACCCCCGCTAAGAGGTTCTAGCTCTGAAGTTCTAAAAATACATATGTGTGTATGTATATAATATATATGTATGTAATTGTGAGATTCTATGTTTTATGGGAAATCCAACTCAAAATATATGGTTTTAGTTACATTAAGTTGAGTTTTTCATAAAGTGTAAAATCCCACAATTATATATATTATATTATGTTTTAGAACTCCGGAACTAGAATCTCCATTGGGGGTGCTCTTAGCATGAAATACCATTTTTGAGAACGGCTATAACAAAGACTTGGGATTTGTTGTTGTCTCTGTCGTAATCTATCTGTTCTCAGAGTCTGCAGATGACAGCTACATCAAAGCTCCAAAGAGCCTGACAATCTGAGAAAAACACAGAGATTCAATCGCCATCTTCCATCGATGTGTTGTTGCTGTTAATCGTCGCTTTTAACAAAAAATCAAGCGATGATGGGTCTATCAAAGTAGCTATGTTTCCAACATGTTGAATCTGACCAATGACTCCAAGATCAGACATGAAACAGCTGCTAAGATTCATGTGAATGAGTTGGTGAGAAGAAGAACATAGTTCTTGAGCACTAAGCTCATTTTCTCCCCCGATCAAATCTGATCTAGATGCCCTATATTTTTTCTCACGGTTCATCCCATTGATAGCTTGTGCGTAAACGGGTTCTAGTCCTTCCATTGGATCAAATACAGCCCTGAGAAAACCAACAAAACCAATGTGAGAAACATATGAAGTTTTCCGAAGAGAAATGATCATTTCATGGAACTTCACTCCATCTAGATTCATGTTCACAAAAACCAAATTTTCAGGATCAAAGTTTTTCTAAAGATTAAATTTTTTTTTTGGACAAATTTCTAAAGATTAATCTATGTCTTGCATACATATATGTAATGGTCCTACCTTCTTGGCAGCCAAGATAGGAGGGAAAAATGGTAGGTGCATTATCACCGGCAGGCTTGAACTCAGGCAACGCCTTGAGGTTCAACCTTGGCTTCATGAAGCTTCTTCTTCCCAGCCCCAATTATCTCCAGGGTAAGATGATGCATTGTTTGTGCCATAACTTTTTCTTTCGCGTTCACCACCCAACAACCAACTAAATCACTTCATTCTATGATTCTGAAAAACCAAGAACCCAAAACGTCACTCAATAATCAGATCACTTCCGAAACATAGCGAGTGCGATCTATATAATGTTGAGAAAAATAGCGGATAATTGTTTCTTTGAAAGGTTAAGATGGAAAGTAGACGGCTAGTGTTTGTTGTAGCCTTCGAATGTTAGAAAAGGAATTTTCTACTAAGACTTGTGTTTGGAGATTCTTTTAGAAAGCTTATTTAGAACTCTTTGTGAAATGTTTTCTTTCTATTGCTTTCTTGATTTTGGGATGATCATACAAGTGAGGTTAACACATCTATTTATACTAGTGAAAAGCAAACTCTAGAACTCTTTCTACAAATAATCTACACCCTTCTACACTCTTCTACTTCTTCTACATGCTTCTTCTTCCTCTAGATGTTTCTTCTTCTTGTAGATGCTTCTTCTTCTTGGGCTTCTTAGTTAAGAAAGGTTTAATTATTGATTAGTGGGCTAATGAAGGAAACCCAACAAATCTCCCCCTTCCTGATTTAGCCCAAAACCGTTGTCATGCCCGTGCCTCTACAACAATCTTCAAACTTCTTGATCGGTAATATCTTGGTCATAAAGTCTGACCAATTTACGTCTGTGTGTACCTTGTTGAGATGTAGGAGCTTCTCTTCAAGAACTTCTCGAATCCAATGATGACGAATGTCGATGTGCTTCGAGCGAGAGTGAAACGTTGGATTCTTTGCTAGGTGAATAGCGCTTTGGTTGTCACATAGCATGGTGTACTTGTCTTGTTTTATTCCCAACTCAAGTAAGAAGTTCTTCATCCATAACATCTCCTTGCACGCTTCCGTTGCTGCGATGTATTCAGCTTCCGTGGTGGATAAGGAAACACACTTTTGTAGCTTCGATTGCCAGGAAACAGCTCCCCCTGCAAAGATAGTCACAAATCCTGAAGTTGATTTTCTCGAATCTTTATCACCAGCCCAATCTGCATCGGTGTAGCCGCTCAACTCGAGTTTTCCATTGCCAAAACATAGACACTTCTTCGTTGTGCCTCTTAGATAGCGTAGGATCCACTTAACTGCTTTCCAATGCTCCTTTCCTGGATTGGCTAGAAAGCGACTTACAACTCCTACTGCATAGGCAATGTCGGGTCTGGTACACACCATAGCATACATGAGACTTCCTACTGCTGATGCATATGGGGTAGTCTTCATTTCCTCTTTCTCCTTCTCACTTGTTGGACTTTGCTTCGAACTTAGTTTGAAATGTCCACCAAGTGGAGTGCTCACTGGCTTTGCTTTGTGCATGTTGAATCTTTCTAGCACCCTTTCAACATACCTTTCTTGAGATAACCATAAAAGCTTCTTTGGTCTATCCCGCGTGATCTTCATTCCAAGAATTTGTCTTGCTTGCCCCAAGTCTTTCATTGCAAAAGACTCTCCTAAGTCTTTCTTCAATGCAGCTATCTTGTTGCGATCTTGGCCCACAATCAACATATCGTCAACATAAAGTAATAGTATGAGAAAGTCACCACTTGCATACCTCTTTATGAAAACACAATGATCATTCTTGGTTTTCTTGAAGTTATGATCCGCCATAAAAGAGTCAAACTTCTTGTACCATTGTCTTGGGGCTTGCTTGAGGCCATAAAGACTCTTCTTTAATCGGCACACCAAGTCTTCTTTTCCTGGAACCTTGAAACCTTCGGGTTGCTCCATATAGATCTCCTCCTCGAGTTCACCATGTAGGAAGGCTGTCTTGACATCGAGTTGTTCAATCTCCAAGTCTAGAACCGCTGCTAGACCAAGAACCACTCGGATAGAGGACATCTTCACCACTGGAGAGAATATTTCTTCAAAGTCTATGCCTTTCTTCTGGTTGAATCCTTTCACAACCAATCGAGCTTTGTATCTTGGATTTGAGCTTCTCTCCTCATACTTTAACTTGTACACCCACTTGTTCTTCAAGGCTCTCTTTCCTTTTGGTAGCTTCACTATCTCATAAGTGTGATTATCATGCAAGGATTGCATTTCATCTTGCATAGCTTCAACCCATTCATCTCTATGAATGTCTCCTATGGCCTCCTCATAGCTTTGAGGCTCCCCCTCATCTGTAAGATTAATATACTCATCTCGATAGTATCTTACAGACGGTCTTGTCTCTCTTCCGGACCTTCTTGGCTCATGTTCTTCCTCTGGCTCCACTTGATCTTCTTCACTTTCATCACCATTTTGATCCATGATAGGGTCTCCTGCTTCTGGGTTAACGCCATCATCTCCAATCACTTGTTCATGATCTTGGGGATTATGAGAATCTTCATTCCTTACAACCCTTAGCTTTGGTTTCTTTGATGTGTTAATGTCTTCGATTGTTTGATCTTCGAAGAAAACAACATCTCTACTCCGAATAACTTTTCTTTTAACCGGATCCCAAAGACGATAGCCGAATTCATCTCTTGGTGACCCAAGATAGATGCATTCTTTTGTCTTAGAGTCTAGTTTAGATCGTTCATCTTTAGGAATATGTACAAACGCTCTGCACCCGAACACCTTCAAGTGGTTGTAAGAAACCTTCTTTCCCGACCAAATTTCCTCCGGGACATCACCTTCCAAAGGAACTGATGGTGTAAGATTTATGATGTCCACTGCGGTCTTTATAGCTTCTCCCCAAAAAGATTTAGGTAGTTTAGCATGAAAGAGCATGCACCGAACTCTTTCTGTGATAGTTCGATTCATTCTTTCAGCTAACCCGTTCAGTTGTGGCGTCTTTGGTGGTGTTTTCTCCATCCTGATTCCGTGAGCTTTGCAAAACGCTTCAAAGGGACCCCGGTACTCTCCACCATTGTCTGATCGAACACACTTGAGTTTTTGACCCGTACTTCGTTCTGCTTGGGCTACAAACTCCTTGAAAGCATCTAGAACTTGATCTTTTGTCTTCAAAAGGCGTATCCATACCTTTCTTGAATGGTCATCAATAAAGGTGACGAAATATGATGCACCTCCAATGGATTTCTCAGTCATGGAGCATACATCAGTATGCACTAGATCAAGGATATGCTTCCTTCTCGTAGGTGTAGATGATCTTCGGAAAGCGACTCTATGTTGTTTCCCGGCTAAGCAATCATGACATGGTTTGAGATAGGTACCTCTCATTTCAGGAAGGAGTTTCTTGCGAGAAAGTATTGTCAAACCTTTCTCACTCATATGACCGAGTCTTCGGTGCCATATATCAATGTCTTCACTTGCGACATTTACTTCCTCCTTGCAAAGCTTAGCTTGTGTAACATATAATGAGCCTTCTTTTCTTCCTCGAGCCATGATCAAACTCCCATTGGTTAACTTCCATTTGCCACTACCAAAGTGGCTGTCCAAACCGGCATCATCAAGCTTCCCAGTTGATATGAGATTAAGTCTCATGTCGGGAACATGCCTCACATCCTTGAGAACTATCTTACATCCAGTGTTTGATGTAAGAATAACATCTCCCTTTCCAACAATCTTGCTTCTTCCTTGATTTCCCATTTGAACATTACCAAAATCACCACTTTGGTAGGTTGTGAAGAAGCTTCCATGAGGGGTGACGTGAAAAGAAGCACCAGAATCAACAATCCATGAGCTATCATCAGAGCTAAGATTACATTCTCCAACGAGATATAAGTCTTCGCTCTGGTCTTCAACAATGGTGGTAGTCTTGTCTTCATGCTTCTTCGGAGGATTGAACCGATCTGGTTTGATGTTACCGGCTTGTTGATCTTTCTTGAAAAACCGACACTCCGACTTCACGTGGCCCGGCTTGCCACAATAGTAGCAGGTAACTCTTGGACGTGACTTGGATCTTCTTCGATATTGGTCTCGTCCTCTGCTTCTATTGTGAACACGAGTCTCCTCTCTACCTCGTCTATCAGCAATGTTCGCTTCTGAGTAAGAACTCGAACCTCGCTCCTTCCTGCGAACTTCTTCGTTCACAAGGCTATCAGTGACGGTGTCCATGGTGAGTTTTCCCTCCGGTGCTGAATTGCTTAGAGTGACAACGAGTGTGTCCCAACTCTCCGGCAGTGAACTGAGGAGTAACAGGGCTTGCATTTCATCTTCAACCTTCATATCAACTTTGTTAAGTTGATTTACGAGCCCCTTGAAATTGTTCAAGTGCTCCATCATGCTCTCGCCATCCTTATACTCCAACTTTACCAACCGTCGAACAAGAAGAGCTTTGTTTCGAGGTGTTTTCTTTTGAATCATGGATTCAAGTTTTGTCCACAATTCAAAAGCATTTGTGTAGGTGGAGACGTGTTCAAAGAGAGATCGGTCGACGTACTTGCGTATTACTGCAACCGCCTTTCTATTAAGAATCTCCCATGCCTTATCATCCTTTCCTTCGGGCTTATCTTTCATGATAATGGGCTCATGCAAATCCTTGCAATAAAGGTGATCTTCCATCATCGGTTTCCAGTAAGAAAAGTTGTCCGTCGTGAGCTTGAACATGTCACCTTCAAAGGTAACGGTAGCCTCCATCTTTACTTCTTCAAAGATAACGGTAACCAGGCTCTGATACCAGCTGTTGAGAAAAATAGCGGATAATTGTTTCTTTGAAAGGTTAAGATGGAAAGTAGACGGCTAGTGTTTGTTGTAGCCTTCGAATGTTAGAAAAGGAATTTTCTACTAAGACTTGTGTTTGGAGATTCTTTTAGAAAGCTTATTTAGAACTCTTTGTGAAATGTTTTCTTTCTATTGCTTTCTTGATTTTGGGATGATCATACAAGTGAGGTTAACACATCTATTTATACTAGTGAAAAGCAAACTCTAGAACTCTTTCTACAAATAATCTACACCCTTCTACACTCTTCTACTTCTTCTACATGCTTCTTCTTCCTCTAGATGTTTCTTCTTCTTGTAGATGCTTCTTCTTCTTGGGCTTCTTAGTTAAGAAAGGTTTAATTATTGATTAGTGGGCTAATGAAGGAAACCCAACATATAAAAGTACTCATCATCACCCATAAATCATTTCTTAAGATCTACACTTATCCCACTAAAAACATTAAACACGTGAAGGTGTAGCAATAACTGAAAGCAAGATGAATAATTAAAAATAACACTTAATCGCGCACTGGATCAAACGAATGTCAAAGCATAAAATGAATAGATAACAAAGGCTCTTATAAAAAAAATTGGTTTAAGTGTAAGTTACAAAAATTGAAACTGAAAATTAAAAGCTTAAAACAACTCTTCCTGAAACAATAACCAAAGCTTTCATGTCAAATCCAATTACCAAGTGCACAAATTGATATAAGAAACTTACCATCAAGCCTTTCCATTGCTTTTTGTGAGCTTCGGTTTTATGCTTAAAGTGAACAAATGCAAAACACAAAAATCACCAGTCCTAAAACGACAAACCAACACACATCTAAAAAGAGACACATTATCTGATTCAATTACAAGACATGAGACTACAATTTCTTAGTAACCTTCGGTCTCTGGAATGATGTAGTAAATTTTACGGAAGGTAACTCACATATTTATAGTGTTGGATTCAAACAATGAAATAAATGAGGGCATGACTGAATGAGAAATCATGGGAGGAGTGGAAAATTGGTGTTGATGTGAGCCTTAATGGTGATTCTTGAATGCGGTCGACTTACGTAAGAGTGTCGGATTTCGTTTTCGGTGAAACAGCTCCAATCTATTAACCATATGATTTTGTTTGCCAATGAGAAGAGCTCAAATCGATTAGTCACAGACGTCGACATCCAACTAAGGTTGGTCAAAATTAATGGTTCTCCTTGGTACACTCGGTTCTTCATTTGCGGTTGGAAGAAGATAATATGTTATGTGACGGCGACTCTACTAGGACTTCGATGGAGTTTCAGAGAAAGTCTTCTCAACTGTTGGTGGAAGTCTTCTCACTGTCCGTGAAAGTCTTCTCAAGTTATTTTTTCAATTAAAAACTAAAATTTAAATATTTAATTATAATTAGACGACTTTCATGCAAGTATTCGGATAGAAGACTTACAAAAAAAGTCTTCCAGAATTTTATTCTGAGATTCTAGTCAAACTTTTGGTTATCACAGAAGAATTATGTAAAAGTCTTTTGTTGGAAGACTTACATGAAAATCGTCTACAAAAATTAAATATTTAAGTTTTATTTTTCAATTGCAAAAGTAACTTGAGACAACTTTCATCAACAGTGAAAAGACTTCCACCGAGTGTTCGGAAGACTTTCTTGGAAGTCTTTCCGACGAAAGAATTTCTTGTAAATCGTCTAGAGAAAATGAAATTTCTAACACAATTTGGTCCATTGCAAAACTAATATGTTTATCCTACAAGACTTACATGGAAGTCTTCTCTTCTCTAGTATTTTTGAGATTTTTCTCAAAACAAAAGTAACCAAATCTTTACAAAAGAAAACTTCCAAAAAAGTCTGTTATAGAGTAGACTTCTCTGGAACTCTTCTTTTGTAAATTTTAAATTGCAAATGACACACATAGAATACTTTCGCGGAAGTCTTCTAAGTCAATGTGTAATAAACTCTCGTTTTCCATGAAATAAAAAGACTTTTTAATATTTATTGTTAATTCATGTATATTAGTCGATATTGGCGATCATGAATGAAATCCATAACTTAATAGGTGATAATTTTGAGGTTATTAACTTTCATGTTTATTAATATTTATAGCTTATGAGGGAAGTCTTCTATGTTAGTTTTTTTGTATAATTTGTATTTTTAACTTCAAGATATTTTTTTTTAACTTTCAAAAGTGTTAAGTAACTTCAAATATTCAGTCATTTTCATAAAAAAAAAAAGAAACTTCAAATATCAAACCATATGGTTTAATGTATCTTCTTAGATCATGAGATATACTTTTTAACTTCCATGAAATTTAAAATATCATTTTTACTTAAAATTTTAGTTTTCCGCTTAAATTTTAATTTCCCACTTAAAATTTCCGCTTATATTTTAGTTTCCAACTTATATTTTAATTTCCCACGTTAAATTTATTGATTGAAATTTAATTCATCGGAGAAAACTTCTAGTGATAGTGTTGTACGTCTGAACTTTGAATTGTAGTAAATTTGACTAACTTTTGTGTTATTGTGTTTTGCTGTTGAAGTTGTATCAATAACTTTAATAATGTCAAGTACTTATGACAAGATACTATTGTAGAGATGAACATATTTACCAATTTTTTCATTAATATCTCTTCAAATTTACAAAAGAAATCACAACTAAAATAATACACATACAAATCCCAAAATAGACCTTAGACAAAACTATTATAGATCATTCTACCACAAAGATAAGTTAGGACTCCACTTGACATGAGAGAATACTCCGTTAAAGGAATTCCAGGAAATCCAAAAAATTCAAATGGCTTCAAAGAGAAAATGAGTGGAAGATGAGATAAATATATCTTTAAAAAACACAATAATAGATATCCAAAAAAAAAAATTCTCTTTAAAGGAATAGAAGACGAGAACTATATAATAAAAAACATGCATACAAGATGAATTAGTGAGAAAGACATGAGACAAAAAATGATAAATTGATATAATATTTGGTGATTTCAAATTCTAAAAGATTAGAGTGAGGTTAGAGAGTTTTAGTTTGTGAAAAATGTAAGACCTTTAAGCAACCAGAGGTTACCAAATGAAGATTAATCAGACATAGAAACTTACCATAACACTCAGATCTGTTATGAAAGAGGAGACATGAGAGAAAACTCCGCTAGAAGTCTTCTAGCGTTTTATATGTTAGAAGACTTCCAAAGTCTGACTCAGATCTAAAAAATGAACTTGAATTATAGCTTTTATATTTCACATTAAATTTTTAAAATATAATATATGTGATTATTTATATGATGATACGTATAAAATACTATTAATGATACGATTACTTACTTGATGCTACATAAAAAATACTATTAATTATATTATGACATATATATGATATATAACACTGACATGAAAAATAAATATGCTCATATTACTCAAAGTCTAGTGTGTATTATAACTGGATAGTACATCATGGATTCGATTTGAGTTACCATAAGAGATTGAGTAATATGTACGCGTGATGTTTAACCGGATAGTATAAAATTAGATAATATATCATAGGTTTGATTTGAGTTATTATAAGAGATAGAGTAATATATACACGTCAGACTTAACCAATTATTAGAAAATTAATCTGGAAAAACGTGTAATAGCCAAAAAATATTTTGCTCACACCAAGAATAAACTCTACTATGTACCACATGTCATCATTCATATGCCAGAACACAAACCAACCAAACTCAAAAATTAGTACAGCTCTGTGTATCGTTCGATCAGCTTTACTGCTACGCAGACAAAAAACTCTCCATACACGTCCTCTCTTTGAATGTCTCCACCGTGATGCCGAAGTCAACGATGTATGGATCATAATATGACAAAGTCCAAATCCGGATAATACCACGCCTCAATTTTCTCTCATCGATCATTAGAGTTTTCACTGAAAAAATCAGAATCTATTTATGATGTAGTTCGTTATTCGAACAAAAAATTGATTTGGAATCCATCAGCGAATTGATGAACGTGCTTGCCTCATACCTAGTAGGAACAAGAAGCCAATGAAGTTTCTTAGAGATATAATTGAAACTACAGTGAAAAAGATGGAAAGAGTAGTGAAACATTTGAAAATTTCCGAGAAGAAATGAAATTCATAAGAGTAATGATTTTGTTTAGAAAGACGAGAAATATTAGAGAGACAGAAATGTGGATCTTAAAAGAGTATATGCAGATATAATTAAAGTCTACAACAATTACGTCAGGATGGGGTATCAATGTCCAAAAGGTAAGTGAATAATAGACGAACAATATGCATTCCATATATTTAATTTTCTTCTGTTTTATATAATCAGATGTAAATTTTCTAAAAATTTAAAACAAAAATATCTTATTGAACTGGGCGAACTAGGGGATGACTACAGTAGGAGAAAAATAAGAACAATGCTAATAGCATCTATTCTACAATGTTAATAAGTAAAAAAATATAATGTTACAAAACATATTTGACGACAAATAAAAGTTAAAACACGTTAAAAATATAAACAAATATCGAGAGTTGAATAAAAATATAATCTTTCTCGTGAAAAGCGGATAGAGCCCTAATATGTTAGTATATGTATTAAGGAAAAATGCATAGAAATGAACTTTTATCTTACTTTCTTCATTAATGCTCATTTGGTCTAGTGATCTGACTAATGATTCATTAATGTTTTTATACCAAAAGATATGAGTTTTTAGTGCTAGAAAAAGCGGAATTATGCGAATTAATGAAAAAATTCTTACAAGAGATCTGTAGTTAGCACACGGAGTATTGTCAAATATGGATCTAATATGACGACTCAGGTGTTGCAATCATGCGCGAATCCTTATAGGATAGATAAAATTATCGGTTGTAGAATCGTCTGTAATATTTTTCATAATTTGTAATAGCATAATTATCCAGCGATAAAATATTGTACTCTCTTCATTAACTACATTTGTCAGCTCTGATCATGAACGAACTAGACCATACTTACCAAATCGTTAATTTTCGTTTATCTTTTGCAGCTTACAATATAATGTTCAATATTTTTAAAAAGTTAATAATAAAATCAAAACTAGAGTTGCATAAGTATGGCCAACCATAATCGGGTTCGACATAATTAGGGTTGGGCATCATTACTCGTTACTCGCCTTAAACTCGCTACTTGATTTGTATCCGTCTTGAAAACTCGCTACAATTTTCATTACTTAATGAGGCCAAGTCAAGCAAATATCATTATTATTTTAGTACTTGACTCGTTATGCGCTGCTACTTGCCCCATTACTTGCTATTTGTTATATGATCTATTAATTATTTGTTCATATTTGTCTTTTTACTTGCATTTAGGATTAAACATAAGTACTCATTACTCTTCTTATACTTTTACTTATTTTGTGTCTATCTTGAGTTTTAAATATTTTTCTTCATCTAGTCAAGTATTACATAGTAACAAATATTAAAAATTTAGTTATATAACTTGTTATTACTTGTTACTTGTTTAGAGAAGACAGTTTTGATTTGTCTTCTCTATAATATGAACAAATATTTCATTTTAAATAATCCACATGTTATTTTAAGTAGAATAAGCAAAACAAATTTTCATGTCTATTTCTAATAGGGAATTATTTAGTAAGTATTTCTTAAATATTCCGAAAAACTCGTAAATAGTTCATAAGTACTCGTAAATAGTTCACAAGTACTCGTAAATAGTAAGTAATAAAGCGAGATAAGTAACTTGCAAGTAGTTCATTTTTGATCAAGTACTCGTTTTTAACAAGTCAAGTACAAGTCGAAATTTTATTATTCGTACAAGGCAAGTCAAATCGCAAAATACACGCAAAATAACAAGTACTCGCCTTTGACACCCATCTCTCTCTCTCTCTCTCTCTCTCTCTCTCTCTCTCTCTCTCTCTCTCTCTCTCTCTCTCTCTCTCTCTCTCTCTCTCTCTCTCTCTCCTTTTCCTAAAAGCTCGGGCTTCATCTATTCACCATTTGATGGGCTCCTCTACGGCTGGGCATTTTATCCGTTAAATTTGATTCGATTCTTTATCTGTTGCTATTCGATCCAAAAATTCCGGATATCCATAAGCTTTCGAAGCATAGCAAATACTAAAATTCAATATCCGTTAAAATCGAGGCAAATCACAAATATTAAAATTTTGGGAATCAAATATCCGATCCGATCTGTGAATATATAAATACATGTATATTTTGATTATATTTAAAGTTTTAAATGTATAAAATTATATAATTATTATTCTAACATATGATTTGACAGATTTTATTCATATTATTACTTAGAAATATGTAAGGGGGCATGAAAATGCAATCAAGACTACTTCAATTTTTCTCGTATGTGTAGGTTTGCTCTTAGGAACAGAGTTCTACGTGATTAACCTTCAACTAAAAAAAAAACCTTCAACTATCCGACTTTGTCTTGAAGGTTCTATCGATACATTTAAACTGTCTCAGAGTTTCTGTCATCTTAATGATCTTGCGTAGGGCTGGGCAACCGGGGTACCATTCGGATGTCGGTTCTGTTTTAATCGGGTTCGGGTTTTCATGGTTACTGAAAACCAGTCCCATTCGGATAATTTAAAACTTCGGTTCGGGATCGGTTCGGGTGCTCTTCGGTTCGAGTCAGATTTGGTAAATTATTTTGGTATTGGTATAACCCGAAATACTATCGGTTTAGGTTTCAAATGAACTTTCGGTTCTTGAGTATATCGTTTGTACTAAATGTAACCAATACAAATCTACATAAATGGTAACTTACAATACAAATAAGTAAGTAAAAGCATCATATTCATCAAAACAACTATGAAATTACGTAAATTTGAAACGAAATCCAAGCATCTTTATTGATATAAATAAAACAAAACAAATGAGAGAATTCAAAGAAACCTAAAGGCAAAACCAAAACCAAACCAAAACCAAAACCAAAAGAGAAACATATTATTCAATGAAATCAAAAACCAAAAACTTAAATAAAATTTCAAGCTTCAGCTGCAAGCACCATCGTCAACCTTCAACCACGAACTTCAAACTTTAATCTTCAAGACATAAGTAAAATTGGTTCTTTGATTTTAAAATACTTGATTTCTACATATTTTGTAACCAAAACATAAGTAAAATCGATTCAAAAATAAGAAATGAACATCAATTTTGATAATTCAAAATCAAACAAAAAATTAAGCATATTTATCGATAGGAATAAAACCAAATAAATGAAAGCATAAAACAAAAATCAATTTCTCATAAAATGAGAAACATTGTTCAATGAAAACAAAACCAAAATATAAGAACTTTAAACTTCAACTACCACCTTCAACCGTCAACTTTCATCTTATAGAACCACCAACCTTTATGTAATAGATAATAATTTTGATGTTCAATATATCTTAGTGTATTTTGGATACATATTAGGAATTGAGATCATGTTTGGTACAAGATCTTTTGGGGCTTTGAATGTTTCGGGTTCTATCAGATATCCATTTAAATTTGGGTTCGGTTCGGATAACAAGATCCATTCGGTATTTATATCGTGTTCGGATCGGTTCAGATTCATTTTTATCGGATCAGAATCTGTTCGGATTTTCGGGTTCGGTTTATTTGCCCGGCCCTAATCTTGCGTAACTTTCTTTTGCTATTGTTGGTTATGCTTTTTCAAAGATGACAGATAATTCTCTTTATAAGTTGTAGTCAAACAAGTTGAGTTTTAATGAAATTAAGCTGTGTTTAAAAAAAATATATATATATATATAATATACGAGTAAAATAACATTTTTTAATTGTTTTCTTGTTTGTTAGAGATTTCTCAATATGTGCAGCAGAGTGAATAGTAAAATTACTTTATGCTTTTACATGTTCTAAAAAGCCAACTGTGACTAAGTGGAAGTATAGTCAGAATTTCGTAGAAATAGTCATAACAGAGTATAGAATAAAGGAATACATTAATTTAAAAGATGACCCTGCAATTGAAAATAGACAAACGTGCAGGTGATCCACCAAAATTAAAGCGATTGGTGTGGTCTTGGGGTCCCTCCATGCACTCGAGACCTTATCATTGGTTTTGCAGTATAGATTAATAATTGTAAACAGTAATTGACCTAGACTCGCATTATTGGTTTTACCTTTTTAACATTTACCACCTCCAATAATTGTAACCCGAACAGTAGATTGCAAGGTGTGTAGGACATAACTGGTGGAGATCTAGTAAGCTTGTCAGTTAACTAACTCCTACCATTTAAACAGAAAAAAAGTTATACGTAGTTATGGACAAAAATTGTTTTTAATTAAAAACAAGAATTTTTTTTCTCTAAGTAGAAAAAAAATCTATAAAAGGACAAGAAGTAGGAAGACTGACTCTCTCCCCATTTTTAGCCATGGAAGCTTAATCAATATCTCCTTAAATTGGATAAAACTTGGAAGGTTGAAACCAAATGGCGAGCTTGAGATAAGCTTCCATTGAAGCTTAGAAAATACAATGTTCACTCCCTTCTCTTATTTAACCGATGGTTGTGTTAATTCTCCAAACTGACCCGGCTAAAGCGGTGGGGGTTGAACCGGCAAGTCATGGATAGGCTTGATCCTCTTCGAACCTACCAAGGTGTTATATCGGCTCCTGCTATCTTTAAGTTTTTTGTTCTCGGTTTTTTATTTCCAGTGATGTTTGATTATCCTTGTTGTTTTGTCAATTCGTTTGTGTTTGTCTATGCAACTTAAGGAGTTCGAATCTTTGAATTTGTTTAAATGGTGTTTATATCCTATCACATTACTTTAAAGTGTTTAAAGCCTTCTATAAGAAATTCTCAATAATTATGCCGTAAGCTCAAAAGAATTTAGTGTTCGTATTGCCGAATGCAAAAGATAACGCTGTATTATTTTTTCAAGTTGTCAACTGACGTTGACATTTTGTTATTAACGACATTCTGGTGGGGTGGGGGGGGGGAATAGAGAATATATCACTCATAGTCACTTTCTTCAACTCATATTACACAACAGATCACTTTCTGCTGTTGGGATACTTTAATTTTGCACGAGAAAATGAAAACACATGTATGGATCAAAGAAAATGTCAAAACTATCCTTATTGTTTTTTGAATTAACTTACTCTAGGTGTATTCTAACTTATAACTAACCAGATTTGTTGGGGTCAAAATCGGTCAAGCCGAAATCGATGTCCGAAAGTCTCGGAAAAACATAAAAGATGTTAGAGCAACTTCGAGAGACTAATTGTTAATCGAGAAACCTTGGAAAAATATTAAGTTCGAGATTAATCATCTCGAAATCAACGGCTAGAAACGTTTTCTACACAAGGAAAAACCTACGGAAAACTAAAAAGAACGCAAAAACACGCACAAGCCGAAGGAACCGAGCAGCCGACTCCGGCCGCGGCCGTGGCCGCCGGGCGGCTAGCCCCCGTGCTGGCCGTAGCCGGCGGCGGCTAGCGCCCGTGCTGGCCATGGCCGCCGGGCGGCTAGCGCCCGTGCTGGCCATGGCCGCCGGGCGGCTAGCCCCCGTGCTGGCCGTGGCCGCCGGCGGCTAGCGCCCGTGCTGGCCGTGGCCGCCGGGCGGCTAGCCCCCGTGCTGGCCGTAGCCGCCGCCGGCTAGCGCCCGTGCCGGATGTGGTCGCCAGAAATCCGTGTTTTGTTTCCGAGATCCCGCAAACAAAACTCCTTTTTCTGCTCCAAGATTTCAGAGAACCCGTAAGACGTCAACGGACAGAAAGACTTCGTATAAAACGGTGATGGTTATCTTAAAACACCATTCGCCTCAGCAATGGATCGAAGATCTTCCGAAAGACTCGACATCCAAGTAGGAGCATTCTTTCAAAGAAATCATAGAAAACAACGGAAGTTCGGAAGACGGCCCGAAGGGGACCAAACCCGATCGGACGGCCCATTTACGATTTTCTAAAAGATAGATACGACGGTTTACAATTATCTTCACATAACAAGATAAATGTTAAACTTCCGAAAGGATAAATGTCAAATTTCCGAAAGGATAAATGTCAACTTTCCCGATAAACACGAAGGCCGACGAAAATGGAAAAAGCCCAGCTCGCGGCAGACTCAGCCCATCAAGAATAGACCGTCATATGGGAGGATATAAGCAAGGCTAGGAGCAGAGGAAGGGGGATCCGAAATCAGAAGAAAGAAACCACTCTAGAGCAACTTAGAACTTAGGCTTTTATTTCCTTTTTAGCGAGCTGCGACTCAACTAGGTTAGATCTAGGTTTTGAGACTAGTGACGATCGACAGCTCTTGCGGCCGAGATCTCGACCTGTTGTTCAAACGCTCTCCGCGAATTCGGAAATAAGATTCTTTCTTTTGCTCTCTTTATTTTACGCATTTATTCCCAAACTAAACTCGTATTAACTTCGTCGTGCGTGGCCCAGCAGATAGCCGGGATCCTCGGGGAAAACTAGGTCAACTTAGTTCTCCTACGTTTAAACTTGACTAAAATCGACAGTGCGAATTTCGGTTCCCACAGTTTGGCGCTAGAAGGAGGGGGATACACAGATTTATCTTTCTCGCAACTACGCACGCCCAGTTAAGCATGTCTGCTAACGCGGAAAAAGACAAGCAAACGCACGACGGACCAGCCGCCGATGTCAACGCTGAGAAGACTCCTGCCAGAAACGTATCGACGGTCACTGCCGAGGCAAACACCGCGATGCTGGACCAAGTGAAGGAACTGTTCGCCACCGCCCAGAAACGGTCGGAAGAACAAGAGAAACTAATGGCTTCACTCGCTAAACAGGTCAATACCTTAACAGCAAAAAGCAAACTCCCGCGCGGATCCACCAAGGTGAGGCGTGTCAGGAGGCTCGACTTCGGAACTGCCAGAGACCAAGAAAAAGATGCCCCGAGAAAATCCCCGGAACTCATCCCTGACGATACCACTCCGGCGGAGCAGAAGAAAACGACGGATAACCTCCCACCTCCCGCAAGGGAAAACGAAGGAGACGACGTTGAAAGAATCAATCTGGATATCAGCGATCAATCGGATCCGTCCGACGAAGACGC
The DNA here is from genome assembly GCA_019706035.1 of Raphanus raphanistrum subsp. raphanistrum. NCBI lineage: Eukaryota > Viridiplantae > Streptophyta > Magnoliopsida > Brassicales > Brassicaceae > Raphanus > Raphanus raphanistrum. Next base: position 15,707,662 of record CM033988.1, on the reverse strand, counting down.
CAACATCCACCACAGAAGAACCCGAAGTCAGTCAGCTCGACTGGCGGCAGCCTTCGAAAAACCCATGACAGAAGAGGAAGAAGACCTCTACTGGTCAGAGCAAGAGAGGTTGGCTGAAGACCAGACTCGGGCCTATCGCAGCCAACGTAGACAAAGGAGCGCGAACGGCGCCAACGAGATCCATGATTTGCGCGAGTACATCGCAAAAACTGCAGCCGAGGTGAAAGCGGTAAAATCGCAGATTCACCACACAACCAGCACTGCCCCCGAGATCGACCTGCTCCTCGAGGAATCGAGAAAGACTCCGTTCACCTCTCGAATCACGGACGCACGAGTCTCAGATCCCGGGAAAATAAAGCTTCCCACCTACGACGGAACCACAGATCCGAAGGCACATCTGCAGTCCTTCCAGATTGCGATGGCGAGGTCTAAACTTCCGGAGCGGAAAAAGGACGTCGGCTGCTGTCTCCTATTCGTCGAGAACCTCAGAGGTGCTGCGCTCGAGTGGTTCTCACACTTGAAAAGAAACTCCATCGGAAGTTTCCGCCAGCTTGCTTCAGCTTTTCTGAAGCAATTCTCCATGTTCATGGACAGGGAAACTTCTGACGTAGACCTTTGGAGTCTAATTCAAAAGGAAGATGAACCGCTCCGCGACTACATAAGGAGGTTCAAACTCGTGATGTCCAGGGTAACAGGCCTCAGCGACAGAGTCGCCATCAACGAAGATCGTCGAATTCGCGGTAGTGGATAACCCGGCTATCTATAACGCCATAATGGGAACTCCTTGGATAAACGCCATGCAGGCAGTCCCATCCACTTACCATCTCAGCGTCAAGTTTCCAACACCGACTGGAACGGCGGTAATCTGGGGAAGCCAAAAACAGTCGCGACTCTGCTTCCTGGCCAAACATAAATTGCGCAGCAATCGGAACCCCCCCAGTAGCTAACCCGAAGCGAACTAAGAAGCATCTGAGTATCTCCGAGAACTCAGCAAAGAACAGCGCGGATTTGTCCGAACAGGCCACAACTCAGGATAGCGGGAAAATCCTCGAGTCCATCGCCGAAAGAACGGATGACCTAACTCCCAACGCGACCACCGACTTAGCTGAAACAGTCAAGGCGCCGGAAATCGTGGAGTAATAGCAACCGCGATAGAAACAGAACTACGAGATGGCTTGATCCTCGCAAGAGGTACGTAGGCAGCTCGTCGCAACCCGACGAGTTCAGCCATCCCCCTCACCAAAAAGGAAGGGGGGGGGGGGAAGATGGGGACAAACATCCTTGTACTCCCGCAAAAATACTTTTCACATGTACTCTACATTATAAAGTCTTTAATTCAAATGCTTACTCAACGCATAAACGTTACGGAAAACGAAAATCATATCTTTGAAGAACGCGAGACGTCGTTAGTTCCCGAAAAGTCTTGATTCTCCATTCTCCTCCAAACAGTCCATCCGCGACTCTAAAAAACTCTATCAAACAGTCTGTCCGCGACTCTAAAGTTCATTTCCGTCGATTGGCCCCGACGGAAAAACATAGAAACGTTTCACTCAATCAAATTCGTAGTCTGGCTTCTAACGAAGTCCTCTTGCATCCGACAAGGATACCATAGCGCGCTATACAAAAAAATCCAAATTTTGGTTAGCTCTTCGTAAAGGAAGTAGCTCGACTCGTATCCAAACGAATCATATAAGCCGATAAGCACTTCGCAGATTCTAAAACGGTACGAGTCAGGTCGAAATCGCAAACAGGCAAAACGAAAGCCGATTTGTCATCGCACAGCTTCAGTCCGAAAGTAGACCTATGTCTTACCCTAAACCCGGCCTTGCTGGTATCTAAGACATCTCATAGGCATAAGTATCCAGAATACGAGATTCCAAAATTTGCCTCTTATCGCTTACAAACCTAACGTTCGCTACAAAGTAACCTACAGATCAAGCGACAAAAAAAGAGATTGAATACGAAGTGACTGCACGTATTCAAACCCTCTACACTTGACGAAAGTATAAACCAAAACGCAGAATTCATATAAGCATTCATAGCAGGGATTCAAAAGCCACCAACGGCCAATCCCGAGAAACACAAAGTCACGCGACCTCCTAAGGGTCGCAACACATACATACAAACAGCCACACTTGGCCTATCACAAATTATAATCGAATGCATAACAATCGGTTAGAGATATTCCAAACGAGGAGTCGGGCTGGTCGACCTCTTCACCCCCGTCGCCTGCATTCAAACCCGCGCCTACATCCGCCGTATCTTCCGAGACTTGGATAGGATTCCACAACTCTCGAATTCTCCCTTCGATCGGAGGAACAAAGGATTCGGCGTTAGCGCATATTCTCATCGAGCCATCCATCGCGGCAAGTTCGCCGGAAAGAGAGAAACCCTCACGCTGCATCTTGTGTAGAGTACCGACCGAACCACGACACTCGCGAAAATCGCCTACAAAGTCCTGAGCCTCTTTGTACGCTTCGAATTCGGTAGAGAAAATTTCGGCCCTTCGGTTCAGCTCGGCGGCAGCTCTTCTCCGCCCGCTCCTTTCCGCACGAAAGAGGGCTCGAGCATGGACCTCGGCTTGCCGGCGTTTTTGCTCCTCCACCTCCAATCGATACTTGGCGAATTCCCTTTCCGTTTCCTCCGCTTTGAAATGGGCCAGCCGGGCAGTACGGAAACTTCCATCGATCGATGCGTTCCACACTCTCACGGCCTGCAAAGAAGTCGAGGTCAAATAAAAAGAAAAGGGGATTTACTCAAGTTTCGAAAACAAACCTCGTTGACCAAGCGAGCACCCTCCGCAGTCACCTTGTCCCTCTCCTCGTTGTCCAAAGACTCGTCACGGGAAAACGCCGGAGGGAGTTCATCAAAGAAGTCACCCGGGGGAGGAACACCCTGATTCTCTGTAGTGAAGTCAGGATCGTATCTCGGCAGCTCACCATTTCCCGACGAGGCCTCGAAAGCAATCCCTTTATCATTCCGAGATCTCCGCCTCCGCCTTGAAGGGGCAAAAACGTAGGATCTATCATTGACACAGGGCCGCGTACCGCCTCGCGATCGGTGAAGCGCGACCGCCCCTCGAATCCGGTCAAGAGTAAAGGAGTTCCAGGAACAAGGCATTGTCCTAGAAATGTCTCTCTTGGTCGAAAGATCGGAAGGAACATGCGTGAGACACCTGTTCTCTGAACAAAAAAAAAACACACACACGTTCAGTACTCGCTTTTCGGATTCTAAGAAAGGGGATGTGACAATCTTACCTCGTTGGTACAACCAGTCCGTCGGGAATAGGTGGAGAAAGCCTTCCTCGACAGACTCTCCATCTATCCTCACGAAAAAGAAACGGTCAACGTAATCCTTGGCGTGCGAGGTGACTCCATGGATTACCGAAAAATTGGTCCTCGCCTTCAAGGAGTATACTCCATTGATGCTCGTCGTCTTGGAGTTCCACAACCCTTCGAAGTCAGCAGGGCTAAGGTCCATCCCTAACTCGTAACTCAAAATCACAACGCCAAGCCAGCTTTCAAAAGCTGGCACGTTCAGCTGGCTGATTACGATTCTGAAACGGTCGAGAGCCTGAACAATGACCCCAGGGATTGGGAACCACAGTCGGCATTGCGTCAGGAACGCCTCGTAGCAAGTCAAGTAACCCTTCGGAGGATGCTCCGAACTCTCATTCCCACGAGGAATGCGAAACATGACTCCCTTCGGAACCTCATAAAACTCTCGAAGAGTTCCGAGATATTCAGGGGATACTTCGCTCGGCGAGTCAGTTTCCTTACGCGCCCTCAGAGGTCGCCGGGGAATCGGGATCACGGGAAGGGGAGCATCAGAACCGAAGACGGCGTCGCAATACGCGCTCCTGTCAATCTCTGGAACCTCGGGTTTCGGAACTTCCTCCTCGGCGTGGAAACTATCCGAAGACGAGTGAGACTGCCTCCTCGAGGAGTTTGATCTTGAAGTCATTCTTTTCTTAAAGGTAGAGAGAGAATTTGCAAGAGAGAGATTAACTTAAGATTCTTGGGTGAAATAAGAATGGTAAAGAATTCACAAGTCTTTATAGGCAAGGATTTGACTATTCACCCCGACCTTCGACACGATTTCGTCTCCATACTTTCCTCACGAACCATACCGCAAGCTAGGACCTACAAACCCTACGGCTCCTAGCTAGCTGGGGGGCTAACTGTTGGGGTCAAAATCGGTCAAGACGAAATCGATGTTCGAAAGTCTCGGAAAAACATGAAAGATGTTAGAGCAACCTCGAGAGACTAATTGTTAATCGAGAAACCTTGGAAAAATATTAAGTTCGAGATTAATCATCTCGAAATCAACGGCTAGAAACGTTTTCTACACGAGGAAAAACCTACGGAAAACTAAAAAGAACGCAAAAACAAGCACAAGCCGAAGGAACCGAGCAGCCGACTCCGGTCGCGGCCGTGGCCGCCAGGCGGCTAGCCCCCGTGCTGGCCGTAGCCGCCGGCGGCTAGCGCCCGTGCTGGCCGTGGCCGCCGGGCGGCTATCCCCCGTGCTGGCCGTGGCCGCCGGCGGCTAGCCCCCGTGCTGGCCATGGCCGCCGGGCGGCTAGCCCCCGTGCTGGCCGTGGCCGGCGGCGGCTAGCGCCCGTGCTGGCCGTGGCCGCCGGGCGGCTAGCCCCCGTGCTGGCCGTAGCCGCCGGCGGCTAGCGCCCGTGCCGGCCGTGGTCGCCGGGCGGCTAGCCTCGTGCTGGCTCGGGTCGTCGGGCGGCTAGTCTTCGTGCGTAAGTTCTAGGCCCCCGGGTCGCCAGAAATCCGTGTTTTGCGACTTTCCAAGATCCCGCAAACAAAACTCCTTTTCCTGCTCCAAGATTTCGGAGAACCCGTAAGACGTCAACGGACATAAAGACTTCGTATAAAACGGTGATGGTTATCTTAAAACACCATTCGCCTCAGCAATGGATCGAAGATCTTTCGAAAGACTCGACATCCAAGTATGAGCATTCTTTCAAAGAAATCGTAGAAAACAACGGAAGTTTTCGGTTCCCACGGCCGCGGCCGGAGTCGGCTGCTCGGTTCCTTCGGCTTGTGCGTGTTTTTGCGTTCTTTTTAGTTTTCCGTAGGTTTTTCCTCGTGTAGAAAACGTTTCTAGCCGTTGATTTCGAGATGATTAATCTCGAACTTAATATTTTTCCAAGGTTTCTCGATTAACAATTAGTCTCTCGAGGTTGCTCTAACATCTTTCATGTTTTTCCGAGACTTTCGGACATCGATTTCGTCTTGACCGTTTTTGACCCCAACAGTTAGCCCCCCAGCTAGCTAGGAGCCGTAGGGTTTGTAGGTCCTATCTTGCGGTATGGTTCGTGAGGAAAGTATGGAGACGAAATCGTGTCGAAGGTCGGGGTAAATAGTCAAATCTTTGCCTATAAAGACTTGTGAATTCTTTACCATTCTTATTTCACCCAAGAATCTTAATTTAATCTCTCTCTTACAAATTCTCTCTCTACCTTTAAGAAAAGAATGACTTCAAGATCAAAATCCTCGAGGAGGTAGTCTCACTCGTCTTCGGATAGTTTCCATGCCGAGGAGGAAGTTCCGAAACCCGAGGTTCCAGAGATTGACAGGAGCGCGTATTGCGACGCCGTCTTCGGTTCTGATGCTCCCCTTCCAGTGATCCTGATTCCCCGGCGACCTCTGAGGGCGGGTAAGGAAACTGACTCGCCGAGCGAAGTATCCCCTGAATATCTCGGAACTCTTCGAGAGTTTTATGAGGTTCCGAAGGGAGTCATGTTTCGCATTCCTCGTGGGAATGAGAGTTCGGAGCATCCTCCGAAGGGTTACTTTACTTTCTACGAGGCGTTCCTGGAGCAGGCCGACTGTGGTTCCCAATCCCTGGGGTCATTGTTCAGGCTCTCGACCATTTCGGAATCGTAATCAGCCAGCTGAACTTGCCGGCTTTGGAAAGCTGGCTTGGCGTTGTGATTTTGAATTACGAGTTAGGGATGGACCTTAGCCTTGCTGACTTCGAAGGGTTGTGGAACTCCAAGACGACGAGCATCAATGGAGTATACTCCATGAAGGCGAGGACCAATTTTTCGGTAATCCATGGAGTCACCTCGCACGCCAAGGATTACGTTGACCGTTTCTTTTTCGTGAGGATAGATGGAGAGTCTGTCGAGGAAGGCTTTCTCCACCTATTCCCGACGGACTGGTTGTACCAACGAGGTAAGATTGTCGCATCCCCTTTCTTAGAATCCGAAAAGCGAGTACTGAACGTGTGTGTTTTTTTTTTTTTTTTTTTTTTGTTCAGAGAACAGGTGTCTCACGCATGTTCTTTCCGATCTTTCGACCAAGAGAGACATTTTTAGGACAATGCCTTGTTCCTGGAACTCCTTTACTCTTGACCGGATTCGAGGGGCGGTCGCGCTTCACCGATCGCGAGGCGGTACGCGGCCCTGTGTCTATGATAGATCCTACGTTTTTGCCCCTTCAAGGCGGAGGCGGAGATCTCGGAAGGATAACGGGATTGCTTTCGAGGCCTCGTCGGGAAATGGTGAGCTGCCGAGATACGATCCTGACTTCACTACAGAGAATCAGGGTGTTCCTCCCCCAGGTGACTTCTTTGATGAACTCCCTCCGGCGTTTTCCCGTGACGAGTCTTTGGACAACAAGGAGAGGGACAAGGTGACTGCGGAGGGTGCTCGCTTGGTCAAAGAGGTTTGTTTTCGAAACTTGAGTAAATCCCCTTTTCTTTTTATTTGACCTCGACTTCTTTGCAGGCCGTGAGAGTGTGGAACGCATCGATCGATGGAAGTTTCCGTACTGCCCGGCTGGCCCGTTTCAAAGCGGAGGAAACGGAAAGGGAATTCGCCAAGTATCGATTGGAGGTGGAGGAGCAAAAACACCGGCAAGCCGAGGTCCAGGCTCGAGCCCTCGTTCGTGCGGAAATGAGCGGGCGGAGAAGAGCTGCCGCCGAGCTGAACCGAAGGGCCGAAATTTTCTCTACCGAATTCGAAGCGTACAAATAGGCTCAGGACTTTGTAGGCGATTTTCGCGAGTGTCGTGGTTCGGTCGGTACTCTACACAAGATGCAGCGTGAGGGTTTCTCTCTTTCCGGCGAACTTGCCGCGATGGATGGCTCGATAAGAATATGCGCTAACACCGAATCCTTTGTTCCTCCGATCGAAGGGAGAATTCGAGAGTTGTGGAATCCTATCCAAGTCTCGGAAGATACGGCGGATGTAGGCGCGGGTTTGAATGCAGGCGACGGGGGTGAAGAGGTCGACCAGCCCAACTCCTCGTTTGGAATATCTCTAACCGATTGTTATGCATTCGATTGTAATTTGTGATAGGCCAAGTGTGGCTAATTGTATGTATGTGTTGCGACCCTTGGGAGGTCGCGTGACTTTGTGTTTCTCGGGATTGGCCGTTGGTGGCTTTTGAATTTCTGCTATGAATGCTTTTATGAATTCTGCGTTTTGATTTATACTTTCGTCAAGTGTAGAGGGTTTGAATACGTGCAGTCACTTCGTATTCAATCTCTTTTTTTTGTCGCTTGATCCGTAGGTTACTTTGTAGCGAACGTTAGGTTTGTAAGCGATAAGAGGCAAATTTTGGAATCTCGTATTCTGGATACTTATGCCTATGAGATGTCTTAGATACCAGCAAGGCCGGGTTTAGGGCAGGACCTAGGTCTACTTTCGGACTGAAGCTGTGCGATGACAAATCGACTTTCGTTTTGCCTGTTTGCGATTTCGACCTGACTCGTACCGTTTTAGAATCTGCGAAGTGCTTATCGGCTTATATGATTCGTTTGGATACGAGTCGAGCTACTTCCTTTACGAAGAGCTAACCAAAATTTGGATTTTTTGTATAGCGCGCTATGGTATCCTTGTCGGATGCAAGAGGACTTCGTTAGAAGCCAGACTACGAATTTGATTGAGTGAAACGTTTCTATGTTTTTCCGTCGGGGCCAATCGACGGAAATGAACTTTAGAGTCGCGGACAGACTGTTTGATAGAGTTTTTTAGAGTCGCGGATGGACTGTTTGGAGGAGAATGGAGAATCAAGACTTTTCGGGAACTGACGACGTCTCGCGTTCCTCAAAGATATGATTTTCGTTTTCCGTAATGTTTATGCGTTGAGTAAGCATTTGAATTAAAGACTTTATAATGTAGAGTACATGTGAAAAGTATTTTTGCGGGAGTACAAGGATGTTTGTCCACATCTTCCCCCCCCCCCCCCCCCTTTTTGGTGAGGGGGATAGCTAAACTCGTCGGGTTGCGACGAGCTGCCTACGTACCTCTTGCTAGGATCAAGCCATATCGTAGTTCTGTTTCTATCGCGGTTGCTATTACTCCATGATTTCCGGCGCCTTGACTGTTTCAACTAAGTCGGTGGTCGCGTTGGGAGTTAGGTCATCCGTTCTTTCGGCGATGGACTCGTGGATTTTCCCGCTATCCTGAGTTGTGGCCTGTTCGGACAAATCCGCGCTGTTCTTTGCTGAGTTCTCGGAGATACTCAGATGCTTCTTAGTTCGCTTCGGGTTAGCTACTGGGGCGTTCCGATTGCTGCGCAATTTATGTTCGGCCAGGAAGCAGAGTCGCGACTGGTTTTGGTTTCCTCAGATTACCGCTGTTCCAGTCGGTGTTGGAAACTTGACGCTGAGATGGTAAGTGGACGGGATTGCCTTCATGGCGTTTATCCAAGGAGTTCCCATTATGGCGTTATAGATAGCCGGGTTATCCACTACCGCGAATTCGACGATCTTCGTGACTTCTTTAGCCATGACCGGGAGTCTGATTTTTCCGAGGGTCATGGACGTGACGCCCGAGAATCCAGTCAACGGTCTTGGTTCTGGGATGACTTCTCCGAGGGGTATGTTCATCCTCTGCAGAGTGTCGCGGAACATGATGTTGACCGTGCTTCCTGTGTCGATGAGGATGCGGCCGACTTCGAGATCCTGAATCACCAAGTCGATGACCAGAGGATCGTAGTGGGGTTTATCAAGTCCGGCCGTATCCTGTTCCTCGAAGATGATTGCGTGATTGGGAACGTCGTCCTCTGGACACCATCCGGGGCTTGTTTCGGCCCTCCGTCCGTAGGCTTTGATCGATGAAACGGAGTCCTGGTAAAAATGCGATCCTCCGATGATCATGTTGATCCTTTGGCGGTTGTTGTTGTTTCCTTTGCCGTCTTGTCTCCGTCCGCGTTTTTCGCCCGATTGAGTTCCAGGAGCGTTATTCTCGGGATTGGCTCCGTCGGTCTTCGGCGGACGGTCAGAATCTAAGAGCAGGTCTTTCACGCTCCTGACCGTTGCTAGTTCGCCGGCAAGCAGCATCGTAATGAGTCTAGCGCCGAGGACTTTGCAGTTGGCGGTGGAGTGACCTCTCGTCTAATGGAACTCGCAGCTGGAACTGTCCTTGTACGAGTTCCGCGTCCAAGTGTTTCCGGCGGTCCTTCCTTGTTCAGAATTGACGGCGTAGTTTTGTTCGCCTTGGACGTTTTCCCCTTCGTACTTGTCGTTACGAGAGGTTTTCTTCTTGCCGGACGCTTTCTGCGGTCCATGCTTTTGCGCTAGGACTTTCATCTCTTCTTCCATGATGATGAAATCCGTCGCCTTGTGGAGAGTGTCCTGGATGGTGCGTGGCCTCTCCAAAGAAATCCACTTTCGGAATTTCGATTTGTACCAGAGGTTTTTTCTCAGGGCGTCGATGGCGACTCTGTCGCTGAGGCCTGTTACCCTGGACATCACGAGTTTGAACCTCCTTATGTAGTCGCGGAGCGGTTCATCTTCCTTTTGAATTAGACTCCAAAGGTCTACGTCGGAAGTTTCCCTGTTCATGAACATGGAGAATTGCTTCAGAAAAGCTGAAGCAAGCTGGCGGAAACTTCCGATGGAGTTTCTTTTCAAGTGTGAGAACCACTCGAGCGCAGCACCTCTGAGGTTCTCGACGAATAGGAGACAGCAGCCGACGTCCTTTTCCCGCTCCGGAAGTTTAGACCTCGCCATCGCAATCTGGAAGGACTGCAGATGTGCCTTCGGATCTGTGGTTCCGTCGTAGGTGGGAAGCTTTATTTTACCGGGATCTGAGACTCGTGCGTCCGTGATTCGAGAGGTGAACGGAGTCTTTCTCGATTCCTCGAGGAGCAGGTCGATCTCGGGGGCAGTGCTGGTTGCGTGGTGAATCTGCGATTTTACCACTTTCACCTCGGCTGCAGTTTTTGCGATGTACTCGCGCAAATCATGGATCTCGTTGGCGCCGTTCGCGCTCCTTTGTCTACGTTGGCTGCGATAGGCCCGAGTCTGGTCTTCAGCAAACTTCTCTTGCTCTGACCAGTAGAGGTCTTCTTCCTCTTCTGTCATGGGTTTTTCGAAGGCTGCCGCCAGTCGAGCTGACTGACTTCGGGTTCTTCTGTGGTGGATGTCGGCGTCTTCGTCGGACGGATCCGATTGATCGCTGATATCCAGATTGATTCTTTCGACGTCGTCTCCTTCGTTTTCCCTTGCAGGAGGTGGGAGGTTATCCGTCGTTTTCTTCTGCCCCGCCGGAGTGGTATCATCAGGGATGAGTTCCGGGGATTTTCTCGGGGCATCTTTTTCTTGGTCTCCGGCAGTTCCGAAGTCGAGCCTCCTGACACGCCTCACCTTGGTGGATCCGCGCGGGAGTTTGCTTTTCGCTGTTAAGGTATTGACCTGTTTAGTCTCTCGAACTTAATATTTTTCCAAGGTTTCTCGATTAACAATTAGTCTCTCGAGTTTGCTCTAACATCTTTCAGGTTTTTCCGAGACTTTCTCGTGGTCGCCGGGCGGCTAGTCCCGTGCTGGCTAGGGTCGTCGGGCGGCTAGTCTTCGTGCGTAAGTTCTAGGCCCCCGGGTCGCCAGAAATCCGTGTTTTGCGACTTTCCGAGATCCCGCAAACAAAACTCATTTTCCTGCTCCAAGATTTCAGAGAACCCGTAAGACGTCAACGGACAGAAAGACTTCGTATAAAACGGTGATGGTTATCTTAAAACACCATTCGCCTCAGCAATGGATCTAAGATCTTCCGAAAGACTCGACATCCAAGTAGGAGCATTCTTTCAAAGAAATCGTAGAAAACAACGGAAGTTCGGAAGACGGCCCGAAAGGGACCAAACCCGATCGGACGGCCCATTTACGATTTTCTAAAAGATAGATACGACGGTTTACAATTATCTTCACATAACAAGATAAATGTTAAACTTCCGAAAGGATAAATGTCAAATTTCCGAAAGGATAAATGTCAACTTTCCCGATAAACACGAAGGCCGACGAAAATGGAAAAATCCCAGCTCGCGGCAGACTCAGCCCATCAAGAATAGACCGTCATATGGGAGTATATAAGCAAAGTTAGGAGCAGAGGAAGGGGGATCCGAAATCAGAAGAAAGAAACCACTCTAGAGCAACTTAGAAAGTAAGGCTTTTATTTCCTTTTTAGCGAGCTGCGACTCAACTAGGTTAGATCTAGGTTTTGAGACTAGTGACGATCGACAGCTCTTGCGGCCGAGATCTCGACCTGTTGTTCAAACGCTCTCCGCGAATTCGGAAATAAGATTCTTTCTTTTGCTCTCTTTATTTTACGCATTTATTCCCAAACTAAACTCGTATTAACTTCGTCGTGCGTGGCCCAGCATGTAGCCAGGATCCTCGGGGAAAACTAGGTCAACTTTGTTTTCCTACGTTTAAACTTGACTAAAATCGACAGTGCGAATTTCGGTTCCCACAGTTTGGCGCTAGAAGGAGGGGGATACACAGATTTATCTTTCTCGCAACTACGCACGCCCAGTTAAGCATGTCTGCTAACGCGGAAAAAGACAAGCAAACGCACGACGGACCAGCCGCCGATGCCAACGCTGAGAAGACTCCTGCCGGAAACGTATCGACGGTCACTGCCGAGGCAAACACCGCGATGCTGGACCAAGTGAAGGAACAGTTCGCCACCGCCCAGAAACGGTCGGAAGAACAAGAGAAACTAATGGCTTCACTCGCTAAACATGTCAATACCTTAACAGCGAAAAGCAAACTCCCGCGCGGATCCACCAAGGTGAGGCGTGTCAGGAGGCTCGACTTCGGAACTGCCAGAGACCAAGAAAAAGATGCCCCGAGAAAATCCCCGGAACTCATCTCTGACGATACCACTCCGGCGGGGCAGAAGAAAACGACGGATAACCTCCCACCTCCCGCAAGGGAAAACGAAGGAGACGACGTCGAAAGAATAAATCTGGATATCAGCGATCAATCGGATCCGTCCGACGAAGACGCCGACATCCACCACAGAAGAACCCGAAGTCAGTCAGCTCGACTGGCGGCAGCCTTCGAAAAACCCATGACAGAAGAGGAAGAAGACCTCTACTGGTCAAAGCAAGAGAGGTTGGCTGAAGACCAGACTCGGGCCTATCGCAGCCAACGTAGACAAAGGAGCGCGAACGGCGCCAACGAGATCCATGATTTGCGCGAGTACATCGCAAAAACTGCAGCCGAGGTGAAAGCGGTAAAATCGCAGATTCACCACGCAACCAGCACTGCCCCCGAGATCGACCTGCTCCTCGAGGAATCGAGAAAGACTCTGTTCACCTCTCGAATCACGGACGCATGAGTCTCAGATCCCGGGAAAATAAAGCTTCCCACCTACGACGGAACCACAGATCCGAAGGCACATCTGCAGTCCTTCCAGATTGCGATGGTGAGGTCTAAACTTCCGGAGCGGGAAAAGGACGTCGGCTGCTGTCTCCTATTCGTCGAGAACCTCAGAGGTGCTGCGCCCGAGTGGTTCTCACACTTGAAAAGAAACTCCATCGGAAGTTTCCGCCAGCTTGCTTCAGCTTTCCTGAAGCAATTCTCCATGTTCATGGACAGGGAAACTTCCGACGTAGACCTTTGGAGTCTAATTGAAAAGGAAGATGAACCGCTCCGCGACTACATAAGGAGGTTCAAACTCGTGATGTCCAGGGTAACAGGCCTCAGCGAAAGAGTCGCCATCGACGCCCTGAGAAAAAACCTCTGGTACAAATCAAAATTCCGAAAGTGAATTTCTTTGGAGAGGCCACGCACCATCCAGGACACTCTCCACAAGGCGACGGATTTCATCATCATGGAAGAAGAGATGAAAGTCCTAGCGCAAAAGCATGGACCGCAGAAAGCGTCCGGCAAGAAGAAAACCTCTCGTAACGACAAGCACGAAGGGGAAAACGTCCAAGGCGAACATAACTACGCCGTCAATTCCAAACAAGGAAGGACCGCCGGAAACACTTGGACGCGGAACTCGTACAAGGACAATTCCAGCTGCGAGTTCCATCAGACGAGAGGTCACTCCACCGCCAACTGCAAAGTCCTCGGCGCTAGACTCATTACGAAGCTGCTTGCCGGCGAACTAGCAACGGTCAGGAGCGTGAAAGACCTGCTCCTAGATTCTGACCGTCCGCCGAAGACCGACGGAGCCAATCCCGAGAATAACGCTCCTGGAACTCAATCGGGCGAAAAACGCGGACGGAGACAAGACGGCGAAGGAAACAACAACAACCGCCAAAGGATCAACATGATCATCGAAGGATCGCATTTTTACCAGGACTCCGTTTCATCGATCAAAGCCTACGGACGGAGGGCCGAAACAAGCCCCGGATGGTGTCCAGAGGACGACGTTCCCAATCACGCAATCATCTTCGAGGAACAGGATACGGCCGGACTCGAAAAACCCCACTACGATCCTCTGGTCATCGACTTGGTGATTCAGGATCTCGAAGTCGGCCGCATCCTCATCGACACAGGAAGCACGGTCAACATCATGTTCTGCGACACTCTGCAGAGGATGAACATACCCCTCGGAGAAGTCATCCCAGAACCAAGACCGTTGACTGGATTCTCGGGCGTCACGTCCATGACCCTCGGAAAAATCAGACTCCCGGTCATGGCTAAAGAAGTCACGAAGATCGTCGAATTCGCGGTAGTGGATAACCCGGCTATCTATAACGCCATAATGGGAACTCCTTGGATAAACGCTATGAAGGCAGTCCCGTCCACTTACCATCTCAGCGTCAAGTTTCCAACACCGACTGGAAAGGCGGTAATCTGGGGAAGCCAAAAACAGTCGCGACTCTGCTTCCTGGCCGAACATAAATTGCGCAGCAATCGAAACGCCCCAGTAGCTAACCCGAAGCGAACTAAGAAGCATCTGAGTATCTTCGAGAACTCAGCAAAGAACAGCGCGGATTTGTCCGAACAGGCCACAACTCAGGATAGCGGGAAAATCCTCGAGTCCATCGCCGAAAGAACGGATGACCTAACTCCCAACGCGACCACCGACTTAGCTGAAACAGTCAAGGCGCCGGAAATCGTGGAGTAATAGCAACCGCGATAGAAACAGAACTACGAGATGGCTTGATCCTCGCAAGAGGTACGTAGGCAGCTCGTCGCAACCCGACGAGTTCAGCTATCCCCCTCACCAAAAAGGGGGGGGGGGGGGAAGATGGGGACAAACATCCTTGTACTCCCGCAAAAATACTTTTCACATGTACTCTACATTATAAAGTCTTTAATTCAAATGCTTACTCAACGCATAAACATTACGGAAAACGAAAATCATATCTTTGAGGAACGCGAGACGTCGTTAGTTCCCGAAAAGTCTTGTTCTCCATTCTCCTCCAAACAGTCCATCCGCGAATCTAAAAAACTCTATCAAACAGTCTGTCCGCGACTCTAAAGTTCATTTCCATCGATTGGCCCCGACGGAAAAACATAGAAACGTTTCACTCAATCTAATTCGTAGTCTGGCTTCTAACGAAGTCCTCTTGCATCCGACAAAGATACCATAGCGCGCTATACAAAAAATCCAAATTTTGGTTAGCTCTTCGTAAAGGAAGTAGCTCGACTCATATCCAAACGAATCATATAAGCCGATAAGCACTTCGCAGATTCTAAAACGGTACGAGTCAGGTCGAAATCGCAAACAGGCAAAACGAAAGCTGATTTGTCATCGCACAGCTTCAGTCCGAAAGTCGACCTAGGTCTTGCCCTAAACCCGGCCTTGCTGGTATCTAAGACATCTCATAGGCATAAGTATCCAGAATACGAGATTCCAAAATTTGCCTCTTATCGCTTACAAACCTAACGTTCGCTACAAAGTAACATACGGATCAAGCGACAAAAAAAGAGATTGAATACGAAGTGACTGCACGTATTCAAACCCTCTACACTTGACGAAAGTATAAATCAAAATGCAGAATTCATAAAAGCATTCATAGCAGGGATTCAAAAGCCACCAACGGCCAATCCCGAGAAACACAAAGTCACGCGACCTCCTAAGGGTCGCAACACATACATACAAACAGCCACACTTGGCCTATCACAAATTATAATCGAATTCATAACAATCGGTTAGAGATATTCCAAACGAGGAGTCGGGCTGGTCGACCTCTTCACCCCCGTCGCCTGCATTCAAACCCGCGCCTACATCCGCCGTATCTTCCGAGACTTGGATAGGATTCCACAACTCTCGAATTCTCCCTTCGATCGGAGGAACAAAGGATTCGGCGTTAGCGCATATTCTCATCGAGCCATCCATCGCGGCAAGTTCGCCGGAAAGAGAGAAACACTCACGCTGCATCTTGTGTAGAGTACCGACCGAACCACGACACTCGCGAAAATCGCCTACAAAGTCATGAGCCTCTTTGTACGCTTCGAATTCGGTAGAGAAAATTTCGGCCCTTCGGTTCAGCTCGGCGGCAGCTCTTCTCCGCCCGCTCATTTCCGCACGAACGAGGGCTCGAGCCTGGACCTCGGCTTACCGGCGTTTTTGCTCCTCCACCTCCAATTGATACTTGGTGAATTCCCTTTCCGTTTCCTCCGCTTTGAAACGGGCCAGCCGGGCAGTATGGAAACTTCCATCGATCGATGCATTCCACACTCTCACGGCCTGCAAAGAAGTCGAGGTCAAATAAAAAGAAAAGGGGATTTACTCAAGTTTCGAAAACAAACCTCGTTGACCAAGCGAACACCCTCCGCAGTCACCTTGTCCCTCTCCTCGTTGTCCAAAGACTCGTCACGGGAAAACGCCGGAGGGAGTTCATCAAAGAAGTCACCCGGGGGAGGAACACCCTGATTCTCTGTAGTGAAGTCAGGATCGTATCTCGGCAGCTCACCATTTCCCGACGAGGCCTCGAAAGCAATCCCTTTATCCTTCCGAGATCTCCGCCTCCGCCTTGAAGGGGCAAAAACGTATGATCTATCATTGACAAAGGGCCGCGTACCGCCTCGCGATCGGTGAAGCGCGACCGCCCCTCGAATCCGGTCGAGAGTAAAGGAGTTCCAGGAACAAGGCATTGTCCTAAAAATGTCTCTCTTGGTCGAAAGATCGGAAGAAACATGCGTGAGACACCTGTTCTCTGAACAAAAAAAAAACACACACGTTCAGTACTCGCTTTTCGGATTCTAAGAAAGGGGATGCGACAATCTTACCTCGTTGGTACAACCAGTCCGTCGGGAATAGGTGGAGAAAGCCTTCCTCGACAGACTCTCCATCTATCCTCACGAAAAAGAAACGGTCAACGTAATCCTTGGCGTGCGAGGTGACTCCATGGATTACCGAAAAATTGGTCATCGCCTTCATGGAGTATACTCCATTGATGCTCGTCGTCTTGGAGTTCCACAACCCTTCGAAGTCAGCAGGGCTAAGGTCCATCCCTAACTCGTAATTCAAAATCACAACGCCAAGCCAGCTTTCCAAAGTCGGCACGTTCAGCTGGCTGATTACGATTCTGAAACGGTCGAGAGCCTGAACAATGACCCCAGGAATTGGGAACCACAGTCGGCATTGCGTCAGGAACGCCTCGTAGCAAGTAAAGTAACCCTTCGGAGGATGCTCTGAACTCTCATTCCCACGAGGAATGCGAAACATGACTCCCTTCGGAACCTCATAAAACTCTCGAAGAGTTCCGAGATATTCAGGGAATACTTCGCTCGGCGAGTCAGTTTCCTTACGCGCCCTCAGAGGTCGCCGGGGAATCGGGATCACGGGAAGGGGAGCATCAGAACCGAAGACGGCGTCGCAATACGCGCTCCTGTCAATCTCTGGAACCTCGGGTTTCGGAACTTCCTCCTCGGCATGGAAACTATCCGAAGACGAGTGAGACTGCCTCCTCGAGGATTTTGATCTTGAAGTCATTCTTTTCTTAAAGGTAGAGAGAGAATTTGCAAGAGAGAGATTAACTTAAGATTCTTGGGTGAAATAAGAATGGTAAAGAATTCACAAGTCTTTATAGGCAAGGATTTGACTATTCACCCCGATCTTCGACACGATTTCGTCTCCATACTTTCCTCACGAACCATACCGCAAGCTAGGACCTACAAACCCTACGGCTCCTAGCAAGCTGGGGGGCTAACTGTTGGGGTCAAAATCGGTCAAGACGAAATCGATGTCCGAAAGTCTCGGAAAAACATGAAAGATGTTAGAGCAACCTCGAGAGACTAATTGTAGAAACCTTGGAAAAATATTAAGTTCGAGATTAATCATCTCGAAATCAACGGCTAGAAACGTTTTCTACACGAGGAAAAAACTACGGAAAACTAAAAAGAACGCAAAAACACGCACAAGCCAAAGGAACCGAGCAGCCGACTTCGGCCGCGGCCGTGGCCGCCGGGCAGCTAGCCCCTGTGCTGGCCGTAGCCGCCGGCGGCTAGCGCCCGTGCTGGCTGTGGCCGCCGGGCGGCCAGCCCCCGTGCTGGCCGCCGGGCGGCTAGCCCCCGTGCTGGCCGTGGCCGCCGGCGGCTAGCGCCCGTGCTGGTCGTGGCCGCCGGGCGGCTAGCGCCGGTGCTGGCCGTGGTCGCCGGGCGGCTAGCCCCCGTGCTGGCCGTGGCCGCCGGGCGGCTAGCCCCCGTGCTGGCCGTGGCCGCCGGCGGTTAGCGCCCGTGCTGGCCGTGGCCGCCTGGCGGCTAGCCCCCGTGCTGGCCGTAGCCGCCGGCGGCTAGCGCCCGTGCCGGCCGTGGTCGCCGGGCGGCTAGCCCCGTGCTGGCTCGGGTCATCGGGCGGCTAGTCTTCGTGCATAAGTTCTAGGCCCCCGGGTCGCCAGAAATCCGTGTTTTGCGACTTTCCGAGATCCCGCAAACAAAACTCCTTTTCCTGCTCCAAGATTTCAGAGAACCCGTAAGACGTCAACGGACCGAAAGACTTCGTATAAAACGGTGATGGTTATCTTAAAACACCATTCGCCTCAGCAATGGATCGAAGATCTTCCGAAAGACTCGACATCCAAGTAGGAGCATTCTTTCAAAGAAATCGTAGAAAACAACGGAAGTTCGGAAGACGGCCCGAAGGGGACCAAACCCGATCGGACGGCCCATTTACGATTTTCTAAAAGATAGATACGACGGTTTACAATTATCTTCACATAACAAGATAAATGTTAAACTTCCGAAAGGATAAATGTCAAATTTCCGAAAGGATAAATGTCAACTTTCCCGATAAACACGAAGGCCGACGAAAATGGAAAAATCCCAGCTCGCGGCAGACTCAGCCCATCAAGAATAGACCGTCATATGGGAGTATATAAGCAAGGCTAGGAGCAGAAGAAGGGGGATCCGAAATCAGAAGAAAGAAACCACTCTAGAGCAACTTAGAACTTAGGCTTTTATTTCCTTTTTAGCGAGCTGCGACTCAACTAGGTTAGATCTAGGTTTTGAGACTAGTGACGATCGACAGCTCTTGCGGCCGAGATCTCGACATGTTGTTCAAACGCTCTCCGCGAATTCGGAAATAAGATTCTTTCTTTTGCTCTCTTTATTTTACGCATTTATTCCCAAACTAAACTCGTATTAACTTCGTCGTGCGTGGCCCAGCAGATAGTCGGGATCCTCGGGGAAAACTAGGTCAACTTAGTTTTCCTACGTTTAAACTTGACTAAAATCGACTGTGCGAATTTCGGTTCCCACAAGATTTATGACGTATTGTCAACTTAAAAAAATACAGATAATGTTATTCACTTTGTTCCTCATCTTCTTCGATTCTCCATTCTTTTTAAAATCAAATATCTTTCTCCGGATTTATTTCTCTAAGAATTTTGTATTAATCTTTGTATAGGTAGTTCGATTTATCTTTTGAGATATATCAACATGTTGGTTCGATTTTTTCCATTGCCGTCGGCTAAATCGCGAGATAGAGATTCCCTCTAAGCTCTTCCTCATTTATCATGTCTCAAAGAAAGATCCAGTTTCAATGCATATAAGAATTATTTATATGTGACTCTACTCGACAAAGTTCAGTTCTTGAGAAATATCTTCAAGACAATGAAACTAAAGAAAAGATGATGATGAGGAAGATGTTTATAGTTACAGTAGAAAGCGGTGACCTTTTTATTCATGTGGCTCGGTGTACAGAGGAGATGATAATTGATAAGCATATGACATCCACCCAAGTCCCTTTATTTCTTCATATGGATTGTTGAGGTAATTCAATCACTCCACTGCTTCCTTTAATCACACCACCACGTCGCATGTTTTTGGGGATATGAAAAGTTCGTTAGAAGACGTACGACGGTGGAGGCTTGTGTAAGATCGACCATAGACGACAGCGAAGATGTAGATACCGTCGACAACAAAGACATAGACGACATAAAGCTGAGACTAGAGGAAAACAGAGCAAATATTTTGGTTTTGCAATGGTTTGAAGGTTTGGTAATGGCGGCCACAGACTCATTAGGATTTAAAAGTGTACATGCATAAATATCTTCACAATGTACATGCATAAAAAACTTCACATAGACGAAGGCGAAGATGTATATACCGTCGACAACAAACACATAGACGACATAAAGATGAGACTAGAGGAAAACAGAGCAAAATTTTTTGCAATGGTTTGAAAGTTTGGTAATAGCGGGCATAGACTCATGAAGATTTAAAGGTGTACATGCGTGCAACAACTTTACAATGTACATGTGTACAACAACTTCACAATGTACACCAACTTTGCCGTCGTCTATGGTCGATCTTGTGTAAACTATAAGCAACAGCCATAATCTAGGATTCTCTTTTGGTTTTTGGATAGAACCTGTGCTATGGATTTTTATATTCTTTTGTATGCATGTGAATTTGAATGTATTCTCTTTTTATGATGGATGCCAAGTTATGGGCAGTGCGACATTTGATAATTTTTATACAAGGCTTCCATAATCAAGAACAACCATAAGAATATTACTTAGTACAAGACATTCCCATAAAATGTTGTTCATATGGACATCTGACATTGTTTAATGTATTTTAATAATATAAAATTTAAGAAAAAATGACGGAGAAGACACAAACTGTTATCAAATTTTTATTACTAAAATCACTAATTGTCATATATATATTAGTTATGTTTGGTAATTTCATAATTTTTATTTAAAAAGTAAAATGGAAATAGTAATTGTACACTTTTAATTAATTTTATGATTACTTTAATGAATTATAATATATATTTAGATAGACCAACATATTTGAATGAAAATCATCGTGTGTGTCTATATTTAAAGGTTTTAATGCTCTTTGGTTAATATACTAAGGGATATGCATACTACATATTAATTATATTTAATCCCGTCCACATAGTTATCCTTATGTTGAGTGATTTTACACATTTTCTGAAACATCCTTTAACAAAACTAGTACATCTTCTTGTAAAATGCTTTGCAATTCTTGGTTGTCTTGTGGTTTCACCTCGATTAGTCTGTCTCTTGCCTTCGCTGCCTAAAACCCAAATCAAACAAGATTCTAAATTCTAGCAATAACAAGAAGAGAGATCATGCGAGTAAGAACTAATAAGAATAAAATAAAACCAAACGTATACCTCTTGTTCCCAACTTGTGAAGAAAGTGACTAGCGAAAGGACTATTGTTTGTAGAGTAGAGCCTATTAATATACCGATCCATAGTCCCTTCCCTCTCAATTTCAAGACGAAACACAAGAACGAACCCAACGGGATCCCGGCCAGATAGTACGAACCTATATTTGCATAAGCTCCTATATGTTGCCATCCTGTTCCTCTAGCAACCCCTGAAGAATCAATAATTCTAGGGTTTTTTTTTAAAAAAAAGAATACATAAGCTTTCTTGGGCGTTAACTAGCCAATAGCAGTAATCTCTTTAGGAGCTTCTCATTCCGCAATGCTTCGTTGTGTACCTTATACTGTATACATTATTATGATTTGATATAAATTGAATACCTGAGAGAACGGCTAGAAAGCTGTCCACACCAATGGATAAGCATAAAATGGGTGTGATTTGAGTTGCATAATGAGCCACTTCACTTTCGTTGCTGAATATATAAGCCCAATTTCCTCGGTAGGTGTAGAGGGTGATACTTACTATGGTTGCATCAATAGCACCGAGGAAAATCGCAGATGTAGCCGCGGCTTGAGCTGCCTTTGGATTTCCAGCTCCTAGCTCGTTTGAGACGTGTGTGCTATCATAGGAATAAAAAAAAAGAATGGTTCAGTGAAATATCTAAAAATAGATTTATTTTGATCAACTGGAAATATTTTAAACCTTGCAGATGCTCCTATTGCATTCACCAGAACGTAATGCAGGGACGACACTGTTAGGCTGTTTAAGGATAAAGATTAAAAGCTTATTTGAAACAAAAGGGGTTTATGTAAAGAATTTGTAGAAAATTACCAAATGGATAGCACGGATGTTTCGAGCTTTGAGTTCGGTAAGAGTCCAGACATTAGTACAAGAAGCTCAAAAGACCACCATTCCAAGCTTTACTTACACATTAAAAAAAGCTTCAAAATAAAGAAGCTTTAAAGTTTTTTCTTGATAAAGTTGAAGATGGTTTGGTTACCAAGTCATCATGGCAGAGGGAATCGCTAGGGCAATGAACTGCTTCATGCACAAGAAGATTTCTTGAGCTCTTAGATTCTTGGTTTCGCGATGCAGAGAAGAGTCTCGCATGAAAACCCAAAGTAAACCTACGTTCAACCAATACGAAAGACCAATGGACAGAGCGGCGCCAACGATTCCAAATCTCAGTTTATAGACAAGAAGCCAGCAAAAGGGAATGTGAAAACAGAGAGCTCCAAGAGAGCTCAAGAAGAGAGGAAGAACCAATCCTTGTGACTGGAAATAACGAGTCAAAGATTGAAGAACAGAGTATCCGAATAAAGCCGGGATGAGCCATATCGAGTATTTACAAGCTAACTGAGAGATGAGTAGATCTTGGTGGAAAAGTTGCAAGAGTTTGTCCATGAAAACCCAAAGAAGAGAGATTGGAAGACAGAACAAGAGAAGACATAGCATTGAGCCGTAAGTATATGAACTTATTTTCCTAAATTGCTCAGCTCCAAAAGCTTGACCACACAATGTCTCTAACGCACCTGCCAACCCAAACTGACGATCGGATATTTCAAGAACTTATCAAAATATTGAATAACTAGGTGTTTTGCCCGCAGTTGCGGACTTAATAATTTTACAAATTAAATAAATATATTATCAATTCGAGAACCATTAAAATAAATTATTTTCATGCCTTTGATATATTTAATAATTAATTAAAAATTAATTTTATATACAATAAAGTTTATTTTAATAAAAAAATTTATTTTGTAAAAATTTGAAAATATTCATATATTCACAAAACTATATACTTGGATTTATATTTATTTTTAAAATATTCTGATGTAAAATATTATTGGATCACATAACATATAATTTTGTAGATAATGATGAGAATCAAATTAATGAAATTCGTTTTAAATTTGTGAGTAATTCTATATTAACAAATCTAATCTAATTATGTATTAAGGATAATGAAGATTTTAAACGCTATAACTTTTAACGTGAGAGAAAGAAAATCGCTTTGAATATAGTAATATAAACTAAATGTTCTCTTTTCATTTATATAAAATTGATAATTTTTCTTGATTAATCTTAGTTATGTGTTTTCTGTATTATTTTAGTTGTAAATTTATTATTAAAAGATAATTTCAGATAACAACACAATATATATGTGTATATATCATATTTTACTTTTTAATATATATTAGATTTCAGATAATTCTTCTTATTATTGTTATTATTATTTTTAATCATTTAAATTCGTTTTTATTTTGGAGTTAATTTATATATTTTATTCATTAAGGGTATAAACAATATTAACCACTCTAACTTTTAACGTGAGAGCTCGAATCCAAAATTTTACTTCGCAAATAATAGTATAGATAGATAGATGTGTTTTCTGTATTATTTTAGTTGTAAATTTATTATTAAAAGATAATTTCAGATAACAACACAATATATATGTGTATATATCATATTTTACTTTTTAATATATATTAGATTTCAGATAATTCTTCTTATTATTGTTATTATTATTTTTAATCATTTAAATTCGTTTTTATTTTGGAGTTAATTTATATATTTTATTCATTAAGGGTATAAACGATATTAACCACTCTAACTTTTAACGTGAGAGCTCGAATCCAAAATAATTTCAGATAACAACACAATATATATGTGTATATATCATATTTTACTTTTTAATATATATTAGATTTCAGATAATTCTTCTTATTATTGTTATTATTATTTTTAATCATTTAAATTCGTTTTTATTTTGGAGTTAATTTATATATTTTATTCATTAAGGGTATAAACAATATTAACCACTCTAACTTTTAACGTTAGAGCTCGAATCCAAAATTTTACTTCGCAAATAATAGTATAGATAGATAGATGTGTTTTCTGTATTATTTTAGTTGTAAATTTATTATTAAAAGATAATTTCAGATAACAACACAATATATATGTGTATATATCATATTTTACTTTTTAATATATATTAGATTTCAGATAATTCTTCTTATTATTGTTATTATTATTTTTAATCATTTAAATTCGTTTTTATTTTGGAGTTAATTTATATATTTTATTCATTAAGGGTATAAACGATATTAACCACTCTAACTTTTAACGTGAGAGCTCGAATCCAAAATTTTACTTCGCAAATAATAGTATAGATTTATAAAAAGATACTTTATAAAAATATAACTCGAATACACAAATAATCAGAAAATCTTATTTTTTATTCAAATGTAAATAAGAATAAGACGAGATTTTACGAGGAGGCTGAAGCCAGTGACATTGGTAAGAGAAGTGGCAATGGCTACGCCAGAGAGAGAGATCTCGTCCAAGTGACCAGCCATTACTATGGAGATAACTTGAAGGAGGTATTGAGAAACAGCCACAGCCACCATTGGAGCAGCCATGGAGCTAACCTTCTTCATCATCTCTGTTGATATATAACTAGTTTGATCTGCAGATTTCTCATTTCTATAATGTTCTTCCTCTTCTTTAGGCACCAACGAAAAACCTTTTTCCATTGTTTCGATCAAACGTTTTTCAGAAAATTGTTACAAAAGAAAGAAAAAATTGCTTAAGAAAACTGGATGGGATCATAATGTTTAGACTTTGGAGAAATAAGAAGGCTAAGTCGTTGACATTTGACCATGTGAAACCAAATAAATAAAGATGCGACGCGGTCCTATGATTAATTGTAGAGATTGGTCGAATTCGGCAGATTTTAAAAAAGAAGTTTATACACGACGATGACTAAGTGTTGGGTAATTTTTTTTTTCCGTCAATTTTTTTAATATTAAATAGGAGGGACAGAGCCCAAAACCTTACAAAGCCCAAAGCTGACATATAGGGCCCGAGCCCAATCCGAAATACACTTAAAAACTGAAAAAAGAAAATTGGGCTAGAGACCCAAATCGAACCCACTGATTTGCGGAAACCCTAGCCCCATCTTTGCTTCTGCCTCCAACCGATGGATTCGCCGGAACGGCGCCTTGAACGGAAGCAACCACATCATCTACCTTCGTCTCCGGTGGTCCTCCGTCGAGATCGCTAATCGGACTAACCGAGAGCTCTTCAGGACCACCAACTCGTTTACTCGGGAGTAATCCCGACCTCACCACCTCATCTACCTTCTCTTGTCGGCGGAAACCTCATCGGAGAGATCATCATCTGCTTAGATCTCATCCGGTCTAATCCTAATCCACCGAGCCGACAAGAACGACAAACCAAACACACCCGTGACCCAAACACCAACTTAAACGGCACACCGCCGATCTAGAAACCAAACCACCGGTAACTTTAACCCAAAAGACCTCGGGTTCTTTAACGGCAGTGCGGAGCTTTGTGAGCTTCCACCCTCCGTGGACAAAAGCCGGCGAAAGCAAAGACGTTAGAGACTTCCCTTCCCGGAAACCGAAGACGGCGACGGTGGAGCTGCGCAAGCCTCCACCTCCCGCAATACAACCCACGCCGACGGATCTAGGTAAGCCTCCGCCCCGGGACACAACCGCTGAGCTTACAAAATGTTCCCTCTCCACCGAGAACCTTCAACCGACGCGTCGTAACTCCAAGAGCCGATCCACCGACAAGGATAGAAACAGAACCAGAGATCGGACAAGGCGCACGATGAGTGGACGGGGAAGAAAGAGCACAGACGAATCTTCACGACTGGAAAGAAAGAGAACCCGCGGTGGCACGGACGCACACGCGCCGGCCAAACCGCCGGTCCTAAAGTGGAACAAGGCTTCTCTCTCTCTTCTCTCTCTGATTAGATGCCACCCCTTTCTGTCAAGTGTTGGGTAATATAATACAGAAAAATATAGTGATGGATTAATATTTGGGCCCTTCAAGCACCGAAATTTATGGGCCATGTCTCCTCCTCCACAGAGGCGAATCTAGAAAAGGGGCATGCACGCTTATAATATTTTAAAAGTTCAATGAATTTTTAGCTATTTTTGTTGTATGAACGTAATCTTTTTTTTTCGAATTTTACAGATGTATTTCGACTCCACAGAAATGGTCCAGACTAGTCATATGTTGCCAAATATCGGTCATTTGTTCATGGCGATACAGAAATATTAATTTCCCAATGGTTGAGATTCGAATCTAGATGGCGGAACTCACAGCTATGAGTTATTTACCACCTGAGATAGAAATCCCGGTTAGGATCTGTCATCTTGCATCCATTAAAAACATACACACCCCCAAAAGAAAAACAAATCAAACCCATTTAATAACCAAGGGAAATTTTTTTTTTATCAATCCAAGGAAAAATTTTACTTTTACTTTTTTATCATTATTCATGTTTAGTTTTAAAAGGAAAATTTTCAAAAGTACCTAAGTACAAAGTACTATGTGGTTGTCTGCGAATTCACGGATATAGATATTGTATAAACATATATATTATGTATACAATGCCATACATTTTGAATAATAATTAGATACATTAAAAATATAATTTTCAATTTCAAATAGTTTAAAAATCTAAAATGTTTGATTTTAGTAGCATGACATTTAGCGATTCAATAATATTAATTTAACTCACTAAACATTATTTCATGTAGTATATGAGTTTTTTTTAAAAATGATCAAACATTATTATAATTTATATAATTTTTGACAATTAGTTACCATAAATTATTATTTATAATATCATTTACCTTATGTGACTAGTGATATTAATTGAATCTAGAGTTACATTAGATCTAGTTAAAATAATTAAAAATTGAAAATGACTCAACCAATTAAATTATAACATTTTTTTCTTTAACTCTTTCAATAATTGACACATAATCAAAAGTCATTTATCTAAAATGATTTTAAAAACTTTTGGGTATATTAAACTAATTAGCTCTATTATTTTTCTATGGGTTTTCAAACTTCTTTATCCTATTTAAATTGTCTACTATATCTAGATATTTATTAACAATATAATATAGTATTCACAAATATTTAAATGAAGTATCCATCATTATATATCCACATATATTAGCTTTTACTACATCAATTTTGTTTATCTTGTCCATGCCTTTTTTGTCTATGGCTAGAAAGGGAGATGATGAAATTGGTGGAAGAAGATACGCTTGGAGATTTGCTCATATGGATCCTAAAGAAAAAAGATTGAGACGGCAGCTGCAATGTAATGTGTTGCATCTGTGTGTCATAAAACTCTGTTGTACCAGTAAAATGCCTAGCACTCGTGGATCGGACGTAGTCCGACCGAGTGCGGGCGACACTCGTTATCAAGGTTGACATCTGGGGGGTGCTGCGGCCCCGCGGTACGATATACCTTCTCGGTTTAGGAAAGTTACTATTTCTATTGGAAAAAAGAAATCGGGTTTTTTGAGGCTGTATAAATATGAGTCTAAGGGTTTGTAAATTATTAACATATCATTAATAAGAAACCCTAAACGGGTATTTGCCTCAATACGTTTTCTTCTCTATTCTTCTTCTAACCTAAACGACGGTTGTTAACAACAAGTGGTATCAGAGCTTTAGGTTGCGAACCCTAAAGGATGACCGGAGGAAGTTCTCTTAAGTTCGATGTTCCAAGATTCGATGGGAAGGGAAATTTCGGTCTGTGGCAACGGCGTGTTAAGGACTTGTTTACGCAGCAAGGGATGAAGAAGTCTCTGTTGGAGACGAAACCGGAAGCGATGGATCAGGATCATTGGGAAGAGATGCAGGATAAGGCCGTCTCAAAGATTCGACTTTGTTTGTCGGATGACATAACACATCAGGTGATGGACCTCACAACTTGTAAGGAGATGTGGGATAAGTTGGAAAAGATGTATATGTCAAAATCGTTATCTAGCAAACTATACCTTAAGCAGAGGTTGTTCGGTTTGAAGATGTCTGAGAGCGGGGATATGGTTGCACACGTCAACAACTTCAATCAAATCATCGGGGATCTGGTTTCATGTGAATGTGAAGATTGAGGACGAAGATCAAGCCATGAACTTGTTGTGTTCTCTGCCTCCTCAATATGAGACGTTGTTAACAGCTCTAACAGTCGATAAAACGACCATAAAGCTAGAGACAGTTTCTGCAGCACTACTCTCTCACCATGAGAGAAGGCAGAATACCGGCGTGGGTGACAACTCTCAAGGTGACGGGCTGTATGTTAGTCAGGATAGAGGAAGGCAGCGGGGGAAGCAGCATGATGATACTAGCAAGAAAAGGTCAAAGTCAAAGTTCGGGAAGAAAGTAGTCTGCTATAGGTGTGGCAAGCCTGGCCACTATAGGAGAGACTGTCCGGACAAAAGGCAGAATTCGAAGGAGACATCGAACTCTGCAAACATGGTTCAGAAGGTGGAAGACTCGGAAGGATCAGCTGATTCGGATATGCTTGCTGTTACGTCAGGTGATCACTCGGATACCTGGATAATGGATACGGGCGTTTCATTCCACATGACCCCTAACAGGGAGTGGTTTGAAACGTATAAGGCTGGAAACATGGGCTCTGTTCGACTTGCGGATGACAAGGCGTGTGGTGTTGTGGGCATTGGACAAGTCAAGTTTCAGATGTATGATGGGACTATCAGGACATTAACTGATGTCAGACACATACCAGTCATGAAGAAGAATCTGATATCTCTGGGGTTGCTACATAGAAACGGCTTCAAGTACAAATCAGATGATGATGAAGTATTGAAGGTTTTCAAAGGTTCTATGATGGTGATGAAGGGACAGATGACAGCTGGAAGCGTATATCGGTTGATAGGGAACGTGGTTGTAGGTGGTGCTGCAGCTGCAGTTTCTGAGTCGGAGTGTACAACCTTGTGGCATATGCGTATGGGCCACATTGGGGAACACGGTTTGAAAGAGCTCTTGAGAAGGGGTCTTCTGGACGGGTTGAAGGATTGCAAGATGGAGTTTTGCAAGTTCTGTGTGATGGGAAAACAGTCCAAGGTATCTTTTAAGACGGGCCAACACACGACAAAAGGTCTTATTGAATATGTCCATTCTGATGTGTGGGGGCCAACTCGGGTGCAATCTATGGGAGGATCAAGATACTTCGTTTTATTCATCGATGACTTCTCTAAGAAGGTTTGGGTGTACTTCATGAAGCAGAAATCTGAGGTGTTCGAAAACTTCAAGGTTTGGAAAGCTGAAGTAGAAAATCAGACGGAGAGAAAGGTGAAGTACTTGAGATCGGATAATGGCACAGAGTATACTGACGGGAAGTTCCAGAAGTTTTGTGCGGAGCATGGCATTCAGAGGCACTTTACAGTGCGTAAAACACCTCAGCAAAACGGTGTCGTTGAAAGAATGAACCGTTCGATTGCAGAGAAAGCAAGGTGTTTGAGGTTGAATGCAGGGTTAGCAAAGCAGTTCTGAGCGGAAGCAGTAAACATGGCAGTCTATCTCATCAATAGATCGCCAAGAAGTTTCTTAGAAGGGAAGGTCGCAGAAGAGGTGTGGACTGGGGTAGATATTGATCTATCAAACTTGAGGATATTTGGATGTCCAGCTTACATGCTAGTTGCGGGAGATGAAAGATCAAAGCTGGATTCGAAATCCAAGAAGTGCATTTTTCTAGGCTTTGAGAAAGGTGTTAAAGGATTCAAGTTATGGGATCCTGAGGCAAGGTAAAGGGTGTTTAGTCGAGATGTGGTCTTTGACGAGCAGTATATGGTGCAGCAGGCGATATCAGACCGAGTGCCTGTGACCATTGAGACTATCACAGATTCTGAAGTTACTCAGGAGGAGTCTGGTGCAGATAAATCAGATGAAGTTAGTGATGAGCTGTCTGTGGAAGTGGCACAGAAAGAGGTTCAACGTGGAACAGATGAGAGTTTGGTTTCTAGAAGACCAAAACGTGCAATAAAGGCTCCAGTCAGGTTCGGGTTTGAAGACATGGTCAACTATGCTCTTATGGTCGAAATGGATGATCCTACCACCTATCATGAAGCTATTAATAGTGATGAGAGGGATGAATGGATTGGTTCTATGACGGAAGAGGCAGTAAGTCTGAATAAGAACGAGACTTGGGATCTTGTGGAGTTACCTGAAGGGAAGAGATCAATTGGCTGCAAGTGGATCTACAAGAAGAAGGAAGGGATGTCTGTGAAAGAACCTAAGAAGTTCAAGTCCAGAGTAGTGGCAAAAGGGTACTCGCAGAAGAAAAGAATAGACTACGACGAGATATTCTCGCCTGTAGTACGACACACTTCCATACGAGCTGTGTTGGGTTTGGTAGCTGTTTGGGATCTGCATCTTGAGCAGATGGACGTGAAAACGGCCTTTCTTCATGGAGAGTTGGAGGAGGAAATATATATGGAGCAACCTGAAGGTTTGGTTAAGCCTGGAGAAGAGCATCTGGTGTGTAGATTGAAGAAGTCTTTATACGGTTTGAAGCAGGCTCCAAGGCAGTGGTTCAAACGGTTTGATTCATATATGATGAAAATAGGCTATCAAAGGTGCGAGTACGATAGCTGTGTGTATGTCAAGTCCCTTGCCCATTCTCCCATATTCCTGCTGTTATATGTTGATGAAATGCTCATTGCTGCAAACGATATGAATGACATAAATCGTTTGAAAGGGTTACTGGGACGAGAGTTTGAGATGAAGGATCTTGGTGCTGCAAAGAAGATTCTTGGAATGGAGATTCGCAGGGATAGAAGCTCTAAGAGGTTATGGCTTTCTCAGAAGAGCTACATTGAGAAGGTGTTAGAACGTTTTGATATGTCGAATTCAAAACCAGTCTCTACACCATTGGCGAAGCACTTCATACTTACAGCAGAGCAAAGTCCAAAGTCTGCTGAAGAACTCAAAGATATGGCGGAGGTTCCTTATGCTAGCGCAGTTGGTTGTTTGATGTATGCAATGGTGTGTACAAGACCGGATCTAGCACAAGCAGTTAGTCAAGTCAGTAAGTACATGTCGAATCCTGGGAGGAGACATTGGGATGCTGTGAAGTGGATCCTAAGATACTTGCGAGGTACAAGACTATGGGCTTATGTTTGGTGGAAAAGTGCAGGATTCAGTTATTGGGTTCGTGGATTCAGATTATGGTGGAGACCTTGATAATAGCAGGTCAACTACGGGGTATGTATTTACTCTTGCAGGAGCACCTATTTGCTGGAGATCGGTACAACAAGGTATTGTAGCGATGTCAACCACTGAAGCTGAATACATGGCACTTGGAGAAGCAGCTAAGGAAGCAGTATGGGTACAAGGACTTGTATCCGAGTTGGGTGTTGATCAAGAAGGTGTTCAGCTACACTGTGATATTCAAAGCGCGTTATGCTTGGCTAAGAATCAAGTGTATCATGGAAGGACGAAGCACATACGTATAAGGTTTCACAAGATAAGGGAGTTAGCAGCTTCTGGAGAAGTCTTATTGGAGAAGGTGCATACGTCGGAGAATCCAGCTGACATGTTGACCAAGCCTGTTACAACGGAGAAGTTCAAGCATTGCTTGAATCTGCTCCGTGTTTGCCAATGCTAAGAAGCAATGGAGGTTCCCCCCAGAAGATAGACGGGATAAGGAGTTTTGTAGAGATTTTTCGTCAAGGTGGTGTTTGTTGCATCTGTGTGTCTTAAAACTCTGTTGTACCAGTAAAATGCCCAGCACTCGTGGGTCGGAGGTAGTCCGACCGAGTGCGGGCAACACTCGTTATCAAGGTTGACATCTGGGGGGTGCTGCGGCCCCCGCGGTACGGTATGCCTTCTCGGTTTAGGAAAGTTACTATTTCTATTGGAAAAAGGAAATCGGGTTTTTTGAGGCTGTATAAATATGGATCTAAGGGTTTGTAAATTATTAACACATCATTAATAAAAAACCCTAAACGGATACTTGCCTCAATACGTTTTATTCTCTATTTTTCTTCTAACCTAAACGACAGCTGTTAACAACATAATGAAATATGTGAAGTGGACGAAGGATGATGAAGCAATGTAGTTGTGATATGACGTAATAAGTGTAACGTCGTGTTCATTGTTCGATTTTTAGTTAAACCCGAAAACATGTCCAGACAAACATACAAGAAAAATTCATAAAATTCCGTACAAAAGTTTCATTTATAGGTAGACACACTAATCCCTAATCATAAATTTTATGACTTTCATGCAATTTATCATATGCTGATTTGAAATTAAACTCACGTATCTACCAAATGACATCTATATAATTCATATAAGGTGTGTCCACTAAATTGAATCCACATAGACATGAATCTGACCACCACAAACATATCCAGTGCCGGTCATGAACAGAGATACATGAGAAACATTTGTTTGGGGCCTATAATTTATACAGTTTTTAGACTCTTCTATTTATCATTGTTAAAATTTCTAAAATCCATACAAAATGTAAAAGTAGATTGTGGAGTTTATCTCAAACACCAGCAAAATCAAATCATAATAACTTTTTGCATAAACTTTATAGAAAAAGAATTGAACGATGATAATTACCTAAATAATAATTGTTTCAGGACAAGTCTATTTAAAAGCTCTTTATCAAAAATAGTCTATTTTTTTAGAAACACAACCACCATCCTTATCAAATGAAGGGACCGAAGAACTGAAATTACAAACTTGGATATTTTTTCTATTTACAGTTAACAAACATTACATAATTTTTTTCATGTTATTGATTGATAAAACTTTCCAAGTTTTATTAAGTGCATGATTTTATAAAAAAAAGTGCAAGTAAATGATTTTCTTTAAAAAAGTTAATAGATTACTTGATTTTGTACGGCTTCGTTTTTGTTTTGTATTGGAACATGTATATCTCAGGACCGGTACTGAACCTATCTACCACGAACATATTCACGACTCTCTTGTTTCACAAAACATATATTCACCGAAACTTCTAATACGTTAATAATTAGAACTTAAAATTTCAAAAAGATAAATATATACATATGGGTATTCAATAAAAATAAAAAATTATTTCATCTCAGACATATATTTATAAAATATAAAATAATGATAAATCAAATATGTTGAGGTATAAAAATTGATTTTAACTGAAAAATAATTTGATGTTAAAAAAAATTACACAGTGAAATAAATTAAAAACCAAAAACCTTTTCCATCAATTTCTTATTTCTCAAATATTAATTACACTATGATTACATTCTAAAGAGTCACCATTTTTTTCTTTTAATCGATCAAAGGCTTTATTGTCTACCAAACCAAGTTTGTATAGGAAATTAGTCTCTTCCTAAAATATTGTCTTCTTTGCAAGTAATCTCGTAAGATATCTTAGTCTATAACATTTTTTCTTAAAGAGATTATAAATTATTATAAAGATATTCAAGTATTTTTATTTCAATAGCATTCATTTTCTAAAAAAAATTGACATAATAGAAACTGTATTTTATGTTTATTAAAATTAATAATATAACTTTTATAATATATATATATATATATCGTTTTAGATATTTGTTTATAAAAATGTTAGTATTGTGCATTTTTTATGAACAATAGTACTAATATTTTATTTGCTTCGTAGAGTGACGAATAACCTAAAACGGAAAACGAATGAAGTAAAATTTTATGAATATTTTACCAAGTCCTATGTACAGATATGTACAGATATGTTCGAAACATACTTATTGCATACTTATTGGGAAACAATTACACTCAGAGACAGTTTTATGTTTTTTATAACACTATGAGACAGTTTTTGCTACTAGAGCAGTTTCTTTTAACTAAACTCACTTTCTACTTATTTCTTAACTAAATGAGTTAACTAACCATAAAGTTGATCAACTAAACTTTTAAAAGGCTTTTGTGTCCTAACGTCTTTCTCTCTCCCTCTTTGATTTTATCCATATATTTTTTTCTTCTTCTTTTTTTCCGGATCTCATACAACATACCTTTTATATTTTTGTTAACTTCACATCTATGTCCCTAAATAAATAATAAAAATAAATTCTAATTTTTCTCCTCCTCTATGTCCTCAGCTCCTCCGTCCAAGATGTTGTCGATCTTAGGTCTCGTCCACCGGTGGTCATTGCTTTTCATCTCGTCTCGTCAACATTAGCTTCTCCATGTCTCAAGCCCATAACCGCTCCATCTCGAATCGTGCTTTTAAGATTAAATCCATGATTTAGGATTGAAAAATATTACATCTGGGTAAAAATACATCAAAAATAAGTTGAAAATATAAAGAATTATGAAAAATAGACGAGATAGGCGGAGATTAGGGTTTCTGGGCGACAATGGCTAAGGAAAGAGTTAAGGTTATTTTCGTAATTATACAACATTAATGAAATCGTGTGTACATTACATCAAATTGTACATATGTACATATAAATGTGTACATTAACTTCAGTTCGGAGTGTACATGGAAGGGTGTACAGAAACTGTACAATATGTACATTAACTTCAGTTCCATGTACATTAACTTCAGTTCCATATATATATATATATATATATATATAAATAAATGTGTACATTAACTTCAGTTCGGAGTATACATGGAAGGGTGTACACATGTACAATTTGAATGTAATATATATATACACATATATATACATGGTTACTAAACCTTATAATTTAGTGTCGTATTCTACTTGTACATCGCTTAAAAACTATATATATAATATACATTTGTACAAGGTTAACAAACCACACAAATCAAACAAAATTATTTCTTAACCTTATATTCTATTTGTACTTCAATTCAATAATATTCACATGTACATATGTACACAAATAAACATGTACACATATGTGAAGAAGTTGTACACGAGTAGGTGGATTGACGGTTGCTTACTAAAAATCAAAATACATAATAAAATAGATCAAGTCAAACTGAATATGGTGTACATGAAAATAGGTGTACACCACAATTTTCATGTACACCTTGTAATTGATGTGCAATAAGTATGTTTCGAACATATCTGTACATAAAAAATATATAATACTAGGTGTTTTCCTGCACCATGTGCAGTAAGAAATTTTTAAATCTAACTTATATTTATTTATTTTTATTAAATATTATAGATTTTACTATTTTTATTAATATTTAATATATATTTGATATATATCAAATCAATTTGTATAAAACTAATAAAATGATATAAAATTGTATAATTATCAAAAATCAGCCTACATAATATTTTAAAAATTTGTAGATATATAAGAAACTAATGATCTTACGATTAGATATTTAAATTTTATAAAATTGTAGAAATTTTTGAAAGATTTAGTAATACAAATTGTATTATTATACAAAAGAATAATATTTCGAAATTTGAAATGTTAATATTTCGAAATTTGAAATGTTATGTATGAATATATTTATTTTATAGATGATGTATGAGCTATTAATATATTTAAAAAAAATTACCAAAACAAATATCAATATTAAATGTAATATATGAATTATTACTATATTCTAATAAGTTTGCCAAAAATATAAATCAACATTAAATGAAATTATCCATATTTTATGGATGATGTATGAGCTACTACTATATTTTTAAAAAAATATCAAAAAGAAATATCAATATTAAATGCAATATATGAATTATTACCATATTCTAATAAGTTTGCCAAAAATATAAGTCAACATTAAATGAAATTATCCATGTCATATTTTTCCGGAAGCCATGTCATCAATTTCATTAGCCATGTCATATTTGTTTTGTGAAATTGATTATAGAGAAGACATGTGGCAAAATCACTTCGCAAATATATTCTAGGGGATTGTACATAGCCACAATTGTAAAACATGTACATAACCACGAATGTACATATATGTATGTAACCACGAATGTACATATTAAAACTGACCTGTAATGAAAATAACTGGTATGCATTTGGATTTTATTGATGTATTATGGATGCACTGAACTCTTGGATCCGATTTGGAAACAATTAATTAAGTCAGAACTGTCAGATGAATAACGGGAAGACTAATCAACTGTGCGCACGTGAGTATGAGAGGAGTTGACACGTGCGGAAACCAGGTAAGGCCCACTGCTCCGCTCAGCTCCTCCTTTGAGTTTTATAAACCTTTCTAGGGTTTACGAATTGTGGTCTCCTCTCCGATCTTCTCCGCCAACAGGGGTGGTCCTGAGCATAGCGAGATGAAACATTCGCTTAGGACCCCCAAAATTTTTACAAAAATTAGTATGGAAAAAGGCCCCCGATTTGCAAAAAAAATTTTTTTTTGAAAATTTCTTACTAAATTGTTTAGGGTCTCCTCCATGTCAGGGACGCTCCTGTCCGCCAATAATACACGAACCCAGCGGCGAAATACAAAACAAGATCGTCGGAGGGATTGACTTGTATTCCTTTCCGTTTGTATTTTGAGAGAAAGGGGTTTAGGGAGTTGATACGATAGGATGGAGGAGAGTTTAGTGGACGATATAATAAGGCGGCTGTTGGAGACTAGTAACGGGAGGACGGCGAAGCAGGCGAAGCTACTTGATGTGGAGATACGCCAGCTCTGCTCTGCTTCCAAAGACGTTTTTCTCAGCCAGCCTAATCTCCTCGAGCTTGAGGCTCCTATCAAGATTTGCGGTACAAAGATCAATGCTGCTTCCTTTTTTTAATCTCTGCATTGCTTCTTGTGTTGTGGGTTTTTGATAAAGTTCAAAACTTTATCATCTGTAATGTTGTTTGAGGAAGCTTAGCTTTACTTGTGAGCTATAGGTTATGTTGCTTGTCACTTCAAGTAATGATTTTTTAGTGATTTTGACCTAACCATGTTCATTAGACCTGATGAATAACATGAAATTGGAATCTAGCCTGACATGTTTAATTCATTTGATAGTTTCTGAGTGTATGCTACTTGCATAAGATTCATTATTGTTGACGATTTTAAAGTTTATATATTTACGAGCAGGTGATGTTCATGGTCAGTTTCCAGACCTCTTGCGATTGTTTGAGTATGGTGGCTATCCTCCAGCTGCGAATTACTTGTTCCTCGGTGACTATGTTGATCGTGGTAAGCAGAGCATAGAGACCATATGTCTTCTTCTTGCCTACAAGCTCAAATACAAGCTCAACTTCTTTCTTCCCAGAGGCAATCACGAGTGCGCTTCAATCAACCGTGTTTACGGATTCTACGATGAGTGCAAGAGAAGATATAATGTGCGCCTGTGGAAGAGTTTCACCGACTGTTTCAACTGTCTGCCTGTTGCTGCTCTCATTGACGACAAGATCCTCTGTATGCACGGTGGATTGTCGCCTGATCTGAAGAGCTTGGATGATATAAGGCGGATTCCTCGTCCTGTTGATGTTCCTGATCAGGGAGTCCTTTGCGATTTGTTATGGGCTGATCCTGACAAAGAAATCCAAGGCTGGGGAGAGAATGACAGAGGTGTGTCTTATACATTTGGTCCCGACAAAGTGGCTGAGTTCCTTCAGACTCATGACCTTGATCTTGTTTGCCGAGCTCATCAGGTAATGCTAAACCACATTAACAAGCATGTTATCAGCTAATATTAGGATCCGTAGTTTTACAGTAAATTAATTTGTTACAACTGATGTCGCAGGTTGTAGAAGATGGATATGAGTTCTTTGCAAAGAGACAACTGGTGACAATATTCTCTGCACCTAACTACTGTGGTGAGTTTGACAATGCTGGCGCAATGATGAGTGTTGATGATAGTTTGACATGTTCATTCCAAATCCTCAAGTCAACTGAGAAGAAAGGAAAATTTGGATACAACAACAACGTTCATAGGCCAGGAACACCACCTCATAAGGTGAAATACTATCTCATGTGAATGCGGATGGTTTTCTCAATGTTGATTTCAAGCTTAGAATGTTAATAACTTTTTTTTATTTGGCAGGGAGGAAAAGGTGGTTGAGACATTCATATCAATGGGGAATCAAGAAAAGAGTGAAGCCGATGGGTTCGAGGTTTAAGGGTCAATGTAATGTAGGTGATTTGAGGCAACACCGTTTGTTTACTAGGTGTTTTGTTTGATTGAAATTTGAAACAAAGATTTTGGTTTTGTTAGATTGTTTTGTAATGGTTACCGCATTCATTCTCAACTTAATAAAGTTGGGTTTATAATCTATCTTAAGATAGCAATGCAAGATTGTCATTAAAAGCCCTATCTCGAGTGAGAAGAGAAAGTAAAAAACAAACTTGCGAGTGCGAGGTCTTCTAGTACACTATCAAAACGTTTTCTGAAACCACAACGAATGCACTTGAAAAACCAAAAGAACTTTAAAGACAAGGCCATGATTTAAAAAGATCATCAATACTCCCATTTCTTAAGCTCCATGCCATCTGGTGGAGTGCTCTCCACTTTCTTAGTCCCAACCTCTTTCCAGTTCGTAGACAGCACTGTCCCATTTGACTCCGCCTATCCAACACAAAACGTCCCCATTATCATCAGGCAAAAGGACAAAGGAAAAGTTCTTTAACTAAAAGAGGAGACTGATAGCTCACAAATGATTTGTTCATGGCTCGCCTCATGTCCTCATCCGCACTCTGGTATATATCGCTGAAAAACTTGTTCATAGCTGCATCTCCATCTAGCTTCTCATCCTTCTCCTGCATATTCAAACGCGATGAGCAGATATAGGATAAAAGTAAAGTACAGAAAAGGCTCTGGAGCTAAAAGAGGAACCTGTTTCTTCACTTCAGCTTCTAACTTGTCCCAGTCTTTAGCCGGCTTAGATGATGGGTAAACCGGCCTCTGAGAAACCGCTGCATACGAACAGAACAGAACATCACATGAGTTCGATTGCGCAAATTGCTGTTTGGTATTTAGAGAAAATAAGCACTGTGGAAACAAAAAGGTTGCAGGGTAAGAGAAACCTGATGGAACATTGGGTTTAGGCAGAAGGGCTTGCCCTTTGCCATATTCAAGGGAGGCCCAAGTGACTATCTCTGCTTTTGCAAGACGGATCTCAACTTTGGTTGACAATACTTCATACCTACACTTCTCCGGTATTATCTGAATAACACCCATGAAGAATGGTTTAGTAAAAGTATGTATAAGAAGTAAGAAGACCACAATTTCACTGGTCGGATAAATAATTTACCTTCCCAAACAATCTTGGCTGGAAGTGATAAGAATCCTCTGCAGCAACATCAATCACAACACTCAGCTGCACAAAACAAAACCCGAATTCAGTACACAATGTCAGATAACAAAGAGAGATAGGTTCTGACGGCAGGATACTCACAATCTGGTCACCAAACTCGACACTCACGTTCTGCTTCGGTATTCCTTTAGCGAAGATTGTCACCACCACTTCTTCCGGCTTCTGGTAGAACTCGTGTCTGTTGAACCATCCAGTTTGAGATATATACATAGTGATACAAAAAGTTAAAAAACGAAAGCAACACTTCTGATAAGTAATAACTAGACAACCTGAACATGGGTTTGGCAGGTGCTGCAGGAGGATAATCAGCGGCCGCTGCTAGTGGTGGTGAGGTAGAGCTTGAAGGCAAGGTTGGGGGCATCTGCTGAACCAAATCTTTCTCTTCTTCTAAAGAAAAAACATCATAAATCTAAGAGCGTAAGGTGCGGAATCGTTTAGCACATTGTCTCTCTTAAGCTATGAAGATTGTGTAATACCTGCAATGTGAAGATTGCATTCATCTATCATCTTCTTAAACTTTGATTCATTTGGTGCAACGGAAGCCCCCTTTTCAAGGGCTGCTTTAGCAGTACTGTATTCCTCCAGCTTCATACAAGCAGTGCTGCAAAAATATCAGAAGGTGATAGAATTATGATTCTTAATCGTGGTCATGTTCATTAAACTCTATACAGAGAGATGATAGATGACGGAAAAATATCATACCCTTTTCTGAGGTAGGCTTTAGCCAACGTCGGCTCCAACTCTATGGCTTTGTTGGCATCTGCAACAGCTTCTGCTCATTGAAAAAAAAAAAAAGACACATGTCAAATCCAAGAATCTAACAGCAATTCTACCTTTATACTAATTACTTAAGCAAGAAACTGATGCACAATTTACAGTATAAATCAATCAATCAAGATAACACCACCTCGCAAAAGAACCCTAAAAATCAAGTTTGGTTCTGCTTATGAACAGATCGAAATTATGCAAAAAAAGAAGAAGACCTCTTTGGACGAAGAATCGTCTGATTAAAAGGGAAGGAAGAGTAAATTTACCGGTGAAATTAAGGATTTTGATGTTGGCCTGAGCACGATCGGCGAAGAAGGCGGCGCAATTGGGATCCAAGTCAATGGCTTTGGAGTATAAGTCAACGGCAACGTCGAAGTCGTCATCTAAGAAGGCCTCTTTCGCTTTTTCCGCTAACTCCTTCGCCATTGATTGGATTTTCTTTTCACTCTTTCGAGGAGACGAGACGCACAAGAGTGACTAGAGGTAAAGAGACCACACGATCCTTAGACTTATGAGTTTATGAACCGTTCCTTGCTTTTTTGAGTTCAAACGTTTTTAATCTCTTTAGTTAATTTTTTGAGAGTACTAAATTAAAATCTTTGACATGTTGACCAAAAAAAAAGAGTTTTAATACTAATGTTTATTTTATTAAATAAATCGTTTTAACATTTTGTAATACTGTGGTCTTTATCAATTGCAAAATGACGAACAAAGGTTTCTTAAATGTATCATTGTTGTTAAAACAATTAACATATTATATCTTACTTTAATTATTTTAAAAATCTCATATACACAAAAAATATATTAAGTTTTGTGACTGACACAAATCACCAAAACCAGATAAATAGGAAAGACCCAGTAAACAACATATGGTGTCATCTGACACCACAAAAACTCACAATATATTTTGAATTACACTATTATTATTGACTCTCCAGAAATGATTTTATTTTCTACTTCTATAAAATTGTGTATTCGTTCTTGTTTCCGTACCACTAATATAAGTTTTGTTTCTTTTCTTAACTTATTCTAGAAATTCGATGAATTACATAAATGTCAAATTAAAAGATAGATATTTGTAAGGATCAAGTAACATATTAAAAACTATTTGCTTAAAAAATAATTTGTATACATAAAAGTATATACATTAGAGTAAGCACATAAACAAAAACCAATAATTTTTTTAATTACAATCATTTTATGGTATATAATTAAAATTTAGTGATATTGACACAAATATATATAGTATATTTTATTATAAATATATATTATTGACACTTCCTACTCATATGATTTTATTAACATTTGTAGATTTATTGTAACAGAAATTTAAACCGTTAATTACAAAAAAATAATGTGAGATTTTTCAATACAAATTTCAAAATTAAAATATTAAGATCTCAATAATTTTAAATGCAAACTTTGAAATTAATATATTTATATATTAAATAATTTAATTTAAAGGATATATATATATATATATATATATATATATATATATATATTCATTCGACGAATTTAGTTATTCTATAGTGGTGTATATGTTGTAGGTGTCAACTAATGATCTATATTGACGATATATAGTTACAAAGAACAACAATGGTCTTCCCAATATATTATTTTCGTTTAGTGATAAAATTTTTTTATAGTGGATCTATAATAAAGTTTTTGCTTTATAATAATGATTTGAGGCAGACTGTAAGTTATTTAATTTTCTAGATAATAACTTTTTAGTCTAAGGTTTGTTCAAAGTTATTATGAAGTTGACATATAAGCAATTAAATGAAATTAGGTGATGACACATCAGCAAATTCATAATGTAATCAGTACAAAATTGTGGTTACAACTTTTTAAATGATATGCAAATAATATACAGGAGATGAGATGTTTTGATTGATTAAGATCTAGCTTGTGATACTTCTAAAATAGTTTCAACATAATTTAACATTTAATTTAGATACTGTTACAATTGTTACAGATGGCGGTTGTGAGTATGAATTTATGATATATGATAAAAAGAGTGTACTATACATGTTTCACATGCAACTAATAATACAATTATACTAATCAACTTATACAAGGTTTACAAAAATTTCTAGTTGTTTCTCAAGATCAAACTTTTGTTTCAGAATTACAAAGTTATTGATTTACAAACTTTTGTTTCTTATTTTTACAACAGTTTGACTATAAAAGGTTAAAGAAATGTGTAATCAAGCTCATGGATGTAAAACAAATGTAACATAGAAACCCATTTAGAAACTTTATTTGTGCATCACAATTATGCATCCCATGATGAATTGTTAAATGTAAAACCACTTAGAACCGTCATTATTTTATGGTTCTGGTTCAGATCTTCCATGATTTGGTTTGTTCTGTTCAGCTACTTCATTTCCTCAATTTGGACCGTAACAACCTGGACATTAATGTCAACAGGCTCAGCTTCAGTCACTTCTTGGGTCTCCTCTTTAATATCACTTTTGGCTTCTTGCATATCTTTAATATGGACTTCTTGCATATTTTCAATATGGGCTTCTTCCACATCTTCAATCTCCTCCCCCCTGGCTTTAGATCCTTAAAGAGAATCAGAATAGTGAACAAAATATGAACATCCCACTTAGGTAATTCCACCAAACCTAACACTTGGCCGTACACGGCGAAAATGAGCCCGTCTATTAAACCTAGATCCTCGGCGATTTGAACAAGACGATCTACTGATAAAAAATACTTGTATATCGACACGGAAGAGAGGCATAGACACCAATCTCCATCTTTCTTGAGGAAGTCCACTTACCATCTTCATCTTCGGGTCCTATATCTCCATCGATTTGGACCATACCAACCTCAATCTGGACATGAATGTCAACAGGTTCTTCTTGGATCTCCTCTTCAACATGGACTTCGTTCTCAACATGGACTTCTGGAGCATCTTCAAGTTGGGCCGCAGGCTCAAGATTCTTAAAGAGAATCAGGATAGTGAACAGAAGATGAACAGCCCATTTAGGTAGCTCCACCAAACCTAACACCTGGCCGTAGACGGCGAAGATGAGCCCGTCGGTTAGACCTAGATACTCCGCAATATGAACAAGACGATCAACCGACAGAAGATACATGTAGATCCACAACGAAGAGAAGCATAGAAACCAATCACCATCTTTTTTCAGAAACTCTCTGTACAAGAAGAAGATGTTGAAGAAGATAACGGAGCAGATTGTTTTCACGATCGCAAACACATCATTCCTGAGAAATGCTCTGAGATTGATTCTGATGTTGGGAAGGAGAGAAGGAAGCAAAGCCAACAGCATCACAGAGATGAAGACAACACCA
Source organism: Raphanus raphanistrum subsp. raphanistrum (assembly GCA_019706035.1). Lineage (NCBI taxonomy): Eukaryota > Viridiplantae > Streptophyta > Magnoliopsida > Brassicales > Brassicaceae > Raphanus > Raphanus raphanistrum. Next base: position 15,664,730 of record CM033988.1, on the reverse strand, counting down.
ATTTGAAGAACAGTCCATGAAACGATGAAGGAAGTGAAGGTCTTTGAGGGTATGATGCAGAAGAGTGAAGCAACAAGGTAAACAAAGGCCTGGATTCTTGGCTGGAATAGCCTAGCCTGAGCAATGAACAGGAGAGTATCCTGCCACATTATGAAGCCAAGGAGAGAGAGAGAGAGTTCAAGGATGAAGATGATGAAAGATGGTGAAAGAGGAAGAGAGAGCTCTACAATGAAAGATTGAAGATGATAAAAGAGAAAGAGAGAGTCAGTTAACTGTAAGTTAACTGTCAGTTAGAGTCTTATAGAGATAAAGATGTGATATTCAAGGGTTATAGGAAAGGAAAAATCCCGAGGGTCGCAAATGAGATCGCTGCAGGTTGTTGTTCAATTTGTCTTTTACATATGTATAACAATGTTTAATACGTACATGAGACTTCTGACTCTTTCTATTTGTTTTCGTGTTGCCTTAGTGTACAATCTTTTGAACACGGATAGGGACAACTTCAATTTGCACATCTGGTATAATCTAACATACAACGAAGGCTCAAATGATGGGCCTTCAACGTTGCTTCAAGTTCCCGGCTTGGTCAATCTGGTAAGACGAAATAACTATGTACTCAAGAGATCCTCATCATTGCATCTTCAATATGCTATATTCCATTGTGTGCTGAGAAACAAGAGCGTCTAAGAATCATAGTAAAAATGCATGGACTAGGAGATGGTCCTTAAATGGATGATTTCCTACGCTTATTTATTTTCCATATCCGTGCTGTACTTTGTATGCCTTGTGGTATTTGGGTTAGCAATAGGTTCAAGACATCAACTGGTACAAAAAAAAAGGAATATGATCAAGAACATGTTGGAATTAATGGGCTTCCTCTTATGTCTAACTTGTAGTTGCTTCTTTCATATATGTGTTTTTTATCTGGACTTGTTGACTCGTTTCTACTCCAGTTTCTGATTGAAGACTCATCATTTCCTAGTAAGTTATTAAGATTTACTTACAAGAACGTTATTTATGACACTCGTTTATGTGTTTATCTCACAGGTGACCTCATGCTGGCTTGAGCAATCGAATCAAATGGATCCGATTTGACACAATACTGTTGTAGGATCACAAACAGCAAGATGCAGAATGGTTAGACATCATAGCAATCGGCTTATCAAGAGATACACTAAACAGCAATTATCTTACTTACTCTTGGAGAGCAGAGCATATTTTTGCAGAAGGGACACCTCGGAAGCTAGCTGATCGTTTCAACTATGGTTGAGGCCTTGTGAATCCAGATAGAGCTGCAAAACCTGGTTATTTCTATGACTTAGCCCTGAAGACTCTGTTCTCCATATGTGCTCTTGTGCTTACAACGAGTCATTCTCTTACTGTTGTCGTTGGGCATTCAAGTGACCCGTGACGGCAGAGATGTTAGTGTTTTCTAAAGTAAGAGTCTTAACATCGAGATATGTTACTTATACTCTTCAAGTGATTCTTCTCTACATAATAACGTCAGGGTTCCTTACTATGATGAGATATGAATATCCCCAAAAAAACCATATAGTTATTAGTTAAGAACTGTTAACTGTTGTCAATTATATACAAACCATATAATTAACCTGCTTTCAACTGGATTTGGTACACCAAAGAGACCGATTATCGAAAGCAGCAAGGTTTGTGAACCACACGTAAATAATCTAAGTTTTCAATTACTTTGTACTTGTATTTATTGACATCTATAATTTTATTTCTTGACATTTTTTATTTGTATTTAATGTGCGATTTCGACTTCAATAAATTTTGACGTCTATAACTGAGAGATTAATATTTTGACGTAGTTTTAATAACACGAGATTCTTTTTTGTTTATCAAAAAATATATTAAGTGAAATTGAAATTTGAAAGTACCTTATATATTTTTATTTTCTAATCTGCATATACTTTATTGCCAACATATGGGGAAATATGATCACTTTTAAAAAATTAAGTGGATAAATTTTTTCCTCTCAAATAATAAAATTTTGAACAAAAATTGTTACTAAATTTTGAGAAAGATAAATTTAAAAACCCAATCAGACCCGTATTTCATGCCTAATTTTTCAATGAAAATATGGTCACTATATTCATAATATAAGTATCTATTTACTACCCTTGATTATATGTTACATACATTAGATTTTAGTTGATAAACTAAATAAATTCAAATGTAAATAATACACGTGAAACTATTTATAGTTAACTCCTGAATTTTTTTTTCTAAATCATGAGGACTAAAACATATTATTATATAAAATCTAATTTAAAAAATATTATTATACACAAAATCTTTGTTATTATAGCAACTGTTTAATTTATTTCATTATAATATAATAATTATTCCTTTTTATATAACTAAAAATTACAGATTTCATTAATTTTCTATTGCTATTTTTGTGGGATTTAATCTTTGCAAAATATTTGTTTTTTAAGTTTATGATTTTTTTTGTGAAAGTTTCATTGGTCCAATGGTTTGATTAAGGGTTCATTAATGATTCTACATCAGGAGGTTTGGGTTTCGAGCCTTAAAAAAAGCGGAATTATGCGAATTAAGAGAGAAAAAACTTACAAAAAATCTGCAACATAATACAAGGAATACCGGTTAAGCGTTGATCCATAGGACGGCTCAGATGATTCAGTCAGGCTGGAATCTTCATAAGACAGATAGAATTGTCAGTTGTAGAATCATCTGTAATATTTCTCTGTTTGTAATAATATAATTATCCAGCGTTATAAAAAGTTTATGATATATTTTTTAAAAGCAAATTGATGCATATGTTGTTACAATACATAAAAAATCTCATTGGCAATTATTGTTGGACTGTGGCAAAAAATAAGATTACAATCTTAACTATCTAGTTTTGTAAAAATAATATTTTCTTTCTCATATCTACATGTAGATATTAAAACACGTCTAAGGTATAAAACATTATAATTATGTAACTATGACTCTGAATGTAATAAATTTGACAAAAATTAATAAATTATGACTCTGAATATTAAACACTAATACATGTGTGAATTGTTTAAATCAGTAAGTTTCTAGCTTTTTATTCAAAATTATATATGTCATTTTTATTTATTTTTCAAATAATTATATTTGTAAAAATTTATATCAAATAAAAGTGTGGGAATAATTTTTATCCAAAATTTTGTTTACTGAAAATTAGAAATTTTATATATGTACTTCTAAAATATATTTTTAAAAGTATAGATAAATAAACTCTTTTAAAAAATCTAAATATTATTTTATGAAAATAATATAATTGATTTACATAACCCGCCAGTATTAATTTTATTTATATTTTAGAGCTTTAAATTATAGTACAATTTTATTTTAATTTTCTTATATTGGTCAAAATATTTTATTATTATATATTTAACTATATGCCATTCAACCCGCTCATACTTGGTAAATACATTGAACTAATTTCAATATTCTAATTTAAATATTTAAATTAAAATATTAAATTGTTTATTAGTCTTTATATCTTATTTTAATATTTTGTTTTAATACATTGAAATATGTTGTAAAAGTCACGGATAAGTTATTCTTTAATTTTATAATTTATAAAATAGTTAATAAATGGATTAAGTTTTTTTTTTATTAATTAGTGTATTAATTTAATTATGAATATAAATATTATAGGAATGATATTTCTTATTCTATAAACAGAAATAATTATAATGGTTTATAATTATATTTAATATTAATTATAAATTTTATTATTTGAAAGTAAATATAAAAAGAAATTATATTTACGTTTTAAATAAAAAGGAATTAAAATTTATTTATAAAAATACAATCTTACAAAAGATACTTAAAAATATCTTTTTAGATATCTTATTTTTAAAATATTAAAATAGCAGGAAAATAATATATATTTAATAAAAAGCTAAGTTAGTTATAAGAGAATAAATAAAAAATTAAATAAATGTAATGGTCCAATATAGACTACTTGCAAGTAGATAAATATTGTTTCTGTTTTAATAGTATTTATCTATTTAATTTAGTCTCGTAATATTTAGTTTTCCGTTCGTAATTTTTTTTTAATTACACAATCTAATCTAAACGGAAATCAAATATATAAACAAAATCAAAACTAAAAAGCACATGTTCTAACAACTATGTACAAACAAAATAATACTGAATATATATATATATATATATACTCCAATATTGTATTTCAATGAAATCCTAACTAAACAAACCACTACGTGTAAACACTTGTCCCAATTACGTAGTTATTCCAGAGAGATGTAGAGAGAGAAAAAGCTCTCTGGCCTCTTCCCGAGGTCTTTTCCTCTGATCTATTTTCTTTGTAGATTCAAAATTCAAATCTTACATCCCTACACCACCAGCTTTGTGTTATCACCAGTGATCAGTTTGTTGCAAACCTCCTCCGTGAAAGCCACCGTCTCCACCCTCCCTTCCCCCACTATCTCAGTTCAGATCCGGCGAGATACTTCTCAAGTTAGAGATAAATCTTCAAAAAAGTCAAGTCCGAGCTTGTAACAAGGAAGGTGTGCCTCTCCGGAGCTCCGCCGTTCTGTTCTCGAACCAGTTCTACAGTCAACACAAGCAACGTTTATAAGTTGTGGGTGACTAAAACGTTTTGTTTGTAACAAGGAAGGTGTGCCTCTCCAGAGCTCCGCCGCTCTGTTCTCGAACCAGTTCTACTGTCAACACAACCAACGTTTATAAGTCGTGGGTGACTAAAACGTTTTGCTTTCTTCCAGCTGAACATTGGATATAATCTCACCTCTACGTACTCTGTGTAGTTCCACTACCAAGCTCTCGTCAATGAGGAACTTTGGTGAATCTTACTTGGAAGAATAATAATACAAACCAGTTTCACGGGCAAGAGGAAGAAGACAATAACTTGATTTTCACAGATCTGATATTCTCCAAAGCTGATTTGGTGTGAATTAAAAAAAAAAATTATTTCTTTTCTAATGATTGTGGATACCAAGGAGCAGAGAGATCAGCAGGGCAGAGACAAGGACGAGACTTCTAACAGGACCAAAAAAAAATCTATAAAGGTGGGAAGCAAGCCACCCAAGATCCCCAAATGAATACGATAGCATGGAATTGTCAAAGTGTAGACGCCAACTTCACAAAGGAGCACCTCACTGAACTCTATCACTGTTTTTTACCAAGATTTCTTTTCCTTTCGGAGATTAAAAATAATCGGAATGTCTTGCAAGATATGCAAGTTTCTTTTGGTTTTGATCATGTTTGCACTGTTGATCCGGTTGGTCGGAGCGGAAGTCTAGCACTTTTTTACATGGATGACCCGTCTGTTACTATTTTGTATGCGGATAATCATATGATTGACATTAAAACCAGGCTGGAAGGACATGAGATTTTTATGACCTTCGTGTATGGAGACCCTGTGGTTAAACATTGAGATCATGTTTGGGAAAGATTGTCGCGCATGAGTACAACACGAAATAAAGCTTGGTTTATGATTGGAGATTTTAATGAAATTACCGGGAATCATGAGAAGAAGGGAGGAAGACGTCGCCCGGAGAGTTCATTCCTCCCTTTTCATACCATGTTAGAAAATTGTGGAGTGCTTGACTTTCCATACAAAGGAAATTCTTTCTCGTGGGTGGGAAGAAGACAAACCGGAAAAGTAAAGTGTAAACTTGATAGAGCAGTGGCGAAAGAAGAATGGTACGCCATATTTAATCACTCTGTTATAGAATTCCTACAATTATGGGGATCCGACCATATACCGGTTTTAGCTCGGCTACAATCTACTGTCAGGAGGACAAAAAAGAACTTCAGATTTGACAAGAGATGGATCGGTAAACCGGGTTTTAAAGAAGCAGTACTATCGGGATGGAGACATTTTGATGAGACTCCTATGAGGAATTTTCATCAAAAAAGTTACCTCATGTCGAAATAGAATTAGTTCTTGGAAGAAACAAAACCTGACAAATTCAGCTATCTTAATCAAAGAACTAAAGCACAAGATTGATCTGGTACAAGATGATGAGAACTCCACAACCGAAGAACTGGAGGAGTTGAGAAGACAACTGACTGTGGCCTTTAAAGAAGAAAATTCTTTTTGGGAACAAAAGAGCAGGAATCAGTGGCACCGTCACGGAGACAGAAACACAAAGTTCCATCATGCGGTTACGAATCAGAGAAGAGCCCAAAACCAGATCATCAGCATAAAAGATAAACATGGGAAGCTGGTAGAGAGTGAAATTGAAGTAGAGAACGTGGCTGTTCAATACTTTCGAGATCTCTTCTCTACATCTACACCGACAGAGCTAGATGCCTCTCTCCGCTTTATTTCCGGAAAGGTGTCTCAGTCCGACAATAGGTTGCTCTTAGAAGAACCGTCAGAGCAGGAGATTAAAAAGCAGTTTTTGATATTAACCCGGATAAAGCCCCTGGTCCGGATGACATGACTAGCAAACTTTTTCAGAAATTTTGGCGCGAAATGAGCCGCGATATTATTAAACTTGTAAAGGATTTCTTCGCCACAAGCAGCTTCGGCCCACTATTAAACCAGACGAATATATGTCTCATTCCTAAAAAGAAAAAACCACGAGACATGACGGAGTTCAGACCTATTAGCCTCTGCAATGTTAACTACAAGATTATTTCTAAGCTACTATGCAAGAGACTTAAGAGGATTCTTCCGCGACTGATCTCAGAGACACAATCAGCTTTTGTAGCAAAACGACTGATTACTGACAATATTCTCCTAGCACAAGAAAGTTTTCACGCACTAATGACAAACCAAAGATGCAGAGAAGATTTTATGGCTATCAAAACAGATATGAGTAAAGCATATGACAGAGTGGAGTGGAGCTTCATATGAGCTTTGATGCTAAAGATGGGCTTTGATGAAAGACTAGTTGACCTAATTATGTGTTGTGTCACATCGGTCTCATATTAAGTCTTAGTACACAGACAACCAAGAGGACGAATCTTCCCAAGGAGAGGCCTGAGACAAGGAGACCCCTTGTCATCCTTTTTGTTTTTTCTATGCACAGAGGCACTGATTTCACTCCTCAACGGAGCAGAATCAGAGAAGAAAATTGTTGGCCTCCGCGTCGCTAGAGCAAGCCCGAGGATATCACATATGTTCTTTGCATATGATAGTCTTTTCTTTTGCAAGGCAGAATTAAGCCAATGCAAAGAGATCATAGACATTTTAGATATTTATGAAAAGACATCTGGACAGAGAATAAACTCGTCCAAATCTTCAATGTTCTTTGGCAACCGTGTGGAGGTGGCTTTGAAAAAAGATATAATAGAAGTCCTAGGTTTTACCTCTGAAGGTGGTATGGGAATGTACCTCGGGTTACCTGAACAAATTTGCAGCTCGAAGATGAAAGTGTTTTCCTTTGTACAGGATCGACTTAATGGACGCGTCAATAATTGGTCATCGAGACTCCTCTCTAAAGGAGGAAAAGAAGTTCAAATAAAAGCGGTGGCTCAAGCATCCTCGACATATGTCATGTCAAGTTATTTGTTCCCACAAGGCATCACCGGTAAACTTAAGAGCACTATGTCTAATTCTGGTGGAGTTCAAAACAAAACAACAGAGGTCTACATTGGATAGCATGGGATGAGATCTGTACTCCCAAGGATTTGGGAGGACTAGGTTTTCGAGATTTCCATGATTTCAATTTAGCACTTCTTGCAAAGCAACTATGGCGATTGATACACTACCCAGATTCTCTGTTGGCGCGTGTTCTAAAAGTAAGATACTATAACAACTCCTCTCCCCTAGAAGATCAACGGACATACTCACCTTCATATGGATTGCGTAGTATCATGGCAGCAAAACCTCTGCTCATATCGGGCATGAAGAGGACAATTGGAACGGGACGAGATACAAGGGTATGGAGCGATCCTTGGGTCCCAGATTTAGTGGCTCGACCACCAAGACCTGCACACCACATAATCTACAGATTACTTCAACTTCTTGTTCAGTCCTTTATTAGGAATGAACCAAGGAGTGGGATACCCAACTTTTGCGAGAATTTTCCCATCCAGAAGATATCTCGTTGATACTGGGAATAAAACCCTCCCATTTGTTTGCTACGGATGGATATGTTCGGAACCACACAAAATCAGGAGTGTATACAGTCAAATCGGGGTACGATCTATTACAGTCGACCAAAATGGATTTATGTACTGAGGTCCGAGAACCAAGCATCACGAGACTTAAAAGCCATGTGTGGAAGATTAAGGCGCCAAGTAAGATGCAACATTTCTTATGGCAGGCTATATATGGTTGTGTGGCGACGGCAGAGAGGTTCACCTATAGACACTTGGGCACCGATAGGAGTTGTCCTAGATGTGCTGGCCCAAAGGAGTCGATTAATCATCTTCTTTTTGAATGCCCCCAGCCCTACAGGTTTGAGCTTTATCGGACTATCCGTCTCTTCCGGGTGACTTCCCGAGTACATCTATATACCAAAACATGAACTTTCTGTTTTGGAAGAGAAAAGAGGTGGCTCCCTCGAGACCACAATTCGATACCTTCCCATGGATCTGTTGGTACATTTGGAAGGCAAAGAACGACAAATTCTTCAATGGGAAAGTCGTCTCCCCCATGAATACTCTCCGACATGCCTCCCTTAAAGTAGAGTGTTGGAAGAAGGCAAATGAAAAGGAATAAACAGACGAGGATCAGGATGACCCTCTCACTACAGTGGTAGAGACGCTTCCTAGGATACCCCGAATCTCTACCTGCCAAATTGATGCATCATGGATCAGTAATGGCAGTGTTAGTGGGCTAGGGTGGAGTCTTAAGGATCATATCGGAAATGAGATGTTTGGACTACGGGCTTGCGTTAGAAGCCTCTCAGCGCTTCATGCTGAGATGGATGGTCTATTTTGGGCGGTCTCATGTATGAGAGAAAGAAGGTTTACTTCGATACGGTTTGAGACAGACTGTTCGGACCTAGTGGGCATGACTACAAACCCGAAAGAGTGGCCAACTTTCGCGACGGAGATCGACATGTTCCGCCGATTACAGGATAACTTCGAGGATGTGAGCCTGATTCATATTCTTCGGAGTAGGAATGGTCGTGCGGATGCTTTGGCAAAGGAAGTTAGGATCAGAGGATACATATTTTCCCATATAGATCAGACTCGGATAGACGGAAATGCTTTCCAGAGAAGCAACTCGTTTAGACCCCACTTGATTTAGTGCATTGGACAGCCGACAAAAAAAAAAAACAAACCACTAACATACTTTTTGAAATTATAGGCGTATATTACTTAACATAATAATCTCAAATATTCTATTAATACCAATTTGTCTAATAAAAGGGCCCACTAATATAAAAATGGGTACCATTTCTCTTTCAACTAAATTTTCCTCAAATCTTGCAAATTAGAAAACACATAACAAAATATCATATATTTTCGATGTTGTATGAAAAATTTAAATCAAACCATTTTTGTTCAAATAAATTTAAATGTGTTAAAAAGTTAAAAATAATTACCATACTATATATATATATATATATATATATATATATATATTAAACCAAGTATTTTCGTTTTATTAAACTATAATTTTGTTTAAATGATAGTCCTGCGCTTTTGAAGAAATGGTAAAATTCTACTTTATGTTTAGATAAAGGAACACAAAAAGAAGAGAAGAGGACAAACTAACCCAAAATATACGCCAACAAACAGATTTTAGATGAACGCAAAAGATAATGGTAGGATAACACTATATCCTCAAATATTAATAATAAAGATTAAAGAGGTATAATAGATTTTAAAAGAAAATAATTTTTTGGGTTGTAATTTTAAAAGAAAAGATTTCGTATAAAACTCTAGCTAAAGCAATATACTCTCCCATATCTGCAAAACGAATAATTAGAGAGAATGACAGGGATGGGAGGCTTGTGGTGGAAGCTAATAGCGGCATTGTCGATATTAGGCATCTCCATATCACTCTATAGGTTGTGTTCTTCATCGTGTTCGTTGCAGTATGCGAGCATCGGTGGCACAACCTTGTACGTGGTGATGTTACTTATGTTACTATTAGTATATGATCATTGGTTAAATGTGGTTTAGCTTATGCTTTATTAATTTTGTGTAAACCAGATTGTAAACCGGTAGTAAACTCACGATATAAGCATGAGATTGTACACTTGATCACTCAACAGAAATAAAAAGTTTGTTATGCTAACTTCATCTTCTTCGTTAGCTCTCAAACTGTAACATGGTATCAGAGCCCTGAGGCAAAAACCTCAGGCGATCCGTTTTCTTTTCTTCTTTCTTTGACCTCGATTAACCGGTGATTTGCACGGTTAGTCACTCTGTTCTTCGTGATCGGAAAACTTGATCATTCCGTCGAGATCCGATTGAAATCACGAAACGATATTGATAATCCGCAAAACTACACGTCGGAGTACTCACCAGACTCAATCGGCAGCTCGACGAACTCTGATTCCGGAATCTCCAACTCCGACGACTCCCGAACCTCCGATCATAACAGCGCTACCTCCGGATAGCATTCATTCTCCATTTTACCTAACAAATGGCGATAATCCAGGTCTATCTATCATCTCTGAAGAGTTAGATGGCACAAATTATGATAACTGGAGTATTGCTATGAAGATTGCTTTAGATGCTAAGAACAAACTTGCTTTCATTGATGGATCTATCACTCGGCCTCTCGAATCTGATCATATCTATCGTATTTGGTCTAGATGTAACTCGATGGTCAAGTCTTGGATTCTCAATACTGTTTCTAAGCAGATTTACAAAAGCATTATTCGGTTTAACGATGCGGAAGAGATTTGGAAAGATTTGGAAACTCGTTTTCACATCACGAATCTTCCTAGATCTTATCAGATTTCTCAACAGATCTGGTCACTGCAGCAAGGATCGATGGACTTGACAACATATTACACCACTCTGAAGACGCTCTGGGATGAGTTAGATGGTGCTAATTGTGTATCAACTTGTCGAAATTGTGATTGCTGCAGGGCTATTCTTAAACAATCTGATCATGCGAAGGTTATCAAGTTTCTTGCTGGATTGAACGAGTCCTACTCTGTGATCAGGAGCCAAATCATTATGAAGAAAAATGTTCCAGATCTTTCTGAGATTTACAATCTCTTGGATCAGGATCACAATCAAAGGAACATTCTTCCCGTTTTGAATGCTACTGATGAGGCCATCCAAGTAGAGGTTCCCATAATTAGGCGCGGTCCGACCACTAGGAGTGGAACCAGGGCGATAAGGGAAGGGTTCTCCAAGGCTGTCCAACAGATCCTAGATCAAGATGGACAAACCGGCCAGAACCAGCTACTGATTGAAGAGATGATCCAATTGAAGATACAAGACCAAGCCGGTTCAATTGAAGTTCAAGACTCAGCCGGTCCAATCCAATTCAGATCACTCGGCCAGAACCAAGCCGGTTTCATCATCTCCACATTCAACCTTGGTTCAGAATCAATCTCCAATCCAACCGACCACATTGCTTCCGGTTCAGAGATATAGCCAACCACCAAAGTAAGTAGTATGTGTTGTACTCTTTTTCCTTCATCGGGTTTTGTCCCACTGGGTTTTCCCGATAAGGTTTAATGAGGCAACATGCAAGCATACTATGAGCTTTGGTTTAGGCATCTCAATCAGCAACCGGTTTACTGTTTTAATTTTAATTTTATTTTGGTTAAGACTTTGGGCAATTGTCAGCCTTTTATCTTTTGTGAAAGTTGGCCCTTTGTCTAGGCCTTTTAAGACTTTGTTGAGTCCACAAAGGGATGGCTTTATAACCCCTTGTGGCTGACGAAATTTGGCACTTTAGTCTTGAATAAAATTTGTTTTGCCTTTGCAAAGAAAACCCTAAGTCTTTCTAGTGTGAGAAGCAAGAGAGAGCAGCCTGAATCTTATCAAGCTCCAACCATCAAGCTTGTGGCGATTCTTCATCCCATCAATCCCCCCAACGATTTGCCTTGAGAGTGATACACATCCAGCAAGGCCAATCCCATCTTCTACTCATCATCCATCCACTGATCTGTTGAGAGAGACACACATCCAGCAACAGATTCCATCTTCATCTCTATCCTTTTTATTTCTCTTGTTTTTATTTCTGTTTGCATCTTTTGTTTGATTCATTTTTATAAATCTAAAATCCATAAAAATCATCTCTGTTTCTGTTCTTGTTTTATTTTCATAGTTTTGCTTCTGTTCTTCATTTTTATAAATCCATAAAACTCATAAAAAGTTTCTTTTGTTTCAGGTACAGTTTTGGCCGATTTGATCCAAGCATCAAGTTCTTTCAAAACCAGTACCAAAATCGACCAGAATCATATTCTCCAAGCCACTAGTTTGCAGCCTGGTTCCCAGCCTGTAACATTTGGTATCAGAGCTAAAGGCTCCAAAAGATTTGGTTATTTCTATCCTATAGTTCATCTTTTCAGTTTCTGCATTTGCATCTTTATAAAAAAAAAAAAAATTGTTCTTTGTTGTTCTTGTCTGTTCTTGCTGTTCTTGCTGTTCATCATCTTGTTCATCATAGAATTGCTAGATCAATTTCGTGGCTTGCATCATTTTTGCAACTTGTTATTGCTGCTTGATCGATTTTTCTTTCCTAGTTTAGAAATAATTGATCATTTTGCATTTATTCTTATTGCATTATCATAAATCATATAGGATTGATTGCTTGCATTCATTCCTGATTGATTTGCATTCATTTAATTTTGTCAATCATAATTAAAAAAAAAAAAAAGATTTCAATCATCCTTTGATTTTGATTTGCATTTAAAGATCAATCTTCTTTCTCTTTTTAAATTTTTCGATTTTAATTCTTTCCCAAGTTTAAAAAAAAAAAAAAAAAAAAGATTTCAACTTTCCTTATTAAAAGAATTTCGAAATTAATTTTCATAAATCAAAAAAAAAAAAAGATTTGCTTTCATTCATTCATTTGCATTCAAGTTTTATATTTCTTTTCTTTCTTAAGTTCTTCCTTCTTCCTTTCTTTCTTTCTTTCTTTGCCAATTCCCTTTGCACTTGATCCTCTTGTCTTTCTTATTTTCCAGGAGATATGGGAGACTTGAATGGTGCAGCTGAGATTAACATCCAACTCCAAGCCTTGCAGGCCGGACAAGCTCAGCTCACGGAAGCCCTTAATGCCTTGACTGCACAAATGAATCTCATGGGTCAGGGAAACCGGAACCAACCCAATGGCCAACCGGCTGCAAGAAGGTTTGGCCCTTACCTCAATCAGCCGCAGTCCGAGTCGGAGGGAGATGAGTCTGAGTATGAGCCACCAGATCGTGGAGGTGCAAACCAGGCCGCTCGAGGTGGGAGACGTGGTAGAGATGTAAGTCCTTACCAAAGGCGGGACGAAAGCCCTGACCGGAGGCGAGATCGAGACCGGAACGATGATGTGGCCTTTCAAAGAGGCAAGGACATCAAACTGAAGCCACCTACGTTCGCGGGAAAGGTTGATCCGGACGCTTACATCACATGGGAGAAGCGCATGGAATATATCTTTGAGTACTACAAGTACTCCGAGGCAAAGAAGATAGCTCTAGCCGCGGCCCAGCTTACTGATAATGCTCTATCCTGGTGGGATCGAGATGTTGCTAAGTCCGGTCCAGTATGGAGAGCCCAAAATTGGATTGAGATGCGAACCAAACTCCGAGCGAGGTACATTCCATCACATTATCCTAGAGATTTACTAAAACGTTTTCGTAAGTTGTCTCAGGGAACTAAGTCCGTGGAGGAGTACTTTGAAGAGTTTGAGGCCCTAAGGAACAGATTGGAAGTGGACGAGTCTGAGGCGTCCATGATGTCTCAGTTCTTGGAGGGGCTGAACGATCGGATTGCACGGAAAGTGGAGCGCCAGCCGTATGAGGACTTCAATGATCTCTTGCACTATGCCGTCCAGGCTGAGGGCCATATCAAGAGGAAGAATGCGGCCACTAGCCGGAGCAAACCTGCGTGGTCTCAACCAGGTTCCAAAGGTGCTGAAAAGAACAAATCCATAGAAGTGGAGAACCGGTTCAAGAAGAACCAAGCTGACACAACTAGAGCCAGTTCATCTGACCAAGGTAAGGGTCAAGTTCAAAATCAGAGAACTCGTGATATTACTTGTTTTAAATGTCAGGGAAAAGGACACTATGCTAGAGATTGTCCGAACAAGAGAGTGATGGTCCTTAAGGCCAATGGGGAGTACGAGTCCCAAGATGAGGCCGAGTTGGAGACAGATGCGTCTGATGAGGAATTGATCGATTATGCTGAGACTGGTGAGTTACTAGTGACCAGACGATCCCTCAGTGCACTCTTTGATCCTGAAACCGTCCAAAGAGAAAACATCTTCCATACAAGATGTAGTGTGGAACAAAAGGTATGTAGCTTGATCATAGATGGTGGTTCTTGTACTAATGTGGCTAGCAAGTATCTTGTTGATAAGCTAGGTTTGATCAAGACTCCACACCCGAGACCATACCGACTCAAGTGGCTCAATGACGAGACTGAGCTCAAGATAGCCGAGCAAGTTGTTGTGTCTTTTAGTATTGGCAGGTACCATGACCAGGTGAAGTGTGATGTTGTTCCTATGCAAGCCGGTCACATACTTCTTGGCAGGCCGTGGCAATTTGACAAGGAAACCATCCACCATGGTCGGACCAATGTCTACAGCTTCTGCCATAACAACAAGAAGCACAGCTTAGCTCCCCTTAGTCCACAAGAAGTCCATGATATGCAGAAATCAATGGACCAGGCTGGAAAGGTAAGTAAAACCAACCTTTATATGTCTTCAGGTCAAGTTCTTAAATCTTTATCTCGTGAGACGCAGGTGCTACTAATGGTCTTTAAGGAAGGTTGTTTTGCAGGTTTTGAGGCACAAGAGCTACCTGGCGAGATGCAAGACCTCATGGAGAAGTACAAGGACGTCTTCCCTGATGATATACCCGCCGGATTGCCCCCCATCCGCGGCATTGAACATCAGATCGACCTTGTACCAGGCGCACCACTGCCCAACCGAGCCGCTTACCGTGTTAACCCTGAAGAGGCCAAGGAGTTGGAGAGGCAGGTCCAAGACCTCATGGACAAAGGCTATATTCGTGAGAGCCTAAGTCCTTGTGCAGTCCCGGTCCTATTGGTGCCTAAGAAGGACGGAACATGGCGCATGTGTGTGGACTGCCGAGCCATCAACAACATAACCATCAAATATCGGTACCCTATACCTAGATTAGATGATATGTTGGATGAACTAAGTGGTTCTACTGTGTTTTCTAAGATTGATCTCAGGAGTGGATATCACCAAGTTCGTATGAAGGAAGGCGATGAGTGGAAAACCGCCTTCAAGACGAAACAAGGTTTGTATGAGTGGCTTGTGATGCCATTTGGCCTTACCAACGCCCCCAGCACATTCATGAGGCTTATGAACGAGGTTCTAAGGCCATACATCAGTAAGTTTGTGGTTGTGTACTTTGATGATATACTGATCTATAGTCAGAGCTTATCCGACCATGTTTATCATGTAGAGCAGGTGCTGAAGGCATTGAGGCAAGAGGGACTTTATGCTAACCTAAAGAAATGTGTGTTTTGTACTGATGAATTGGTTTTCTTAGGTTTTGTTGTGAGTTCACAGGGACTGAAGGTCGATGAAGAAAAGATCAAGGCGATCCAAGACTGGCCAACTCCGACCACCATAGGCCATGTCCGCAGTTTTCATGGTCTGGCCAGCTTCTATCGTCGGTTCGTCAGGGATTTCAGTACCATTGCTGCCCCAATGACGTCTGTAATCAAGAAGAATGTATCCTTTACTTGGGGTCCTGCCCAAGAAGAGTCATTTAACAGGCTTAAATATAGTTTGACTCATGCACCAGTCCTTACTCTGCCTAACTTCGATAAAACCTTTGAGATTGAATGTGATGCATCAGGTACAGGCATAGGAGCTGTGCTTACTCAAGGAGGCCGACCAGTAGCCTTCTTCAGTGAGAAATTGAGTGGAGCTGCCCTCAATTATCCCACCTACGACAAAGAGCTTTATGCTCTAGTGAGATCTCTTGAAACTTGGCAACATTATCTTTTGTCTAAAGAGTTTGTTATTCATACAGATCATGAGACTCTTAAGCACTTGAGAGTTCAGACCACACTCAAGAAGAGGCACGCCAGATGGTTAGAGTTTGTGGAGACTTTCCCTTATGTGATTAAGTACAAGAAGGGCAAAGACAATGTGGTGGCCGATGCACTGTCCCGGAGACACACTCTTATCTCCACCATGGAAGCTAAGATCATGGGTTTTGAGTATATCAAGGATTCTTATATTACTGACCCTGATTTTCAAGAAGTTTTCAGGAAGACTACCAAGATGGCAGCCGGCCCATATTACCAACAAGATGGCTTCTTGTTCAAGGAAAAGAAATTGTGCATTCCCCAAGGTACCATGCGGGAATTGCTGGTTCGGGAGGCCCATGGTGGCGGCCTCATGGGACATTTTGGTAGAGATAAAACTCTAAGTGTCCTAACCGACCATTTCTTTTGGCCACACATGAGGAAGGACGTTGAGAACTTGTGCACCAAGTGCATTGTCTGCCTTAAGACAAAATCCAGGTCACATCCTTACGGTTTATACATGCCTTTACCTATTCCTGACCACCCTTGGGTAGATCTTTCTATGGACTTTGTGCTGGGCTTGCCCAAGATAGACCACAAGGATTCCATTTTTGTTGTTGTGGACAGGTTCTCCAAGATGGCTCACTTCATTGCTTGCAACACAACCAATGATGCCACCCAAATCGCCAACCTGTTCTTCAAAGAGGTGGTTCGTCTACATGGCATGCCTAGGACCATTGTATCTGACCGAGACACCAAGTTCTTAAGCCATTTCTGGAAGACTTTATGGGGTAAACTTGGTACCAAGCTGTTGTTCTCGACCACTTGCCATCCACAGACTGATGGCCAAACCGAGGTAGTAAACCGTACACTCTCTCAGTTACTGAGAGCTACGGTCGGTAAGAACTTAAGGAACTGGTTAACTTGTCTGCCTTTTATTGAATTTGCTTATAACCATGCTAGGCACTCTACTACTGATCTTTCTCCTTTTGAAGTTGTCTATGGTTTTCAGCCTGAAACTCCTTTGGACCTTTCCACACTGCCCAGTCCTATGTACCGCAGTAGAGATGGAGCCAACAAGGCGGAGTTTGTTAAGACCTTGCACCAAAAAGTCAAGGAGAGACTAGAAGCCAAGGCGGCCAAGGTCAAGGCGCGGGTCGACCAGAAGAGAAAGGAAGTTTTGTTCGAACCAGGAGACTTGGTGTGGTTGCACATGCGGCCAGAAAGGTTTCCTGAAGCAAGGAAGTCCAAGCTATCACCTCGAGGGACTGGACCCTTCCGGGTTCTTGAAAAGATCAATGACAATGCTTATAAGCTTGATCTTCCAGGTGAGTTTAAGATTTCCCATACGTTCAATGTATCTGATTTGTCCCCTTTTCTTGCAGATGATGATGTTCTGAGGCCAGAACCTTTTCAAGAGGGAGGGAATGATGAGGCCATCCAAGTAGAGGTTCCCATAATTAGGCGCGGTCCGACCACTAGGAGTGGAACCAGGGCGATAAGGGAAGGGTTCTCCAAGGCTGTCCAACAGATCCTAGATCAAGATGGACAAACCGGCCAGAACCAGCTACTGATTGAAGAGATGATCCAATTGAAGATACAAGACCAAGCCGGTTCAATTGAAGTTCAAGACTCAGCCGGTCCAATCCAATTCAGATCACTCGGCCAGAACCAAGCCGGTTTCATCATCTCCACATTCAACCTTGGTTCAGAATCAATCTCCAATCCAACCGACCACATTGCTTCCGGTTCAGAGATATAGCCAACCACCAAAGTAAGTAGTATGTGTTGTACTCTTTTTCCTTCATCGGGTTTTGTCCCACTGGGTTTTCCCGATAAGGTTTTAATGAGGCAACATGCAAGCATACTATGAGCTTTGGTTTAGGCATCTCAATCAGCAACCGGTTTACTGTTTTAATTTTAATTTTATTTTGGTTAAGACTTTGGGCAATTGTCAGCCTTTTATCTTTTGTGAAAGTTGGCCCTTTGTCTAGGCCTTTTAAGACTTTGTTGAGTCCACAAAGGGATGGCTTTATAACCCCTTGTGGCTGACGAAATTTGGCACTTTAGTCTTGAATAAAATTTGTTTTGCCTTTGCAAAGAAAACCCTAAGTCTTTCTAGTGTGAGAAGCAAGAGAGAGCAGCCTGAATCTTATCAAGCTCCAACCATCAAGCTTGTGGCGATTCTTCATCCCATCAATCCCCCCAACGATTTGCCTTGAGAGTGATACACATCCAGCAAGGCCAATCCCATCTTCTACTCATCATCCATCCACTGATCTGTTGAGAGAGACACACATCCAGCAACAGATTCCATCTTCATCTCTATCCTTTTTATTTCTCTTGTTTTTATTTCTGTTTGCATCTTTTGTTTGATTCATTTTTATAAATCTAAAATCCATAAAAATCATCTCTGTTTCTGTTCTTGTTTTATTTTCATAGTTTTGCTTCTGTTCTTCATTTTTATAAATCCATAAAACTCATAAAAAGTTTCTTTTGTTTCAGGTACAGTTTTGGCCGATTTTGATCCAAGCATCAAGTTCTTTCAAAACCAGTACCAAAATCGACCAGAATCTCATTCTCCAAGCCATTAGTTTGCCGCCTGGTTCCCAGCCTGTAACAGCTACTGCATTTCACGTCTCTGCTCCTGTATCTACTCCTGTTCAGTCTACTCCTCTTATCAATGCTGCTCAGACTGCTTATCCAGCTAAACAAAACCGACTTACGTGTGCACATTGTGGCTATAATGGACATACAATCGATACCTGCTACAAGATACACGGTTACCCTGTTGGTTTCAAGCACAAAGGGAAGCAGCATCCTGATAAGAACTCTAACAACAACTCGAAGAACAACAACTCGGTTAAACCTAAGGTTGCTCAAGTTGGCTTTGTTGATTCAGTATCTCAAGTTGTTAACAATCTTACAAAGGATCAGATTGAGGGAGTTATTGCATATTTCAACTCGCAGCTACAGTCTCAACCAGCTCAAGTGAATTGCATTGCTTCTTCTTCTTCGTCTGGAGGAATGATTACTGCTCTACCCGGTATGTCATTCTCTTCCTCCACCTTGTGTTTTGTTGGCATGTTGAGAGCTATACAAAATGCATTATGCTCAGAGTCGTGGGTAATAGACAGTGGCGCAACTCATCATGTGGCTCATGATCGAAATCTGTTTGTTGAGCTCACTGAGTCTATTAACACCTCTGTGACTTTACCTACTGGTCTTGGAGTAAAGATACTAGGCATAGGGACAGTTCGTCTTCATGACTCTCTGACTCTACAAAATGTCTTATATCTTCCAGACTTTAGACTGAATCTAATGAGCGTAATCCAGCTCACTAAAGATTTGGGATATAGAGTTCTCTTTGATCCGGATACTTGTATGATACAGGATCATATCAAGGGATTGATGATTGGGAGGGGTGATCGGATCTCCAACTTATACGTGCTGGATGCAGAGGATATTGCAGGATCAGAGGTTCATCAACAGTTTGCTTCCTGTTCAAATGTTGTGATTGATGCCAATCTCTGGCACAATCGTTTAGGTCATCCATCTGTATCAAAAACTCACTCTGTTATAGATGTTCTTGGCTTCAAACAAAGAAATAAAGAACCTTTTCACTGCACTATTTGTCCTCTTGCAAAACAAAAACGATTACCTTACAACCCCAAGAACAATATCTGTGAAAATGCCTTTGATCTCATTCACGTTGATGTGTGGGGACCTTTCTCTGTCACCACAGTTGAAGGCTTCAGATATTTCTTGACAATAGTCGACGATCATACGCGTGTGACTTGGACTTATCTTCTTCGCACCAAAGATGAAGTCTTGACAGTCTTTCCTGAATTTCTTCAGATGATTGAAACGCAGTATAAGACCGTTGTCAAGGCAGTAAGATCAGACAATGCTCCGGAGCTCAAGTTCTCTGCACTCTTTAAGAAGAAAGGCATTGTAGCTTATCATTCCTGTCCAGAGACTCCGGAACAGAACTCTGTAGTCGAGAGGAAACATCAGCATATACTGAACATTGCTCGTGCTCTAATGTTTCAGTCTCATGCTCCTCTTGAACTCTGGGGTGATTGCATCTTAACGGCTGTTTTCATCATCAACCGTCTTTCTACTCCACTTCTCAAGGATAAATCTCCTTATGAAGTTTTAACTAAGAAGAAGGTTGATTATGATGGGCTTAAAGTGTTTGGTTGCCTAGCATATTGCTCGACTTCATCGAAGAATAGGCATAAGTTTCAGCCTCGTTCCAAGCCTTGTGTGTTCTTAGGCTATCCTTCAGGATATAAAGGCTACAAACTCATGGATTTGGAGTCAAATCAAGTCCATATCTCTCGGAACGTTATATTTCATGAAGAAATCTTTCCTTTGGCAAAGACTACAACTGAACCTTATGATGATGTTTTCTTTTCTGCTCAAGACAAAGCTTCGTCTGCAGCAGAGAATGCTTCATTTGATTCGATTCAGTTGATTCTCAGCAAACTACAGAAGCAGCTCCTGTGCACGTAACAGAGAATGTTGAGTCGTTACCAGCAGCGAGCTCTTCCGGTTCTGATAAAACAGAACGTAAACGTGCTGCAGAAGGAAAGCGAATTCCAAAGCTACCACCACATCTCCAAGACTATTATTGCAATGTTGCTGAGAGTGATGCTGAGATCCCTTATCCACTCTCATCATACATGTCTTTTGATAGTCTTTCTGAAGATTACAAAGCATACATCTGTCATGTGGCTTTATATCCAGAGCCTACAAGCTTTACTCAAGCAAAGCGCTTTGACGAATGGCTCAAAGCTATGAATGAGGAGCTTATAGCTTTGGAAAGCACAAACACATGGACAGTTTGCTCTCTACCACCAGGAAAGCATGCTATCGGCTGCAAATGGGTCTACAAAATAAAGATCAATCCTGATGGGACAATAGAGAGGTATAAAGCTCGCCTTGTGGCCAAAGGCTATACGCAAGAAGAGGGAATTGACTTTGCTGAAACCTTCTCGCCAGTTGCGAAAATGACCACTGTGAAGACATTACTCTCTGTTTCGGCTGCAAAGAAGTGGAGTCTCACACAACTCGACATCTCTAATGCTTTCCTCAATGGAGACTTAGATGAAGAGATTTATATGTCCTTGCCTCCGGGATATACACCAAAATAGGGGGAAACGTTACCTCCAAATGCAGTCTGTCGTCTGCAGAAATCACTTTACGGCTTAAAGCAAGCCTCTAGACAGTGGTTCCTGAAGCTTAGTGGTACTCTCCTGAGTCTTGGCTTTCAAAAATCCAACTCAGATCACAGCTTATTCATCAGGAATCTTAGTGGTATCTACACGGCTGTCCTAGTCTACGTGGATGATATCATCATCGCGAGTAACAATGATGAGTTTGTTGCTCAACTGAAGATTGATCTGAATGAAGCTTTTAAACTTCGAGACCTTGGTCCCTTGAAATATTTTCTTGGTCTTGAAATTGCTCGTTCAGACAGAGGCATTTCTGTATGTCAACGTAAGTACACATTGAGTTTACTGGAGGATACAGGTCTCTTGGCTTGCAAGCCTAGTTCTGTTCCGATGGATCCTCATGTGAAACTGCGTATTGACTCTGCAGAACCTTTGCTTGATGATCCAATGGCTTACCGAAGATTGGTTGGTCGCTTGATGTATTTGACAATCACACGTTCGGATATTACCTTTGCTGTGAATAAACTCTGTCAATATACATCAGCCCCGAAGAAATCACATCATCAAGCCGCTTTAAAAGTTCTTCATTATTTGAAAGGAACAATTGGTCTTGGTCTTTTCTACTCAGTGGATTCTGATCTTGTTCTCCAAGCGTTCACCGATGCAGACTGGGCTTCTTGTTTAGACTCAAGACGTTCAACCTCTGGCTATTGCATGTTTCTTGGCAACTCCTTGATCTCTTGGAAGTCCAAGAAACAACAGACGGTTTCTCACTCTTCTGCCGAGTCTGAATACATAGCAATGGAGTATGGTTCTCGAGAAGTGATATGGCTACGAAACCTGTTGGCTGAGTTGCAGTCTCCTCAAAGTGGACCTGTGGCGTTCTACTGTGATTCAACGGCTGCTATTCACATTGCAAGCAACCCGGTTTTTCACGAACGCACAAAACACATTGAGCTCGATTGTCATCAGGTTCGTGAACGGGTTGTTCGTGGTTTCATCAAGCTTCTTCACGTCCGTACTAACAACCAAGTTGCAGACATATTCACAAAGGCTTTGTTCTCTCCTCAGTTCTATTCATTGGTGGGCAAGATGACTTTGAAGTCCATATATTTGCCATCTTGAGGGGGAATATTAGTATATGATCATTGGTTAAATGTGGTTTAGCTTATGCTTTATTAATTTTGTGTAAACCGGATTGTAAACCGGTAGTAAACTCACGATATAAGCATGAGATTGTACACTTGATCACTCAACAGAAATAGAAAATTTGTTACGCTAACTTCATCTTCTTCGTTAGCTCTCAAACTGTAACAGTTACACTTCCCAACCACTATTCGCATCTATAAGGAACATGAGCCTCCTTTACCTGCTACACGAACCGTCCTCTCTCTCATTCCTATGACAGCCATTTATTACATATCTTTCAATTACCCAACTGTCGATGTCTTGGTATACATCTACTCCATGTTCGCTTTCGGGTTTGCCATGTTCCAGCTCAATTCTCCCATGCAGTTTCAAAAACGCACGCTGCACCTTGATCTTTGGATTTTATATCGGTTTCTCTGGCTGCCTGATTGGTCAATTTTGTAGCACTGTTTCGTGTCCCGTTGCGGCTTCTCTTTTCTGGATTTATTTCCATGCCAAAGCCCTCTCTATGGTTAATGGCTTCTATATCTAATATTTTAGTTTTGTTTGTTGAGGACAATATTTTAGTTATCTGAGGGTTTAATTTATTTCTACTTTATCTGATGTATAATGGGAAAATTCCTTAAAAATACACCGACTAAATTTCATTTGCTGAAAAAATACATGAATTTTTTAGGCTTCCCAAAAAATACACAGATTAATTTTGGTTGTCCATAAAATACATGAACTTTTGAATTTTGGAGATTTCGCACCTCGATTTTAACGGCGTTAACTCTGATTAACAGAACGTTAAGACGCCGTTAGAAGACGTTAACTCTGATTCAAAAGTTTATGTATTTTATGGACAACTAAAATTAGTCTGTGTATTTTTTGGAAAACTTAAAAAGTTCGTGTATTTTTTCAGAAAAAAAAAATTAATCTGTGTATTTTTAAGGAATTTCCTTATTTTTGTGTGCAACGTATTTCTTTTATTATAATCAGGTTTATTATAATTAGGTTTAGCAGTTTAGGTCTAGTCATTTTAGTCGGATTCAAAAACTTGAACCGGAACTGATCTAAAAATATTCGGTCTAAAATCAAACCGAAAGTGTACAAGTATTTGTTGGGTCGAATAAGAAAAGAACTGATCCGAATAAACTTAGATCCAATATAAACTATATGTATTATTGGATCCGAGTCTACATATAATTTATATTGGATCCGGATCTATTTTATTGGATTCGGGTCGATTTTATTGGATCTGAGTCTATTCGGATCAGTTCTTTTTGGTTCGATTTTTTCGAGTAGAAGAATTTTTGATCCAACAAATACTTGTACACTTTCGGTTAGGTTTTGGACCAAATATTTTAGGGTCAATTTCGGTTCAAGTTTTTGAATCCGGCTAAAATGACTAGACCTAAACTGCTAAAC
Organism: Raphanus raphanistrum subsp. raphanistrum; assembly: GCA_019706035.1. Lineage (NCBI taxonomy): Eukaryota > Viridiplantae > Streptophyta > Magnoliopsida > Brassicales > Brassicaceae > Raphanus > Raphanus raphanistrum. Next base: position 15,640,893 of record CM033988.1, on the reverse strand, counting down.
CTGATTATAATAAATCTTGAATAAAAGAAATATGATGTTGCACAAAAAAATATGGGAATTTCCTTAAAAATACACAGACTAAATTTTCTTTGCTGAAAAATACACCAACTTTTTAGGTTTTCCAAAAAATACACAGACTAATTTTGGTTGTCCATAAAATTCATAAACTTTTGAATCAGAGTTAACGTCTTCTAACAGCGTCTTAACATTCTGTTAATCAGGTTAACGTCGTTAAAATCGAGGTGCAAAACTTCCAAAATTCAAAAGTTCATGTATTTTATGGACAACCAAAATTAATCTATGTATTTTTTTAGAAGCCTAAAAAGTTCGTGTATTTTTTCAGCAAATGAAATTCCGTCTGTGTATTTTTAAGAAATTTTCCCATGTATAATATATCAGAGATAATATATACGTACTATATTGAATGATTTATTCTGTGTAAATAGTATTGAAGTTAATGTGTTTATAATAAAAAGAAAACCTCTACCAACCAAATCTTTTTTTCTGAAAAGAATTACCTAAAAGTGTTGATGACCAACTTGGACTATTACTTCAAAGAAAAAAATGAAATTGAAAATTTTGAGTTGAATAGAAACCAAGTTGAACAAAACTATCAACCAAATCTTGATATGACTTAAATTGGCTCTATATTGATTGATACTATTGTAAAAGTATTTGATAAAATTGTCAGTTTTATTATCACATTTTTGTATAAATTTAGTTTCACCAGGTAGTAAGAAATTTGTAAGAAACAAATGTTCCTTATACAACTGCCTGTCAGGCATTAAATAACTTTCGTCAACTTTATTTAAAGACTGTGAGGTAAATAGTAAACCAACAATTTTAGATCCAACCTCTTGTCTAACGACTAAACCTAACCATCTGATCGCTAATTACGTCTTGGTTTAATGATAAAGTTAGCTAATTATGAACCTAACAAAATATAGAAAACCCTAATAAGCCTCCGTCCCCACTTTGATTAAATCGTTCATGGATTAAAATATTTAAATTCTTTTAGATTTTGGTTAAGACAATGTGACGAAACCGCAATAGTGACGTTTGCAGAGGTTTGAGATAACCAACCATGCCTTTAAACTTCTGATGGAACAAAGGGTCAGGCTCCTAAATAACGGCGGTTATCCTGCCGTTGACATTTAACTCCGTCACGTTAGTGGGTGTGCCTGACTGATCGCTAATAAACCCAGCCGTTAGAAAACGTCGTCAACACTCTGTCCTCCTCTTCCTCAGATCACCTTGACTCGTTCGCTCGCGGACTCAATCGGTGCTCGCATCGCGTGATTCGTGCCGATGAAGTGCCGATCCGTAGCGTGCTTATGGTCTCGAGCGCCACCGTCTCATCGAGTCACCGCCACAGCCGCTCTGACCAATCCACCGACTCTGTACACCGGCGGATCCGATGGATCTATCATCTGGTGGAGCATCTCTTCCTCCGACTCCAATTCGGTAACTCGTCTCCCTCATAATGATAGTTGATAATCTGATTGTTTGCTTTATCATCTCATGAAGCCGTTTTTGTTATCCATCAGGAGGTTAAGCCGATTGCTATGCTGTGTGGCCATTCTGCACCTATAGCAGATCTCGCTGTTTGTGATCCTACAACGGTTTCAGGGAACGGAGTCACGGAAGATTGTTCAGATTGTGTCAACACGGATCCATTTGTCAACTGTAGTGCATTGATCAGTGCTTGTACTGATGGTGTGCTCTGCGTATGGAGCAGAAGTAGTGGACACTGTAGACGACGAAGAAAGCTACCTCCTTGGGTGGGAAGCCCGTCGATTTTGTGCACTTTGCCATCAGAACCTAGATATGTTTGTGTTGGGTGTTCTTATCTCGAGAGCCATTCTTTAGATACTGTTGATGGGGCTGAGTCTTTGTCAGATACGGATGCTCAGAACAGAAAACCGTCGAGATGCACTGTGGTTGTTGTGGATACTTATACTCTTACGATTGTTCATACTGTTTTCCATGGGAATTTATCTATTGGGCATTTGAAGTTCATGGGTGTGGTTCAGTTGGAGATGCAGGAGTCGTTGCTCATGGCGGATTCATATGGTAGGCTGCAAGTGGTTCCAGTGTCAGACAATGTTGAGAAGGGTGAAGATGTATCTGAATCGAGCAAAAGCTCCATGAGGAACTGGTTGAATGACGGGGAAATAGCTGTTTCAGTGATAACCAGAGGGAATCTTGTTGCTCTTTTTTCAATGAATAGAGGTGTCTTTTGGTTGTTGAATCGCGGGGAGGCTATAGGAGAGATATCTTTTGTTGGCAATTCGGATTTTAATTTCAAAGAAGCAATGTTGCTATACTCTAGTACATCAGCAACCGAAGGCGATAAGGATGATGTCGTTTCTGAAAGTTTTGTGTTGTTGGATGATAGGGGTTCTGCTGTGTTGTTTGATATGTCGTATATAGATGGAGAATTTACATATAAGAAACATGGTGGGATTGTTATTGCATCTGACAAGCGTGCAGAGAAATCATCGTTTTGTTTTGTGCAGTTGAGGCAGTCTCTTCTTCGGGTGGAGTCTAGCTGTTGTGGTACTGAACAACCTTTTCAGTGGAGGCCTCATATAACTGTTTGGTCACTAAGCCTAGGAAATGAATTTGAGAAAGAGCTTCAGCTGCAGTGCAGAATGCTTGGAGAAGGATCGTATTCTGATGATTGGATTTCGAGTTCTTGTATAGATCTTAATGGCACTACCGAAAATGATGTAAGAAGCTCTGTTAGTGACAGTGGACAATGTGTGTCATCGTCCATGGTTATTTCTGAGAATATGTATGTCCCGTATGCTGTTGTCCATGGTTTCTTTAGCGGCGAAATAGAAATTGCCAAGTTTGATTTTCTTCAAGGACTTGATTCACCTGCTTCAAGCCCCAGATCAGACACTGATCCACTGGTATCTAAACAGCATCTCTTGGGACATACAGGACCTGTTCTGTGCTTAGCAGCACATCGAATGCTTGGGGCTTCAAAAGAAGGTAGTCCTGCTCACGTTTTGATATCCGGAAGTATGGACTGCACCATCCGCATATGGGATCTCGAAAGCGGCAATGTAGTCATGATCATGCACCACCATGTTGCTCCAGTGCGCCAAATCATTCTTGCACCCGCTCGAACAGAACACCCATGGAGCGATTGCTTTCTATCTGTTGGGGATGATTCATGTGTTGCTCTTTCTTCTCTTGAGACGTTGCGAGTTGAAAGGATGTTTCCGGGGCACCCAAACTATCCTGACAAAGTCGTTTGGGATGGTATAAGAGGCTACATTGCATGTTTGTTCCGCTCCCTTTCTAGGAAATCAGATCCTATTGATGTTTTATACATTTGGGATGTAAAGACAGGTGCTCGAGAACGTGTCCTCCGTGGGGCAGCTTCACATTCTATGTTTGATCATTTTTGTGCAGGCATTAGTGAGAAATCTAATTCCGGATCTGTCTTAAATGGAAATACATCAGTTTCCTCGTTGCTCTTCCCAGCAGACGAAGAGAAAAAACCATTTTATTTAAAGAACTACGAGAGAATAGCCTCTTTGTCAGCATCTAAGCCAAGTGCTTCACAGGAAACGACTAGAGAAGAGAGTTCTAGTGCTTCGTCTTTCTCCCAAAGAATCAGATACCCACCACCCATCAAATGCGCTTGCCCGTTCCCTGGAATATCTACGCTTATTTTCAATCTCTCGTCTTTAGCAGTTTATTGCGAAGCAGATGAGAGCTCAGATGTACATAAGATGCTAGGAGAGAGTAGTGGTAAGCCGACTGCTCAACAGAAGACTTCAAACAACCAGTCTCCTGTCCGGGAGACTGTAGATAACCCTGCAGAAATTTCTCCCATAGACAAGGAAATTGGGGAATATCTAATTCGATTTAGTTTATCCTTTCTACATTTGTGGGGTATAGATACTGAGCTCGATCAAACGCTAACAGCACATCTAAAGCTAAAAAGACCAGAGAGTTTCATTGTATCCTCTGGTTTGCAGGGGGACAAAGGGTCATTGACATTAGCATTCCCGGGTTTGAATGCAACACTTGAGGTATTCTTAGTGACTTCTATTGATGTCACAACCGCTCATATTTCAGCAATATCCTACTTTTTCTAAGATTTCATAGAATATTCCAGCTCTGGAAGTCATCCTCGGAGTTTTCTGCGTTGAGGTCAGTCATGATGGTGTCTCTTGCTCAGTGCATGATCAGCCTGTCACACTCCACTGCCACAGCTAGCAGGTACTGCAACCAGTTCTCTTCTTGCGCAGATTTTCCCCTTCATGTTTCACTCTCGCATGTCAGAACTATATTCGTTTTGTATATTACAGCACCTTGGCAGCATTCTACACACGGAATCTGGCAGAGAAATATCCCGATGTGAAGCCACCATTACTCCAGGTGAGTTTCTTCGGCCATTTTCAACATATCATATGCGGTTGGAGATGACATTGTGCTTTATTTAAATAGCTGCGAAACAGGTAAAATTTTCTCTGTTTACCCCTTGTTTTTATTGTAGCTTTTAGTGACCTTCTGGCAAGAAAGAAGCGAACAAGTCCGGATGGCTGCTCGGTCTATATTCCACCACACCGCTTCTTTTGCAATACCTCCTCCACTATGCAGTGATTTCGCATCAGAACATGCAAAACTGGTGAGATGCCTATCTGAAATCAATCTGCATGAACCTGAAGCTCTTAGCTCAGAAGAAGAACGTCCCACAAACGGTTTGGAATCTGAGCATGTCAATGAAGCTCAACGACTTTCTCAGGCTGATGAGTCAGAACTACTCTCCTGGCTTGAATCTTTTGAAATGCAAGACTGGATTTCTTGCGTTGGGGGAACAAGTCAGGACGCGATGGCGGCTCATATCATTGTCGCGGCTGCCTTATCAATATGGTATCCAAGCCTTGTAAAACCTGGTCTAGCCATGCTGGTCGTCCACAAGTTGTTGAACCTGGTAATGGCCATGAGTGAGAAATACAGCGCTACTGCTGCAGAGCTTCTCTCAGAGGGAATGGAAACTACATGGAAGCTGTTGATTGGACCTGACATTCCTCGGATAGTTTCAGACATATTTTTCCAGATAGAGTGTGTCAGTTCCTCTGCCAGAGCACATCAAGCTGTACTCTCATCATCTATAAAGGAGACTCTGGTCGAGGTTCTTCTCCCTAGTTTAGCCATGGCAGATGTCATTGGGTTTCTAAGCATGATAGAGAGCCAAATATGGTCTACAGCATCTGACTCACCTGTTCATGTAGTATCTCTCAGAACTCTCATCAGAATAATCCGTGCTTCTCCCAGAAATCTGGTGCTGCATCTTGAAAAGGTTTGTAGCATATACTTTTACATTGAAATGTATGTCTGTAGGGAGATTTGAATAACAGCTGAGAAAAGCTTGCAGGTAGTTAATTTTGTTCTTCAAACGATGGACCCAAGCAACACTGTTATGCGTAAAACTTGCCTGCAAACCTCAATGGCTACGCTGAGAGAAGTTGTTCGTGTATTTCCAATGGTAATCCTAAACGATTCATCAACAAGGTTAGCAATTGGTGATGCTATCACGGAGATCAACGGTGCCAGCATCCGCATATATGATATGCAAAGGTACAAAACTGTAAAAGGATTTTGTATCTCGTCGTCCCACACCATCTTTATCTCGTTTTCTTAGTTGTTATGTGTGATTCCCATTGCAGTATGACGAAAATAAGGGTTTTAGATGCGAGTGGACCTCCGGGTCTTCCAAATTTGTTTAGAGGAGCTTCAGAATCTGCGGTAACTACAGCTATCTCAGCTCTAAGCTTTTCACCTGATGGAGAGGTATAAATAATTAAAAGAAATTGCAACTTTTTAGACTGATGTAGAATGTTGAGATCACTAAGGATAAAACTCTGTGGATGATAGGGATTGGTTGCGTTTTCGGAAAACGGTTTGATGATCAGATGGTGGTCACTAGGATCGGTATGGTGGGAGAAACTAAGCCGCAGCCTCACACCTGTTCAATGCACAAAACTGATATTCATGCATCCATGGGATGGGTTCTCGTCTAACTCTTCTCGGACAAGTGTGATCTCAAGCATCACAAGCCATGATGAAGAGGTTCCTCTTCAGGTAAAATTCACTGTTCATATCATCTTCAAAACTCGACAATCACTGATATTTATTTCTTCTCGGGTATGATTCGAACAGGAAACCTCAAAGAACATAAGCCACATAGAGCGGCTGAAGCAGCTAGTTCAACACCTTGATCTCTCTTATCGACTCGTATGGGCCAATGAACGCAAAGTAGTTCTAACAAGACACAATGTTGAGTTGGGCACTTGCCTTTTGTAAATGCCAATGTAAGAATTCGGACAAATCTTTATATTCCATGTTTCTCATTTTTGCAGCTTTCCAAAGAATTGCTAAGCATATTGATTCCATGTTATAGGTTTTTAGGAGGCTATCGTGAGAACGTATTTTGTGTGTGAGAACGAGAATGATTTTTTTTTTTCTTTTTGTACATGAAAACAAATATTGAAACGAACCCGGAAAAGTTAGTGAATGTTACAACGAATAACTAAATTAATTTAAAAAATGGTAAACCATTTCTGTTAGATTGTTCGTTTCTGTGTGTTTCGCACGTGGTGGAACCTGAGTAATAGCCAAGGTGTTGAAAAATATATTACATTTTTCATGTGTTGAGAAAGTTCAGTCAATGTAAACATCATTTTTGGAGGCAGTCAGTCAATGTTAATCTACGACGTTTGAAGGCAGAGGATAAATCTCTTCACAACAATACACATCTCTCGCCAGCTCAAATCTTCAGACTTATTGACAGGGATGTGAGGAACACAATCACTTCAAGGCGCCACAAGCGCTCCTTCACCAAACTTATGGCGCTTTGGATAAGATGACTCGGATCCTTCCCTTTTTCTTTGGACAACACTCGGATCCTTCCCATAGATACAAAACTACTTCCCTTTTTGAAAATACAAAACTATTTCCTTTCTTGTTTTTTTTTTATGGCGTTTTTCATCTAATTTTTGCCAAGAAAGTTGTATGTAAAAGAATTTTCTTCGTAGAAGACAAACATCTCGTTTTAGTTAATGCTATTTTTACAATTAAGCAAAAAGGTATCATTTCTGTAATTTATACAAAAAAAAACTATCTATTTATGGAAAAGTATTCATACAAATTTCATTTTCTAATCAATTAAGCAGCAACGTAGCATTTTGGTTTTGATATGGCATTTTTGGTTTGATATGTACAAGCAAAATGTTTTTTTGGATATGTATGGCATTTTTTTATATGTATAAGCAAAATGTTGAACGATATGAATGACTTTGAAGTTACCTAATACTTTTTTGAAAACTCTTGAAGTTTGTTTCTTTTGAGATATTGAATATTTCCTAGTTTGATGACATTTTAAGATGTGCTAAATTATTTTATTTTATAATCAACGCATATGCTAAATGTGATTAAAATATATGTCAAATTTGGCGTGTTTGGTCTTACTAGTGAATCATGCATTTTCCTGCATGTTCTCCTTTTAAAAGAAGTTTAATTTTCTACTGAAAATTATCTCTGTACGCAGTCAATTGAATATTTTCGTAACGTTGGTCAGATGATCAGAATAACAAAAATGAAAAGAAAAAGGATAGTAATTTATATTAATTTTCCACAAAATTATAATTATAAATTCTTACCCAAGAAATTTCCATGATAAGTTTGCTTATAAATTATCATCCCAAAAATATACGTTTTCTCATAAGCAAAATGGAAAAGTATTTTAAAAAGAGAAATTTGATCCTACAACAAAGAAAACTATATTTCACCAACTAACCATATCATCTCCTTTCTCCTCTTTTCTCGTTCATATTTCTCTCTGCCCTCTTATTACAAATCTAATATATTTTTCAATATAGTCATTTGTCAAATTAACATTCTTAAAAAACCCTTAAAATGAAGAAAACTCAACTGATTATTAATTCCAATGTACATACGCATATATGGTGTTAATCATGTTACTCTTTTTGCTTTCTTGGTGTCAATGTGTCATGCAAAGTGCGTGCACACTTTCTTTTATTTTTGAATTGTTAAAGGGGCTCGTAGTTTTAAATCCCCTTTATATTATTTTAGGAGCATTATTAAAAATTAACCTTGAATTCATGTGTTTTTATTAAAAATTGTCATTACTTACGTAACAACTCTAGAACCATTCTCACATCATACAATTAAAAACCCTTTTTCATTAGACTAACTACATACACTACCATTATTCATTAAATGTGGTTTAAAATAATATTTGAATATGTAATAGAACTCGTCTATATATGACTGTTGTAGTTAAGACGGTCAAACTTAACCGGTTTGAGTACGAAAAGAAACAATGCGTGCAGCAGATGAACATATTATTTAGTTATGAATACGAAGATGAATTGTCGAACATATCATATATTACTTTTTATATAATAGATTTATGAAGTGAACAATAATCAATTCAATACTTTTTTCAAAATATTGTGACAGATATTCGTCGAACAGATCATTTGATTTTGTTACAGACTAAGTGCAACATTTTTAGATCAGATTTGAAGAACAATTAATCTCGAACATGTAATATATTGCTTTAAAAATATTTATAACAAAGCCATAAAATGAACAATATTAAACTAAGAACTTTATAAATGCTATTTGTTTTTTGTTAATATTTAAATACTTCGAGATTATGATCAAATTAAATCATCTTTTATAATGTGACACGAAAACTAATGAAAGAGTTATGTACTTACAACAAAATATTACATTTTAATAATTTAAATTTTGGATATTTCGACCAATCACAAAACTATGCAATATTTGAAACTACATATATATTCAAAATTATTAGTTTCAGTTAGAATAGCAATTAAAAATCAACAGTGATATAGGAAAATACATTAAATTTCCGTAAATAATGCATAGTCTTCGATTATGTCTTTCTTTCCACACAAAATATATATTCAATTCATTGATTGATTTTACAAACATATCAATTAGATTTAAAATATTGGAGACAAGTTTGGAATCAATTCATAATCTTCACTAATTTATTTTTTAAAATCATCAAGTAATTTTTCTCGATTATAGTCGCTGAGAATCATGTTTCTTATACAATTTGAGATCCACATTTTGCGTAATTTGAGAACTGCATAATTTGAGAGCTGCGTTTTTTATGACAACATGTGTTAAGACAAATTTTAAAGTAAATTTTACCGCAAGTTCGGGAATATTAGTTAGTAAATATTTACTATAATTTTCGCGATTGGTTTTCATCATTAAAACCTTAAACATACAACATTACATATATAAATACGCAGTGTTTCAACATACCTCCTCACCGCATCACTCTTTTCGAATCATTAATAAAACCAAAAATATACTAGGAAAACACCAATGGCGAACTTCATTAATTTTATGTAAGTTTTTGCTTACTCTTACAGATTTACTTCCACGAACTATATTTCAACCACACAAAACAAATAACACAAGTTTTAAAAAGCTTCGAAACTTACTATATTTACATATCCACAATTTCGTTGAATCTCTTAATATGAATAATATGTAATATTTGCGTCTATGATTTTTACCTTTATAATATTTATATATTCAAAATTATAATTTCTTTAAGTTTTTTTATACTGCGCAGGTTATCACCTAGTTATGATGTATAATACAAAAAGATGTATAACACAAATAAAATTATTGAAAGCTTAAAAACGTTGTTAGACTTTATAGAGACTTTTCTAGCTAACAAGGAATGTTGTTTAAAAAACATTGATAACTCCTGATTATGTGTTGAGCTTTAAATATTACTTTTTAATTCATTTTTATCAACTCAATGAATTTGATGCTATAGCACATAGTTTCTTAATAAATATATATCGTTTAATTGGTAAAATTGACTAAGTTATTTTCTCATTATTACTTTTCATTTTTTTAAATAGACTTGTATTATTAAATCTTCTAGTCAAATAATCCTAAATAATAGAACCAGAAAACATATATAAAAAATGGATATATCAGTAGAGATTCAAAGTAAATTAATACATCTATTTTACTCATGCATGACAAAGATTTTTTTATATAAAAACTACGTTTTTGGAATAATTGAATCTCAAAAAAGATAATTTTACATTAATCTGAAAACACCACGTTTCAGACTAAACTGATAATGATTACCATTCTCTTTTTATTGTTTTAGTAGAAGCTATCTACAAAGGACAAATTTTTATATTAGTCTATTGATAATAACACAGTCAAATAGATTACCATTCTAAACAGGTGATTAATTATAATTTCATGATGTCTTTTGGAATAACTATAGTTTGCAGCAAAAGCTCCATCATCATCAAACGAAAAACCGGTAAAAACTGTGGTCAGTATTCACTTGTAGATCTGTCACTATTTTCTAAAATGTTCAACTGAACATAACTTTTTGTTATTCTAAATCTGTTGGAAAAAAAGTCCCAAAAAACAATGTTTTTCCCATATTTAAAATAAATCAAAAATCAAATAAACATAAACAAAAAAGAAACTAATGTTAAATTGTAGAAGTCTCGAAACACCGCCTTGAAACTATTAGGAAAAAATCCCTTTTTTCATTTGACCCGGCTATATGTTTTCTTATTGTTGATACTTTTCATAATATAGTTCAAGATTCTCATGTGTATGCCAAGTATAACTGGAAGAACAAGAAATATGATAGGTCTAATTATTATTTTAGATTTTCATAACTAAATATTCCAAAATGAATATTATATCAAATTGTGCATTATTACCCAGGTAACCATGAAAACTTACCCAAGTTTACATAAACGGTAAATCTACCCCTACTAACAAGTTTACATAAAATCCTTTGAGAGCAATACCATAATTAATGCTTATATAAAAAGCTGTTATTAGTTTATGTATTTTGATTGTTTTAGAAATCTATATTGTATTTATAAATCCAAGTATATATACATATTTTTAAATCTAATATAAATTTTAATTAATATTAAAATCTGAAGGTTTACTCTCAGAATTGAGTCTTTGTAACAAAGAAATCCATAAGAATCCATTCCAATTTATCATGAAATCAAATCTCTATAATATTATTTGAGAAAATAGTTTCCTTACCGTCGTTCTCACGTTTATTCTTGAGAAAGTTAATTAAAGAAACATTCTTAATGAATTAAAATATTATATCTAATTGATATTGGCAATTGAATTTTTAATTTTAGTTTCCTTTTGTATATATTTCCAAATAGCATATTTAATAAAAATAAATATTCACATAATAAAAAATAAAATTATATTTATGAAAAGGAAAGTAAACATGTTTTATATATAAGGTGATTTCCTAGAAAGGAAAGTTCACAAAAAATAGTTTTGATGTTAAAAAAATCATCTTTCTAAAAAACAATATTAAACAACATAATATATATTAAACTTAATAAAAAAAATTTATATAAGTCTATTTTCTCAAATTATTTCACAATAATTTAAATATCATATACTAAAATATCATTGATGAACTAGAGATATTTTATAATTGCTACTATTAAGATATTAAATATCATTTTTCATAATTTCTTTTTGTTAAATTCTTTAATACTTAATATTTTTGATTTTTATATTGATTTTTATTTTTATATATATTTATACAGCATATACCTATGATTAGAATACATAAACCAATATGAATTTTTATGGTTATGATTATTTTTAATATTTTTAATTTATATTTATACATGTAAATTATAAAGTTACATAGAATTCACACACACAAATATTAAATAATACAAAAGAATTTATGATGGTATATATATATATATATATATATATATATAATAAAGATGAAAAACTAACCTAATAAACTAATATAATAAATAAAACTAATCAAATTTAGTTTAACTAGAAAAGTAATTATGCACTGATGTGAAGAGATATGTATGTATAACCCACAAAATGAAATACTCTAAATTTTCATGATGAAAATTAAAAATATAAATGAAAAAAAAAATCAATCAAAAATTTTAGTCTATTTCAACGCAAAAAAAAAATAATATGGTTAAATTTGGAGAAGTAAATACAGTTCAATATATCAAATAATAACCAAATCGACTAAATATTATATATCCAAATTATATGTCTAATTAAAATAATATAATATTATTTAAAATAAAACTTACATATAAATTACAAAATGATCAAATTAAAACTATAATATTTATACTTTTATAATATATTTATTTTTAAATATTTATATATGTGCATGAACACGGAAAAATCACTTAGTATATTAGTAAATTCGTGTGATTGAATAACATCTGATTTAAACTAGAATTAATAAATCATGAAACCAATAACATGATTTCAATACAGATTTTATAATCATATAACCAATAACACTATATTAGTTTGTATTTTCAAATCTAATAAAATACACCGTCCAGAAACCCCCACCAAGGTTCATAATAAAATTATATAATCATAGGCCACTGCAACACACAAAATAATTACAGAGGTAGTTGATCGAACTTTTGGACCTGATCTAGAAAGAGTGAAATCCACCTCCAACAGGTTATTTTAGCTATTCTACTATAGATTTTGATTTATTGAAAGGTGAATTAAACTAAAATATTTCTGTATATTAATTGAAAAATCATTCAAGTGAATTTTGGTTTATATATCATTCGTATGTGAATTTTAAAATTAATTATTTTAATTTGATTGGTTGTTGGTATTTGAATTTTCATTTATTTAATTATTTTTTTTAAAGAATTTTTTTAATCAAAAAAGGAAACTAATCTTAGAATTGCATAATTTAATCTATATTACCAAGTCAAGCAATTAAGCATCTTAAATATAGATGAATCAACATAATTTGTTTATGGAAACAATTATATATCATAGATTACACTATAGATATTTAGAATATACAGATAAACACATATGATATTATAGAAAAATTATATAAATGATTTTACACATATTTTTATTAATTATTTTTATTATGAATACAACTAATCTTATGCTGCAGAAAATAATTAACTTAAACCTAGTAATATTTCTCATACACACTATACATATTTTTTCTTAAAAAATAACCAATGAAAACTAACAAATATACAATTTAAAAAAATTTCAGTGATTTTTTTCAGTGACAGTTGATGGTGTAGTTATCATTTTACAAAATTCTTTTATGAAATCATCCTCCTCAAATACATGAGGATTATGTCACAAAAAGAATTTCAGAAACTTAAGTTAAAATTTATATAATTATCGCTGTTTTTCAAAACTCTTCTAAAATTATATAATACCAAGACTTTTGATTTTCAAATATTTAAAACTAGGTGTTTTCCTGCACCATGTGCAGTAAAAAGTTTTTAAATTTTTTTAATAGATAAATATAAATTATATTTATTTTTTTAATAATATTGTAAATTTTCTTTTTTCTTATCAATATTTTAATATAAATTTGATTTAAATAAACATTAAAATTAAGATAAAAAAATTGTTTATTTTAAATTATATTTAAAAATATGCATGTATATATTTAAAGTTATAATCTTAGGTAGATTTTTCTATCTATTTATTTTAATTAAGTATACTATATAAATATGTAAAATTTTCATAATTGTCAAAATTTACAATTAAACAATATTTATAAAAATTGTACATATATATAAGAAACTAATGATTTTACGATTTAATTTGATTTTACGATTTGATTTTTATAATTTTCTGAAAATGTATACATTTTTGAAAATTTTATAATTTAAATGATATTTCAAAATTTGAAATGCTATAATTGAATATATTTAGTTTAATGATGATTTATGAGTTATTAACATATTCTAAAAAATCTAAAAATGTAAATCGACAATAAATATAATATATGAGTTATTACCATATTTGAAAAGGTTTACCAAAAATATAAATTAACATTAAATATAATTGTCCATGTCATATTAATCTATAAGACATGTCATCAATTTTAGTAGTCATGTCATATTATTTTTGTGAAAATGATTGTAGAGAGGACATGTGGCAAAATCACTTCTCAAATATAGTTTAGAAGATTTAAAATTTAGCTTAATTCAATACTTGTGGTTGTTATTTACGACTCATAAAATTATAAATATAATATATATTTCATATAATATATTTGAAAACTTGCGGGTAACTATCTAAATATATATAAACGAGATAGTCTTATCTTATTGGTTTTAATTACAAATAGGTTAAATACACTAATAGTCAAACTGCTATAAATCGACCTTGACAGTAATTTTTTTTTTTGACAGCAGCCAAATTCCAGTTTTCATTAGAAATTTTAAAATTACACCTTTATACAAAGTCAGAATGACTATTAGCATAGAATGTTCCGGTCAGAGGAAAAGAAAAAAAAAACTATTAAAAACATGATTGAGATGAAACGAAGGTCGTTGTTTTTTGTGTGTTTTTGTCGACCCTCAAGTCTTCAACTAACACAAAGTTGACACTCCTAAAAATTAATTATGATATGTTTAGTTACGACTTTACTGTCAAATTAAGCAAACAACTGAAAACTACACTTAATTATTTTCATTGATGTGTTGACGAATATGCTTTATTGGTCTATAAAAAAGTCAGAAAACATACTTTTCGTAAAGAAAAATTTACACCACGGGACAATTTCATGTTTTTAATTACAGGATAGAACAGTTTATGCTACTAGAGTAGTTTTTACTAACAGATCCTACTTTTAACCTAAAATCTAACTAAATGAATTTGTAACTAAAGACAATATACTAACTTTTTCTTTCACTCTCACGAGATTAAACCACAACCACAATAAAGTGGTGGGCCCTTGTATATTTTTTTCATCTTGTTCCTCCTCTTAAGCTTTGCATCCTTTTTGTAAAATGAAATTTGCTTAGAAAATTCAAATCTGATTCTTAATTTTTTTTCTCAATTTTCTTTTATGAAATCGTTTTCTCCATTACTCGATCTATCTTTTGAGATCCGTGAATGTACATCTCCGAGGTTGTGTACGTTTTTTGACATATACACGTGTACATTCAAAATGAACCAATATATGCGATTAAGTTGTGGACTCCAGTGTACATGTGGACATGTATCGAACTCCAGTGTACATGTGGACATCAAACTCTGATGTACATGTGAATATTGAATTTTGGTGTACATGTGGATAATGTACTCTAGTGCTTTGAGATGAATTGTGGTGTACATGTATATACCTTGATACATGTATAGCTTCATACATGTAAATACCTCAATACATATTTAAATAAGCGTCAGTAGTGACTAGAAGGTGTGTACACACCAATCGTGCAACTCCAAACAATCTTACACTCTTGAAGAACCCGAGAAATTGTCCATGTGTACACATGATTATTGTACACCAATAATATATGTTTCCTCCACATTATGTACACTGCGCTATTTTTACTATTCATTACAACTTTGGTATTTACATCTACTACTATAGCCCTTTTCATATTTGAAGTTATCTTTTGAGATATATCAAGCTATATCTCTGATGGTGAGGCGATGTCAACAACATGATTTATTCAAGCTTCAACCATGGCTTTTATCTCTTCTTTCTTGTACACCAAAATATATCAGTGTCCCTTCGTGATAGTGGAAGTCATTTGACATAAAAACGTATCAATGAAAACGTATCAATGCTCATTCATGAAAGTGAAAATCATTTGACACCAGTTTTCAGTATCCATCTTTCACTTTTTCATTTTAATTTAATACTTTGTTGTTAGGTTGTTCTATTCGTGAAAGTAGACACTAAAATGTATCAAGGCTGTTTAATTGAATGTGCTTAAGCTTATGGGTTTGGACTTATCAGTGAGACATGATTCAAGTATACATGTACACTAAAAATATATAGTATTGTACATATATACATTAAATTTGTTGTCCATAATTATAATTTTTTAATGAGTGGTAATTTTGTAATTATTTCATCTTTTTGTTCTAGAGATTTCTGGATTTCCTGCAAATATATCTCAGAGCCGCTATTGATTTTTATCATGCAATATTCATCATATTTTTTGTTTAGGAGGAGGAGGCAAGAAGCTTTTACGACAGATCTGGGTTTCTGTTCAGATGACGACCGCCATCTTCTTCATCTTCATTCTTTTTAACCATTAAAACCATTATAATAGAGAAAAAGAAAAAGAGAGAGAAGCTGTTTCTATATTACAGAAAAGAAAAAAAAATTAAAAAATATAGGACCCACTTAGTTTCAAGAATACACAAAGTGGAAATAGTTAGATTGTAGTTGTTAAAAACTACCTTAGGAGCCATAACTGCTCTATATTGTAATAAATAACTTAAAACTGTTCTAGGATGAAAATAACTCTTTGGTAAATAACAACTAAAATAAGAATGAGTTGAATTCACCTAGTCTGACAAATTTAACCGTGGAAGCACTGTAACCTACTAGTTAAGGTTTAAAGGTTTTTACATCCAGTTCTTGGGTTCGAACTCCAAATTATGCAATTTCTTGCAGATTTTAGAAAATCCAGGTTTCAAGTCTCAGAAATATTGATTTATTAATGCAGACTACAGAAGAAAGACGTAATCTTCAACATGGTGTAAGTAAATCTGATCAGAAGGTCTCTATAGGATGATTCGGATGATGCAGTTAAGCGTAGATCTTTATAAGGCATGTAGTATTGTCAGTTGTTGAATCATCTATTTAAATTTTCTCATAATTGTAATATCGTAATAAATTAGCGTTAAAAATGACAAAATTCACAAAAGAAAACGATGTTCAAAATAGTACCCGACTAAAGATAAGTATAAATTTTTGCCTTTCAAATTTGACTTTTATTCTGTTTGTAAGTCATGAGTATTAAGTTATGAATTATCATTATTTCGACGTGGAACATATATACTATGGTCTGAAATAGATCGTTCGAGTTTTCAGCTTCGGTTTTGATCTATTTTTTTAAAGTATGAAATTACGAATCTTTCAGGTCCTAGAACTTAAACAGTTATTTAAAAAAAAATTGATTCGGGTTAGGATCAGTTCTCGAATCAGTTTGGATATATAATTACAACATCTATAAAATATTTATAATTTTTGAATTCATATAGGATCTGGTCAAGTTCGAGTATTTAAGATTCAAAAAGGTATAAAACACCCACACTACATGAAATTTAGCTGAAATCTGTTATATTTATCTAAAATTTTATTAAAAACTAAAATAAACCAAATATAGGAAATAGAACACAAAAAAATCACAGTTTTGTATATTTATGTTTTTAAATCTGGTAAAATCGGTTCTTAACAGATTGGATCTATTAGTATCAGGTTTTTTGGATCTGTTTCTGTTCAGATTGTTTTTTTTTGGTAGAAGAATTTTAAATTCAACTAGACAATCGTAAATTTTTTTTTCGGTTTCAAAAGTCAGATATTTTCACTCGAGTCCAATTCGTTTTTTTTTTTTTTTTTTTTTTTTTTTACGTCCGGGTAAAATGCTAGACCTAAAAAAAAAAAAAAAATGCTAGACCTAATCTGAAATGTGTGTAGAGAACAAAAGTCATAGA
This sequence comes from Raphanus raphanistrum subsp. raphanistrum, assembly GCA_019706035.1. Classification (NCBI taxonomy): domain Eukaryota; kingdom Viridiplantae; phylum Streptophyta; class Magnoliopsida; order Brassicales; family Brassicaceae; genus Raphanus; species Raphanus raphanistrum. The sequence continues at coordinate 15,623,313 of CM033988.1, read as the reverse complement.
GATTATTGGTCAACGTGAAGGCTTTAAAACTTCACCATTTGACTGGAAAGATCTTTGTTGAATTGTTACTGGTCTTTGTGGCTGCCAACTTTGCATTTATCTCGACACTGGTGTGGTCCATTCCATTGTCTGCCACTATCATAATACTAATCCTAGCTTTTATGCAACAAGATTTTCAACCATATAATATCCATCAATATAAAGGCACTCTAAAAATGTAGAGACAAAATGGAATTTCATAAGTTCTATTTGATTAATGCAAACCTTTAACTTTTTCATTTGCAGCGCTTCCAAGCTGTCAAGTGAACAGCATTACATCGTTAATGGAAATATTAACCAAATATTAATCAATAATTTGAGGGAAGAAAACATTGATTAAAGTTGAAACATAAATACATGTTTGAGTCCATTACCATTATTGAGGTCTGAGGAGAAGGTGGAGATCGCAACCGTCTCCAATAAGTGATAACGTGATACTCTTTCCGTTTCTAAAAAATTGACGTTTTGGAAAAAACATTCGTTTCAAAAAGATACACTTTTTTATTTTTAATACATTGATTAATGACAAATCGTACATTTCAAAAAATATAATTGTATTTATTAAAATTTTATTGGTTAAAAATTATGGAAAAATGTTCATTAAGTAAAATAATACATTGATAACTACAATTTTATGTTTTTTAATAAATGTGAAAAAAATAAAACATACATCTTTTAAAAACGGAAAGAATATATCTTTGAAGTTTTTTTTCTCGCAAAAATGAAAAGAGAAGGCATCTTACGAAAAAAACATAAAGACTCCTCTAATTATTTTGAATACCAAATCAAGAACAGCTCTACTATTTATGTTTAATAAAAAGGGGCACACCTCAACTGTTCCAACCTTTAAGTCTTGTTTATGCCGACATGATATTTGCAAAATATTTTATTTTCTGTGAACTTTAATTCTTGAGGTTTTAATCGGGTTATCGATTAGGCGGATCAGTAGCATAAGAAAATATATACAGTTGGTCCCCATGAAGTAAAACACTACGACCACACCTAATGTTTGAAACTTGAAAGGATATGAAAACTACATTTTTTTCTTACATTGGAACAAAATTTAAGATTCCGGGAAATGAAAATTCCATAGCTCAGAAAATTTGTTTAGTGTCTCTTAAAAGAATGATATTGTATGCAGTGCTGTAGGCTTGTTGAAGAAATGTGTTCTTCCGTTAGTCCGAAAATAAAGTTAGAAATATTTTCTTGTTTTCTTGTCCATTATTTTTTGTTAGGTATGTTGTTTGATTCTAAAGTGGAATTTAATTATATATATGATTTTAGAATGTCATATTATTTCGAGGAGAGGAATTATAGAATCACATATCACTAATAAGTGGAACATCTAGATAATAATTCATTACAATATATAATTTTTAACACAAATTTCCAAACCTAATAATCAGAAGTAAAACTAATTCAAAACTTAGTTCCAATCAAAGATCATTTTATTTTGGAATGGTATCCGATATCTAATCAAGTATTCATATAACTAAAAATATTAAATTTTTAGTAATCCTGAATATTATTAGTATAATTTAGTATTCCAGATGTTATCTGTACTATATATATAGTTATTTTTTTGAACTTTCTGGTGATTAATATCTAAACCAAAAATATAAAAATGTGAAATATTTATAAATTATAAGTGAACCAATTTAAAACTAGAAATCAAATAAAAATACTATTGACTTCTAAATGGCTCCAAAATTCCTCTAAAAAGAATATGTGGAACCAATGGATTTCTACCAAAACCAATCTGGATATCCAAAATGCCCAATAGAAATTTAAGTCTATGTCTCATATATCAAAATACCTAAATGAAAAATAAATATTGGACATAATAATGTTATTCACAGGTCCCCTCAACACAGGCAAATTTTCGGTCCCAATTCCCACCCCCACACACAATACTCTTTTCACAAATTTGTTTCAACCCCACTCAATAAAAGCAATTAAGACTTCAGGGAAGTCAAACAAAATTACAAGAAACATTGAGGACCACTCTGAAATTTCTACTACAGTTCTCATGGAACTTTCGCTGAAACCTGCTACAACGCTACTTACTCGGTGTATCCACCTGTAACCAGAAACTCTATATATAGAGACCAAACTCACTTCCCAAGACATCAAACCAAACTTTCTAAACCTCAACAGAACAACAAAAACAGAACTTACTAAACCCCTTTGAAAAAACAAGAGAAACAAAAATGGTAGCGTTGACTGCAGAGAAGCAAGATCAGAACCTACTGTCAAGAATGGCTGCTGGTGACGGCCACGGCGAGAACTCAGCTTATTTCGATGGCTGGAAAGCTTATGAAGAAAACCCATTTCACCCAATTGATAGACCTGATGGAGTTATTCAGATGGGTCTCGCTGAAAATCAGGTAATTACGTAAAAAAAAAAATCTAAACTTTTTTTTCTCTTTATCTTTCTATGAACCTAAAAACCTTATCTCGAGTTTCTCAATTGTGTAGCTTTGTGGAGATTTGATGCGTAAATGGGTTTTAGAACATCCAGAAGCTTCGATTTGCACAGCAGAAGGTGTGAATCAGTTCAGCGACATTGCTATTTTTCAGGATTATCATGGCTTGCCTGAATTCAGACAAGTAAGTTCGAGTTCTTGTGATCTTACAAAACGCAATCACTTTCGTCTGAATGATTATTTAAACTTAATTGTTGTTTTCTCTGATTGTTTCAGGCTGTAGCGAAGTTTATGGAGAAGACAAGAAACAACAAAGTGAAGTTTGATCCTGACCGGATCGTCATGAGCGGCGGCGCAACCGGAGCACACGAAACTGTTGCTTTCTGCTTAGCTAATCCGGGCGACGGTTTCTTGGTTCCGACTCCTTATTATCCAGGGTATGTTCTTGTTCATGAAATCATATTAGATTTTTGTTTAATCTGGTTTTGGTTTGATCTAACTTGGTTCTGGTTTGATTTCAGGTTTGATAGAGATTTGAGATGGAGAACCGGAGTGAATCTTGTACCGGTTACTTGTCATAGCTCTAACGGGTTTAAAATCACGATCGAAGCCTTGGAAGCTGCGTTCGAAAACGCACGGGTATCGAATATTCCGGTTAAGGGTTTACTCATAACCAATCCTTCGAACCCGCTTGGTACGACGTTAGACCGGGATTGCTTGAAATCTTTGGTTAACTTCACCAATGACAAAGGGATCCACCTCATTGCTGATGAGATCTATGCTGCAACTACTTTTGGTGAATCAGAGTTCATAAGTGTTGCAGAAGTCATCGAGGAGGTCCCCGATTGCAACCGAGATTTGATCCATATTGTGTATAGTCTATCAAAAGATATGGGTTTGCCCGGTTTAAGAGTCGGTATAGTATACTCTTACAATGATCGGGTGGTTCAAATTGCCAGGAAAATGTTGAGTTTCGGTTTGGTCTCGTCTCAAACGCAGCATCTGATCGCCAAAATGTTATCTGACGAAGACTTCGTAGACGAATTCATCCGCAAGAGCAAACTACGGTTAGCTGCAAGACATGCAGAGTTAACCACCGGTTTAGACAGTTTAGGCATTGGTTGGTTAAAAGCCGGAGCCGGTTTGTTCATATGGATGGATTTAAGAAACCTTTTGAAGACAGCTACATTCGACTCGGAGATGGAGCTGTGGCGTGTGATTGTCCACAAGGTGAAGCTGAACGTTTCTCCAGGTGGTTCGTGCCATTGTCACGAACCAGGATGGTTTAGAGTATGTTTTGCAAACATGGACCACAAGACCATGGAGACGGCCCTAGAAAGGATCAGAGTGTTCACTAGTCAACTTGAAGAGGAGAGTCTGAAACCGACTAAACCGATGTCTAAGAAGAAGAAGTGTTGGCAGAGTAGCCTCCGGCTAAGCTTTCAGGACACGAGAAGGTTCGAGGAGGGCTTCTTCTCTCCTCATTCGCCAGTGCCACATTCTCCGCTTGTACGTGCACAAATATAAGACCGTTTCAGTTTTTGACTAAACCAATTTGTCGTAAATTGAAAAATCAATTATTTAACATTGATTGTGACATTTTGTCTGATTAAATGTATAGCTACGACTATCAAGTCTAATATTCATGTAATTGTACCTCTTGTAAGTTTAACCCGTTGAATAATGTATATGAGAAATTATAATTTCTTTTAATAGTTTTAAACCGGTCTATACCAATGTGATTTCTAACAAGAACATTTCTGTTAAGTATCAGTAAAGAAAACTCAGATTTGATGAACTAGTTGCTATTAGATATTATGATGTCTGATTTTAAGCAAAATCAAATCTAACCAAACAGTTTATTCAACCAGCATAACAAGGAATCAGACGTGATAAACCGATGAATCGACTGCTCGAGTGTGGAAAGAGGTCGACAAAACACCTAACCAAACCGACCAATATGAAGCCAAAACGACCCAAATCAAACCAAATTATATGTATAAACCATTTGGTTCAAAAAAATTTCAACCTAATTGATTCGGCTTGGTTCGCTTTTAAACTGAATAAAATCGCACAACTGAGATGCTTTTTAATTATATTAATTAAATATATTAATAATATTAAGATTTAAAATATTTAACCAAAACAATTAAACATAATTTTTATATATTTTACTTTTAAATGAATAGAATAAACACATCTAAAAGTAAAATTAAATAATATGATTGTGAATCTCATACATCAATATTAAAACTGAAAAATTACCTATGATATTTGTATCAAGTTTGAAGATAATAATATAAAATTATTGGATTATATTTTTATATCATTTATTGTGATGCTTGGCTTTACGTTTAAGTATAAATAATGTTTTAGTGTCAAATATGATTGTTTGTGTTTTTTATAAATTGTATTTTTATAACTGAAATAGAATAATACTAAAAAAAATCAATTCGACTGAACTGAATAGACACAAATAAAACCAAATTAAACTGAACTGAACACAAACCAAACCAAACCAAACCAAACCAAACCAAATCAATAATATGATTTCATTAAAAAGAATTTTCACAAGATAGTAATATTCTATTTTAAAAATATCTTTAAATAACATAAAATATACTTTTGAAGTAATAAAATACTTACTTTATATCTATTGTTTCTTAGATGAAAAATATATATATTTGTATTTAATGTGATTTTATAAAAACAATTCAGAAAGGTAACCTTGATATTAGAAAAAGAAATATTATTTATTTTAAAACATAATTATAAACAATACAAAATATATATTTTCAAATTAATAGAAATATTTTGATATATCTATCTAATTTCTTAGATGATTACATAAAATCTATTATATTAAAAGAGAAGTCATGACTTCTTATTCATGTATGATTTTTTTAAAAATGGACCCTTTGGACTCTCACTAGAAATTATTTATTTCATTTATTCATAACAATATGATTTAATAATATATCATTCTAATATAACTAACATCTCCTACAAAACCTCAATGATTAAAATAGCCCATGATTTTAGATTCCTTTTTTTTTTGTCATCAAATATACAGACTCATATAGACTCTGCACACCAAACTGGTAGCTCTGCATCCATGTGAATGACAAAAGACGATTGTTGTCTGGCACTGCGTGCTAGACGATCCGTCCTTGAATTTGCCGTCCGTGGTACATGAATGAGCTGTGAGCTATGGAAACTGTCTTGTAGACTCTTGATATCTTCCAGGTAACTTGCGAATGCTGGCCACTCTTCTGGTTCCGAAACCATCTTCACCAACTGAGAACAATCCGTTGCAAACGTAACCTGTAACTGTCTTAAATTTCTCATACATTCCATTGCCCAAATCAATGCCTCCACCTCCGAGTGAAGAGGGGACATACTTGCCCGAACATTTCGCGCCCCCATTAGACTCTCAAAACCTTCCAGAGTGCTGAGCCATCCTTGTCCCGAAAAAGAATCATTATCCTTCCACAAACCATCTACGAAGCACCATCGCCCTGGGATTGTGGGAAGTGTATGTACTTGCGGTGCTATAGAATGCTGTATATTTAACTCTTGTGCTGCCGCCCACAAAGTAGATTCCGTTTCAGCCAATTGTAGTGTATCCCTTGCATCAATGTCCAGATTGCTAAAAAACTTACAGTTCCTTGCTTTCCATATATACCATAGTATCCATACAAACTGATGATCGCTCATCTGAGGTAACACTCTCCAAAATAAGTAATCCATATTGGTGAATAATGATTCCGAGGGGAAAACATCTGGATTTGATGGTATCTTTGATAATGCCCATACTTGTCGCGCTGGAGGACATTCAAAGAATACATGATTCAAGGATTCCTCAACGTCCCCACATCTATCACAACTTATCTCTCCTTGCATCCCTCGTGATTTTAAATTATTTTTTACCGCAACACACCCTGATACAATCTGCCAGAGAAAATGTTTCATCTTTGGTGGACACTTCACCTTCCAACAAAAAGCCTTCAAAACATCTACCGTCGGACCATAGAAAGCTGGTTGTTTTTCTTTACCTGGGTAAATTCTTTCCACCTCATATCCCGATTTAACCGTATATTTGCCATTGCTGGTAAAATGCCAGCCATCCTTATCTTCCATCCAAAATCTACTGAGAGGTATACTTTCTATAATCTTCGCATCCAATGGATCCACCAAATCCCGAGTGGCCTGTGAATTCCACGTCCTAGAGCCGGGGGAGATAAGAGAATCCACGGTAAGTTCCGGAAACATATTGTGTTGATTTTTGTTTGCTGGTCTCAGACGAGTGGTTGGGAGCCAAGGATCATTCCATACTGAGATAGATGAACCTGTTCCCACCCTTTTAATTAGTCCTTTGCTAACCAGAGATCTAGCTGATACTATACTCCTCCAGCCATATGATGGGGAGTAAGAACGGATTGGTTCCAGGGGTGAAGCGTTCCTGAAATACCGACCCTTGAACACTCGAGAAAATAGAGTGTTCGGTTTATCTATTAGACGCCAAAGTTGCTTTCCAAGCATCGCCGTGTTAAAATTCATAATATCTTTAAAACCCAATCCACCCTTTTCCTTAGGAAGACACACTTTATCCCATGACTGCCAATGCATGCCCTTAGTACTTCCTCCAGGACTCCACCAAAACTTTGCGACCGTACCCGTAAGCTTCTTTACAGTAGTTTGTGGTAGTCTATAACATGACATAACATGATTAGGCAAGGCCGTAACCACCGATTTAATGACCACTTCCTTCCCTCCTTTACTAAAGTATCGGAAAGTCCACCCATTAATCCTTGTATCTAACCGATCTTGTACAAACCCAAATACTTGGACCTTAGATCCACTTATATTTTTTGGTAGTCCCAGATATGACCCCATCCCGCCTATATTCTGAATCCCCAATATATCTCTCATCTCTTGCCTCCTAGATTCTTCAATCTTATGCCCAAATTGAATAGACGATTTTTGGAAGTTTATCAGTTGGCCCGATACCACCTCATACTCCTTTAAGATCCTGAGAATAGTTTCACATTCCTCCTTCTGTGCTTTACAAAAAAACAGACTATCATCTGCAAAGAGCAGGTGAGATATTGATGGGCAAGCTCTCGCTACTTTCATTCCCGTCAATTGTTTTCCTTGTTCCGCTTTCTTAATATTTGCAATCAGAGCCTCAGTACACAAGATAAAAAGATATGGAGATAGTGGATCTCCCTGCCTAAGACCCCTTTGTGGGGTTATAAGACCCTTTGGTTGCCCATTTAGTAAAACCCGATACTGGACCGAAGAAATACATTCCCTCATCAATTTCGTCCAATGTGGATCAAATCCTAACTTATTGAGTAAAGCTTGGATAAAATTCCACTCCACCCTGTCATATGCTTTACTCATATCCGTCTTTATCGCCATATACTTATTTTGACAAGACTTATTTGTCCTCAATCCATGGAACATCTCTTGAGCAATCAGAATATTATCTGAAATCAACCTCCCTGGTACAAAAGCCGACTGTGTTTCCAAAATAAGTCTTGGAAGACATATTTTCAACCTCTCACAAAGCACTTTTGATATAATCTTATATCCTACATTACAAAGACTGATGGGTACCAACTCTGTCATCCGTGTAGGTCGTTCCGTTTTTGGAATCATACAAATATTGGTAAGATTTAACCTTGGATCCATGTCGCCTGTAATTAAAAAATGGTTCACCAATTCCACCAGATCATCTTTAATAATATGCCAAGAAACTTAAAAAAATAAAGCAGTCATACCATCCGGTCCTGGAGCCTTTTTCGGATGCATCATGAATAAAGCTCGTTTCACCTCGTCCTCCGTTGCGACCCGGAGAAGACGTTGATTCATCTGAAGTGAAATAGACGGTGTTAATTCCTCCAGAAAATGATCAAAATCAGATGGATCAGTAGATGTAAAAAGATTCCCGAAGTAATCCACCGCCACCTTCTCCACCCCATTTGCGTCCGTTATCCAATTATCGGCCTCATCATAGAGGCCCACAATCCTATTACGAATCCGTCTTTGCCTTGTCAGTGCATGATAGAAATTAGCATTTAGATCCCCCGATGAATACCACATATTTCGGCTTTTCTGATGCCAATACTCCTCCTCATCCTTATAAGCTTTCTGCAATTTCTTAGAAACCTCAACAATCTCCTCTTGTGACCTTGAATCATCAGTTTGTACTTCTTCTAAAGCTTTTTGAAGCTCTGCAATTTTCTCCTTCCCATACGGTGGATTGTTTTTTCTCCAAGCCGCAATCTCATGTCTACAATTACTAATTTTTGATACAATATCGTCGGAGATGCCGGGACCAGATTCCTTCCACCCCAACGCAATCGATTCCAAAAGACCCTCATGTCCGATCCATCTTTTATCAAATCGAAATTGTCCTTTTCTTCTGCAGATCTTGTCCTCAATAAAGGCAACTACTGGTCTATGGTCTGACCCTACCATTCCTAAATATTCTGTATAAGAAACCGAAAAAAGCGTATGCCATTTTTCATTGGCTAGTGCACGATCCAGTCGGCATCTGATCATAACCGCTCCTTTGCCTTTTCCACGTCTTCCTTGCCACGATATTTTATTTCCCCTTGCCGGGAACTCTAATAACCCACTGTTTCTTATCATGTCATTAAAGGGAACAAATGAGTTAGCACTTCGTAAAGATCCACCCTCTTTCTCATGATTCCCTGTGATCTCATTCAGATCTCCAATTATAAACCATGGGTCAGATCTCACCAACCCATACCGTGTCAATCGCTCCCACACCTGCTCCCTAAGTTTCTGTACCGGATCACCATATACAATGACCAATGAGAACACGCTATCTAATGACCACATGTTACAAAAAAAAAACTCACACATGATTTAATTATGTACAAATACATGTTGACATTAACAACACACTATCTAATGATCATGTATCCATCTAATCTAAACACACTTCTTCAAATCTAATCTAACTTTAAAATTAATCTATACTACCTTAAACTAATGAAAACAAATTTGAAATTATATTACAAAAAGTTACAAATACATGTTACAGTTTGAAACAATCTATTCAAAGAAAAAGTATATACAGTAATATTATCATGTTTTGAAAATTGATAGACACACTTTATATATAAAATAATATATATCAATATAGAATTCAAAACAAAATGTTTACAAAAACTAAATAAAAATAAACACCTGCGCGGTTGCGTGGATCGAGATCTAGTAATTAAGTAACATAAATTGATATATGTTTAATTGACTAAAAATAGTTTATAATTAGTATTATTGAAATGGTTTATTTATTTTTCATATATTTAGTTGACTATAATATTTTTCAATTACAGCAAAAAAATATGGGAAAATTTGGGAAATTGCCATCAAATAAGATTATATTTTGAAAAATGCACCGTATCTTTAATTTTTTGATAACTAAACTTGTTTATAAGTGAAGTGACTAAATTAACCTTATTGTGAGTAAATCGTTTTAATATTTAAATTAATAAATTAATAGAATAGAAAATTAAAAAAATGATTCATTTATTTTATTTTAAGTCAACAAGAAAATCTGGAATTTGATGTTCTTTGTTTAAAACTTATGGTTTTTCGTATCCTTTTAATCATTGTAGTTCTTCTTTTATTTTGTATCTGAGGAGGTAGATACAATCGTCAAACATGTAATTCTGGAGTTTGATAATTTTTTTTGCTATAAACTATAGATTCTTAAATACATTTTATAATCAACATAGCTTACTTATTTCATCACAAGTAAACTTTTTTCTTAGAAAAGAATACATAATGTTTCATGTAAAGTCAAGCGAAACATTCACAAACTTAGCCTTTTTTCAAAAAAAAAAAAACATTCACAAGCTTTTGACCTATTCCTATAATGGATATTTTCCGTATCGTAACAATATCTGAAATAGCTTCAAATGCTTGGGAAATTCAGAGTTTGTCTTCTTTCTACGAAAATAATACAATCGTGCAATATGGAGCAAAAACATAATCTTATAAAGTATTCGAATATAAGATTATGTTCAATTCCGGCTGGTTTCTTGACCATCCATTAGAGAAAATATTAAGTTTATGCTCTATATCCCACTATTTTTAGAGATACAGTTTTAAATATTTCTATAGTTCTCCATATATAATTTGATATATTATAACTTGCTAAATCTGTAAAATATTATACTTCAAAAAATTATTTCATAGATGATTACAATACTAATAGTTTCGAGTTTTTCATTATTAAAATATTTTTAATTTAAACTTTAAATAAAGGACAAAAGAGTCTTATAAAGCATAAATAAGTGTAGTTTTCAAAATTATATCAAAATATTATATTTTTCAAAATTACAATCTTAAATAGGGTAGTTTACAAATTATTCCAAAAAATATCTATAAATAATATTTTACTTATATAATATGATATCTCAAATACAATCACAAATTTTTACTGCTTATTGTTAATAGATATTAAAAACTATCATTTTAACAATAAACATTTTTGATCAAATAAATATTTTAAATAACATAACACTATATACTTTAATGAGGTAGATATATTATATCTTCATTATTACAATTTATATACTTTCCTAATATTACTTTTCTTTTAAATTTTAAATTTTTATGTTTGTGGAGTTTGATATAACCATAATCAAAATACCAAAGTAAATATGAATTCTCATTTTCAGATTATTTAAAATAAATTTTAGTTTATCTTTCAATAAATTTAAGACATAAAATTATTTAGAATTTATAAAATATTTTAATTATTGTAAATATTGATATGTGTTCATGAGCTTTCAAAACTGTATCAGTTACTTATGTATGTAATTTCCTATTGATCATAGTTTTATTTTCTAATATATATATATATATATATATATATATATATATATATATATATATTTTTTTTTAAAAAAAATAAAGTATAGTTTGATAAATATTATGATCATACATATACACATTTAAACGATAAATAATATTAGTTTGATTTAACTTAACTATATATATATATATATAAAACAATATATATTAATTATCAATTGGATTTTTTGCTAAACGCAGCTTGGATACTTAATTTTATTAGTCCGACCACGTAAACCATAAAAGAATAAAAATAATTATATTTCAGTTTGAATTTGAAAGAATGTATGTAACTCAATATACTCACAATATGAGTGACTCGACTAATTAACCTTATATCTAAAATAATAGATTATATTAAAATTAAGGAAGACAACAACTAACCTAAATGCAAATAAAAAAATTAATCAAAATTAAAAATATTTAGACTAAAAATAGTATAGTTGAATTCAGAGAAATAAATGCGATCCAATATACCTAAATGATATTTAAATCGACTGTAAAAAAAATCGACTAGATATAACATATCTAAAATCATATGTCTAATAAAAGTAATGTAATATTATTAATATAAATTATGCATAAAATTATAAATAAATTTAAAATTAAAGTATATAGCAATCAGTTATTATAGTATATTTATTTTCTAAATATTTATACTTGTGCATGAGCACCGGAAAATCACCTAGTAAACTTAATAAATAAACTTAATAAATAATGATCTGTAAAACGGTTGAAGTGATAGGAGATTATTTATATTGAGTTGATAGTAAACATTAGGTATAATGAGGATCATTAGATATATTCTAATTTCGAAATTTTATATGATCAATAGTATATTTTGGGATTTCCACTACAAGAAAACAGATGTTTAACGAGGGTCATTTTCCTCGTTAATTCCTCGTAAAAGGAAGTTTACGAGAAATTAACGAGGAAAAGGGTTTCGTCGTTTATCGTCCGTCGTAACACACATTTCGTCGTCATTTCCTCGTAAAGTAGCGAGTCATTTATTTCCTCGTAAAGACGAAGTAAAGATTTCGTCGTAAGTTCCTCGCCGCATTTCCTCGTAAATCACTCGCGGGCTTTCCTCGTACAAACCACGCAAAGCTTGCATCGTTAATTACACATAAGTTCTTTGAAAATAAATCCTCGTAAATTTCATGTAATATCCTTGAAACATTTTTCTCGTAAACTCCACGTAGATTCCTTGAAAATCTTTCCTCGTAAACATCTCGTAAAACTTTCCTCGTAAATTCTTCGGAAAACTTTCGCCGTAAATAACTCGTATAATGCGTATTTTCGAATTAATAAATATTATTGATAAATTTAATAATTATTAATTTAATGAAATAAAAAATATTTAAATATTTGGTTTATAAATAAATTTGAAATAAAATTCAATTGCAACAAAATATTTTATATATAAATAAGTTTTGGATTTTATAATACATAAACTGAAAAAAAAACTAAGGCCCGTTCATCGCCTCGTAGAATTTCTCGCTCCTCCTCGTAGCATCTCCTCGTTATGTGTGCCCGATGACTCGCCTGGAATGGGATTTTGTTGTTTCATGTTCCTCAACAAAGTTTCCCATTCCGGATTTGTGGTCGCTATAAAGTCGATGAAGGCCTTGAGTCCAGTCACACGGCTTTTGGCCGCGCCCAACTCGGAACGCAACTCAGTGACTTCTTCGGTCCGTCTCTGAGCATAAGACGATGTCGCTCTCGGAACATCATTGACGGAACCGATCCCCAACGTACATCCCTTTTTCTTAGGGACAACCTTAGAAACAAAAAAAATTATATTTGTTAGTTAAATTTAAAAGTTAAATTTAATGAACTAATAATTAAAAAAATAAAATGTAAAAAATTTACATCCTCGTAAATCTTATCCACTTAAGTTGTGGATAAGGTAACGGGTAATTCGTCGGCGGACTGCTGGGTCAGCTGAGTCTGGCGCTCCTCAACCCGAGCAACTACGTCGTTGTAGATTTGCTCGGACTTGCCATCCAAAAACTGGCCCGCCTTGTTCTTGTGGGTCCGCTCGTAAAGTTCCGGAAGAGTCGGGAGACGTCCCAACTCTTTGGCCTAAAAACATTTAAGAAAATTGTTAGAAATATATTTATATTAAAAATAATAATTAAAAAATTATTATTTAATTTACTTACCATTTCTAAACGGACACCGGCATGAGATTTTTGGCCCGTAGAGTGTTGCATCGGGCCGTTACCGTGGTCGTCTACCGTGTTACGAGCGGCAGAGCAAATAGCTGCGATCCTCTTGGAGTTGAGATCCTTCCAGTAACGGATGAGGCCATCCCAAACATATGTGGTAAGCTCAGCGGGTTTACCACGGGTATACCCCTTGACGATCCAGTCACCCTTTCAGTTGCAGACCGTGTCCGACAAACGAACTTGCGCCTTCGCGTAAAACGCCTTCCTCACTCTCTCACTGACCCCGATAGACCAATGATACTTTTGCTGCAAAAAACAAAAATTAATAATCTGTTATTTTTAAAAATATATAAAATAATTAATTAATAGAATTACTTACAGCGTAAATCTTGAACCACGTCTTTCTGATGTAGATCGGCGTCAATTTCCAGTTTGGATGCGCCATGGAGAAGTAACCTTTAATCATCTCGGTTACATCCGTCGCAAGGCAATTGTCAACCCGAAACCTGAAAAATGAAAATTTAAATTATTTAATGAAGTTATAAAATAATTATTTTAAAAATAAACATACCACATAGTCCTGTCGGGACTGTCGGGATCTATGATTGGTAAACCAGCTCTGCCTGGCATACCGAAAATATCCTCGACAATGTACTGCGAGAAAGGAACAGTAGGTGGCACCATCAGATCGGAATGAACAGCGGCGGGGATCTGAGGAGGAGCCATCGGAGGAGCCACCGGAGGAGCCATCGGAGGAGCCATCGGAGGAGGCGTCGGAGGGAAGAAGTGCTGAGTCTCGGGAACAGACTCCTGATCCGAAGAACCGGAACCGCCGGCACCTGAAGAAGAACTGACGGGTCTAACTGACTAACAGGCTCTCCGAACATCTCTCTATAGTGAGGAGTAAGCATGTTCTTGCGAACCTGCAAAAATATATTTTTTGAGTTTATGATCATCAATAATTAACCTGCAAAAACAAAGTGAACGTTAAAATACATATCATTTATGAATAAGGAGTTTGAGTTAATACCTGATTCTTCAACCACTTTATAAAGTGTTGATCTTTCCTTTTGTCTACGTTAGTTGTGGATATACCTGAGAATGTTTCTTCGACTTGTGAAACAAATAGGCTATAAAATCACATTTTATATTAATTAATATTTGGAAATTATATATATATATATGTGTTAATTTATATGTCTCCATTTATGTTACCTTTCAAAATAACGAATCAATGGATCCTCACAATTGAGTAGAATATAGGTGTGTGCACTATGAGCGTCTTCTTCATTCGACCACCAAACTTCTTTTGATTTTCCACCCAGTCGTCCAATCTGGCTAAAGATGTCTGGAACACCAGAAACTGCGTATGTTGGCGCGACACCACCATCGTCATATCTCCTTGGAACTATTTTCCGGGTACGTACTTTTGACGCAAAGTAGTACGATGTGAAGTGAGAAGTTTCTTCCGTCAAACTTCTAGCAATTATAGAACCTTCAACCTTTGCAAGGT
The DNA here is from genome assembly GCA_019706035.1 of Raphanus raphanistrum subsp. raphanistrum. Taxonomy (NCBI): domain Eukaryota; kingdom Viridiplantae; phylum Streptophyta; class Magnoliopsida; order Brassicales; family Brassicaceae; genus Raphanus; species Raphanus raphanistrum. The sequence continues at coordinate 15,608,266 of CM033988.1, read as the reverse complement.
TCTTTGCTTTTCCCTTCAAATATTTCATGGCTCGCTCATACTGTTACATCCATCCGTAATGTACAGGTCCACGAAGCAATGTCTCATATGGGAGGGGGACAGCTAGATGCTCCATGACGTCAAAAAACCCAGGAGAAAATATCTTCTCCAAATTGCACAATAAGATGGGAATGTTCTTTTGAAGCTGTTCCACGACTTTTACTTTAAGAGTGCGGGTGCTCAGATCCCTGAAAAATGCTCCAATGCCTTGTATATTCCAAAAACAATTATACATATTATTAGTCATATATTATTTCAAACTAAATCATTATATATAAAATTACTGCAATATATAATATAGTACCTGCAAGTGCTTCATGTACGTTTGTAGGAAGTAGCTCCGCAAAAGCAAAGGGAAGTAGTCGTTGCATAAAGACATGACAGTCATGACTCTTCATCTCGGAGAACTTTTGACCCTTTTCAACGCATCTAGACAGATTTGAAACATACCCATCGGGAATTTCACTTCTGATGCTACCGAGTTGAACAACACCGACTTTTTTTCTGAAGACAATCTGAATATCGGAATAGGAACTTGCCCATTGCTGTTTATATGTAACTCACTTCTTGAGCAAATATCCGGCAAGTCTAAACTCGATTTTATGTTGTCTTTTGTCTTCCCCGGGACATTCAATATTGTATTCATGATGTTCTCAAAGAAATTCTTCTCTATATGCATCACATCGAGGTTGTGGCGCAGAAGAAGATCCTTCCAATATGGCAACTCCCAAAATATACTCTTCTTGTGCCAGTTGTGATGAACACCATAAGAATCAGGCATATTAGGGGGGACATGCCAATTACCACCACGAGGAACTCTTTCCAAAGCTCCATAGTAATCGAGTTGCTTTTCAGTTTTTTTCTCCAGTTAAATATTGAGGAGGAGTGTCTCTAACAACCCTTTTGTGCCTAAACAATGTCTTGTTTCTTCGGTATGGATGGCCAATGGGAAGAAATCGACGATGACAATCGAACCAACTTGTCTTCTTCCCATTCTTCAGTTGAAACGCATCTGTCACTCCATTACAATATGGACAAGCTAATCTCCCATGTGTAGTCCATCCAGACAACATCTCATACGCAGGAAAGTCACTTATGGTCCACAAAAACATCGCTCGCATCGTGAAATTCGTCTTCCTTGAGCAGTCATATGTCATCTCCCCTGTTGACCACAAATCCTTCAACTCTTTTATCAGCGGTTGCAGGAAAACATCCAGCGACCTTTTAGGATGTTTCGGACCAGGTATTAATATGGTCAAGAATAGCAACTCCCGTTGCATGCACATCTCCGGTGGCGAGTTGCATGGCGTAAGAAAAACTGGCCACAATGAATATTGTCTCCCTGACATTCCGAATGGACTAAATCCATCTGTGCATAATCCGAGATACACATTCCGGATATTGCTAGCGAATTCCGGATATACTTTGTTAAAATGTTTCCATGCTCTTGCATCTGATGGATGTGTCATCTCACCATCCGTCTGAGTATGCTCGGCATGCCATCTCATCTTTCCAGCAGTCTGCTCTGATTAGTACAATCTTTTCAATATGTCTGTAATTGGTAGGTACCACATCCTTTGGTACAGTACCCTATTACGTCCCCGTCCTTGCGGCTTGAATCATGGCTTATTGCAGAATCAACATTCTTCTAACTTCTCATCATTTCCCCAGTAGATCATGCAGTTGTCGATGCAAACATCTATCATCTCCGAAGGTAACCCAAGACTATAAACCAGTTTCTGAATCTCATAATAAGAATCAGCAGACACATTGTCTTCCGGCAAATACTCTTTAAACAAGTCTGTCCATTCATTCATGCAATTTTCAGGTAGATTGTGATCAGTTTTAATATTCATCATTCTAGCAGCCAACGACAATTTAGAGAGACCTTCTCTACAACCACTGTAAAGTGGTTGATTCGCCGTATTTAACATTTCATAAAACTTTTTTGCATCTATGTTAGGTTCTTCATCTTCATCATGAGCTACGAATGCATCAGTTACCATATCATGAACCCTATCAAAATCTACCATCTGCTCCTCCTGATGGTAACTATGTTCATTATGCAAATGATGAGCAACCGGTTCTTCCTGAAAATTGCTATTACTACTACTAGCTTCATTCTGATCATAATTATTATAACCTTCTCCATGTTGAAACCAGATATAGTAATTTGGCGTGAAACCTCTATTTATTAAATTCTTCCAAACATTTTCAATGATTTGCCAATTTCGAATTGTTGCATTTCCGACATGGACAGAACATCTTACCGCTTTCTAGGGCGAGCGGTGTGGAATCTGCTTGATGCATAAATGTCTCTAGTCCCGCAATGTATTCTTTTGTCACTCTCCCGTTAGCATCTCTATGCATATACATCCACCTCCGCAACTCGTAGACATTCCCGGAGCCTGACATTTTTTTCCTTTCACGTTTTTTTTTTCTTGTTGGTGTGTTTAAAATGATGTTGAAACCTTCCATATTTATAGAAAATCTTTTCATCTGGTAGTTGAAGTTTTGCGATGAATTTGCGAGGAATATGTAGGTAGCCAAAAAAAATGTGCTTTAAATTTCCTCGTTAAGTTCAAGTAAAACATTTCCTCGTAAATAAGACGCAAATTTACGTTGGTTTTACGAGGAAAGTATATTTGCTCATATCTTCGTAAAGACGATGCAAGCTTTACGTTGTGTTTACGAGGAAAGTGTATTTCATCGTTAAAACCACGTAAAATTACGTTAGTTTTACGATTACTTTACGAGGAAATAACGACGTTTTCTTATTTCTTTGTAATTTCCTCGTAAAATCGACGTAAAATTACGAGGATTATATTTACTCGTTAATTTTCCTCGCCAAAGTGCCGTTTTCTTGTAGTGTTCCATTTATTTTAGGGTACGGTTATAAGATGTTAGGGCATGAAATCTAAAGAATGTAGATAGGAAGTTCATCACAAATAGTGTGTTCGAAATATAAGGAAAAAACTTGCAAATACGAAGCTAATTTTTTGAATATAATAAATAAGGAAAATAAGTGAAAACAAATTAAGTAGATAAAAGATATTTTGTTTGGTTGACATGTTAGTTTAGATTTGATAAAATCGATTCTTAACATGGTTTGAATATTCTAGATAAATTAATGTATATATTTAGGTATTTATTGAATAGGTTTAAATAGGTAAATTACAAAATACAATATATATATATATATATATATATACACTACAAACTATAGGTCATTTTATATATTTGTATGAATTGTATTTTGTGCTATGACAAATAAACGTCAAAAACATAAGTGATGTGATAGGGAACCAGATATAATGAATCTAATGTTTATATGATTCATGCTACTTGAAAACGTTGTGTTGATAATGGAAGGTTAATGTAACTCTTAACAGAAAAGAATGATTTTGGTTTGGATGGCATATTACATATACAAATCTAATCATTATAAGGACGGAAGAACATGACATTAATGCATGAAAAAAATATCAATAGAAACCGAATAGACTCTTTAATTTCGTTACCTGCGGGAACTTCGCAAGAAGTACTTCCCGGATTTTTTATTTTTAATGGAAACTAAGCAGCGATTTCAGTATATGGTGGGTTTGAAAAAGAAGTTGGGTTACGATAATTTAATTACTGTTGAGCCTCTAGGTCTAATTGGAGGCTTGGCAGTTATGTGGAAGAAAAGTTACAAGGTTGATGTTCTGTTTCAGGACAAAAGAGTGATTGATATGAAAGTGGAGTTTGGGTCTCTCAGTTTTTTCCTTACGTGCGTCTACGGCGACCCTGTAGCAGCAAGGAGAAAGATTGTTTGGGACCATTTGACAAGTATTGCGGTGACAAGAGATGAGGCTTGGGTCCTTACTGGTGATTTCAACGAACTGATGAGTAATGAAGAAAAGTTAGGAGGCGCAGTGAGAAGTGAGGCGTCGTTCTGGGATTTTAGAAATATGGCTTCTTTCTGCAAACTCAGAGAAATCAAAAGCTCTGGGAATAGGTTGTCATGGGTAGGCAAAAGAGATAAAGTTTGGGTTCAGTGCAGGCTGGATAGGAGTTTTGGGAATGATGAGTGGTTCAATCTATTTCCGAGAGCTCATGTGGAGTACCTAAGGATGTGGACTTCTGATCATCGACCTCTGCTGATCAGCTTTGCACGTGAGATTGATGACTCTAGTCGTGGCAGATTTTATTTTGATAAGCGTTTGGTAGGAAAAGATGGTTTTGAAGAGGCTGTTAGAAGAGGTTGGCAAGGTAGCGATGATGCAGCTGACATTGACGTGCTGGAAAGGATCGCAAGATGTCGAAGAGAAATGGCTAAATGGAAGAAAGTAGCCAATGTTAACTCAAGAGACAACATATCTCAGTTGTCGAACGATCTGGAAGCGGAGATTGCCTTGTTGGATCCTGATGCCAACAGAATGAGACAACTGAGATGTGATCTTTATTTGGCTCTTAGAGAGGAAGAGTTGTTTTGGAGGCAGAAGAGTAGAGAGGAATGGCTGCGGGCAGGGGACCTTAACACTTCATTCTTTCATAATAGTGTCAAAGGTAGGTGATATATGGTGTTTTTCACATCATTGTATATATGTTTTCATTTGTTTCAAGTCACTAATTCGTGTCAGTCTAGTCCTTTTTGACCTTTTACAGGTCTGTAGTTAGCAGAAGGAAGAAGAGAAGGTGCCTGATGAAAAGAAGTCCTTTTGGAGCATTCCTGCGGAGAACACTCAAGAGAACAGTCCCGAGACTGTTCTATCGCAAGCGGAACAAGCAGACGGAGTGATCCGGAGATTGTTCCAGACGAATATGGAAACTCCTATTTCGGGAATTAAAGCCCTGATGCCCTAATCTCTTTTCTTCTGATTGGCGCCTCCATATAAAAACGCCATCTCTCTATTTTCTATTTTTTACGCTAGTTTTGCAAGAGACAAGTTTCATACTTTTGGATTCAAGCTTTTGTAAGGGCGACGGCTCTCATCTCACTCGAGAGAACAACCTGAACCCTAGTTTATTTCTTCTTTATCTGATCATGAGTATTTCAGTTTCATCTGTTGTTCTTCTCTGCATCATGATTGAGTAGTCGACTGTTGATCTAGGGTGATAGAGTGCATTCGCGACTGAGCATAGATAGGTTATCAATTAGTAAATCTTCATTCATTCATTGTTTCATGCCTGCGTTAAACTGATCATCTAGCGTTTGATCCCAAGTAAATCTGTGCATCAAAAGTGTAATAGGTTGCTAGATCCTGTATGAATGAGCACTGCATCCTTAGCCACAAGAAAGTAGATGTTAAGGTGCATTGTGAACAGATCGGAGTCATTCATTAAGGTTCACCATCAGATCTCAGACCAAGCGACATCTTAGGAGCTGGGTCTGATCGGTGAAAGGATCAACTACACGACAGTGTGTTGTTCTAGCCTGTTCTCCGAGTTCTAGATAGAACTGCATCGAACCTGAATAGCTGCTCGGTCGTGATTGAGATCACTCACATTCATCCTGGATTAACTCCTTTTAAATTGAATTCATCGCTTGTGCTTTTTACTTGTTCTCTACGTCACCTTTTTAAACCAAATATTTATCTTCTTCTTAGCTTGATTTCGGAACTCATAGAACTAGAGTGTAGACTGGTCCTCTGGATTTGAATCTCAAGTACTACAATTGCAACTGTTAACTTGGCAGTAGCAAGGATTCATTTTTAGTGTATCAAGTTTTGGCGCCGTTGCGACGGGACCAGATTTTTTACCTCTAATTTTCGGTTTCATATCTAGTCTAAGATATCTAACTCGTCTTATTTTCTCTGTTTCAGCTGATGATCCAGGTGCATGACCAGTAGACATACTCGGAGCAACGCACAAGGACCATTGCATCAGCTTACTAACGAAGAACTAGCGAGATTGGAACGACAGAACCGTCAACAGCCGAGATCAACGAACACCAACATGGGTGATCATCCAGATGATCTCAATTCTGCACTTGCACTCATGCAACAGCAGATGCAGCAGATGCAGCAAACGATCCAAGCGCAGCAAGCTGCTGCCGAGCAAGCTGCTCTGAATGCTGCGAACCAGCAGAACCAACAGGAGGAAGTGGTCCAGATCGGGCAGAGAAACTTGCTGCGTAATCTGCCTGCTACGCGATCTGCCATAACCCCTCCACCGTGCACTAGGCAAGACTTCGAGATCAAGCCAGCCTTGATAAGTCTAGTGCAAAGGAAGATCTTCAATGGACTTCCTGCTGAGATACCGATGGACCACATCGAGCACTTTGAGAAGTTGTGTGGTTTCACTAAAGCGAATGGAGTACCACCTGATTACATCAAGTGTACTCTGTTCCCTTTCTCTCTTGATGGGAAAGCTGCTCGCTGGCTTGATTCACTACCCACAGGATCACTCACCACTTGGGAACAAGTCCGAGAGGCCTTCTTAAGCCACTTCTACACGAAATCGAAGACGGCAGCTCTGAGACAGAAAATCGTGACCTTCAAACAGCTGGTGGACAAGCCGTTCTGCGATGCTTGGGAGCGATTCAATGTCTACCGCAGAGAATGCCCACATCACGGTTTTGAGGAAGACTATCTGCTGGGAGTGTTCTACGATGGAGTAGGCTGGGACTACATGAACGCTTTGAACTCAGCCAGTAAGGGAGATTTCATGACTCAGTCCACTCAAGGTGCATTCGAGTTGATTGAGAACATGGCCTCAAGCTCAGCTGACAATAACCGCGAGACTGATTGCACTCAGAAGGTGAAGAGCATCGACAACAGCAAGATTGATGAGCTCTCTGCCAAGGTCGATCAGCTGATCAAGAGTAACCAGAACCAGGTCTTCATCATGGAAGAATCCCCTCAGGATAAAGCTACCGCGGAAGGCACATCAGAGGTAGGTCAGTCGGCTGAGGATCAGCATGAAGTGAGTTATGTGAATGGGCAAGGATTGCAGTTCAAGAACTATCACCCGAACCCAAACGTGAGGAACAATCCCCATCTGTTCAATGCCCCTAAACCAGACGATAAAGCTCAAGGAACCCAGGGTCAGAACAATGGATACCAAAGGCCTTATAGCAATCAGGGAAGAACCTTTGTCCTCAACCCAGCTCAGAATGCCCAATTCCACAGGCAGAAACAGTCGGTTAATCAGCAAGCTGCACAACCGACTCAGACTGCTCCGAATGATGACATGAAGAGCCTCGCCAATATGATTAGCCAACTGCTCCAAGGACAGCATATCCAGGGGAAAGCACTGAACCAGGTCACAAACGACATCAACACCAGGATGAATCATATGTTCAATGACCTGAGTGCAAAGTATGACAATGTCTCAAGCCATATGAGACAGATGGATATTCAGATTGCTCAGACTGCTGAGAATGTGAAGAGACAGCAAGGAACTCTCCCCGGAAAAACAGACAAGAACCCCAAGAAGTGCAATGCAGTAGGGTTGAGGAGTGGAAAGCAACTGCCTGATCTAGACTCCAGGAGATTCACATCGGCTGAGAAAGGGAAGCAGAAGGAGTCGGATCAGCCATCTAAAGCTGTACCCACAGATGAGGATGATGCAGAACAACCTTCTGAGACTGTTCCGACTGAAGCAGAGCGACCCGCTGGAGTTGTTCCACCGACTGCAGCACCTTCTCCGGCTCGTCAGTATGTACCGAAGGTTCCTTTCCCTGTTCCAGCTAAGGCTACACGCAAGGATAAGGAAGAGATGAAGTGCGGGAAGATGCTGGAAGACCTAACTGTTAAGCTCCCTCTGATGAGTGCGATCCAGATGATACCATCCATGCATAGCTTTGTCAAAGGACTGATCTCTGGGAAGATATCTGATGACAGCGAGTTCATGATTGTCTCTAAGGAGTGCAGCGCGGTGCTCCAGAACAGAAGGATCAAGAAGATGGGTGATCCGGGAAAGTTTGTTCTCTCGGTTCAGATTGCGAGAACACTTTTCTCATGCTCATTGGTCGATCTAGGGTCGAGCATAAACCTCATGCCATACACTGTGGCTAAGCGCCTTGGATACTCGGACTTCAAGCCTACCAGGATGTCCCTAGTGTTTGCTGATCGATCTGTGAAGTCTCCAGTTGGAATCCTAGAAGATCTTCAAGTTCTGGTTGGAAACACCATTGTTCCTGCCGATTTCGTTGTTCTGGAAGTTGAGGAAGATTCCAATGATCCCCTGATCCTAGGCAGACCATTCCTCTGCACTGTTGGAGCTATCATTAATGTCCGACAAGGGAAGATTGATCTCCACCTTGGAGATATTGTGATGAAGTTTGAGATGGATCAGATGCTCAAGAAACCGATGCTGGATGGACAAACTTTCACTGTCCAAGAAGAAGGTGATCCATTAGAGCCGCATGAGGGAATGATCGAGGAGATTCTCACCGAGGATCCGCTTGAACTCGCCTTAGTCAGAGCTGAATCCGAGCAGAGCTTAGAGAGTGTTGATGCTGATGCCTATGCCAAATTCCTGGATTCAGCCAGGAGTATTGAGAGAATGGTGGTGAATCTAAGTCTAGGGGAGAACAGCGAGTCCAGCACAGCGACTGGAACAATCGTGCCTCAGAACCCGACTGTTCCGGCAGCTCAGATCGATGACTCATGGAGCGAGCTGAAAGCTCCAAAAGTAGAGCTCAAACCCCTTCCCAAGGGCCTCATGTATGCATTTCTTGGACCCAATTCCACATATCCTGTTATTGTGAATGCTGACCTGAACAATGCAGAGACTGCTCTGCTCTTGTGTGAGCTGAGAAAATATCGTAAGGCTTTGGGTTATTCTCTAGCTGACATACCTGGCATTTCACCTGATCTGTGTATGCATAGAATACACCTGGAAGATGAATCGATGACTTCTGTAGAACATCAGAGGAGGTTAAACCCAAATCTAAAAGATGTTGTTAAGAAAGAGATAATGAAATTTCTAGAAGCAGGTGTGATCTATGCGATCTCTGATAGTAAGTGGGTTAGTCTTGTGCATGTAGTACCTAAGAAAGGTGGGATCACTGTGATAACCAATGAAAAGAATGAATTGATCCCCACTAGAACAGTTACTGGTCATCGCATGTGCATTGATTTTCGTAAGTTGAATGCTGCGACTCGTAAGGATCACTTCCCACTTCTTTTTATTGATCAAATGCTTGAGAGATTGGCTAACCACCCTTACTATTGCTTTTTAGATGGTTATTCAGGTTTCTTTCAGATTCCCATCCACCCAGATGATCAGGAGAAGACGACGTTCACATGCCCTTATGGAACATATGCATACAGGAGGATGCCCTTTGGCTTGTGCAATGCTCCAGCGACCTTCCAGCGATGCATGATGTCGATTTTTACTGATCTGATCGAAGACATAATGGAGGTTTTCATGGACGATTTCAGCGTCTATGGGAGCTCCTTTCATGTCTGTTTGTCAAATTTGTGCAGGGTGCTGAAGCGATGCGAGGAGAAGCATCTGGTGCTGAACTGGGAGAAATGCCACTTCATGGTCAGGGATGGGATTGTTCTGGGACACAAAATATCAGAGAAAGGCATTGAGGTGGACAAGGCAAAGATCGAGGTCATGATGAGTCTGCAACCACCTACTTCAGTGAAAGGAATCAGGAGTTTCCTAGGACATGCTGGTTTCTATAGAAGGTTCATCCAGGACTTCTCCAAGATCGCGAGACCACTCACTCGATTGCTCTGCAAGGAAGCTCAATTTGCTTTTGACAGTGACTGCCTAGCCGCATTTCACACGATCAAGGGAGCCCTAGTCAGTGCACCAGTTGTCCAACCTCCAGACTGGGATCTTCCTTTTGAGATCATGACGGATGCAAGTGATTTTGCAGTGGGAGCAGTCCTTGGACAGCGTAAAGACAAGAAGCTTCACGTGATCTACTATGCAAGCAGAACCTTGGATGAAGCTCAGTGCCGATACGCAACCACAGAGAAGGAGCTCCTTGCCATCGTATTCGCTTTTGAGAAGTTCAGATCCTATCTGGTTGGATCAAAAGTGATTGTGCACACAGACCACGCGGTTCTCAAGTACCTACTCACGAAGAAGGATGCTAAACCGCGGCTCTTAAGATGGATTCTTTTGCTCCAGGAGTTTGATCTGGAGATAAGAGACAAGAAGGGGGTTGATAATGGAGTAGCAGATCATCTCTCCAGGATGAAAGTGTCAGATGAGACAGTTCTAGATGTGGAACAACCGATGGAGTACGTAAATGCGATTGGTCTGCGCAACATGGAACAGTCATCACCTGTCATCAGGGACTGTTCCTGCATAGAAGGAGCATTCGTTGCAGTGATCCAGAAGGAGTACCCGAACCTTCCATGGTTTGCTGAGATTGCCAACTTCTTTGCAGCTGAGAAAGAGCCTTTGAGGTTCACTGGGAATGAGAAAAGGAAATTTCTAAGGGAGGCAAGACACTACTTCTGGGATGAGTCGTATCTCTATCGGCAAGGCAAAGATGGGATCTTCAGGAGGTGTGTTCCAGAGGCTGATATTCCAGGGATCCTTCACCACTGCCACGGTTCTTCCTATGCTGGTCACTTTGCCACCTTCAAGACGGTTTCCAAGATCCTACAAGCTGGCTTCTGGTGGCCCACTATGTTCAGAGATGCTCACGCTTTCATATCTCGATGCAATTCATGCCAAAGGATGGGGAGTATAAGCAAGAGAAACGAGATGCCTCAGAACTACATCTTGGAAGTTGAAGTGTTCGACTGCTGGGGGATCGATTTCATGGGACCATTCCCAGTCTCTCACAAGAACAAGTACATCCTAGTTGATGTGGACTATGTCTCCAAATGGGTAGAAGCGATTGCTAGTCCAACCAATGATGCGCGAGTTGTAACCAAGATGTTCACCTCCATCATCTTTCCGAGATTTGGAGTGCCTAGAGTGGTTATAAGTGATGGTGGAACTCACTTTATCAACAAGTTGTTCCAAGGGTTGCTGAGCAAGAATGGTGTCAAACACAAGGTTGCAACCGCCTATCATCCTCAAACAAGTGGTCAAGTGGAAGTTTCCAACAGAGAGATCAAGAACATCCTGCAGAAAACTGTCAACACCACCCGCAAGGACTGGTCCCTTAAGCTTGACGATGCTCTCTGGGCGTACAGAACAGCCTACAAGACCCCTCTAGGGACCACTTCCTATCATCTGGTCTATGGCAAGGCGTGCCACTTACCTGTTGAGCTAGAGTACAAGGCCGCTTGGGCTGTCAAACTACTCAACTTCGACATCAAACCCGCCAAGGAGAGGCGAACCATTCAGATCCACGAGTTGGAGGAGATCAGACATCTGGCCTATGAGAGTTCTAAGATCTACAAGGAAAAGACCAAGGCGTTCCATGACAAACGAATCATCAGCAGAAGCTTTGCTCCGAACGATCGGGTCTTACTTTTCAATTCACGGGTTAAGCTGTTCCCTGGAAAGCTTAAGTCCAGATGGTCCGGACCTTTCACCATCAAGGAGGTTCGCCCTTACGGAGCTGTTGTGTTGCTGGATACAAGAGGTGGAGAATTTGTTGTTAATGGTCAGCGTCTTAAGCCATATCTTGCTGACACAACAATCGCTGAAGGTGTAAAGATACTCTTAAGCGATCCCCCTCAAGCCTAATCGTCTCATTGAAGTCAAGCTAGTGACAGAAAACAAGCGCTTGGTGGGAGGCAACCCACTGGTGAGTGTAAATATTGTTTTCTTTTTGTCTTTGTTCTTTCTAGGAACTAAATTGCAGGTTGAAAAATCAAGAAAATTCGAGATCACTCCAGGAGAACACTCCAGCGGTTGGTCCGCCGATTGTTCCAGGTAAGTGCTCGAACAAAAAAATAAATAAATAAATAAAAAAAATAATAAAAAGAAGAGGAAGCGGTTTTGATGGACCTATTTAAGGCTCAAACACTCCACTTCCCCACTTCATCTCTCACGCCGCAAACCACCTCCCCCTTAGAACCCTAAAATCGCGAACAAGCATCTCTCTCTTTCTCATCGATTTTGGTTCTAACCTCTTGGGATTCTCTAGAGATTGGGTTGTTTTGCAGGAATCACCTCTCCAATCAAGGTAATCGGACAAGAACTCTCCCCCTTTAGCGAATGCAAATCGCGATTTGGGAGTGATTTCTTGGACTCTCTCTTTCCTTTATGCTTGCGATTTCATCCTAGGTTGTAGCTCTTCACAGAATACTTGCTACTAGGATTGAACTCATGATTGATTTTCAATAGAAGAGGAACCGATGTTGCTTGTGATTTCTGGCCTTTGCGATTTCTACTGTTGAGATTGAGGCCTGTATGGGTTGTCTAGTAATCGATGGACTTGGATGGAACAAGAAGATTGGATTGTTCCATCGTTGCTAGAACAACCGACGAACTGTTCTGATGTTGGGTGTTGTTGTTGTTTTGCAGATGCCTCCAAAGATGCGAAACGCTAGAACAGCCAAGAGCACAGCTTCTCCAGCCGTGAGTGCTCCACCTGGTTACCCATGGCCGAACAAGAATGAGGGCGCGCCAATCGACCTCAATGATCCGAAGCTCCTAGACTTCAACGTTGAGGGATGTGACAAGGAGTCGGCAGCGATATACAACAGGCTCCTCCTGGCAGAGATCATGCCCACGCGGTTCGTGCACCAGCAAACACTAGGCGCTCTAGGCCTTGACACTGAGGTGTTCGACACGATGCAAGCTATGGGATTTATGCCTCTCTGCTACTAGTTCCAGGTTCTATACCAAGACTTGGTCAGGCAAGTGCTCGCGACATGCAGGATCACTTACCAGAACCCCACTGCGCCTACGTACGAGAACTGCTCTTTCTCCTTCATGGCTGATGGCAAGTTCTGCACCATCTCTCTCAACGATCTGAACGCGCTATTCGAGATTGCAGAAACGCCAAAGGGGGTTTCAGTGGAAAAGAAGTTCAAGCCGGCAGACACCTTTTGGGATCTCATCGCAGCCGGCAAGTTCACCTCTCGCAAGGCCTATCAGTCGCAGATCCGGAATCCTGCTATCCGGATCATTGCCAAGATCGTCTCCAACGTCCTGTTCGCGAAGGAGTACACCTCCAAGATCACGAATGGAGAGCTTCAGGTTCTCTACACTGGACTTGAGGACGAGATGCGCAGAGAGAACATCACCCCGATCCAGGAAGTCAAGACCAACCCAGGGTTCCATCTCATCTCCATGTTCGCTGACCGCAGAGACGCCCTGATTCGGACTAACGATAAAAAGGATCGATGCGGCAGTCTGCTCACACCATTGTTCCAGCACTTCAACATCAACCTCGGCTCTTACGCGACGAGACCACCTACAAATTCCAGGATAAAGAAGGCAACCCTCTGTACTGCAAGCTCCCTATGCCAGGGTTCACGGACTTTTTATCCCTGGAGAACATTGTGTTCTCACTCGATGAAGAGCACCTCTGCGATGATCCGAAGGCGCCGGTTCAGCACGATGATGAAGACATGGATGATGTGGAGCATGTGACTCCACCGGCTGATGGTGAGTATGACTTGGAGGACTTCACCGATGTGACTGATGATCACGCCTACAGACGCTGGATGGTTGATTCCCAGAAGAAGAACAACAGCCTCATGAAGAGGATACTCAAGGCGATCACAGGCGGCTGCATCGGAGCGCAGGAAGAGCGTACGCCGCAGAGAACAAGGCGCCCAGGCAAGGAACACGCGGGAACATCGACTGGAGCAGAGAGACTGCCGCGGAACAGGAGGACAGCTGGTCACTCCGGTAGCGGCGATTCAGACTGAGTCCGAAAGGAGTATTTCTATCCCTTGTCTTATCCATCTGAACTATTTATTATTTATGTTATTTGCTTCTGTTTGGAGTTTCCTCTGATTTATTTTCACAACCAGGGATGGTGTGAACTAAGTCTGGGGGAGCGATTGTACTATTTTCGCTTGTGTGCTTTTTGAGTCAGTCCTTGTGTCATTTTAATGTTTTTATCGAGTCAGTTTTTAGGATCGAGTCAGTCAAAACTATTGTGGGAATCAGGACTTTATTTTGTGATGCTCTTTAACCACCTCGTGCTTTAACCTTCTTATTCAGTGACCTTAGCAGTGATGAAAGACCCACACATGGACCTGGAACACCCTGACTTATCTCATTTGACACTCCAGAAGTTCTATACCGATCAGGTTACACTGGGCAGACTTAACTCCACTTTATCTGAACCTAATCTGGACTCTAATTCTTCTTGTCATGGGCACTAGATCAGGGTAGAATGAGAACTACACTCAGGACTTCTTATCCGATTTTTATCCCTCTTGCTGTTCCTGAGTGGCTAGCTCATCTTTAGCTAGTTCCCACCTTGAACCCTGACCTTTTGTTCCACCCTCATGCATTTGCTTTTCAAGTACTTTATGTGCAGATATGTGCAAAAAGGTCGGAGAGGAAAGGATCGACGCAGTTCTTACTCATCAATGCTCACACAGTGGAAGCAGGCAGAACAACCAAGAGCGCTTGTTCCGGCACGAAAGAGAACAACCGAGGTGCATGTTCCGATACCATAGAGAACAACGAAGAAGTAAGTGGATAGAACAGAGCAGAATGAATCACCAGTGGCATCATGTACATCACTTGTTACCTCCTTGCTCGTCACCCCAGCATTTTGTATTTCATCACAAAAAAAAAAGAAAAAAAAAAGAAAAAATTGTGTTTTTACTTTGATTTACTGGTGACGAGAAGGGGACGAATCTATGATGCATGCCACTGGGAAGTTGAGAAGGTAATGGTGGTTTCAGTGAAGTGTTCTGAAGGGGAAGTTGAATCACGCAGAGCAGTCCTATGATCGATCTATCGGAGAGCAGTCCGATTGGCAGAGATGAGTAAGGACTGTGGACCTCAATGGAGCCGTCCTCTCACGACCATTTTGTGCGATATCATGCACCCGCTCTTGGTAAACCCTAAACACTCTTGAATTCCACCATAAAAGTTAGCATGTTCTATACCTAGCCCGTTCTCTCTGAGTAGAGCCTGTGACAAGAAGCTCACGCTGATCTTAATTGAACATAAGGAGTTTTGTCTCGAAAGTGTTGCCTTTTCAGTTTGAGATGTAGAGTAAGGAGCCGATCTTCGAAACAGCGATCAGGGGGTTCTCAGTAAGTGTGTGTGGTCCTAATCTACAGCTTGTATGGTTAAGAGATTTGTGGTAAGAGTATGGTTGCTGAGAATAAGCGAGTTCCCACGCTTTCAAACCTTTCTCCCTGTTCTTGGTACTTGCCTTGTTCGAGGACAAATAAGGATCTAAGTCTGGGGGAATTGATATATGGTGTTTTTCACATCATTGTATATATGTTTTCATTTGTTTCAAGTCACTAATTCGTGTCAGTCTAGTCCTTTTTGACCTTTTACATGTCTGGAGTTAGCAGAAGGAAGAAGAGAAGGTGCCTGATGAAAAGAAGTCCTTTTGGAGCATTCCTGCGGAGAACACTCAAGAGAACAGTCCCGAGACTGTTCTATCGCAAGCGGAACAAGCAGACGGAGTGATCCGGAGATTGTTCCAGACGAATATGGAAACTCCTATTTCGGGAATTAAAGCCCTGATGCCCTAATCTCTTTTCTTCTGATTGGCGCCTCCATATAAAAACGCCATCTCTCTATTTTCTATTTTTTACGCTAGTTTTGCAAGAGACAAGTTTCATACTTTTGGATTCAAGCTTTTGTAAGGGCGACGGCTCTCATCTCACTCGAGAGAACAACCTGAACCCTAGTTTATTTCTTCTTAATCTGATCATGAGTATTTCAGTTTCATCTGTTGTTCTTCTCTGCATCATGATTGAGTAGTCGACTGTTGATCTAGGGTGATAGAGTGCATTCGCGACTGAGCATAGATAGGTTATCAATTAGTAAATCTTCATTCATTCATTGTTTCATGCCTGCGTTAAACTGATCATCTAGCGTTTGATCCCAAGTAAATCTGTGCATCAAAAGTGTAATAGGTTGCTAGATCCCGTATGAATGAGCACTGCATCCTTAGCCACACGAAAGTAGATGTTAAGGTGCATTGTGAACAGATCGGAGTCATTCATTAAGGTTCACCATCAGATCTCAGACCAAGCGACATCTTAGGAGCTGGATCTGATCGGTGAAAGGATCAACTACACGACAGTGTGTTGTTCTAGCCTGTTCTCCGAGTTCTAGATAGAACTGCATCAAATCTGAATAGCTGCTCGGTCGTGATTGAGATCACTCGCATTCATCCTGGATTAACTCCTTTTAAATTGAATTCATCGCTTGTGCTTTTTACTTGTTCTCTACGTCACCTTTTTAAACCAAATATTTATCTTCTTCTTAGCTTGATTTCGGAACTCATAGAACTAGAGTGTAGACTGGTCCTCTGGATTTGAATCTCAAGTACTACAATTGCAACTGTTAACTTGGCAGTAGCAAGGATTCATTTTTAGTGTATCAGTAGGAAGATAAAAAACAGAGTTCTTATGCTTCTTGATGAGAATGGTGTTGAGCATTTTTCAGAAGGGGCTAAAGGTCACATAGCTACAGAGTACTTCCGTGAACTCTTCATGAGTTCAAATCCTTATGACCTGGAATCATTGTTTGAAGGGTTCCAAGGAAGGGTATCTAGTGAGATGAATGCAGCCCTGACTCGACAAGTAACAGATGAGGAAATCAAGAGGGCAGCGTTTGCGGTGAAAGGAAATAGTGCACCAGGAGAGGACGGTCTTACCGGAGTTTTCTACCAGAAGTTTTGGCACATAGTTGGACCTAAACTCTCTGAGGAAATTCACTGTTTCTTTAGATCCTCTGTTCTTCCACCTGGCTGGAATCATACACAGATTAGTCTTCTTCCAAAAATTCCCAATCCATCTTCCATGAAGGGTATGCGACCGATCAGCTTGTGCTATGTCCAGTATAAGATCATATCTAAAATCTTATCGGAAAGGTTGAAGTCCATCTTGTCAGTGGTTATCTCAGATACTCAATGTGCTTTTGTTGGTGGGCGTTTGATCACTGACAATGTGGCGATTGCTCATGAGTTAGTGCATGGACTGCGTACAAATACTTCTATTGACAAAGACTTTATGGCCGTCAAAACTGATATGTCTAAAGCATACGATCGTGTTGAATGGAGTTTTGTAGAGACACTGCTGGAGAAGTTAGGCTTTGACAGAGTTTGGATTCGTTGGGTGATGGCCTGCATATCAACGGTATCCTACACGGTTCTCCTCAATGGCCGTCCTCATGGCTTCATCAAACCAGAACGTGGCATTCGTCAAGGCGACCCTCTTTCCCCTTTCTTGTTTATCCTCTGCGCAGAAGCTCTAGTTGGTAATCTTAATCACTCGGAAGCAACTGGAAAAATTCAAGGGATCAAACTAGGTTCTGATGGCCCGACGGTTCATCACCTTCTATTTGCTGACGACAGTCTTCTTCTCTGTCGTGCAACTGTGGCAAATAGTGAAGAACTTGTGCAGTGTTTAAAACTATATGGAGACGCATCTGGCCAACTCATCAATCATGCCAAATCGTCCATTATTTTTGGAGCACACGTCCCTGAGAGTGTTAAGGCTGAGGTGAAAATAGCTTTGGGAATAGAGAGAGAGGGTGGAGAGGGTACCTATTTAGGTTTACCAGAGTGCTTTAAAGGCTCTAAGATTAAACTACTTAATTTCATCAAGGAGAGACTGCAGTTGAGGCTTCATGGATGGTTTGCTAAGGCCCTATCTCAAGGTGGTAAAGAATTTCTAATAAAATATGGCTGTATGGCGCTGCCAATTTATGCTATGTCAGTTTTTAAGTTGCCAAAAAGCTTGTGTGAGAAACTGACTAGTGTCATTCGTGAGTTCTGGTGGAGTAGTGGCGAACTGAGATAGAGGATTTCATGGGTCTCTTGGCAGAATCTGTGTAAAAGCAAAGAGGAAGGGGGCCTTGGGTTCCATGATATAGAAAGATTTAACCAAGCTCTCTTGGCAAAACAGGCTTGGCGTGTATGGTCTAGACCAGATTCACTTCTCTCCAGAGTCTTAAAGAGTAGATACTTCACTACAAGAAAACACTCCTATTGCAAGGAAAATTTGCAAGGGAATAATTCCGTTGCAAAATTGCAACGGAATAGCGAGCGTATTGCGACAGAAAAATATTCTCTTGCAAAATACTTGCAAATTTGCGTCAAAAAAGTTTCCTCGCAAATTTGCGACCAATTTGCAAGGCAACTCCGCAAATTCACGCTAAACCATCGCAAATTTGCGATAGAGTGATCCGTTGCAAAAACGTTGCAATTTTGCAAGGACTTCGCGAGTGAATTACAATACAATATTCATTCCTTGCAATTCCGTCGCAAATATTTAATCTTTAACATATCGATAAATACTTTTGAAATACAAAAATTAACGGTTATAAACTCAATTCTCGACACTTGAATTAGTATTACGAAATACTAAACATCAAAACTATATAGCTTATACACTCAATATACATCAATTAACTTATATGAATTTTCTAAAATATATTTTTACTTTAAAATACTTTTCTGAAAGTAAATATAAAAAAGCATATTACTCCACGGAAAAATTAACAAAACTACAAACAAAACCCTAAAACACATTGAGTTAAGAATTTGCAAGAGAATTGCAAGTGATCTCTCGCAAATCCCTTGCAAATTTGCTAAAGTTTTTGATTACCATTCAAATTTGCAAGGAAATTGCGAGGAATCCCTTGCAAAACCATATTTTCTTCACTTGAGCGGTTTGGGATTTTGTTAAATACTTTGGTGTAATAGAACACATTTAATGAAAATATTTAGTGTTTAACATATATGTCGATAAATATTTTTGAATTACATCAATGGTTATAAATTCAATTCCGACACTTGAATTAGTATTAAAAATATTAAACATGAAAAATATATAGCTTATACACTCAATATACATGAATTAAATTAGATGAATTTTTAAAAATATATTTTTACTTGAAAAGACTTTTCTGAAACTAAATATAAAGAAACATATTACTCCACCAAAAACGTAATAAAACCACAAACGAAACCCTAAAACACATTGAGTTAAGAGTTTGCAAGGAAATTGCAAGCGATCTCTCACAATTCCATTGCAAATTTGCGAGGTTTATTTATTACCATGCAAATTTGCAAGGGAATTGCGAGGGATCCCTTGCAATTTCCTTGCAAAACCATATTTTCTCCACTTGAGCGGTTTGAGTTTTTGTGAAATACATTGGTGTAATATAACACATTTAATGAAAATATTTAGTGTTTAACATATACGTCGATAAATATTTTTGAAATACATCAATTAACGGTTATAAGCTAAATTTCCGACACTTGAATTAGTATTACAAGATATTAAACATCAAAAATATATAGTTTATAAACTCAATATACATCAATTAAATTAGATGAATTTTTAAAAATATATTTTTACTTAAAAAGACTTTCTGAAACCAAATATAAAGAAACATATTACTCCACCGAAAACGTAACAAAACCACAAACGAAACCCTAAAACACATTGAATTATGAGTTTGCAAGGGAATTGCAAGTGATCTCTCACAATTCCATTGCAAATTTGCGAGGGTTTTTGATTACCATGCAAATTTGCAAGGGAATTGCGAGGGATCCCTTGCAATTTCCTTGCAAAACCATATTTTCTCCACTTGAGCGGTTTGAGTTTTTGTGAAATACATTGGTGTAATATAACACATTTAATGAAAATATTTAATGTTTAACATATACATCGATAAATATTTTTGAAATACATCAATTAACGGTTATAAGCTTAATTTCCGACACTTAAATTAGTATTACAAGGTATAAACATCAAAACTATATAGCTTATACACTCAATATACATCAATTAAATTAGATGAATTTTTAAAAATATATTTTTACTTATAAAGACTTTTCTGAAACCAAATATAAAAAAACATATTACTCCATCGAAAATGTAACAAAACCACAAACGAAACCCTAAAACACATTGAATTAAGAGTTTGCAAGGGAATTGCAAGTGATCTATCGCAATTCCATTGCAAATTTGCGAGGGTATTTGATTACCATGCAAATTTGCAAGGAAATTGCGAGGAATCCCCTGCAATTTCCTTGCAAAACCATATTTTTCCACTTGAGCGGTTTGGGGTTTTATTAAGTACTTTGGTGTAATATAACACATTTAATAAAATATTTTGTGTTGAGCATATACGTCGATAAATATTTTTGAAGTACATCAACTAACGGTTATAAAATATATTTTTACTTAAAAAGAATTTTTGAAACTAAATATAAAGAAACATATTACTCTACCGAAAACGTAACAAAACCACAAACGAAACCATAAAACACATTAAAATATATTTAATATTTAACATTTACGTCAATAAATATTTTTAAAAATACATCAACTCTACACACAAACCTTAAAACTCAACATTTTCACTCTAGCATCTAAGCATAAGCCTCATACACTATAATAAAAACTCTAAATCAAAATACCAAAATTTACAATTTTAGTCATTTATATTTACAATTCTAATTATTATCATATTTAAACCTCAAAATACTAAATTATAAGTCATAAATTATCATATTTAAACCTCAAAATACTAAATTACATATCAGTTAGAAACAAACTATAAATTAACTTTCAGTTTAAAGAAAAAACAGTTATAACAAAGAAAAAATAAAACATAAGTTAGTTTTCTTTATTAGCTAATCTTTTGATACAAGGATTCATTTTTGTCCATTGATTAAACTCAATCCAAAGGTCCATATTAGTTCCTTCTTATTTTATTTGTCTTATTTCTGATTGGTTGAGAAGCATTTGGCAAGGATAACTAATGTCTAATCTCAGCCCTTGATGAAATCTAATCAAAGGGATCAAATTCTTTCTTCCTTCTTTTTTTCACGTGTGCTTCTTCTCAAGCTCTCATTATTTCTTTTTTATGCAAACAGATCTGACAAAACACAGACACATAAACCAAAACAAATCTGGTTTTCCTTCTCCAGTCACGTAATTTTTCTATCTCATCTACTCCTCTCTCCTTTGTTCATCGCTGGCATGAAATGGTGTGAAGATCTCTCGGCGTCGACGATACTCCACCACCACCGTCGGGTCGTCACTGTCCACCTCGTCTCCTCCTGAGTAATCTCTCTCTCTCTCCCTCTGTGATTTCGTTCTCATTTAAACTTTGTTTTTTACAAAGAAGTTCTTGCCGCAGAAGAAGATGATATGGTTGTCATTGGAATTGCTGGAGGAACACGACGGGATTTATGGCAGATGTGGTGCTCGTTGGATTCACGTCACACGGTTTGAGGTTGGGAGAGGAAGAAGAAGATCTGTGAGATCCGGTGAGACCTGAAGAGGCGCTTGAAGATTAGGTTTAGTTTTTTTTTTCTGGGTTTATATTTTTTTTTTTTTAATTTCTGGTTTAATTTGTAAACAGGCTTTTATTGTAATCCGAAATTTAATTTATAAAAGAATATTTTATTTTTATTTATTTGATTTATTTGTGATTTCTTTTTTTTGTTAAAAAAAATTGTGATAACGAACAAAATTTATCAATTAATTTCAGTATTATTTTTGAGAAAATGACTTATATAGCACCAATCCAAGTTTTTCTTCCCAAACTAGCACTCAAGACTCAAAGTCACAAAAATAGGTTCCATTAAATGTATCAAGTACCTTTATGCCCCCATGATTAATTAAAAAAAATTGAAAATCATTTCTCGCCGTCGTCATTCTCTTGTCTCTTCTCGTCGTCGTCCTCTCGTCTCCTCTCGTCCTCTCGTCTCCTCTTGCCGTCGTCGTCTCCTCTCGCCGTCGTCGTCTCCTCTCGCCGTCATCGTCTCCTCTCGCCATTGTCGTCTCCTCTCGCAAGCGAACCTGAGTTTTGAACTTTTGATTGCTTTTTGATTCATTTGTTGAGTGATTGTAGATCTCTCAATCCGTTATTTATAGATTATGGAATCCAATTAGGTGTTTAGAAGATTCGAATTAGGGTTTAGTTCCCTAACTCAGTGAGAGAGTAGAATGAATTTGATTTTTTGTTGTGTATCTCTTTACTGATTTTGATTTATTACTGAAAATAGTGGAAGAAAGTGAGGACTCTGTTACAAGTGGAAGCCAACAAGTTTTTTCTACAGGTGGACCAACACTTCCGAATCTCCAGAAAATTATTGATTTAAGTAACAAAATCAAGGTACTCTCTCTTTTATTTTTAACAAGTTCCTTCTGAGTTGCAATAGAAATAGAAAGGAAAATAAGTTAGAGGTTGTTTTTATAGGTCTTTAAGGATGAGCATACGTTGGTGTCCAACCAAGTCAAAGAAATCAAGACTTGTTCCTTTGTAGCACCGGAAATGTCAAAGGCTCTCCAGATTCTGAGTCAGAATCTTTATTTAAAGCTTGTTTACTATTTTATAATTTTTAATTGATATGCGTCAACATGTTCAATGGCAGCTACTGAGCTTGGAACTCTGAAAAAGCAGTACTTGGAAGAGTCTTCAGAGAGGAAGCAATTGTACAATGAATATGGATCTCAAGGGGAATATTAGGGTCTTTTGCAGATGCAGGCCTATAAACCAAGCTGATCTAGCTGATGGTTATGCTTCTGTAGTTGAGTTTGATGCGTCACATGAAAACGAGTTTCAACTGCTTTCAACCTATTCCTCCAAGAAGCAGTTTAAGTTTGACCATGTATTTGAGCCTGAGGATGGCCAAGGTATAATACTGTTTTAGCTTCATTTTTAGATAAACATTTGCTTTTTGAATACTACATCATTGCGTCTTCTTATCTGACTGTACCTTTATGTGCAGAGACTGTTTTTGCACAGACAAAACCTATAGTTACTTCTGTGCTGGATGGTTACAACGTCTGCATTTTTGCCTATGGCCAAACTGGAACCGGGGAGACATTTACCATGGAGGGAACACCAGAGAATAGAGGAGTGAACTACATGACAATAGAAGAACTGTTTCGCTCTGTAGAAAGTAGAAGTCGTCTCCTGAAATTTGAGTTGTGTGTTAGCATGTTGGAGGTTTAAATGAGAAGATAAGGGATCATATTGTTTTGGAAGATTAAGTTCCAATTCAGGATAACCATTCAAAATTAAGTTTTTTTTTGTTGTTCCTGGAAGATTAAGTTCCAATTCAGGATAGCCATCCAAAACAAAAATTGTCTGACATTCCTTACACGCTTTTTGAATTTCTTTGAAAACAGATTTATGTAATAAAACACACTCATTTTATTTTTGGGAAATCCATCCTGAAAGGTTTAAAAACTATCGTAGATAACATGTGTCTTTTATAATCATACCACATTTAACACTTTCTTTATAGAATTACTCAAAAGGCTTCAAACTATCATATTTCCATGTGCTCTCTTTTATATGTGTTCTCTATTTGGAGATTTCTATAGCCAATGAATTTCTCATTATGTTTTCTTTTGTTTTGGTTGTTCTGAGATTAAGTTTCAATTCAGGATAGCCATCCAAAACAAGAATTGTCTAACATTCCTTACACGCTTTTTGATTCTTTTCGTAAATAGATTTATGTAATAAAACACACTCATTTTATTTTCTGGAAACCCATCCTGAAAATTCCAAAAGCTATCATAGATAACATGTGTCTTTTATAATCATACCACATTTAACACTTTCTTAGAATTACTCAAAAGGCTTCAAACTATCATATTTTCATGTTCTCTCTTTTATATGTGTTCTCTATTTTGTAAACAATGAATTAATTGCTTTAAGTAAAATGTTTTAATATGAAATGTTCTGGAAAGCTTTCCTGAAACGACACAAATCCTTCCTGAAATTAACAAAACCACACACTTTCACAAGAACAAGCAATAACCGTTATATTTGTTCATCATGAGTCATATGAGATTTATTCCACTTCCTGGTTATTATCAAATTATTAGTGTTTCCAAATCAAGCTTCTTACATCGTGGTTCATCCTCGTTTGATTGGAATCATGAAGATATTGGCAAATGTCCAAATAGACTCAACTGGAATCACCTGATTAGAAAGTGGGATAGCTTCTTCATCATGAGTCTTATGAGATTTATTTAACTTCCTCGTTATTATCAAATGATTAGTATTTCCAAATCAAGCTTCTTACATCGTGGTTCATCCTCGTTTGATTGGTTTTACACATCTTACATCGTTTCACACCTTTTTGTGTGATTTTGTATGAATTTCTTCTTTCTGAGACTATTCAGGATAGCTTTCCTAATTGTGTAATAAACCATCCAAAAATTCAAAATTTGTAGGTTTTTCTTAATTTATTTAGTAGTAACAAGCCACCTTCTGATAAACACATGCTTTATAATAATTTCACATTAAGATTTACTTAATAAAATTCCTGAAAATGATTCAAGATATCCTGAAATTCATGTACTCTCAAAACTTCATTGGTGTTTCTACACTAACTTATTTGGTTTTATACATCTTACATCGTTTCACACCTTTTTGTGTGATTTTGTATGAATTTCTTCTTTCTGAGACTATTCTGGATAGCTTTCCTAATTATGTAATAAACCATCCAAATATTCAAAATTTGTAGGTTTTTCTTGATTTATTTAGTATTAACAAGCCACCTTCTGATAAACACATCTTGAACGGATTGTCTAACATTCCTTACACGCTTTTGATTCTCTGCGAAAACAGACTTATGCAAGAAAACACAATCATTTTTTTTTTGGAAACTCATCCTCAAAGTGTCAAAACTATCATATACCACATTTAACACTTTCTTAATAGAATTATTGAAAATTCTTCAAGCTTTTTTAAAAAAAAGTATATGTCTTTTGCTTACTCATTTTATTTTCTGGAAACCCATCCTAAAAATGTTTCAAGACATCCTGAAATTTTTTCAATAACAACTTAAATGAAACAAAAGTTGTTATAATTCATTACAAATTTCTTACTTGTCCAAGTCAACATCAAAGTTCAAAAACATAGTTTAGGCTAAAACAAAAAACGAGTGTGACCAAGCCAAAAAAAAAGATACTTAAGCTCAGGCAGTGAGAGCATTTCAGGGGGACCGCATTTCAGGTATTGAATCTCCCATCGTGTTGCCGTCCTGCATAACCAAGCCAAATTTTTTTTTCAAATTTCCTGGAAAGCTATCCTGAAATTTTGAAACACCTTCCTGAAATTTTTTTAAATAAACCCCACAAAGTTTCACAAGCAAACTCTTCTAAGTCACACTCAGAAACACTGAGATTGCATATAAAATACCACCACATAATCAACAGAATCAACATTATCTAGAAAAGAACACAATCAAAGGTACATTACCTCCTTTTAGTAGTCTTTATCAAACAGTCTATTGAGATACTGAATCTCCCATCATGTTACTGTCCTGCATAACAAAGCAAAAAAAAAAATCAAATTTTCTGGAAAGCTATCCTGAATGTTTGAAACACCTTCCTGAAATTAAAAAAAAAAACAGTTTCACAAACAGAAGCAATCGTCTAGAAATGTCATAAGATAATTCACGATCCTACCAAATATATCAATATGCGAAAGCCAAACAAGTAACGAAACAAAAAGAATTTCAAATTTGTTAACACCGAATTTTCTGGAAGGCTTTCCGGAAACTTTACAAGTCTTTCTTGAAATTAATAAAGCCACACATGTTCACAAGTACAAGCAATCGTCTAGAATTTAAAAACAAATTCATGTGCCTATCAAAGATATCAATATGCATAGTAAACCAAATAAGTAAGCAAGCAAAAAAAAATTCAAATTTGTTAATATCTGATTTTCTGGAAAGTTTTCCTGAAACTTTACAAATCCTTACTGAAATTAACAAAGCCACAAAGTTTTACAATGTTAAAAGCAATCGTCTAGAATGAAATAACAAATTCATGAGCCTATCAAAGATATCAATATGCATAATAAACCAAACAAGTAACCAAGAAAAAAGTTTTTAAATTTGTTACTATAAGAATTTCTGGAAAGCTTTCCTGAAACTACACAAATCCTTACTAATTAACAAAGCAACACAATTTTAGAATTTTGAAAGCAAATTCACACTCAGGAGTGGGACTAGCTGGGGCTCGAGAATAACATATAACATAACTCAACTGTATCTAGAAAATAACAAAATCAAAGGTACACTCAGGAGTGTTCTGCATTTGGAACAAGGCAAAACAGGTTCTGTTTCAAATATAACTCCATAAATCTTTTTTCTAGCTTATAATATCCTCAAATACGACTAATAGGTTTTGGCTCTGTTTTAACCATGATCTCGGCACATGGTAGTATCTCTGTGAAGGCTGGTCACAGCCAGAGAGGAACTTGTTCTGTTTGTATGCACCGGTGTAACTACAGTGACCATAGTCACCAGCTGCAGTTGCCGTCCAGTATCGCCCAATGCCCTCACCGTTCACCTATATCTGACCTTTTCCCATACTTTCCATGTCCAAAGAAAGCGGCTCGTCTCCCTCAGGTGCATCAAAGTAAGTCTGAAAAACAAAAGCGATCATCAGTTCAAGATTTAAAAAAAACTTAAAGCAGCAGACGAGAAAAAAAAAGAATAATAACTGATAATCCAACAGCAACACTTAGCAAAGCAATTATCTTAGTTCCAGAATGTAGATTGATCTTTCCCGTATAAGTGAATCTCCTGTATCTAGCTGGGGCTCGAGATAAGCGCAAGACCTGAGTGTTCTACACAGCTCAACATGATAATTAATCATATTTCTCAATCAGAACTAGAAAAAAAAAGACAGAAAGACTTTGACATATACCCAGAACGAAAATAAAGAGGATAAAGCTCTGTAAATGAAGCTTTCTGAGATTCCTTCTTTGTAATTCTGATTATGTTCTATATGTTCGATTTGAACAACAAAACAAGCGCAGATATATTATCCAAAGAACAACAAATCGAAACCTCCAATTTTCAACTCTAAAACTTTAATTTTTTTTGTAAAGAAGAGAAAATCCCCAAACTTTGAATCAAAAACCCTACTTTCAAAAACTTACATAGTGACTCGTCTCTAGCATGATTTGTCACCGATTTTGATTGTAATTAGTGTGATGGTGATTGTCATCGGCGTGATTCGTCTCCGGCGTCTCTGTCTTCGTGATAGAGAAATTGATCCTAAGAGAAGACGACGGGAGAAGATGAATAGTCTTTTTTTAGTTGTATTATTAACTAAGGGTATTAGAGTCTTTTGAACAGTTAATGAATGCTATTTTTGTGACTTTTAGCTTCTGGTGCTATTTTTGTGATAAAAACTTCAAAAGTGCTATTTTGGACAATTGCCCATTATTTTTTGTTAGTTTTAAGCATAATAAATTTATAATTTTTCAGTTTTAAAACAAAAAAATATTGATTTAATTTTGCAAAAAAAATATTATTTGCAAATAAATCGCAAAATGCTTGTAAATTTGAAATCGGAAAGTCTTTCTTCGCAAATTTGCAACGGAAAATGTTTCCTTGCAAATTTGCAACGGAAAATATTTCCTTGCAAATTTGCAACTAAATTTGCGAGGAATGTTTAGTTGCAAATTTGCGAGGAAATCAGTTCCGTCGCAAATTTGCAACGGAAAAAGTTTCGTTGCAAATTTGCGAGGAAAGACTTTCCGTTGCAAATATGCGAGCGTTTTGCGAGCGGTTTCAATTTGCGACTAGCGATTTGCAACGGAAAGTGTTTGCTCGCAAATATGTTGCAATAAGCGATTTGCAACGGAATTGCGATGCCTTTTTCCCTTGCAACAGACAAGTTTTCTTGTAGTGCTTCAGAAACAATACCTTCTTGGAGTGTGGTGTGGGTTCACGCCCTTCCTATGCATGGCGTAGTCTCCTGCATGGTCGTGAACTCCTAAAGCAAGGTCTGGTTCGAGAAGTTGGTAATGGTAGAGACACGCATATTTGGGCAGAAAAGTGGATTCTCGACAGAGTTCCAAAGACTCCAATGTACCGGGCAGACAGTACCATTGATCTTACATTGACGGTTGCTGATCTCTTGCTTCCAAGGTCCTCTTCGTGGAATGAGTATCTGGTTCATCAGACTTTCGCTCCTGGAGACGCGGAGTTAGTCCTAAAGATCAGGCCTAATATGCAGAGACAAGATGGTTTTAAATGGGGGTTAACTAGGAATGGATGCTACACATCTCAGAGTGGTTATAGGTTGCTAGATACTTTGCGTGAGATGGAAGGTATTCATCGTGGTCTTCCTCCAGTAGAGCCCCAAATAAGATTAAGCATTTTCTGTGGAGAGCTTTGTCTGGGGCTTTAGCGGTGAAGGAGAGACTCCAGTCCAGAGGCATTCCCGTGGACACGACCTGTCAAGTTTGTTCGTATGCAGCCGAAACGATCTGCCACGCTTTGTTCGTGTGCCCCCTGGCTCGAGAGGTGTGGAAACAATCCAACATTAGGTTGCCTAGGGGAGGGTTCTCTAATAACTCTGTTTTTTTTTAACCTTCATCATTTGGCTGTTTCTAATAGCGGCTCTCGGAACACTCAGCTCAATGGTACTTTTCCTTGGATTATTTGGGAAATATGGAAGGCAAGGAATGCTCTAGAGTATGAACAGAAGCAGACGAGTCCAGAGATGGTGCTAGTTAAGGCCAAGGAAGCAGAAGAGGAATGGCGGTTGGCTAATACTAAGGATGGCTCAACCCTGCCGATCAGAAGCTCTGATAACAGTAACAGTCAAGCTTGGTGTCCTCCTCCAGTTGGGGTTTTGAAGTGCAATATTGGAGTATCCTTTAATGACGCACAGTTAGTTAGTGGAGCGGCGTGGATTCTACGGGATCACAATGGTGCTGTTCTCTTGCACAGCAGGCGGGCTTTCTCAGGTGTAACTTCTCTAATGGAAGCAGAATTACTTGGTTTCTTATTTGCTGTGGAGAGTATGAGTTCTACTCGCCAGCGCAACGTCATCTTTGAGTCTCATTACCTTCTTGCTCGGGAAGCTTTTCTTAATCCTACGAGGTATCCCACTTTGCATATCACTTTACATGGGATTACGTCACGGCTCCCACGCTTGCACACATGGCAAATGACTTATGCGTGTGAACCAAGAAATCGCCCTGCAACAAGGATAGCAGAAAGTGTTGTCTATGAGGGTAGATTCACATCGTATATCACTAGTGGAGGTCTTTCTTGGTTATTGTCGACTTTGAATGCTGAAGCATCCCATAGCTAAAGTTTGGATGGTTGTTGCGGGTATGGCTCTCTTTCAGGTCCCTGGATCCTTTGCACTCTCCCTCACCTCTCTCGACGGACGGGCATCTACTGATTGCTCACTCTCTATCATTTTTCTTTTATGCTTTTGCTCCTTAATAGTTCTTTTCTTTATTTACCTTCTTTCAACCCTCATGAGGGTCTTGTTGTTTACTTTGGCTTTTCGTTTCCTTTTGATTGATGAATGAAACCCAGCGTTAAAAAAAAAGAAGAATTTCTATAATGAAAGGGTGTATTGACCACGTTCAATATAAATTTTGTTGCTAATGGTAAGGTAAACTTTCAATATCCAACTAGATACTTAACCCGCACACCCGTGCGGATGTTAATTTTCACATTTTTATAAATTGATAATTGTTTTTCATAATTATTATTATATATTTATACGTATTATAATATAGTTAATTGTATAAGTATTTAAATAGTTTTAGAATTCTATACATCATAATCAAATCTGAATCAAATAGGTAATATGGTTACTTTTAGTTATTTTGTTATTTTTAGGTTAAGTTTAGTTTAAATTTAAAATACCCAAAATGAATCGGTTAATATTGTTATTTTTGGTACAAATTTTCGAACCGGTTTCAAATACATTAGTTTTTGGATATTTGTAGGTTTCTATATATCATAACCGAATTCATCTGGATTCAGGAAAACCCGATTCAAAACCCACATAAAATTTGCAATGCCCGAATGAATCCAAACTCAAAAAAACTGATACCCAAAAGAAATAACTTATAGTTGAATAGATACAGAATGTTATGTCTAACTGGTTATGTAAGTATAACGCAAATAAAAGATAGTTTGTTAGCCATTTTGAATTCTTGTCACAAATAAAGTAATTTCTTTTAAATATGTTGATTATTATAGTTAATATGTAAAATAAATACTGCTAATATATTATAGTAAATATAATTAATGAAATAGTTAAATAGGTGAGAAATGAATGTAAAAATTAAAAAAGAAATTGAAAACAAACAAATTTTGTTTTGTACTTCTGTAATAAATGATGTCATTTTTTTAGTAAAGATAATAAATGAAATGATTATAATTTATTAAAATAATGAAAATCTGTAAAAATCACTTAAAATAGGTAAGTGTTATTTTATTATATATATATATATATAGAAACATGAATATAAATCAAAACAACAAATATATATATATATATATATATATAAACATGAATATAAATAAAAAAACAAATAAAATGTACATATATATTCCCTCCGTTTCGATTTAGATTATAATGTTGTTTTAGGCATTAAAATATTAAAAGATCAATTTTGTAAGTGAATAAATGAATCATTAATGAAATAAAGTATAAATTAGAAATAGCCAATTAACATAAGTTTCCAGATTAAATGGTTAAAATATTTATAAGTAAATTAGTGTGCTTATCTAATAGACTCAAAATTAGACATATTTAGGTTATTTTGTGAATAATGATGTGGCTCCAAAAAAAGGCATGTGATATATATATTTTTTGATCTGAGTGGGATAGGTTTAATAAAAAATATTAACAACATGTCAACATATGTTTTCGTTGTGATTTCAACGTGAAGAAAACTAAATACATTTTCTAATAATTTTTTTATACATTCCTTTTATTGTTAAGAGGAACCCAACTTTTAGTCTATAATTAAATGTAGCTGATTAATTAATATTCTAAAATCTCTATATTAAAAGTTAATGGCAATCCTTTATAATTATTGTGAAAAACTAAGGGTTAAGTACTATTTGTACTTCATTTTTAATAGTTTAGATAGGTTCAATCTATAATTTAATAAGGGGCTGGTTTAATAGATGACCCGGCAATTATAGTTTAATATGTCGTTGGTTTAGTTTAAGTAAATCTGATGATAATAATATAAGTAGCACGTAACATTTTTGAAAGGGTCCAAAACTTAATTACAACTTATATCAGTAGATACAAATTAAAACTCGATTTTCAAAACATAAAAATAATTTATTCTAATGGTTTTTGAATTGATAAAATATCTATTTTCGTTTTTTGTAAATTTTAATATCTATCCTATTAGTGCATACAATTAAGGAATTAATTTTTGTTTAAAGTATATATTTTTAATTTAATTTATAAAAAATATTTATTCTAAATAATTGTTATTCAATAATTTTAAGGATGCAAATTGTTTTATTTTATTTATTAATATGGGGAATTTTCAAAAATACCACTTTCAAGATACCATTATTCATCTTTACCACCACAAAAGACACATTTTCAAAAATACCCTATTTATTAAAATGGTAAAGACTCATATATCTTTATTTTTATATGTTTTTCAAAATTCTAATCCCAAATTCTAATTCCTAAACCTCCAATTCTAAATCCTAAACCCAAAATCTTCAACTCTAAACCGTAAACCCTATACTATATACCCTAAATTCAATATCCTAAACCCTAAACCCTAAAGTCTAAACTATAAACCCTAAATCCTTAACTCTAAACCCTAAATCCTAAACTCTAAACCCTAAACTATATACCTTAAACCCTAAAACATCAAATCTAAACCCTAAATCCTAAACCTTTAAATCTAGACCCTTCATTAAAAGTAGTGGTAAAAGTGGTTAGTGTAAACATGAAAAGTGGTACTATGAAAATGGTATTTTTGGCAATTTCTATTAATAATTTGGTACTACAAATCTGAGTTCTCTTATTTTTATAGGTGTTTTATTTATGTAGGTTTTTAAAAACGAAGTAGGCCCACAGGAAAGTAATTGATAAATTGGTAAGATCTATACATCTATAAACTTAATAAATAAACGTAATAATTCGTGATGTGTAAAATGATTGAAGTGATGGAAATTCATTAATTATAGCAAAAGAAAAACTTTCAGAGAGAGAAAATACCGAGAGAGATTAAAGCTTTCCGGCCGACGGAGTGAGCTTTCATAGTCACCGTCCGTCGGTCCGGTTTTCATTCCGAGTTTTGTAAAACGCCCTTTCTTTTTAGGCTTTTGTGTAGATCTGTGGTCCGTCGTTGCACTTTCCTTTTTGGTGGGCGGTCGGCTTAGTTTCCGTCGTTGCTCCTCTCCTTCCAAGGTGAACGGTCGGTTTTAGGTTTCTCTTTAGGCGGAGGCTTTCTATGCTCCGGTATCGTTTCGTTTGGTGGTCTGTGGATGGGTTTGGCTTCGGTTTTGGAGGAGATCTCGAGTTATCGATGGATGCTCTCCGGTAGATGAAGCGGTGATGTTGAAGCTGCGAACCGCGACGCCTCGGGTCGAGATCTCGGGTGAGTCCCGATGAAGCTCTCCGGTGTTCAAAATCTATTCAAAGGCGATGGTGACGCGGCTTTTTTCCCTGTTGAGGTTGGAAGCAAGAAAGCTGGTGGGTGGCTCCGAGGTTTGCGACGGCTGGTGGGATTCGGCCGTGCCCTCCGGAGAAGATCTGCAGCGGCGACATCGAGTGGAGGGATCGAGGGACACGTGTTTTTGCCTGTGGAGATGGCAACACGTGGTTTCTTTTTCCCAAAGTGTCGGCAGGTCTGAGCAGTTAGTGTTGGGTTTTGAGCTTCAGGCCCGTTTTGTTTGTTTTTGTGGCCCGGTTTGTTTATGTGGACTTTAGTTGGATGTAACGGTGTTAGGGCTGTGGCCCGCCCATTATTAGCCTTTGGGCCTTCTTTAATATAATTTCTTGACGGAAAAAAAAATGATTGAAGTGATGGAAGATTATGTAACGACCCGGTTTCCTTAACCGGAGTTGGTTTGGTTTTCTCTTTAATTATACTAGACCAAACTAATTTTGGTTTAACCCAAACGTGCATACATATATAAAACGTATGCATCTCCTCCTCTTCCCTACCCTAGCCGCACCCATCTCTTTTAATGGCGATCAAAAGAAGAAGCCACTATCACCACTCGTTCGTTGCCGCAGCCATCGTCCTTCACCACCAGAGTCACCACGCTCACCGGAGGTGAAGTCCCTACCATCACATGCTTCGTTCTGTGCCGCTGCAGCCATGATGGTGAAGTTATGTACCGGATCCGTTAGACGCTGAACATGACCGAGACGAGAAGAGAAGGTGAAGCCGGACCACCGTATTATCACCGCGGGCGTAAGCTGTTCAGCCGTGAGTTGTATGTCACCGGAGATCCATGTCGCATTCATCACCACTCGTCCTTTCCAATGCGATCTATATTCATGTTCATGGGATGAACGTAAGGCCTCTCTCTTCCCATACGTGATGTCATGTTATACTAATGACTCTTAATTGTGTTATTTGGTCAAACGTGAGTTCATGCATAGGAGAATCTATTTTTCCTTGTTTCTTGATAAGCAAGTAATTCCAACCATAAGCCTTGGTCTTAATTAATTAATCTCTTGCTTTTTGCCGAACTGCCATGTGATGCGTTTGATCTGCCTTTATGCGCCATTGATGAGAGATCAAGACCCAAGGAGAAACCTTGAGTTTTCTTGTTGTTCAAGTCATCTTGTTATTTCGCCTTGTTTCTAGTTCTCCGATATGGCAAAGGTGAGGGTCTATTCCTGAACTTCTCGTACACGGTTTAGAATTTCAGATAAGTATAATTTATTTCTAATATGTTCCGTTTGCGTGAAATCGAGTCTGTCTTTGCTTGCTTAGTTTTAGGTTCTTTGTTTAAAATGGAACTAGGGTGTTAGATGGTTCAACAATGCTTGTTCATTATAATTGATTATATACATATATATTATATTGAGGTGATTAGGATGTTAGCCGACCACAGAGACGTAATTCTGTGAGTGGCCGGGAGACCAGTAGATTTGATGATTTGGTGTGGAGATGCTGCGGCACAGCTTAGTCGACCTGTTGTGCCAAGGCTTCGAGGTCGATAAATCGTCTACGGGCGTGTGTTACCGAGCACTTTGTCGGCGGAGTTTTTGGCTCTTTATTGGGCAGCGGGAGTGCACCCCGCTAGGACCATTGTTTGTTTTATGGGTACTTTAGGTACCGTGTTTGACTCATGTTAGGGTTAAATTATATTTATTCGGAGTACTATGTCCGGGTCTATGGATTTCGGGATTAGCATCCCATACCTCACTGAGTGACTCCCCTGTTGCTCACCCCTCTTTTCTCCTTGCAGGTGAGCTTGTCGAGTAGTCGGATATCTGGACGGATGGTGTCTTGGGATTGTCGTATTTTATTTCGGTTTTCAGTTCGATTTATTTGATATATTCTTATAATTAAATTTAAAGTTGTATTTCTTTTGAATATATAATATTAAATGTTTTAATATTTGTTCGGCTTTGAATAACTCGGTTTAATTTGGTTTTTTTTGGTAAGTAACACGCCGGTCTCGAGAGAGGAGGAGACGGGTGTTACAATTTGGTATCAGAGCGGGGTTCTGTCCTGATTCTGACCCGGGATGGCGATTAATGGAACTCGGATTTCAGTGATTTTTCAATGTTTTGGGATTGGGAGTTTTGAAAAAAAAATTGACACCTTCCTGTCGAGTATCATCCGGTTATTGGTTAGCGTTTCTGATTTTGTTTTCTTTTGCAGAAGATCAAGTTTATGTTCGCTTTCTTTGTTCTCGTCTCGTGTCCTTCTTTCTTTTGTATCCGTTGAAGTTCTTTTCGGGTTCTGTTTTAGAATTCGGGATGAATTCCAATTAAGTGGGGAAGAATTGTAACGACCCGGTTTCCTTAACCGGAATTGGTTTGGTTTTCTCTTTAATTATACTGGACCAAACTAATTTTGGTTTAACCCAAACGTGCATACATATATAAAACGTATGCATCTCCTCCTCTTCCCTACCCTAGCCGCACCCATCTCTTTTAATGGAGATCAAAAGAAGAAGCCACTATCACCACTCGTTCGTTGCCGCAGCCATCGTCCTTCACCACCAGAGTCACCACGCTCACCGGAGGTGAAGTCCCTACCATCACATGCTTCGTTCTGTGCCGCTGCAGCCATGATGGTGAAGTTATGTACCGGATCCGTTAGACGCTGAACATGACCGAGACGAGAAGAGAAGGTGAAGCCGGACCACCGTATTATCACTGCGGGCGTAAGCTGTTCAGCCGTGAGTTGAATGTCACCGGAGATCCATGTCGCACTCATCACCACTCGTCCTTTCCAATGCGATCTATATTCATGTTCATGGGATGAACGTAAGGCCTCTCCCTTCCCTTATGTGATGTCATGTTATACTAATGACTCTTAACTGTGTTATTTGGTCAAACGTGAGTTCATGCATAGGAGAATCTATTTTTCCTTGTTTCTTGATAAGCAAGTAATTCCAACCATAAGCCTTGGTCTTAATTAATTAATCTCTTGCTTTTTGCCGAGCTGCCATGTGATGCGTTTTATCTGCCTTTGTGCGCCATTGATGAGATATCAAGACCCAAGGAGAAACCTTGAGTTTTCTTGTTGTTCAAGTCATCTTGTTATTTCGCCTTGTTTCTAGTTCTCCAATATGGCAAAGGTGAGGGTCTATTCCTGAACTTCTCGTACACGGTTTAGAATTTTGGATAAGTATAATTTATTTCTAATATGTTCTGTTTGCGTGAAATCGAGTTTGTCTTTGCTTACTTAGTTTTAGATTCTTTGTTTAAAATGGAACTAGGGTGTTAGATGGTTCAACAATGCTTGTTCATTATAATTGATTATATATACATATATATTATATTGAGATGATTAGGATGTTAGCCGACCATAGAGACGTAATTCTGTGAGTTGGCCGGGGACCTGTAGATTTGGTGTGGAGATGCTGCGGCACAGCTTAGTCGACCTGTTGTGCCAAGGCTTCGAGGTCGATAAATCGTCTACGGGCGTGTGTTACCAAGCACTTTTTCGGCGGAGATGTTGGCCCGTTAGTGGGCAGCGGGTGTGCACCCCGCTAGGACCATTGTTTGTTTTATGGGTGCTTTAGGTACCGTGTTTGACTCATGTTAGAGTTAAATTATATTTATTCAGAGTACTATGTCCGGGTCTATGGATTTCGGGATTAGCATCCCATACCTCACTGAGTGACTCCCCTGTTGCTCACCCCTCTTTTCGCCTTGCAGGTGAACTTGTCGAGTAGTCGGATATCTGGACGGATGGTGTCTTTGGATTGTCGTATTTTATTTCGGTTTTCAGTTCAATTTATTTGATATATTTTTATAATTAAATTTAAAGTTGTATTTTTTTTGAATATATAATATTAAATGTTTTAATATTTGTTCGGCTTTGAATAACTCGGTTTAATTTGGTTTTTTTTTTGGTAAGTAACACGCCGGTCTCGAGAGAGGAGGAGACGGGTGTTACAATTTGGGTGTTACAACTTGGGGCCCACGGGCCGAGAGAGCGGGCGTGGGTGGCCCATTAGCCGTGGGCGGTCGGGGCGTTACAAGTGGTATCAGAGCTGGTTAGCCGTCTGAGTTCTGACCTGAGAGGCGTCTTAAGACCTGTCGTGGGGCGCAACGAGGACGTTGCGTTCTTTGAGAGGGGGTGAATTGTAACATCTCGAGTTGTGATATGTGTAAAGGCTTAAGAGAATTGATTTGGCTACCTATGTCACCAAAGTTGACTTACCTTTTCCGTCACACATCCGTGTAGAACTCCAGAGTTAAGCGTGCTTGGGCTGGAGTAGTGGAAGGATGGGTGACCTATCGGGAAGTGATTCGCGATACCGTGTAAGTGAGGCCAAAGCACGGGGAAATGTCGGGTGGTGATTGCAGGGTCAGTAAACAATGATTTCGAGTCTTGGAAAATTAACGACCGGCCGTCGGATGAGATGGGGTCCACGGGCCGAGAGAGCGGACGTGGGTGGCCCATTAGCCATGGGCGGTCGGGGCGTTACAGATTATTTATAATGAGTTGATAGTAAACATTAGGTATAATGAGGATCATTAGATATATTCTAATTTCGAAATTTTATATGATCAATACTATTTTGATTTGCATTTATTATGTTTCTACAATTTGACAGAGTTGTTTTGTTATTCATTTTTGGTTACAATATATTAATGATATAGAAAAGAAAAATATAAAATCACCTCATCATCATCAGACGTTTTCTCATGTAACTATGGCCGTGAGATAAAAAAGTGAATATAGATTAAACAAAGTAGAAAAACAGAGCTGCAACAAAACTTTTTAAGACACTACCCACCCAACAGCTTCCTACGATCTTCTGAATTTGAGATTTGAGTTTTTGTCTATTAAGCTCCTTGTGATTTTCCTGTTTGGTTGTTTTTGTGTTGTATTGAGATTTGTGTACCGTAGTGAATGAGTTTTCATGTTTCTTGAGAATTGTTTGATCTGTAATTGATTCCAATTCGTTACTTTATAACCATATGTAATGGTTGGTCTATTGATAAGGGAATATTACTGAACCCTAGTCAAAGTAATAATAAAAGATGAGAATCCGATCCTAAGCCATTATGAAACACAGAAAATGCAAGAAAATGCCTAATCTAAATACAACCAAGGGAACCAAGTGAATTCAATTCTAGAACTAAGCAAATAAGAACAAGTAACTAAAACTTTCACTCAAATAGATAAAAAAGGACTAATGAGTTTAAGGATTTCATTTCAGGTGATTAAGATTTAAATTAGAATGCCAAATTTTCAATCAAAAGACTTCTTTCAGTCTAAAACACTAAAATAAAGTGTTTTGTCAAGATGAATGCTCATTTACTACCATTAGCTAGACACAAATGGCTTTGACTTAATTAACTTAAGCAATCATTTAGAACAAGTGTACTAACCATCTAAACTCCATTAACATCAAATATCTTTGGTAAGACAAGTTTAGAGCAAGATCCACTTGGATCAGACATTTCATCAAACTCTGTTCGAGCATAAAATACCTAAGGATCTAGAATAGAGAGGCCAACTTTAATCTAGCATTAAGAATAGTAGATAAGCAAAGAAACATAGAGATCTAACACTAAACACTCTAGATCTTCACTTAATCATCCTAATCACTCTAACCCATGAATCCAAGATGGATCCACTCACTAATCTTCATGATTAACCTTAAGCCTATGGTTGATTTAAGAAAAATCATGTTGAGAATCAAGTTTAATCTCACAAACACAAAGAAATAAGATGAAACGAGACTAAAGATTCAATATTTATTCAATAATATCAATGTGGTTTAAGAGAAAACAAGTTAAGTCCCAAAATTAGGTCTAGAATGTATTTATAGTGCTCTAAAAACGAAAGGGTAAAAATTGGTAAAAATAGAAGTCTAGATTTTTCTAAGTGTCTCAGATGGTTTTTGACATGTCATTTAGCTGCTGCGCCACAAGCCGCTGGGACGCTTAGCCGTGGACGCCTTCATGATTTCTTCGTAGCTGCTCCATAAACCGCTGCACCATCCCGAGTGAGCTCACACAAGATTGACACCAAAACTCCGCGGTTATCACATGCCGCTGCGTAATGCCGCTCCAACACTTGGCTAAAATGAGGTTATGTCTTCTAGGATTCAAAGAAGCTTTGTGGCATGGTGTTTAGGCCGCTGTGAAGGAATTAAGCCGCTGGGATACTTAGGCTCCATTTCGATTCTCGACCAAAATCATTATTTTGTCTCAAATCAAACTCCAAATGATCCAAACTCACCGGATGACATCTCCAACACCTGATATGGACTTATGCATGGAAATACAACCTAAATATGTCTAAATACTATTTTAAATGATCAATTATATACATTAAATGATATATAAATCCATGCACATTCACAAGATATCATCTATGAGGCAACTAAGAATAGATTGTGTTCAGAATTTGATTGTAAGTTTGTAACAGATGCTGGCATAGGTATACAAGATTAATTCATTGGTACTACTGTTGGGAAAAAATGGGGTGTTAAGCAGATGTGAGAGGACATGTAATCAAAGTATTAATAGTCATTTAATCTATCCTATTAAAAACGTATGATGCAATTTATAAGGTAAACAAAGTAAAATGAATTTTTTTACTTGAAGTTAGTGGTAAGATTCCTTTCGCGCAATACTTTTCATTTACCACTTTACATAATATACAAAGTTTAACAATATATATGTTACATATTATAAATAAAATCTTTAATTATTTTTCATATAAACAATAATCAAATAAAAAGTATCTACCAAAATTGCTGGTGAAATTACACAATATACAAAACTAATCTATAACTTTTTAATTAATTTTTTATGTATGTACAAAATGAAAAATTTATATAAATATAAAAACGTATCCGCACGGGTTTGCGGAAGTATATTGTTAAATGCTGAAATAAGCCATAGGTATTGGGCCTATATTTAGGAAGAAAAAAAATTGTTGGACCACCAGTAAACTGAGACAAGCCACTACAAAAATTAAACTAAAGTGATCATCAACGTAAAGGAGAACAACCCAATGAGTAAAGAGTTATTTCTTATAACGTAGTTTCTAATTTTTGTAATTATCATTTTGCTTCGAGCCAATGGATGTTAAGCATCATGTACATATATTGTTCTTTCAATTGCCTCAGTAGGGTTTGAAGAAAATTTCAGGGAAAATATGCGTACAAACTATTTAAGCACCAAGTAGGGAAGATCCAAACAACTGTATAGCATTTGCTGAGCTTCAGGGATTGAGTATGGCACACCTATCTTATCTCTCGATGTAATGATCTGAAGCGATGATGATAACATGGTATATCAAGCTCTCTTGAACACTCTTCATTTGATCTAAGTCTGAGGATTTTCTACTTTATCTGATGATTTTTCGATTCATGCAGATTACTCTTTCTTTTTTTTTTGACTAAGG
Organism: Raphanus raphanistrum subsp. raphanistrum; assembly: GCA_019706035.1. Lineage (NCBI taxonomy): Eukaryota > Viridiplantae > Streptophyta > Magnoliopsida > Brassicales > Brassicaceae > Raphanus > Raphanus raphanistrum. Next base: position 15,568,342 of record CM033988.1, on the reverse strand, counting down.
CATGCAGATTACTTAGCCTCGTTGAACCATGAGGAAACAAAACTAGCAGTATCACTAATGTAATATTTTTTACAACATCAATACTCGCATTATTATAAAAATTGATTTTTCGGTTTAAGAAGAAGGGAATATGTGATTACCATCCACTAATAGTTCATGAGTTTTAATCCTATCCATACAACATACATATGTTTGCATACACAAAGAATGGCATTTTGCTTTCTTTCCTGAGAAGTTTCGTTAAGAAAAGTTTTGATCTTTAGAGATACATATGTTATGTAGTAAGTCATAACGTTTTGACAGATAATATTCTAACGACAAAACTAATATAAGAGAAAATATTATTTAATGCATTGGTGTGTTCTTTTTGTTCCTCTAATTCTTCAAGTGGATAGGTTAATATTTGTTGTTGTTGATAGTAGCATAGCTAGTGGGGAATAATCAACATGGCATAGTGTTATCTTTAGAGCATCTCCATCCCCACTCCATAATTTATTCCATTTATAGAATAAATAGAGTAGAAAATGGAGTAGAAAATGGAGTGATGAACAAAAAATAAAAGCATTACTTTATAAATGGAGTAATGCTTTTATTTTTTGTTCACTACTCCATTTCTCACTCCATTTATTCTATAAATAGAGTAAATTATAGAGTGGAGATGGAGATGCCCTTATTATCACGCAAGTTTAGCTGTCCAAATATTCTGTGACAATGTACTAATCTTCAAATGGAGGAAACAAGAACCGTTTCACCTTCGTTTTTTAAAGTCTCACTACAAAAATGATGTGCTATAGTGACGGATTCAAAATTAGGTTCTAAATAGTGACTTAGAGGAAATCAATGAGAACAATGAATTCCTATTCATTCTTTAATATTTACACTATCTATTAAGAATATTTTCTATGAAAATTGGTAAAAAATCAAAAGTAAAAACTACTGTTTTTATTTCTTTTATGGTGTTCGTATTTATCTTTTTTCTATTATCATTTTAATGATCGCCAGTTAGAGTTTTGATAACAAAAACATAACATATGATTTACTCACTATTTGGACACGATGTTTCTCCCGTTCATTGAATACGTCTTTAATTTCTTCGACCATTTACATATCAAGAATTATATGCCATATGTGAATAAGTTAGTACATTTGAAGTGGATAACTCTATGTACTGGTGTTTCTTGATTGGAGTGTATGCAGTCATTTTGGGTTTTGTATGAATTTGATAATAGTAAAAGAAACTGAATAATAATTTTTCTTGTAAGTATATTAATCTAGAGATAAATTAGTTATTGCTAGCGATCCAAACATTCATGGATTAAATTTGAACATTTATAAACTTACAACAAACACTAATGTCGTTTTGTTCTTGAATTTATTTAAAAATCAATAAAATAGAGATAAAATAATGCTAGAAAATCTCAGTAACGTGGACGGTCCCGGCTAGGGATGTTGTATTGGGTTACCCAACCCAACCCAACCCTATAAAATATAAACCCAACCCTATTCTAACCCAATCCAACATTAACCTTAATAGTCTATGCATGAAGGGGTTGGGTTAGGGTTACCCATTTTATAAAATCTTTTAAAACAAAAGCAAATAATATTAACATGATTAACACTGTTTAGTTATTTTGAGAATTTTGACGGAAAATGAGATTTTGCAAATTCAACAAAAAAACAAAATTTTTGTGTTTTTGGCAGGAAACTTTAATTTTTTGATCTAGACAGAAAAATTCAATTTCCAGGTTTTGGTGGAAAATTTTATTTTTCTGGTTTTAGCAGGAAAACTCATTATTGTGGTATTGGCGAGAAAACTCAATTTCTCGGTTTTGGCAGAAAACAAAAATTTCTAAATTTTGACGGAAAACTCGATTTCCCGGTTTTGGTTGGAAAACTCGATTTTCCGGTTTTGGCGGGAAACCTCGATTTCTCGGTTTTCTCGGGAAAACTCGATTTCTCGGTTTTCTAGGAAAAAACCAATTTCTCGTTTTTCTCGGAAAACTCGATTTCTCGGTTTTCTCGAGAAAACTCGATTTCTCGGTTTTCTAGGAAAAAACCAATTTCTCGTTTTTCTCGGAAAACTCGATTTCTCGGTTTTCTCGGGAAAACTCGATTTCTCGGTTTTCTCGGGAAAACTTGATTTCTCGGTTTTGGCAAAAAACCCCGACTTCTCGGTTTTAGCGGGAAACCCCAATTTCTTGGTTTTCTCGGGAAAACTAGATTTCTCGGTTTTCTTGGGAAAACCCGATTTCTCGGTTTTGGCGGGAAACCCCCGATTTCTCATTTTTCTCGGGAAAACCGATTTTTCGGTTTTCTCTGAAAACAAGATTTCTCGGTTTTCTTGAAAAACCCTGATTTCTCGGGAAAACTCGATTTCTCGGTTTCAGCGGGATAACTCATTTTCTTGGTTTTGGCGGGAAACCCTAATTTCTCGGTTTTGGCGGGAAACCCCGGTTTCTCGTTTTTGGCGGAAAAACTCAATTTCTCGATTTCTTGGTTTTGACGGAAAAAATTGATTTCCCAATTTTGGTTTGAAAACTCGATTTTTCGGGTTTCTCAGTTTTGGTGGGAAAACTTAATTATTCGATTTTGGCGGGAAAAACCAGTTTTACGGTTTATGCGGAAAAACTCTATTTTGTGGTTTTTGGTGGGAAAACTCGATTTTGTGGTTTTTCGGAAAAACTTGATTTTTCCGATTTTGGCGAAAACACCAATTTGGCAAAATATTTTTTTTTTTGTGATTTTGACGAAAAAAAATCATTTCTGAAATTTTATAGAAACTTTTTTAGCAATTTTAACGAAAAATCAAAAAAAAAAATTGAGGGTTTGACCCTACACCAAAACATTATTCTATAACAAAAAAATATCTAATAGGGTTAACCCTGTGAAAACCCTTTATTTCTTTAGCCCAGCTCTAAAGTGGCCCTAAACATTTTATGAATAATACATTTGGGTTAGGGTTCTTAAATTATTGAATGGGTTGGGTCAGCCCTAAATCTCACAGCCGGGACTATGGGCTGTGGCGGCTATACCAATGGTGGGAGCAGGTATTCGGTAACATATATTAGTTCCATAAGACAGCTTTAAGTCCAAGCAAGGATTGTTTATTTAATTTTCAAGAGTTATAAAGTAAGGATTATATTTATTTTGTTGCATGTGTGTATAAAGTACGAATGTACACATGACTCTACGTATTCGCATATAGTTAAAAGAAAAAGTCTATGACTTGTTTGATAATCAGTTTCACAATTGAAGTAGATTGTATTTATATGATCCAGCAGAAAACAATCTCATAAGACATATAATTAAATTGTCTATACAAATATTCCACCCAATATGTATATTAATTCTGGTTTGACATCATACATATAAATTATGGTTCGAGCTATTAAAGAGTTTACGACACATTCATATGACTTATGTGCAAATTAATTTAGTGAAACGTTTATTATATGTAGGATGTTGATATATTAGATAAAATGTAGATCAAGATGAATGTTACTTGATCATCAAAAATGCAATAATCCGATAAATATTACGTGAATGATTTTTGCATTTGAAAATAACAGTCGTCAAGATTAGTTCTTGTTTGTTAATTGGGTTGTTAATCAACAACTACGATTTGAAAATATTAACGGTTAGATTTATTACAAATATCCTTATGTCACATGCAATCATTTGTCTACCAAATACAATTAATAACCTATCGAGTTTTCTTTTACCAGAGAAAGAGATTATCGAGTTTTCGAGGAAAACATTTATCGAAATTCTCAGCTATGTAGCCTTTACATTCCATGCACGAGCTATCTATGCTGACTAATAATAAATAAATAAAAACGAAAAGATAGAATAGTAACAGCAGCCATCATCTGTACGTAACATCAAGCAAAAGATAACAATATAATTGTAGTGTATTATTTAACTTTGGGATTTTTGTAGTGTCCTGGCATGCCACGTTGAATAAATTATTTCTTTCATAAACAGTTGAAGAAATTACGAAGAAAAAAAAATTAGCACGAAGAACATAATGGCTTGAAAACAAAATCCGAATTATGTATATGAAAAAGAAAGAGAATGAAAAATGAGCAATTTATCTCCAATCGAATAAGTTATTTATAAAATCAACAAACTTCTTCAATATATAATCAAATTGTAAATGTTGAATTTGTGGAAGATAGGGTATATTATTAACCCCTTTAAATATTTTAACCACTTCTTAAAAAAGTGAAAGTGAAAGCTAGTTCTCAAAAAAAAAGAAAGAAAGAGATAATACACAATTCTTATTAAAATGCTCGGTTTGAATTACGTTTAACCTAGGAATTCCATTCTTGTTCAAGTCAACTTGGTAAACCATGTTCAGTTACCAAAAAAAAAACTTGGTAAACCATGTCAAAACTCATTTAACAGGTAGATACACTAATCCCTGCTATTAAAAATACAATAAAAATAGTAAAAGTGATATTAACCCAAAAAGAAAGGACCAGGCCCTAATAATTATATGATGATAATTAGAATTTAACATGAATAGGAATAAACAGAACATGTTAGTTAGCTTTTTTCTTCTTGTTTTCTTCTTGTCATTGCTTTATCCTCTCACGACCAACAGTATATATATCCTAACTTGGGAACAATCATTCTACAACCATTGAGAGTTTAATACTTTGTAAGTGACTTGTAAAACAAAATGGCGAGATTCGGGTTAGTTGTAGTGACGATTCTTGTGATTCTAGGGCTTGTGAGCTTTTCAGAAGCTCAACTGAAGCTAGGGTTCTACGATAAAACTTGCCCTAACGCAGAGAAGATCATACAAGCTGTTGTCAACCAACATATCCGCAAAGTACCATCTTTGGCTGCTGGCCTTATTAGGATGCATTTCCATGATTGCTTTGTTCGGGTATGTAATCTTCATTTTTCCAATCATACTTCTTAAATTATAAATTATATATATGTATTAGCTTACAAATTTTAGCTCAAATTATCATCCGCACAGTCAACATATAAACTCTTGTCCTAAACACTAAATTAAAATCTGCATATGCATTAAACATATAGTATATTTCTTCATATATACGTATGATACATGAATACATAACTAAACGTATTGTGGTATTTGTAGGGCTGTGATGGTTCGATCTTGATCAACGCGACATCGAGCAACCAACAAGTGGAGAAGGTTGCTCCTCCAAATCTAACTGTTAGAGGTTTTGACTTTATCGATTTAGTGAAGACTGTTCTGGAGAAGAAGTGTCCAGGAGTAGTCTCATGCGCCGATATCATTACTCTCGCGACTAGAGACTCCGTTGCTGCCATTGTAAGTATACTAAATACTAAAATCACCTCGTTTAATCTAATAACTCAACAACCATAGCAAACCGATCTTGGTTACTTTTCGTTTAGGGTGGACCGAAATGGAATGTTCCAACAGGACGCAGAGACGGACGGATCTCTAATGCTACCGAGGCTTTGAACAATATTCCTCCTCCTTTTGGAAACTTCACTACTCTGATTACTCTATTTGGAAACCAAGGACTTGATGTGAAAGACCTTGTCTTGTTATCCGGTAAGAAATCTAACTTTTCCGGTTCGGTTTGGCAAATTTTGGGATAAATTTATTATGGTTGGACCAAAAGTCATTAAATCAAACGACGTTGTTTGATTTAAATAGTTGATGGTATATAAGCAGTGTTGTTCAAAACGTTTTAGGTGCGCACACAATCGGAGTGTCTCATTGTTCCTCCTTCTCAAACCGTCTCTTCAACTTTACCGGCGTAGGAGACCAAGATCCGTCGCTTGACAGCGAATATGCAGACAATCTCAAGTCACGGAAATGTCTATCTATTGCCGACAATACCACACAGGTTGAAATGGATCCTGGTAGTAGAAACACCTTTGATCTTAGCTACTTCAAGCTCGTCTTGAAACGCCGTGGGCTTTTTGAGTCTGATGCGGCGTTGACTAAGGATCCCACGGCGTTGGGTCAGGTCAGAGGTTTCGCCGGAGGATCGCTGCAAGATTTTTTTGTCGAATTCGGCAAGTCAATGGAGAAAATGGGAAGGATTGGGGTGAAAACCGGGTCGGATGGAGAGATCCGAAGAACCTGTTCAGTGGTTAACTGAAAAGCTTTCTTTTGTTTTATTTTTATTTTTGGTGATTTTGGGTGTTTTTGTTTTTCGACTACTTTGGGTGTTTACGATTTCGAAATGTTTATTTGTGTATGTGGTCGAAATGTTATTTTCGAATAAGCTCACGTTTGTGAAGTCGTTGTAATAAATTTTCAATCGATTTGTTTTCAATAAAAATGTTCTCTGCTCCTTTGTTGAAAAAACATTATTTGCATTTCTGAATAAAATTATTTAGACTATATTATTTAGATGCTTATTACTTTTGAAAGAAAAAATTGATTAGTATTATTGATATAACACAAAGTGTTTTCTAAGAAATTAGAAAGAAAAATTTCCTTAGATAACCATTTTTAGTTTATTTTCACAAAAATACTAGGAAAAATGACCAATTTTTTTTATTAAAGGATAAAATGTACATTTATATTTTTTGGGTTAACTAATTTAGAATTAGGGTTTAGAGTTAAGGGGTGTGTTTTAGGGATGAAGTTTCAAATTTCAAAAAATAAAATAAAAATTAAATTTTTCAAAATAAAAAAGAGCTATTTTGGTCATTTATTTTTTGAAGATTATTTTTGTGACAAAAACTTAAAAATGACTATCTGAGAGAATTGCCCAATTAGAAAAGGGTGAACCAATATTTGGGTTAAATAAAGCAAAAAAGAGGGGGAATCTTGAGAAACATAATGGAAACTGATATTCATATTTTAAAATTAATTGAAAAAAAAACACCAAAAGGTTTGAAAGAATTTATAAATTGGGAAAATATATTGGACATAATACTTATGCTGATAATTAATTTCTTTTTATAAAACAACCTTAATTTAATATCAAAGGGAAAAAAAAAAGAAACAATCTATTTCTTCAAAACTAATGTAGTAGGCCCCGATCCAAAAGGGTAAGCTCAATGGTGGAATAAAAACTATACTGAGCTGCTGAGTAAACTCAGTAAAGCCCATTGACCCACTTGTAATATTTCATCAGTGTTTTTACTTGTCTTCACAAATTCTCCGCTGAATGATCACAAATGTCACCATTTTTTTTGTAGAAGACTGTACTTAAGAAGGCTATTCATTGTACTTAACCGTAAACAAATGTTAATAACTCCATTTTGTATGAAGGTCTCGTGACCGAATAAGACTTTGGTTACAGTTCCTTGACTTCTTTCTGCAAAACACTTGCGAATTTGAAAAAGAATAAATAATCAAACTGTAGTCAGAGCAGAGTTTTTCAGTCTCAGTACAAACAACAAAAGAACATGGTGTATACAATTGGTCGCCGTGACCTGTCGCATGATTCTACAACAAACGAATGAACATCAATTAACATGGCCAATAGCTATACCAATGGTAGATTATATTATATACATAAAAAGATTAATCATTAAATAAAACACAATCGCACCGCACCCTATCTTCTTTACTCTAGGGATCTAGATATTACAATGATCAATAGCTTCAAGAATCTCACTTCTGCTTTTCACCAACCTATGAAACACTTCTCTAACTTGTCTCTGTAAACCCTCAAGCCCATCTTTCATTTTCCGACAAATCTCCTCCATTTCTTCCACTTCAGCCTTCACTTCCTCCTCTCCATCAAACCTAAACCCATCAGTGAATTCCATCAGCTTTAATCCAACCCTCTCCATCCTCTGCATCTCCTCCATCAATCCTCCACCACCACCACCACCACAACGCTTCTCCTTCCGTTTCAGCTCTTCTCCGATCCTCTCCTGGATGCTCGCCGCCGCGCTGGCCCAGACCTGATGCCTCGGCAACGGCAAATGAACCGTCAAACCGTTACTTGCCTGACAAGGAACCGCCGCAACTAGCGTCCACATCACCGTTACCATCACGCTACTCATTATAAACATCGGAGACGCTTCTCCGCCACGTGGAAGCACGAGATTCGCCGTCATTGCTTGAATCTGCTTCGAGGCTGACCAGTTCTTGCTCACGCATCCTCCTCCACTGCGATGGCCGAACGAAGACGACTGCTCCGTCGTCGTCGCCCTCCTACCGCTTCCGCCGCTTTTATCCGCGGCGGCGAGGAGGCTTGTGAGAGCCCGTTTAGCTCTCCTAACGCTTCCGTCACTTAACGGATGCTGTTTCAACGCCGTAACGGCGATCTCAGCGAGACGCTGGCTTTGTCTGACCGAGTCAACGCCGTTGACTACAGCTGTACAGATATCAAGGGCCTTAACGATCCGGTCAAGCATCTCCGGTACGAGCGGTTTAGAGATCTGAGCCGGGTTGGTGGTTAGAACCGATTGAAACTCCGATTCGCAAGACATGAAAGCATCCAGGAGCTTCCGTAGCCACTGGATCGAGAGAATCGGGTCGGATTCTTCTGACGGAGATAGTAACTCCGTGAAGCGGTGAGCAACGTGTTTCTGGAAGTGTTCGAGTTCTTTGAGTTCTTGGTCGTGGTTGACGTCCATGGAAACGATTTGATTGCGACGGCTGATTCGACTTAGGAACGACCCTTGATGCTCCGTCACCGGCGCCATTTAAAACGGAAAACAAGAAGAGATTTGTGAATCTTTCTGAGGAAGAAAGAGAGAATCTTTTTGGAGGAAGAGAAATGAAATTGGACAAGGGTTTTGGGGATTTTTCTTTGACCAGAGAGCAAAAGTCCATTATATGGAAGACGAGTCTTTGTCTGGTAGTGGAACCAAAGACTTGTTCTTCTCTCTTCTCGTTTGCTTTTTGTTTTCTTTTCTTTTCTTTTCGGTGAATAATTGCTTTTCTTCTGCTTCAGTATTTTATTTCCTTTTCAATTTACCTTCTACACAAATGAGCATATTATTTGTGTTGTGTATTTGGTAAAACCAAGTTACAACTCTAGAATCTATAAAATTTAGGGAAATTTGCTACAATATAAAAGAAAACAACCGCTTTATTGTCTTTTTTATAAATGTTTTTTTTGGGCTTACGATTAGGGGGAAAACGGCCAATTCCACTATAAACTTAGAGTCTCCATTGTATTCATGTACAAACTATTGGATCAAGCCAAAAGCATCATAAATTAATTTATATTTTGAAATTCCCACATGAACTTTTATAATCTGGTCAATTACTACATAACCGGAATCAATTTCAGTTTAGTTGCTGATGTGGTGTTTACGTGGACGCTATGTAGAAAATTGGTTTGATTCAGTTTGACATCTGTCCATTTTTTTAAATCGAATAGTACAAAACAACGTCGTTTTGATATTTTAACAAAATTCGTTGTCAAGGAGGATTGAACCTAAACTTAGAATTCTTCAAAGAAGTGCTCAACCACTAGACTAATTAAACAACGATTATATTTCATTACAATAATACTTGAACTAAATATTCTAAATAAGAACGAACAAGTGTGAAGACACTCAGAGATGGTGGTGGCGCCACAGAGGAGATTGTCGCAGAGGGAACAAGTCATGCATGCCACCACCGTCTCCCTTTTTACTTTAGGCATCGTTCCCCCTTCGATTCTTCAATGAATCGCACGTAGACCACCCAAGAAATAAATCCCCCCCCCCAGATTTACGTTCAACTTATTTTCTTCCGTGATACAGTCACACTCAAGTCTCAATCAAAGAAAGACGGAGAAGCAAATAACTAGTTGGTGATTTTTACGAAGATATTTGTTAGTGGAGAGAGATTCAGTGGAGACGATCTTGAATCGAAGGAGATGAAGCAAATATGTTTAAAACTCTTTTTAATCTATTTTATTCTCATAGACGTTAGTTTGCTTGTCGAAAATATTTAGTTCAAGTATTATTGTAATGGAATGTAATCGTTGAAAGTATGATTAGTCTAGTGGTTGAGCACTCCACGAAAAACTCTAAGTTCTAGTGTTTGATCCTCTTTGAAAACATTTTTTAAATATCAAAACGACGTCGTTTTGTACTACTTGATTTAAAAAAATTGGACAGATGTCAAACCGAATTAACTTAATTTCCTACATGGCGTCCGCGTAAGTACCACATCAGCAACTAAACCAAAATTGATTCCTGTTATGTAGTAATTGACCAGATTGAAAAAAATTATGTGGGAAATTCAAAATAAAAATTAGTTCATGATGATTTTGGCTTAATCCAATAGTTTGTGTATGAAAACAATGGAGACGTCAAGTTCATGGTGGAATTGGCCGTTTTCTCTACGATTAGGTTTAGATTTGGATACATACTTCGACTTCAGATTCGAATATTTAATATCTTCTAGTTTTTTTTTTTGTCAGCCCAGGATACGAATTTAATATCTTCTAGTTTAATATTTAGTGAATATTTTGTTATTTTAGTTTGAATTTTTGTTCGGGTTTATAGGACTGAATTTGGACATAGATTCAGGATATTCTAATAAAATGTCCGGTTCTGCTTATAATACCTCTAATCTACTTTAAAAAATTTTATAAATATTTTGATAGTAAAAATATGAAAAGTTATATATAATGTATATTTTTTTTTTGAAATAAAAAGTTATATATAATGTATATAAACAAGAGATTTTTGTGTTCAACATATATAAACAAGAGATAATTATACAAAAAATGTTTATGTTAAGTAATTATTTTTCAAAACATAGTTTTATTTTTTATTTCATTTTTCACTCTATAATGGAGTCTACTCTTTGGAATAATCTATTTTTGTTTGGAATGAGAAATAGAGTATAATTGAAGAAGAGATTTGTGAATCTTTCCGAGGAAGAAAGTTAGAATCTTTTCTTTTTTTGGGAGGAAGAGAAATGAAATTGGAGAAGGGTTTTGAGGATTTTTCTTTGACCAGAGAGCAAAAATCCATTATATGGAAGACATGTCTTTGTCTGGTAGTGGAACCAGAGACTTGTTCTTCTCTCTTCTCGTTTGCTTTTTGTTTACTTTTTCTTTTCTTTTCGGTGAAGAATTGCTTTTCTTCTGCTTCAGTATTTTATTTCCTTTTCAATTTACCTTCTACACAAATGAGCATATTATTTGTGTTGTGTATTTGTTAAAACCAAGTTACAACTCTAGAATCTATAAAATTTAGGGAAATTTGCTATAATAGAAAATAAACGACCGCTTCATTGTCTTTTTCAAAAAATCTTTTTTTTTCTTTTGAAATAAGCTTAAAAGGGTTAAACCCGGGTCAATGATGACACAAGCCTAACCCCCGGGTGGAGGTACAGCCCACGGATAGACCCTTTCCTGGGCATTCAAATGAGTCGAAAGCAATAACTCAAAAAATCTTTTTTTTGGGCTTATGATTAGGTTTAAAATACACATTTCGATTTCAGATTCGAATATCCAATATCTTCTAATTTAGTATTTATCGAATATTTTAATATTTTAGTTTGAATTTTGGTTCGGGTTTATAGGATTGGATTTAGACACGGATTCAGATATCTGATATTCTAATAAAATGTCCAGTTCTACTTATAATACATCTGGTCTACTTTAAATTTTTATATAAGTATTTTAATAGTAAGAATATGAAAAGTTAATGTATATAAATAAGATAATTTGTTTGTTAACCTATATAAACAAGAGATAATCATACAAAAATGTTTATACTCTCTCCGTTCGTTCGTTTTTAGTTGACGCTTTACAACTGTTATTTTGTTTTTATATAATTTTTGTTTCCAAAAAAACTAGGCAACATTAGAGCACCATTAACCCTAGCAACCCTAATAGGACTCTTAATCACTTTTTAAATAATAAATGGGGGTTAAGCACTTTATTTAAGCAATCTCCAATTTAGTGTCCTCCAATGCAAGTATCTTATTTAGGGGATTTTGCTTTGATCTTGGATGAGAAAAGAGAGAATGGTACAAGTAAATGAGATTTGTGATTTTTGCTTGATCTTGGATCGATGAACTATGAGAAGGAGAGAAAAGAGACAATGGTACAAGTAAAGAGAGAAGCTTGAATACTTTATAATGTTACAGGTAAAGAGAACACAATCCGTGACTACACACTATATTATAACAGAACACAAACTTTAACCGAAGACAAGATATACATAAGCTATCCGTGAGACTACATTCTAAACTTTAACAGAACACAAAATACAAAATACAAGTCTTCTTGACACTACACAAAATGAAACCTTCATGTCTATTGATCCGTCTTTGGTAAGAAACAAACACAGACACAAACCACATGATGATAAACAATCTATTCAACTCAAACAAAAATGACAATCAATTCATTTGAGACCACACAAGAGACAGAGACAGTGACAAAATGAAAACTTCATGTTTATTGATTCGTACTTGGTAAGAAACAAAGACAGAGACAAATCTTTTACCTGTTTTGTAGTGGCAGTGATCTTCCTTAAAGAACCTTCTTGTCTATTGATCCGTCCTCACTGATCCGTCCTTAGTAAAAAACAAAGACAGAGACAAATGAAAATTAATCAAAACTAACCAAGACAACAAGCAAATCAAATAACATAGAAGGATTCAGACAAGGAATAATACATATGTTTACCTTCTGATTTGATTTCCTCGAAGACAGCCACCGAGAGAGAGGTACAAGTTTGTCATCGTCTAGGAGATCCACCAAGAGAGAAGACAGCACCGTCGAGGAGAGCGACAGAGACGAGGAATCCACCGAGAGAGACACCGACTGCTTCACCGTCGGGGGAAGATCACGAGACAGAGGTGTCTTCGAGGTTTCGCGAGAACAAGGCAGAGTCGTCGAGGTTTCGCCATAGAATTGGGGAGACGTCGAGGGAGAGAGAAAGATCTGGAGTCGTCGAGGTTTAACAAGGAGTCGTCGAGGAAGAGATCGAGAAACACAGAGTCGCCGAGAGAGAAGGAAAAAAGCGGAGGCGTCGAAGGAGAGAAAGAGAGAAGGAGACTACTTCTTTCTGAGATCGACACGTGTCCATGAAAATGCGTTGCTTCTTGTGCTTAATTAAGCACCGTGGTTTAGCATAATACATTATTTTCTTTTTCTTTTAATCCGAAAAATCATTAAACACCCTCCTAAGCTACGGCGTTAATGATGCTTAGGAGGGTGCTTAATAATCCGAAAAATCATTAAGCACCCACCAAAAAACTCGTTTTACCCTTCTTATTATCAGCTGTCGTAATGATATGAAGTAAGTTAATGTAATACTAGAGGTTAGAAAAGATACTGTGATATAAATTGGTGTGAAAAGTTGTAAAACTACATTTAAAACCGAACATATGGAGTATTAAGTAATTATTTTTCTGAACATAATTTTATTTTTTGATCTATGTATTTTCAGATAATTATATAGACAATTACAGTTCCAAAGGGTATTTCCAACCCAACTTTGTTTTTTCTTTCAAAATAGAATAAAAGTGAATATGAAATAAATAATAATTTAACCTTATTTCATTTTTCATTCTATAATGAAGTTTACTCTATGAAATAATTTATTTTTTACTTGTCTATTACTCCACTAAAAAACAAAATATTATGAATAATCTAATATAGAATGAAAAATAGAGTAGGATTAGAACATTTTTACTCCATAATCACTTTTATTCTATTATTTTTTAAATAGAATTTTACGTTGAAGATAGTCGAAAACGTAATATCTATCAATAATCACTAGTATATCACAGCTGTTTAGTTAAGCTTGAACATTAAGGAAACTTAGTGTGCAAGTAAAAGAACCTAATCCTAATATGTTGAGGAGATTAAGTTATATGTGTTATAGGATTAGGATAAATAAAAGGCTATATATATGATGATGTCGATGAGGAGTCAAGGTGTGACTTTCATATAGCTTTTGTGTGCTTGATACATTGTGATTGAGTGATTGAATAAGAGAAAGAATTCTTATTATTTTGATTGTGCTTTTACATTAGTTTGCTTGTGATTCTATATTTGGTATCAGAGCCATTACAAGAATCTATCAAAGCTTGGCGGAAGTAAAAGAGGAATCCACCTCTAATAAGGAAACAGGGCCAGCCTCCGTGAAGTTTCCGATGTTGACTACAACTAACTACACGGTTTGGTGCATGAAGATGAAGATAGCTTTGAAGGTAAGTGAAGTCTGGGAAACAATTGATCCAGGGATCAAAGACGAGAAGAAAAATAACATGGCGATAGCGTTTCTCTTTCAATCCATACCAGAAGCACTTGTCCTGCAAGTTGGAGATTTGGAAACGGCTAAAGGAGTATGGGATGCAATAAAAGCTCGACATCTAGGTGCTGAAAGGGTTAAAGAAGCGAGATTATGCACCCTTATGTCTGAGTTTGATAAGTTAAAGATGAAAGATGGAGACACTATTGATGCCTTTGTTGGAAAGTTATCTGAGATTTCATCTAAAGCTTCTGCATTAGGAGAAATAATTGAGGAACCGAAGATTGTTAAGAAATTCCTTAAATCTCTACCTAGGAAGAGATACATTCAGATAGTAGCCTCCATTGAGAAGATGCTAGACCTAAAAGCAACAACGTTTGAGGACATTGTGGGAAGGTTGAAAGTGTACGAAGAAAGAATTAGCGAGGAAGATGATGAAACAAACGACGACCAGACTAAGCTCATGTATGCTGATACTCCACATGAGAATTATAGCACATATAATAGTGGAGGACGTGGACGTGGACGGAACAACAGAGGAACTTGGAGAGGAAGAGGTCGTGGTCGTCAAAGCGCTTTTCAGAACCAAAGAGATGCGTACAGACAACGTCAAAGTGGTGATATCTCTCATATTACTTGCTACCGGTGTGACAAACTTGGTCATTACGCATCCGATTGTCCAGACAAGCAGCTGAAACTTCAGGAAACGGTTGAGAAAAAGGATGATGACACACACGAGGCTGATGAGTTGATGATGAACGAGGTAGTCTACCTCAACGAGAACAAAGTAAACCCAACAACTTTTGAAGCTGATTCTGATACGATGAATGTCTGGTACCTAGACAACGGTGCCAGCAACCATATGAGTGGAACCCGTGTGTTCTTCTGCGAACTAGATGAGACCATTATTGGTATGGTAAGATTCGGAGATGATTCTAGAATATATATAAAAGGAAGAGGCTCGATTCGGTTTGAATTCAAAGGCGGTGTGAAGAAAGTCTTGAACAATGTCTACTATATTCCGGGTCTAAAAAGTAACATAATCAGCCTAGGACAAGCTACCGAAGTTGGATGCGAGGTACAGATGAAAGCAGAGGTATTGACTCTGTTTGATCGTAATGGAGATGTGATGATAATATGTAATCGCTCTAAGAACAGACTATATAAGGTCATCCTGCAGTCTGATCAAGCTCTATGTCTACAAGTTTCATCAGTCGGAACATCGACGCTGTGGCACGCACGTTTAGGCCATGTAAACAAGGAGAAGTTAAAGATGATGGTCAACAAAGACATTGTAACTGGATTACCTAGTATCACGACTGGTGAAGAAACATGCTTCTCTTGTCTTCGTGGGAAGCAAACTAGGAGATCTTTCCCACAGTCATCATCATATCGAGCATCAGAGGTTCTTGAACTAATTCATGGTGACCTGTGTGGACTCATCTTGCCTCCAACACCAGCACAAAATCGATATGTACTTGTGCTCATTGATGACCATACTCGTTATATGTGGACGATACTACTGAAAGAAAAATCTGAGGCGTTTGAGAAGTTCAAAAACTTCAAGAATCTTGTGGAACAAGAAACACAGAAAAGGATCAAAACCTTCCGAACAGACAGAGGTGGAGAATTCTTATCTCATGAGTTTCAATCATACTGTGACAAGAACGGAATCAAACGACACCTCACGGCTCCCTACACTCTGCAATAGAACGGAGTTGTAGAAAGACGCAATCGGACATTGATGGAGATGACAAGAAGCGTTTTAAAGCATACGAATATACCAAACGAGTTCTGAGGAGAAGCGGTTAGACATTCAACATATCTAATCAACAAAGTCTCCACAAGGTCACTGGATGGGAAAACACCGTACGAGGCGCTGAGAGAGAGAAAACCGAACCTAAGTCACCTAAGAGTTTTCGGATGCATTTGCTATGCAAGAACAGAATCGGCTGGAAGAAAAAAGCTTGATGATAGGTCTCGAGAACTCGTACACTTGGGAACGGAACCTGGGTCCAAGGCTTATCGACTGCTTGACCCAATAACAAGAAGAATTGTAATAAGTAGAGATGTTTGGTTCGATGAGTTTAAGCAATGGAGATGGAACAGAGTCGAGAAAACAGAGCAAACAGAGCATGATGAAGGAGAAGATCTTATCATCAGAACAAAGAGACTAAATAATACTAGTAACCAAGCAGATACCGTAATGGAAGATGAGGAAGATAATGATGCCATTGATGGAGAAGACGATGAACAGTACGATGAAGCTGAAATAAACGTACAACCGGAGCTTAGACAATCACAACGAGTGGTCACGAAGCCATCCTACTTTGATGATTATGTTATTTTGGCCGAGGTTGAGTGTGAACGATTGCTGATGCTCATAAACGATGAGCCATGTGATTTCAGTGAAGCAAAATCTTTGAAAGTATGGATTGATGCATGTAAGGATGAAATCTTTTCTATAGAAAATAATGATACATGGGAACTTGTTGAGTTACCAGAAGGGGGAAGCCGATTGGGCTTAAATGGATATTTAAGATCAAGCGTAATGCCGATGGAAGTATCAGTAAGTATAAAGCTAGATTGGTGGCAAAGGGCTATGTTCAGAGGCATGGCATTGATTACGACGAAGTATTTGCTCCGGTGGCCCGCATTGAGACGATACGACTGATTGTAGCAATTGCTGCTTCTAATGGTTGGGAAATCCATCACTTGGATGTGAAAACGGCGTTTCTCCATGGTGAGTTAAAAGAAGAAGTGTTTGTGATACAACCAGAAGGATTCATAGTAAAGGGGCAGGAGCACAAAGTATACCGATTGAAACGAGCACTCTACGGCTTGCGTCAGGCTCCTAGAGCTTGGAGCATCAAGCTCAACAGGATACTACGAGAACTAAACTTCCAGAGATGCTCTAAGGAACCCTCGTTGTACGGGAAGGAGAAGAACGGAGATCTCCTTGTTGTAGTAGTCTATGTAGATGATCTACTTGTGACTGGATCATCACTTAAGCTTATACTCGAGTTTAAGAAGGAGATGTCCATGAAGTTTGAGATGAGTGATCTTGGCAAGTTAACCTATTATCTGGGAATCGAAGTTGACCAGAGAGCCAATGGTATTGTTCTCAAACAAGATCGATACGCACGCAAGATACTTGAAACCAGAATGAGCTCGTGCAATGCTACACATGTACCTATGGAGATGAACGCTGCCTTTTCTAAAGCTGAGAACGAAGGAAAGATAGATGAAGGACAGTATCGACGCAGTATAGGATGTCTCAGGTACCTGTTACATACACGACCAGACCTATCTTTCAGTGTAGGAGTATTGAGTCGGTATATGCAAGATCCGAGAGAGTCTCATGAAGCCGCTTTGAAGCAAATCTTAAGGTATCTTCGAGGAACTTGTGAGCTTGGTCTCTGGTTTCGACGCGGAAGAGGACTGAAACTGGAAGGTTTCAGTGATAGTTCTCATTATGTTGATGCTGATGACGGGAAGAGTACGACGGGACATATATTCTATCTAGGTGAAAGTCCTATTACTAGGTGTTCAACTAAACAAAAGATAGTAGCACTGTTCAGCTGCGAGGCAGAATTTATGGCGGCAACGGAGGCTGCAAAGCAGACAATTTGGCTGCAAGAACTACTCGGTGAGGTTGCAGGAAAGGCGAGTGATCGTGTGGTTATTCGAGTGGATAATAAGTCAGCTATTGCTTTGACTAAGAATCCTGTTTTCCATGGTCGAAGTAAGCATATACATAGGAGATTCCACTTCATTCGGGAGTGTGTTGAAAACGAGTTGGTTGAAGTTGAGTATGTACCGGGGACTGAACAAAAGGCTGACATTCTTACAAAGTCACTTGGAAGAACGAAGTTCAAAGAGATGAGAGAACTGATCGGAGTTCAAAATGTGAGTGAAGAGAGGTTTAAGCTTAAAGGGGAAAATGTTGAGTTAAGCTTGAACATTAAGGAAACTTAGTGTGCAAGTAAAAGAACCTAATCCTAATATGTTGAGGAGATTAAGTTACATGTGTTATAGGATTAGGATAAATAAATGGCTATATATATGATGATGTCGATGAAGAGTCAAGGTGTGACTTTCATATAACTTTTGTGTGCTTGATACATTGTGATTGAGTGATTGAATAAGAGAAGGAATTCTTATTATTTTGCTTGTGCTTTTACATTAGTTTATTTGTGATTCTATATTTATGATGATGTCGATGAAAAGTCAAGGTGTGACTTTCATATAGCTTTTGTGTGCTTGATACATTGTGATTGAGTAATTAAATAAGGGAAGGAATTCCTATTATTTTACTTGTGCTTTTACATTAGTTTGCTTGTGATTCTATAACAGCATAGTGCAGTATCTGCTGCTTTCGTAGATTTCGCCAACTACTATTTACTGTGATATCTAATAACACTAAATCATAAAATATGCATATATTTTAGTGTGTTTCTTATACACTAAAATTCCAAGTCGAAGTTTATGTATATCTTCCAAGAACACTAACCTCATATTTTTACTTGCTAACTCCGAGTCTGATTTCCTTATTGATTCTTTTAGCTATTCTGATGATAAAAAGGTGTGTTTTTGGCACGGAGTTAGTTTATTTATCATTAAAGTGTATTGATAAAGGAATCACACAGTTTTGTTTTTGAAAAGTGAACTTTTGAGGAAAACTTTCCAACAGGTTAAAAATATTGTTGATGCAAAAGATAAGACAATAGTAATAAATAAATAAAAATCTTTGTTGGCTAAAAAATAGTATATAAATTAGTTTAAGACTTTCGTTTTGCGTGAAATCTAGCGAAGTGATTTTTCGCAACGGAGCTCTCACGTTAAAAGTTAGACTGATCAATATCGTTTATACCCTTAATGAATAAACATATGAATTATCCATAAAATAAAAACGAATTTTAATTTTATGATTAGGTAACTGATTAAAATTAATAATGATAAGATTTATCCAAAATTTAAAAATATATTTTAAAATAAACAAATTAGAGTGATTAATATGTTTATATCCTTCATGGATAAATATATAAATCACCTACAAAATAAAAACGACTTTTTATTATATAAGTAAATAAAATTAATAATAATAAGAATTATCCAAAATCTAAAAATATATTTTAAAATTAAAAAATTAGAGTGGTTAATATCATTTATATCTTTGATGAATAAAACATAAATTAACAACAAAATAAAAAACTATTTTTTTATTAGCTAAATTATTAAAATCAATATCAATAATAATTATCAAAAATCTAAAAATATATATTAAAATAAAACGAACTTATATTAATCATATTATTTTAATAAAAATATATATTATTTTTATTTCAATCTAACAATAAAATATTTATTGATCCGACTATTACTTTTTGTAAGTAAATTTTTATTGTTTATGTTTAAATAAGTAAATTTTTGTTCTTTATGTTTAAATAGTATAGATGAGAAAAATATATGTAATGGAAAAAAAGAAATGAAAAATATGAAAAAATATAAGTAAAATTAAGTGTACAAAAAGTGGTAACAAAAGTATAATATTTCAAAATCAAAAATATTTTTAATATGTTAGTGTTTTCAAAAATTTAATACAATAATAAGCATATATATTTTAATAAAATATATAAACTACTAAATATTTGTAAGAAAATTGTGTCCGCATATACGGGCAACACACCTAGTTAATATTGTATATATAAATTACTTATGTACTATTAGTTATTAACGTTTTTTACATAATATGAAATAACAAAAAATAAATATATATTAATAACTTAAAAACCATTAATTATTAGGATTTTTAGTAATAAAACCTCTCAAATAAAGATGTATCATAAAAAAACCTTCAACTAAAGATTTGTCGAAAAAACCTTCAATTTTAATTATTTTAATATATGTCACTCCCGTCACAGTATTTTAGATGGAGGGTGACATATATTAACATAACTAAAATTAAAGGTTTTTTCGCCAAATTTTTAATCGAGGAGTTATTTTAAGACTAGATATGGATCCGTGCGTTGCACGGGTTTTATTTGATATTTTAATTTCAAAAACATATAAAAGAATGAAAATATTTTTTTCACATTGGTTCTTGGATTTTCTGTATATCGTGACATTTTAATAATAATAACGTGTTTATAAATTTTGATTTATATTTCTGTTTCAATATTCATGGTGTTTGCAATAGTATATTGATATTTTTATTTTAATAAATGCTTTATTTTTAATTATTTTTCAAAATAATATTGTTTATAGTTGATTGAAACATATAGAACTGTGAACTCTCTATATTGTTTATATTGTGTAAAACAAATTAAAAACAACACAATGTTATACAACACCAATCAATATGGTTTATTGATAGTTAGCTAAATATCGAATATATTGTTAAAGAAAACATCAAATTTGTTTACATTATTATTCATGGTGTTACTTTATAGCCTCTATATAATATTTTGTAAAATATTATTGTCGCTATGTTTTTAAAATCCGAAGCTCTTTAGTTGTATTGACTCTAGATAGTTTGATATATAATTGTAAGACTGAACTTGGCAAATAGACTAACTTTTTAAGCTTAACCTTAATCTTGTTGATAGTCATTATATAGCTCTTATAGGAAATTGAAATTTTTTCGGTTTGAAAGGTCTTCTTGCAAACTTCGAGGATCTATAACAGTACACTTAAGTATAATAGTCACATTAATTTAGTCACAATAACATAATATCTATATAAAGCTGGATAAAATAACCATAAATTTTGACTCGATTCTTTATATGTTTCGATTTAATTTTTTTTTTGAATATCTGTAACTCTACGTAGCAAAGTAAATACTTATATAAAATATCAGTCAAAATGAAGCAAATCATAAATACTAATACTTTTAAGAATGAATATCCGATTCGATACATTTTATGCATATATATAAGTTATATACATATTATATTTTATATAAATTTTATACTATTTTATTTGCTAAATTTATTAAGTTGTTTATTAGAATTTTTAAAAGTAATAGATTTTTTATTTTTTGATAAAATATTATTATTATTTTATCTTATTTTGAATTTTTATTTATTTTTAATTTATTTTTACTGATTGAATCGGATATTCGGTCAAAACAAAATTTTGGCTATTCGGAACACCAAATATCTGGGTGGCTACATATCAAATTGGATCGAATACTTAAGTATTATGACAAAATGGATCAATAACTAACGTACGACATCATGACAATTATATTATTTAAAAAATTCGACATCAATTTTATGTGAAGATCAGAATATCTAGTTATTTTCTCAATCTGTGACACCTAAAAAAGATAACATGCGAAGATGTGAAAGAACATGCAGAAAAACTCACCTATATTTTTCTTGTATCTTTTGACAATATATAAGAGAGTTTAATCACATATATTGATCAATATATGAATAATTATAATTTCTTTTGGTTTATGATTTTGAAAACAAAAATTATTGATTTTAATAGAATATATAGGTGTAAATATTTATTGTTTCTTTTGGTTTGTGATTTTTTAAATAGGAAATTAATTATTCATAAAACATATTTGAAATAATGATTCTACCAAATAGTTTTGATCAGGAATTAAAGAAATTAAAATTACTATTAAACATTCTCTTACAATTTTCTTTTCTTATGTTTAAGATTTTAGAATAGGAAAATTACTATCAAATAATTACTAACAATTTTTTAGAATATATTTCCTTTAAAAATTTAGTAAACTGAAATTATAATTAAATAAATTATCGACAAATTTTTGTTTAAAGTTTTTGAAAATGAAAAAGTAGTGAAAATGTCATTAAATAATTATAAGTTACTTTAAAAAATATTTTTATTATCTTGTTATATATTTTATAAATTATGAGATATTTTTACAAATGTCAAAATCGTAAAAGGAAAATTAATATCAATTAATGTTTTACAATTATCTTTTGTTGTGGATATTAGAAAAGGAAAATTAGTATTAAATAAGTTATTTTACAAATATATATTTTCTTTAGGATTTTAAAAAGGAAATTTTCTAGAAAATTACTATTAAATAATTTAAAAAAATAATTAAATTTACTATTAAATAATTTTGAAATTTAATTTTTCAAAATTCGTTTTGTTATTTTCTTAGTATATGTATTTTTAATCATGAGATATTCTAACACATGTTACAATATTAAAAACAACTATCAAATAATATTTTTAAAGATTTTAAAATGTAAAAATACTATTTAGTTATTTTTTTTTTTAAAAAATTGTTATCTTAGTATGTTTGTTTATACAGATTCTGATATATTAAGTTTTTTAAATAAGATTATATTTTCTTTATTATGAGAGTAGGAAAATTAGTATATAGGATTTGTATAAAACGAAAGTTACTATTTTTAAAAAAACCTATACAAAATTTTTGTAAGAAGATTATCTTTTCTTTATATAATAAGATAGGAAAATAGGGAAATCAATGTAAAAGGATAATTACGAAATAATTTTATTATATAAAGTTTGGTTCTTCAAAGTTACTAATTAACATGATTGTGACATGTGTCAATAAATTTTTTAAGATGGTGACATGTGTCAAAAATATGATATAATTTTCTTTTGTTTATTTTTTAATAGAGATTTTAAAAAGAAAATTCTCATTACAAAATAATATTTAAAAAAATGAAAGTTTCTAAAAAATTAACCTCAGTAGAAAAATACGAAAATAAATATCTAGATACAAAAATAAATATCTAGATATAAATATCTAGATATAAGGAAATTTTGTTTTGGTTATTATTTTTGTTAAAACAGGCTAGGAAAATAGAAAAATTATCTTTAGCTTTATATAAGAAGATAGGAAAATAGGAAAATCAATCTCAGTATATAAATGTTAAATATATTGCACACATGTCGCAATCTAAAATATATAACCGCCATGTGTCGCGATCATGTTAATTAGTAACTTTGAAAACTAAGCTTTATATAATAAGATTCATCTTTATTTGAAGGATTTTTTTACTAAATGCGATTAAATATTTTAAATATTTGTTATTACTTAATGCATTATTTAAAATTCCTATGATCGATTTATAAGCCCTTAGAATAATTTAAAAATTCTTATACATTACTTCATTAATTTTATAACCAATTTATAAAGCTTTATAAATATTTTAATGCTTTTATAAATGTTAATAAAGTTTAACGATGATTTTATAAGCAATAAAGCTTATTATTTTCAAAAATTACAGTGAATTTTATACGCATCCGCTTTCTTTTCCTTTTTACATAATTTCCGGATTTTGATTCATACTTTCTTCCTACTTCTGAGAAAAATAATGCATGATTATTTTTCTTTTCTTTGATTTCTTGACCAATAGGTTATACAGTATACTCCTACGATATTAATCAATAAAGCTATATCTTTGACTTACTTTTCTTGCTTTATTTATTTATATCATAATTTTGTAGTAAAATGAACAACCATATCTTTAATCTTATAAAATCATTGTTAAACCTTAATAATCGTTTATAGAAGTACAAAAATCTATACTATACTAAAAGGTGAATAAGAGCTCCATTGAGTCTATCCACATCAGCAAATTAAATCAGCCAATGAGGTGGATTCTTTTCACCACGTCAGACATCCATTGTACGAATTTGGTACTTTGTTCTCTTCGCCGGTTCCGTTTCTAGACGATCGACACACAACTCCACTTCCTCTGCAATCAATTCTCTGAAATCAAACAGCTTTGTTTCGACTTTCTACCTCTTTATTTCTTTATAAATCTCTTTTTGTAGATATTTTCTTTTTCTCATTTGATATTTTCTTCTTCTCAGATTCTAACTGAAAATCAATTGGTTCCGGCGATCTCAACTCAAAGAAATTAAACGTGAAGACTGATGTCTCATCCACTGATCGTACCGGCCAACCCTTTGCTCTACTAATCAATAAAAGAGGGGAAAAGGTGTCTCTTCCTCCAAAGCTGTCTCCGGCGAGTCTATGTCGAAGAAACTAAAGGGCAAGGCCGTTGTCTCCTCCGATCAAGTGTTGTTCTTCATGTGGAATTCGGACCAGAAGAAGGGGAATTAACGTTTCGTCTCCTCCTCATCGACGAACAGGTTTACTCCAAGGCTTCGAAAAAGTTCAAAGCTTTAGAGAAAGCGAAGCTTGCGGCAGAACTTAAGGTAAACCCTCAACTCCAATTGTGAGTTTCGGGTTCAAAGCCAGTTGCTTTACAGCTTTTTCCCTGAAAAAAGTATGATCATGGTGTGTAGGCAAAACAGGGCAAAGATGTCTCTAAGAAGAGCACGAAGAAGAGTTCACAACGGGATGCATATGAAGAGAATCCTGAGGATTTTATGGACCCTGAGACTCCTGTTGGTGAGAGGAAACAACTCTCTTTACAGATGGCTAAGCAATACAGTCCTGCTGCCGTAGACAGAGCGTAAGTGTTTATAGAACTCTGATCTTGGTGTTGTGGTGTGTTTCATTTGTCCCTCTAGATAAATTCTCTGTTGTTGTTTGTTTGATTTGGTCAGGTGGTACGCTTGGTGGGAGAAAGCTGGTTTCTTTACTGTGGATGCTAAGAGTTCCAAGCCAGTGTTTGTTATTGTAAGACCTTTAGTTCGGTTCTGAAGAAAATCTTAAGGGCTTCTTTGATCCTGTAATTTGTTTCTGTAGGTTCTTCCTCCTCCAAATGTGAATGGACTCTTGCATATTGGCCATGCCTTAACAACTGCAATCCAGGTTTCATTAATACAGTTTTTTTTTGTTTTTTTTTTTGCCCTTCTTTTTTCACGTCAGAAATGGATGCCAAAAAGAAAATTTTACACTTTTTTTATTGGTCTCCGATTTCATATATGTATATATATGCTTTTTAGACAAAATATGCGACACCAGACGTCACCGTAAAAGAGTGAAGTTACATTGCAAAAGTAAGAAGAATCACTATCATCATACGATGTTTTGTGGGGACAATGATCTAATAAAGAGTATTTTATTAGTGACAATGAATTTGCACTAAAGCTACTGATAATTGGTTCATTTTACTATGCCCGTATGCCGCATTGGCACTGAGCTCACAAGAGAGTACATTAAGAAACTCTTCTCTTAAATTTGTCTCATGTAATTAGCATTCTGCAATCAACTGATAGTTCACTCAGTGTTATCAGAACATTTTAAACTAAGTTTCATTACCATGGTTTTGATATTTCTATTACAGCTATCTATATGGTCACGAGGAGCTTGCTATATGTGAAGATATATATAGATGTGGAATGTCTCAATTCTCAAAGATATACTCTGGTTTCTATTGATGGTGCATACTGGAGATGGTGTCTTTCCTCATATAAAGAAAGATGACTATCTGAATTTATGTTATTTTTTTGTTCCATTCAGTTTTAACTACAAGCTATGCTGGTGCAATAGTTTTAATGCCTATTAATTCTTTTGCAAAGACAGGTCATATGGCCGATACCGGATTGATTCTGAGGCAACACCAACAATATTGAGTTGTCTATCGTACAACCTCTGCTACTAGAGATACTGAGCTTTCCTGTAAGTGTAAACTTTGAACACTGTTTCCAGACTAGTGTTTATGTTTTCTGCCCCAGGTTTCTAAAAAAATGGCGAAGGCTGTGAGCGGGTCAGGTGGACAGAGATTGGGAACAAAACATTTCAAGCTCACACGTTTCGAAGAGGTAAGATTTCAATCCTTTATCACAAACCGTTGGCGCATTGGTTCCACTTAGATTCTGTGTGAAGTGATTGCTTTGTCATCAGTGTTTTACAAGTCACCACTAGACTCACTGAGTTACTATTTAAAGCACTTGGTTAGTAAACCCGTGTTGGTTGAATATCAAATTTATTTGTTAATTAGGTATTAACTGGTACACGAGTGAGAGACAATGAGTTTGTCACGACTAATGATATTTGTTATGAGACAAACATTTGTTGACGTTAGCTTCTGTTTTATTTTCCAGAAAATAAGCTCTGGATAGAGGCTGAAAGCGAAGAAGAATTCCTGGATCTACAAATCCTACAACTTTGAAGATTGGATGGTAAGAAAGTTTTATCATCTGTATTAACTCTTTAGGTCTCTCTTTATCTTTGAGAAAGTTGATGCGGACGCAGCCAAGTGTTTGGGTGTACGTCAGTGAAGTGTTGTTATAGTTGTTTCTGGACTCATGCCTGATACTAATTGTGGCTGAGTTTTACAGTTCAATTATGCAGTGTTCTTTGATTATATTAGTTTGATGACGTAGGAGAAAATGAACCTAATGCGGATATGTGAATGTGTTACACAGATCTAGAAGTTGTTGATTCAAGACAGTGTTGTCTACATGTTCTTGCTCTGACGAAGAGTGGAAAACAATAAAGGAGAATACCATGTCTGAAAATTGGAGATGGAATAAAAACTCATTTGGTTGTTTTTGGTTTTCTTCGTTGTCCCTTTTTACTGAAAAATCTATTGTACAATTTGCGATTTCACATTCGTTTTATGCCAAGTGAATGTGTATGAAGATTTCCTAATAAGAATATCTCCCATTTATTATCCATGGTATCAGTATTGTAAATTCTTATAGGCCTTTTTTTCAGTGTGGCCTTTTATTATATTTGAGAAGCAATTAACTTAAATTTTGTAAATAATTAATAATACCTTAATAATTTTATAGATTTATCTCTGTTTCTGTTTTCAAAACATAAATGAAAATAGTAGTATAAGCAAAAAAAAAATTATATTTTAACGTCATCGTCAAAACACTAAACCATAAATTTTTAGATAAATTAAATTGTTAGATAAATCTCAAACTCTAAATCAAAAACAATAAATTTTTAATTATTTTTAAGATTTAGTGTTTAGTATTTTGATTTAGAGTTTAAGATTATGATTTACCCAAGAATTTAGAGTTTAAATTTTAGGGGTTAGAGTTTAGTGTTTTGACCATGTTAACATATTTAAAAAAAAACATTCTTTTCTTTAATACGCAAAAGAAAATATTATTTTGCATATACTAGGGTTTAGGATTTAGAGTTTAGGATTATCCAATGTTTTAGAGTTTACTCAAGGGTTTAAGATTTATGGTTTAATGCTTTTTGACGACGTTAAAATATTTTTAAAATATTGTTTTTGCAACTACTACTTTCTTACGTTTTATATTTTTAAAAAATAATATAACTTGAAATATTTATTTCTTTTTTTAAATATATTAATTATGAAATAACATATTTATATTGGTCGGTGAACCTACAAAATTATCCTAGGGGTGACCTAAGAATACATTTTTTAATTATACTTTTTCTTTCTAAAAAATGTGCTAATCTTTTATAAGGCTTCCATGAAGCATTATAAACAAATTTAAAATTATTATAATATAAAATATTTTTGTGACATGCAATAAAATTTTATAACTGTCATTCAGAGTCTTTTAATATATAAAAACTATTAATATATATTAGTATGCATATTTTTATTTTACCTTTATGATTATACACATATTTTATGAATAGTTTAATATAAAAACGATTGTTAGATCATCGGCATTGTAAGATAAAATTGTATGGAATATTTAAATAACAAAAAACTAAATGTATCTCCTCTTATACTAAATCTTCCACACTAGATAGTTTATTAACACATGAAGATTTTAAAATATTTGATTTCAACGCAACAAGATTATTAGTAAATTTTAAATAGAAACTATCCGCGCGTAGCGCGGAAATCGATCTAGTATTTATAAAGCTTTATAAATTGGTCACAACATTGATGAAGTAACGTATAAGAGTTTTTAAATTATTCTAAAGGCTTATAAATTGATTGTAAGAGTTTCAAATAAGGTCTAAGTGATTATAAATATGTTAAAACATCTGATTGCATTTAATAATAAAATCTTTTAACTAAAGATGGATCGTAAAATAACTCCTCGACAAAAAATCGATGAAAAAAACCTTCAACTTTAATTATGTTAATGTCTGTCATTCTCCATCTAAAATATCATGACAAGGCTAACATACGTTAACTGAATTAAAGTGAAGGTTTTCTTTCAAATCTTTGGTTGAGGAATTTTCTTATGATCCATCTTTAGTTGATGGATTTTATTACTAAAAGCGCTAACTAGTAACCGGGGTTTCTAACTCAGTTGGTAAAGAGTTCACAGCTGTGAGTTCTGCCACCTAGGTTCGAATCCCGGCCACTGGGGAATTAATATTTCGGTATCGCCAGAGACAGAAGACCGACATGTGGCAACACGTGACTAGTCTGGACCACTTCTGTGGGGCCAGGATGCCTCTGTATAATTCAAAGAAAAAAAGCGCTAACTAGCTATCACATATATAATTAAATTGGCATACAAACATAAATCAAAGCAATCACTTTTGTTTATTTATTTATAATTATTTTATGGTAATTTAATCTAATAAGTGCTTTTATCTATTTTATGGTATATAATCTATACTATTAAAGCATGATCATATTGTCTTTTTTACTAAAAATACTCTTTTCTTTACTAACATTGCATACTTCATTAAGGGTAATCAAGTAATATTAATAATACATCTATATTGGATCATTTTTTTTATCCAGCCCACAGCCCACATCAGATCTCTCTTGGACCATTTGGACCGATTAAGAAATCAGATCCAATTCTTATTTTTTTTTTCAAATTCAAATAATTTTTTTTCAACCATTCTTAATATTTTGTGTAGTGAACAAAAATTAATCACTTAATTATTATGTTTTTTCTTTTTTTAATATAATTTAAGCATTCATAAAAAAATTGAATTTTTTCATTGAAAAGTATAAATCTTTATTAAAAGTATATAACTTTTTATCTAAAAAATTAACCACATAATAAAATTAATTTATGAGAGTTATACCAACTTAATTCATTAAAAATAAAGTTTAATTTTCTAAACATAAATATTCATTAGACCCTGAAGTTCGAGTATCCATTCGGGTTCGGGTATCGGATTTTTCGGGTTTTGAAATTAAACCCCATTGGATATTATAAAACTTCGGGTCGGGTCTTTCCGGGTCCGGGTGGGTTCGGTTCTCATGCATAAGAACCTAAAAAAATAACCAAATAACCAAAGTATCTAAAACGGGTTTGGTTATTTGTACTCAAAGTAACCAAAATATCCGATTCAGTTCAATTTTTTGTATTCAAATTACTCAAAAGTAACCAAAAATATCCATTTTATTCAGTTTTTTTGGATAAAATTTTATCCAAACTATCATATTTTATCCAAAAATACTCAAAAGTACCAAAATAACTACTATAGTTAACTTATAATATTAATTTAAAATATTAAAATAATTATAAATATAATTATAACATATATTTTTAGATATATATTCACATTTCAGATAATTTTGGGTACTCATTCGGTTCTCCGTTCGGATATTTAGCAATTTAGAAATTTAGAACTCATTCAGATATTTACTCCGGGTATGATCGGGTTCGGGACCGGTTCTTCGGATATAGCAATTTACAACTCATTCGTATATTTATTCCTAGTATGATCGGGTTCGGGATCCTAATTTTTGGGGCTGTTTCGGGATGGTTTTTTGGGTCCGGATATTGTGCTCAGGTCTATACTTATTTAAAATAAAATACGATAAAGAAAGATAAAAAGCTTAAGTCTTTTATAAAAAAAACAAATATATGAAAATATGACATTTACTAAATATTTGTCAATTTAAAAAATAAATAAATAAATAAATCCGTACTTTGAAAGCGCGGATCAAAATCTAGTCTAAACTATTAAAGGTGAAATACAACTAGTATTAACCCCTAACTTTTGCACAATATTTACCAATATATGCCACTGGCATTAAAACTCAACGTTTTGGTTGTTTACTAAACCGAGAATCACGTATTTAATCTAACCGATCGTTAATGTCCTTTTCAATCCATCGTTAATGTCATTTTCCTTATTTAACATCACAAAATAAATGCCCATTCCATGCTTATTCTTAAACCAGCAAGACCCAATTATCATTTTTTTAAACTCAGTTTAGTCTTCTAATGCGGCCAAAATTTCCTGCATGTTGACATCTGCTAATAAACCGAGTGTACAAATTATGTCACTTTTAAAACTATTAAGGGAATCATTATTACTATCAGCAGTGCATATGTGACAACACAAAATGTAAGTACATGAATCGAAACAAATTTGTATTGTGCATAGTTATAATATATATGTTTAACTATTAACCCGACCAAGCCAACTGTTATATGCAAACCAAACAAATATATATGTTTAATGGCATTAGTTATATTTTTATTATTCATTAAGCTTATCAAACCATGTAAAATATATATGAAGTAAATAATAAATTTATATCACTATATGTCAGACACATTATTATGAAAAAAAAATTGTTTTCAAATACATTACTTAAAAATTATATAATTTACTAAATATTAAAACGAAAACCATCACCTGTGCGGACGCACGGATCAGAATCTAGTTAAGTTTAAATGATATGACATAGATATATAGCATGTTTTATATGACTATTGATTACGTGAGATTTCCTAATCATATCGTTTTATATCCATTTGTACAAATTTATAATAATATTTTAAGTCACTGATAACAAATTTTCACTGTAAATTTTAAAGTTAAAAATATCATGTTTCTCAATTCTTGTTCAATGCAAATTTTGAAATTAAAATATTTATATATTTGTATGGTATATAGTTAGATATATATATATATATATAAATCTTATTCTAAATATCTATTAGATGAGATTTTCACTCATATGGTCTTATGATCATTTGTATAATTGAAAAATTAAACCATTGATCATAAACATTTTAATGTGAGACTTTAAATTGTTATAGTGATTTATAGTCGTTTTTAAAAATTCAAAATAAAACATATACGAAAAAATTTATTTTTTTGTATGGTTAATGTGATTATTTAATTTATTTTAATAATATAAAATTTTAAAAATATGAAAGATATAAAAATTGTTATCAAGTCATTATTACTAAAATCATTAAATGTTATATATATATATATATTATTCATATTAGGTAACTTCGTATATTTTATTGAAAATATTAATTGTACATTATTAGTTAATTACAATTAGTTAATGAAAATTATATAATATGTTTAGATGGACCAATATATTTTTCTAAAAACTTTGAAAAGCATTCTAGTGATGTCACGTGTCATAGCTAAAATGTTGTAATGGTTCTCAAATACTCTCTTTGTTTCATAATAAGTGTTATTTTAACATTTTTTTGTTATGCAATAAGTGTTACTTTAGAATTATAATGCAAATTAGACTTATTTTCAACTGAAAATTAATCACAAATTATATTGATTTTATAAATAATTTTATTTATCTCAAATACTATTGGTGAAATTGGTGAAATAAATAACAAATTAAATCATTTCAGTCACTTTTTTAATTTGTCGGATAGGAGGAACATATAGTGGATATAGAAATAAAAAACGAAATACAGATGGTAAATATATAGTGGATATAGAAATAAAAAAATGATAGCCATTTTGATCAAAAAGAAAAAGTGATAGCCAAAAAGACACATGATCATTTGACTGAGTTTCACCATCTATTGGCTTCCGTCCACTTTTGACCTTTTCTATAGTTTCAATGTACTATAAAGATAATTATGAGATCTTGATGATTCATCCATCAATTTATTCTTAACAGTTATTGCGTTTCTGATACATTGAAATTGTGTCTTTACTACTGCAAGCTAACAATGCAGATGTAATATTTGAGATTCAATTTCAGAGAACCAGTTTACACTTTATTTTTATGGGATCAAAATTAAGTTAAGATAATATGGAGTTTTGATTGATTTGGTAACTTGAGAAACAAGAAAAATAATGCAAATGAGAATTCAATTTAAAGAGAAGCCAGCCTAGGGTTACTTCATCGGGTGTCAATACTTGTGAGCTAAACAATTATTCAAGCGCTAATAAGAACATATCCAGAACTCGGATCACTCAAGTAGAACAGTCCACCGTCGTGGTACTGCTCCCTATGTTGATTGATCTCACCATCTAACTGTCGTTAAAGTGAGAAGCGACAGCAAGCAATAGAGATCCGGTCTGATAGGTTCACAAAACATCCTAATATCTACTTTCGCTGATTAGGGATGCAATGCTCATTCATAACATGTCTAGCAACTTAAGCACTTTTGATGATCATATTAAACCTAAGTTCATACATTAAATGGCCAGATTATGCAAGCAATAAGGATGACTATGAATGAAGACAATATAATGATTCACTTATCTATGTTTAGCTCACGAAATCAACACCCTAGAACCCTAGACAAGCTAACCGACTACTCGATCATAACAAGAGAAAACACAGAGATCAAATCTGAATAATACTGCATGTTAATAAAAGAGATAGTAAGAGGGTTCAGGGTAATCTTCTCTATGGCGAGAGAGATGGAGCCTTCTCCCTTTACAATAAGCAAAATCCTCAAATCCTAAAGTCTCCAATGGTTTCTTGTGTTTAGAATAGCGTAGAATGATAATGAGAGAATAGAAAATATGATATATCAAAGCCACAGGCGGCAGGGAGAGAAAAAGATGATAACTAGGGCAAATCCCGAAATAATAGTGGTTTCCATAAAAATCTCTGCAGCTGGAACAATCACTCGGGTTGTTCCGCTCGATCAGGAACAATCATCAGACTGTTCTGCGTGAAAATCACCAAACTGCACTGTTTTCTGCCTCT
The DNA here is from genome assembly GCA_019706035.1 of Raphanus raphanistrum subsp. raphanistrum. NCBI lineage: Eukaryota > Viridiplantae > Streptophyta > Magnoliopsida > Brassicales > Brassicaceae > Raphanus > Raphanus raphanistrum. Next base: position 15,535,463 of record CM033988.1, on the reverse strand, counting down.
TTTGTTCCAACAGGTCCATCTCCCATCCAGTGCAACTCCAGACCTGTAATGACTAGAAAGACTCGATAAAGACTTGAAAAACAATTAGAAAACATATATACAATGATGTATAAAACACCATATATCAATTCCCCCAGACTTAGATCCTTGTTTGTCCTCGAGCAAGGCCAAGTATTAAGAACAGGGAGAAAAGTTTGAAAGTGTGGGAACTCTCTTATTCTCAGCAACCATATCTTAACCACGAATCTCTGAACCATACAAGCAGTAAACTAGGATAACACAACCTTACCAGAACCCCACTGACTGCTGTTCAAAAATCGGCTCCATACTCTACATCTCAAACCTGAAAAAGCAACACTATCGAGACAGAACTCCCTACATTCATTTAAGAGCAGCGTGAGCTTCTCATCACAGGCACTATTCAGGGTAGACGGGCTAGGTGTGGAATAGGCTAATTTTATGATGGAGCTAAAGAGTGTTTAGGGGCTACCAACTTTTCGTAGTGGATGCAGGATATCGCGCAAAATAGCCGTGAGAGGACGGCTCCATTGATGTCCACAGCCCCTTACTCGTTTTGCTATCTCAGGAGCGCCTGTTCTTTTCGTTCGGGAACAATCATTAGACTGCTCCTCTCATCTGTCTGCTCCTCATCCCTTCATATTGATTCCTACTCTTCTGCTCGACCTTACCAATGGCTCATGTATCCTGAATTCTTCTCCTTCTCCATCACCATATGCTAAATAAAATGAAAGATTTTTTTTTTTTGTTAAAGATGGTGGGGTGACGAAGAAGGAGGTAACATGTGATGTTTGGATTGCCACTGGTGGTTCTTCTGGTTCAAATCATTCTGGTTCTCCACCCATGTTCTTGCACAGCTCATTGGTTATGGAGCGGTTGCTCCCTTAATCTGCTTGTTCTCCTTCTGAATGAATCTGCGCAGTAGTAACGAGTAAGAGGTTGCGTCGATCCTTTCCTCTCCGACCTTTTTTCACATATCTGCACATAGAACACTGAAAAACAAATGCATGAAGGTGGAACAAAGGCTAAGGCGTAGGGTGGGAACTAGCTAAAGATGAGCTAGCCACTCAGGAACAACAAGATGGATATAAAGGATAGGAATTCCTGAGTGTAGTTCTCGTTTCCCTGATTTAGTGCCCATAGCAAGAAGAATTCCAGTCAAGATTAGGTTCAAATTAGGTGGAGTTGAGTCTACCCAGTGTAACCTGATCGGCTGAGAACATCTGGAGAATCAAGTGAGAAATGTCAGGGTGTTCCAGGTCCACATGTGTGTCTTTCGCCACTGCTAAGGTCACTGAATAAGATAACTATAGCACGAGGTGGTTAGTGATCAACACGGAATAAGGTCCTAATTCCCACAAATTTTTGACTGACTCAATCCTAAAAACTGACTCAAACTGACTAAAGAGAAAAACAAAAGAAAGAAACGAGTTAGTAAACGACGAAGACCCTCCCTCAGACTTACTTCACAACGTCTCGGTGTGAAAATAAATCAGAGAGAAGGTGAAAACAAGAATTTACAATTTTTTTTGGTCGAGATACTTACCTGGAGCGGGTGCTCCGAAAAATTCTGGGTGTTCTGTCGCCAGATTTTCACCTGGGCGGTTGTTCTTGGCTCCTGCAGAACAGGGAGCTCCTTTTCTGCAACCCATAATTTTTCGAAGTATCTCGAATTTTTCTGCTTTTTGACCCGAAACTCAATAAACTAAAACGAAAATAAGCAAACAAAAACAAAACCAAGTTATATTTACACTTACCAGTGAGTTGCCTCCCACCAAGCGCTTGGTTAAAGTCACTAGCTTGACTTGGTGTCATGGATCAGTCGGATTGAGCATGAGGGCTTGTTCCAAAACAAGCTCCACAATCAGACATGTTCAGCTTCATAACTCTGCTCAACAACCCTTTCACAGCAGCTTCTCCTTTCTCTTTCAGCTCATCTGTGAGAATAACTCTGACCTTGGAGAAAGGTTTAGAAGTACCCTTACACTTTACCTCATATTCAATGGATTTATCATCACACATGCAAGGTATCAAAGTCATGGTAGGATCTCTCCTGGCCCTTTTCTTCTGGACTTTTACATTCACCTTAGCATTCCCACTGAGTGTATGGGCATCAGTGTGAGGATCTCCAGCCTGGACTTCCTTGATCTTACTGTTTTTACCAAGCTCCTTCCTTGGAACAACCTTCAGCTTCTCTCCACTGAACACTGAGATGCAAAAGGCGTGTAGTTTCTGAAATCTAGTGGGAACAGCCTGATAGAAGACATTCTTGTTGATGTGGGAGAAGGAGACTCTCTTATTAGGCATATCACCGATTGCTCCCACTGTAGTCATAAATGTCCATCCTAAGATCAAAGGCATCTCATGATCCTTATTCATCTCAACAACCTGAAATTCAGTATGGAGAACACAATCCCCAACTTGGACAGGAAAGTTGCGAATGGTGCCATAAAGAACTGCTCTGGAAGAGTTTGCAAAAGTCAGAGTCACCTGAGAAGGCTCAACATCAGCAATGCCCAACTTATCTACAATTGCCTTTGAGACAAGATTCACACAAGATCCAGAGTCAGAGAGAACTTCCTTAAATTCCACTCTGGCAATGGAACATGGAAAAGCAAACTTTCCAGGATCATCAACCTTAGGCAACACCTTCAGATATGTAGGTGGAATCAGATAGGGAACCTTAGGAACATAGACTCGCACTGGTGGAATATCAGTAGATCCGTCGGGAGCGGGAGCAGTCGCGGGAGCAGTCACTCTAGAGCTAGCAGACTGCTCTATTCTCTGTTCTGCGCCTAGAACAGTCTCAGCGAACAGTTGTTCCGCTTGTTTTTCCTCAGATTTCTCACGGCTCTGCTCGGTTGCATTACAGTGCTCAACCCTAGGATTCATCACACTCTTTCCACAAATGATCTCTTGCTGCCTTTTAACAGTTTCAGCAGTTTGAGCAAGCTGAACATCAATTCTCTTTATGTGGTTGCTCACAATATCAAATTTTGAATTCAGCTCAGTGAACATGCTGTCCAACCTGGTGTTGATGTCTGCGGTAACCTGATTTAGTGCCTTGACCTGAAGCTGCTGGCTCTGGAGCATCTGCTGCATCATAATGTTCAGATTTTTCAGATCATTTGGCGGACTGTTCCCTGCACTTGGAGAACTCGCGGCTGGAACAGCTTGCTGATTGCTCTGCGGGGTGGTGTTCTGATACCCAGATCCTTGTGCCTGGTTGTTCTGTAGTAGCTAATCGACCTTAACTGTCAGCTCATCAATTTTCTGGGTGTGTACACTGTTGACTTCCTTGGAGCGATCGCTCTCCTGGTTCTCATTGGTTGAGCTAGCTGCCATGTTCTCAATCAGCTTGAGCGCTCCATCAGTGGTCTGAGTCATGAAGTCCCCATTGCTCGAAGAGTTTAGAGCACCTTGGTATTTCCAGTCCACCCCATCATAGAAAATACCAGGAGGTAATCATCATCAAATCCATGGTGAGGGCATCCTCTCTGGTAGTCATTGAAGCGCTCCCATGCGTCACAAAAAGGCTCATCATGGAGCTGTCTGAATGAGGTGATCTTGTTCCTTAATGCGGCTGTTCTCGCCTTAGAGTAAAAATGGTTGAGGAACACTGATCAGACCTGTTCCCATGAAGTGAGAGAACCGGTAGGGAGGGAGTTCAACCACCATGCAGATTTTCCATCAAGAGAGAATGGGAATATCATGCACTTGATGTAGTCTGGTGGCACACCATTCGCACGAGTAAAACTGCAAACTTTTTCGAAATTCTCAATATGCTCCATTGGAATTTCTGCAGAGAGACCAGAGAACACTTTTCTCTGCACCAGATCAATCAGAGCAGGCTTGATCTCGAAGTCCTGCCTGGTGCAGAGTGGAGGAACAATGGCATAGCGCGTAGTAGGAATGTTCTGCGGAAGGTTTCTCTCCCCGATTGGAACAGTCTGCCCTGCTTGTTCCTGCCGCGCGAGAGCAGCCTATTGAGCAGATTGTTCTGCAGCTGCTTGAGCTTGGATGGTCTGCTGCATCTGAAGCATCTGCTGCATCTGAAGCATCTGCTGTTGAATCAGTTGCATTGCTGCAGCGAGATCATCCTGATGACCGTGATCACCCATGGTGGTGTTAGTAGGCCTTGGCTGTTGTCTGTTCTGATTTTCTAAACCTTGCGATCTCCTGCAACAAAGAGAAAAGAGCAAGTTAGAGGTCTTAGACTAAATAAATAACCGAAAAATAAAGGTAAAAAGATGGTCCCCGGCAACGGCGCCAAAACTTGATACACTAAAATTGTGTCTTTACTACTGCAAGCTAACAGTGCAGATGTAGTATTTGAGATTCAATTCCAGAGGACCAGTTTACACTTTATTTCTATGGGATCAAAATTAAGGTAAGACAATATGGGGTTTTGATTGATTTGGTAACGTGAGAAACAAGTAAAATAATGCAAATGAGAATTCAATTTAAAGAGAAGCCAGCCTAGGGTTACTTCATCGGGTGTCAATACTTGTGAGCTAAACAATTATTCAAGCGCTAATAAGAACATGTCCAGAACTCGGATCACTCAAGTAGAACAGTCCACTGTCGTGGTACTGCTCCCTATGTTGATCGATCTCACCATCTAACTGTCGTTGAGGTGAGAAGCGACAGCAAGCAATAGAGATCAGGTCCGATAGGTTCACAAAACACCCTAATATCTACTTTTGCTGATCAGGGATGCAATGCTCATTCATAACATGTCTAGCAACCTAAGCACTTTTGATGATCAGATTAAACCTAAGTTCATACATTAAATTGCCAGATTAATGCAAGCAATAAGGATGGATATGAATGAAGACAATATAATGATTCACTTATCTATGTTTAGCTCACGAAATCAACACTCTAGAACCCTAGACAAGCTAGCCGACTACTCGATCATAACAAGAGAAAACACAGAGATCAAATCTGAATAATACTGCATGTTAATAAAAGAGATAGAAAGAGGGTTCAGGGTAATCTTCTTTATGGCGAGAGAGATGGAGCCTTCTCCCTTTACAATAAGCAAAATCCTCAAATCCTAAAGTCTCCAATGGTTTCTTGTGTCTAAAATAGCGTAGAATGATAATGAGAGAACAGAAAATATGATATATCAAAGCCACAGGCGGCTGGGAGAGAAAAAGAGGATAATTAGGGCAAATCCCGAAATAATAGTGGTTTCCATAAAAATCTATGCAGCTGGAACAATCACTCGAGTTGTTCCGCTCGATCAGGAACAATCATAAGACTGTTCTGCGTGAAAATCACCAAACTGCATTGTTTTCTGTCTCTTTTGTTCCAGCAGGTCCATCTCCCATCTAGTGCAACTCCAGACCTGTAATAACTCGAAAAGGACTAGAAAGACTCGATAAAGACTTGAAAACCAATTAGAAAACATATATACAATGATGTATAAAACACCATATATCAGTTTCCATATCGGCTTAAATCCATAAAATTTAAGATAAAATTAAGTTTTTTATTCCTGTAATGAAAAATATAGTCAATAAGATAGTACTTATATCAATTGCTGTACTGCATTTTGTTTTAAAAATTTAATCTACATTCTTTTTTTGGTAAAACCATATACACTTTCTAAATAATAGGTTACTACTATAGTAAGCTACTAGGTTGAGGGTGCGCCTCATAATATAAAGCAGACCTCATACACTTGTCGAGCTTAGTAACATGAGCTTGTGATCCGTGAGGAGACAATAAGGTAATGGGATGTTGACCCGATTTGCCCGGTTCGGTGAAGTAGTTCTACTAAAGTTGGGCATGTTAGCAGTCCGTTAGTCTCATAGAGTGAACCTACTAGATCACGTAAACCGGTTTCAATTGGACCATTAGAGAAAAAAATTCAGTTCCACCGAGATAGCTCTCGGGTCTGGAATATATCTAGGACTAGATTAGCTTTTTGTCGATACAAAAAAAACCTCATACACTTATATCCGTCGCTATTAAATAGATGGGCCTAGGCCATTTAGTTATCTCATCTACATTTGGTGGCAGCTAAGCAGGCTTTATTAGAGGGCCACGTGGCTGACGGATATTCGGTGATCCCTTTGACTTATTCAAAAAATTTCAAACTTGAAAAAAAAAGAGTCCTTGTCCTTGACGAGTCTCTCAACTTCATCTCTCTCTATTATTTTAATTTTAATTTTCTTCTTTAAAATCTTCAGACACGCTTTGATCTCATCTTCAACTCGAAAAAATTAGATTCTGTTTTTCTCTTTTTATCTTTGTGTGAATCTTGATTCGAACATGGCTTCTGAAACTGAGTCAGCGACAGAAAACAACATAAAAGGAGTACTTGTTCATGGAGGAAGATATTTTCAGTACAATGTCTATGGAAACATGTTTGAAGTCTCCAACAAGTATGTTCCTCCTATCCGACCAATCGGTAGAGGAGCTTACGGCTTTGTCTGGTACCAAATTTTAAACCTTTTTTTGTAATCTCTCTATGTTTTTTTTTTTTCTGGGTTGTTTCTTGATTTAGGTATTTACATTTATTGCTATATTGATAGCCCAATATTGGTATTCTTGGATTGATCCTGATTATATATTGCAATCAGTTCTGTAGTTATTGAATCAATGTATTTTATTTTATTTGGATTCAAGAAAAGTTCTGTCTTTAAATAATCTTTGGAATCTGATAATGTATCAGTAGTTGAGATTGATTGGTCTTCACTCTTCAGTGTTGCATCTTTATTTCGTTTCCTCTTATTAAGTGAGACTAATCTGCTTGTTAATCAATCGATTTGGTTCTAGTGCCGCAGTAGATTCGGAGACACAAGAAGAGATTGCAATCAAGAAGATAGGCAAAGCCTTCGACAACAAAGTAGATGCTAAGCGAACGCTGAGAGAGATTAAGCTACTTCGTCATTTAGAACATGAGAACGTAACGCTTCTTCTAATCTATTATTAAAAGGATTAGAGTTGTAGCTTAAAATGGTCTTTTTATTATTACAGGTTGTCATTATAAAAGACATCATCAGACCACCAAAGAAGGAGACATTCACAGATGTTTATATAGTCTATGAGTTAATGGATACTGATCTTCATCAGATTATTCGTTCAGACCAGCCCTTGAATGATGATCATTGTCAGGTTTTTTAGCATCCACAACTTTTCTCTCTCTCTTTTCATTTCTCCTACTGACTTTTTCTTCTGTTTTGCAGTACTTCTTGTATCAGATTCTACGTGGACTAAAGTACATACACTCAGCAAATGTATTACATCGTGACCTTAAGCCGAGTAACTTGCTTCTGAATGCAAACTGCGACCTTAAGATTGCAGACTTCGGTTTGGCAAGGACGACATCTGAGACAGATCTCATGACAGAATATGTTGTCACGAGATGGTACCGAGCACCAGAGCTGCTTCTCAACAGTTCTGAGTACACATCTGCGATTGATGTCTGGTCTGTTGGTTGCATATTTGCTGAGATCATGACAAGGGAACCTCTATTCCCTGGGAAAGACTATGTCCACCAGCTTAAACTTATAACCGAGGTATGTTCTCAAACAGAAACCAATGCTTTATAAGCTTTTATGTCTTTATATGTGTTTTTTTTTCTGTTGAATAGTTGATAGGATCACCTGATGGAACGAGCCTAGAGTTTCTCAGAAGCGAGAATGCCAGAAAGTACGTTAAAGAACTACCAAAGTTCCCGAGGCAGAGCTTTGCAGCTAGGTTTCCTAGTATGAGTTCTATAGCTATCGATCTACTGGAGAAAATGCTAGTGTTTGATCCTGAAAAACGAATCACGGGTATGGTTAAATGTACTGGTGCATATACTGAGATTGTTGTATAAGAGTGATTTTTGTTGATCTTGGAACATGGCTCTTTCTTTGTCTTTGTAGTTGAGGAAGCATTGTGTCATCCTTTCTTGTCAGCACTTCACGACCTTAACGACGAGCCTGTTTGTTCAAACCATTTCAGTTTCGATTTTGAGAACCCGTCTTCCACTGAAGAAGAGATTAAGGAGCTCGTGTGGCTAGAATCAGTGAAGTTCAACCCTCATCCGACCACTTAAGTCCATTGTTTATTGTAAGGTTGCCTCTTATAAGCTTCTGTTTCATCAATGTTGTTTTAGCCTTTTCATCTGTCAAAAAAAACTATATATCATGCAATACCAGAAAATGATGTATGACGATCTCCCTTGAGACACAAGATATATATATTTTTTGTCTCACACATTTAGTTAACTCCAATCTAATGACGTTAAAAATAGCGACTGATTTGTTCTCACTGCTCAGTCCTCACATTGTTCTATGAGTAACACTTCTATATTTTCTAGGGGTTTTCCCTTGCAAGTAATGTTAAGCAGGCCAGCTCATGGTTTATAGAGCCCTTGTGCAAAAAAAAGTTAGGCCCTTTAATAGCTAGACAAGATATTTTAGCATGATCTTTTTTTGAAAAAATTATAAAATAGATCTATATTTATTTTTTCATAAATGTTTTTTCCCTTTTTAAATAATCAAAAAAAAAAAAAATTAGTAAAAGATTGGACCCCCAATATCATAAACCCAGAAAGTCGCACTGTTCGCCCGTATAACTGAGCCGACACTAATGCTAAGAATTATGACATCCATATTCCAAGTAACTGGAAGAACGGGTGTATTAGGCAATCTGTCACTTCTCTCAGGTTTATTTTGGAACCAAAAGTATTCGGACTACACCTAGAGGAGATAATTTTAACTCTACAAGCACAAGATAATACAACAAAAATGATAAAAATAGAGAAAGGATACTATGAGAACAAATTCAAAGTAAAAATCGAATGCGTCAAAATAGGATTTGCAACAATGTCTGAAATTTGAAATTATTCTCTCAATTTACAGACAAAAATCTATTATAGACTAAATAGTCAAAAAAAAACTCTACAACCACCTAAAAAAACCAATATAGACCAAGTTGAGTAAAATGACAATTTTGCCATTAATGAAATAATGACAGGAGTCATTAGATCATGGCATCTATGTTTTAATCTTGGCCACACGATTTCATTCTCTTTCCTCCTCTCTCATTCTCCCTCATTCTCTTTTTTTTTAATCTCAACCACTTATAGCCACACAATCTTCTTTATCTCATTATCTTCATCGATTATGTACATCTAGTATAATTCGTACAACTAAATATATTAAAAATTATATAATTGGTATGTAAATGTTATAATTTACACATAAAATAAACAAGTAAATATTTTAATTGTATATATTGACAAAATTTCATATATTTTATTTGAAACTTTTCAAAATTTTGTTAAATTATTACATTACATTCTTAATTTTACATTATATACTTTATATTTTAAGGTTTATTAACTATATTAGACTTATTATAGTGATAAAAAAAATCGAACATATTTTTAAAAAGCTATGATGTGAAAATATTGGTATAACCCTTTAAACTAGATATATAAAAAATTGATATAACTTTTATTATATATTAGACGAGTATTACTGGTACAACTAGTATAATTTTAATATTTCAGAAATTGATAAAATTAATTTGGTTTTCCATATAAGAAAAACAATTAAATATCTCAATTGGTATGTACTCAAAAAGTTTCTCCTAATTTAATTTGAATTTTTGGGATTTTTTTTAAAAATTATAACACAACTCCATAAGTTTACATGATCTACCTTATACTTTTAAAGTTTGTTAAATTGTTTGTCCACATAATTTATGGAAAACATAAATGAAATATATTTTTACAAAAATGATGATTTCATTGTAACCGCACAAATGTATCTATTATTATAAAAGAGACTTGGTTCTCTTCTACTGACACGTCAGCGTCCAGGTCAGAAATTCAACTCCTGTAATTGCGCCACATGTCAACTTAAACAACGAAACCTCGCCGACGGTTTTGCTTTTCTTCTTCCGATCTCATATTAGCCGCTACGGAACCAGAAAGCCAAGAGTTTCAATCTCTTCATATACCTTACAATTAAATTCTCATCTTTAATAAACCGGTTGAGTTTCAAATTAATAGTAAAGACAAATGATTTCTACCGCTTCAACTTTGATGTATATGTGGGAAATTTCAGCCAAATCCGAGATATGATTCACCCCTTATTCCTACCACAGATCCTAACGCACGTCGGACAACGGAAGGTACCAAGTTTTCGCTCAAATCCAAAGATACATGTTCTTTAGTGTTCTTCATGTTTGCATCATAAAGATTGACTTCGGATTTTTTTCTCCTTGATTTGAATCTAATGGTAAGAATTTTTATTTTCTTCAAGTTTCTGTAGTGTCTAGAGATCTTTACAGTTACAAGTCTCTTCCTGTTTGTTTACTATTTTGTTCTTTTTGCTTAAATTCTCTCCTGATTGTTGTCTCTGTGATATATCAATTCTGTTTTAGTCGACCATAATGCAAGCCACCATCGCCGCTGCGTCTCCTGATTTGTCGTTGTGTCAGTCTCATGCTTCCTCACTGCATCTCCGAACTATCCTTCTCAATTATGGTTTACTTGACATCTGATTCAAACTGCTTCACCCTTTTGTTTCTTGACTTTGACTCAATTTGATTTAGATTGCAGATGAATCTCCTAGGCGTCACGAACAGTTAACCGAAGGCGTCAATCTTAAAACTGTTTCCTTCATGGCTCAGCTCCACAGCTCGCGGCCTGATTGTAATTTATATGCTTCTTGGGTTAGGTGCTGTCTCTGTGAGTTTTGTTTCTAACCGACATTTAGATTAGTGAAAATGATGTTTAAATGAAAATATTGTTTGGTTCTTAGTGTAACAAGAGAACCTGGAACCCTTGCTTTTATTTCATTTTGAATGGTGCTTGATTTATGATTTGACGAGTGATTAGATAAAAGGATGAATGCTTTACTCACTTTGTGTTTCCATGGTCATAGGTTTCTGTAAATGATGAAGTATTGTGTACTGCTTGATATCAAGGTGAAAACTTTGAAGAAGCTAAGCAGCAGGTGTGTTCTCGACTGTCTTTTTACAACTGTTCTAGACTCTCTTTGTTAGTTTGTTTTCTATTCGTTTATATAAAATGGGTTTGTTCTAAAGCTTGCTTCTTTATGTGATCTTGACCAGGCTTTAAGTCTCAAACACGTGTAGTCAGGCAGAGAATAGCTGTTGTGTGAAGTGTCCACTCTGTGAGAGGTTTGCGTGTGTGGACCGTGACGTTCCTTGGCGTGAATCTATGAGCTGTGAAGAGTTTCATATTCTTCAGGTTCGTGAAATATATGAAGATGATATCATATTGCATCGCTTGGCGAGGTATAAGAGGTGGAGACGGTGTCAGTATTGCCGTGTAATGATTTTTAATTGCTCAAGGCTGCAACCACATGACTTGCTGGTAAGACATACACCCATAGAATGTTTCATATATATGCATTGTTTGGCTTTGTGGTTTTTTCTCTTTAATCTTGGTTAGTAGAAAAAGGAGATTCTAATTCTTTTTTTTCATATAACTAATAAAATTTGTTGATTAAGTTTTATTTTCTTTATATAACTTCTTTTAGTTAAGTCTTTACTTCTTGGGTTTGTTTCAGTTTTGAAACTTGAGTCTTTAATTCTTGAGAGTGAATGATGAAAAGATCTTCATTTGGACTTCTTGAATTTCATATGAAATATGTATTAAAAAAGGAGTGAATGATAAAAAGATCTTCATTTGGTCACAAGATGAAACCGGTTTAGAACCGAGTGGACAAGTAAACCAGCTGATGAAGGTTGACATCTCATTCTGGGTTTGTAAGTATCTAACTTGGGATCTCATTGTCTTAAATAAATTGACTAGATTTGATTTTGGTTTTATTTGAGATCAGGAGATTTAAAGGTATTTTCTTTAATCAATAAAAAAAGTAAAACAATTGAGCTAAGCAGATACGAGTTGTACATGGAGGAATACACAGTTTGCACACATGTCTTGGTTAATTCAAAGATCCGATGCACCAAAGAAAACCATTCATTTTTTTACAGGAGATAAGTTTTGCTAGAAACAAGGTGCAACCAGAATTTACTGCTCTTTGCTCATATGTTTTGTCAGTTCTTCACTTTTTTATTTAAGAATGGATATGTTTCAGGTGAAAGCTTTGCACCACGAGGTTACTTGCAAAAAAGTTTTGCTTAAGGTTAAATGTTCTGTACAAGAGGTTTGGTTTTCTTGCCTGTTATTTTTAAATCATCTCTTGAACTTATATATATATTAACCGAAATCTCTCTGCAAATATGGGGTTCCGCTACAAATCTCTCTGCAGCCTATCATCCTAGATATTCAGTTATAGTTCTTGGCCTAACTACAGGTGAGTGAGAATAACTGGCTCGGTTACGAAACGTATTTTGAATTGGGACTCCACTGAAGAAGTCATTCAACATCTTAGTGGAAACGAAAATGCTTTCAGCTTTTTATTTACCTGATAGATATCCCGCACGTAGACGCTTCAATCTATAGGGTAAAGAATCGGGACCAGCATGAGATCTGGCTCCCGGTTATGATGATGAGGACAGTGAGCATCTGAAATCTACACAGTAATCAGCAGAAGCTTAGCCTCCGGAAGCAGTTACAACAGTGATGATCCCGCCATGATGACTTACTATGATGGGTGGCTTACTAGGATGCTAGAAAATATTTGGAGCAAGACGAAAGAAGCAACTATATTTCCGCCAGTCTCCTTCGAGGGACATGCCTAAAACACATACATAAGTGTTGGTTACTAATGTTACAGTACTTATCTTTCTACAGGAGTGGAAGTAGAACTGTAGAAGTAACATCATGGCTGTATCTGTAGCCGAAGCCCATTGCAGGGAGTAAGACGAGATGCTGGAGAATCCTTCCACACACACAAGACGAGGCTAGGTAGAGAAATTAATGGTAGATGTAATAGAGATGGTGACTACAATTTTGTTTATATTGAAAATTGATTTCTGTTATATTAAACAGCCTTAAATTTATATTGTTTTAATTTCTAAATGGCTCTCTTTTCATTGTTTTTGAAATATATAAGAAAAAGATATGAAATATACAAGCATATTTTATGAAGCAAAAGTTAAACAAACTAAAATTACTTTTCCCCGTCTAATGAAGAAAAAATAATGTCAAATATTTGAAGGAAGGAACAATATAAAGACAGTAAAAATTCAGCCTACATAAGGTCAACCCCATATTTTCTATAAGGCAAGAAACTTATGATACCTTCCCTGTTGAAATGTCACTTAGACGTTTTGTGTTGCGTGATTCGATTTGAAACCTTGGTCTATCAAGGGTAAGCCTAAACCCCTATGTGATTTGATTACAGAAAGTAACAACATAAATAAGAAAATCATAAATAGTTCAAAGTGAAAAGGTTTTTGTATTATAGCCAAAAATATTTTTTGGTTTTATCAAAATCTCACTTATTATATTATTTTTATACTTTTCAAAATATTGGTTGAATTGATTTAAAGATTTAAATCATTAATTATTAGTTGTGTAATTTAAAGATATAAAAATTCAACATAAATAAAGAATTTTAAATCAATCAAATTTTAAAAAAATGTCTTCAAACAAAACAAATGATTTTCAATTGTTGGTTCTGTCACTAAACTAACTGTTGAATTTTGTTTACAGTACATAAATATTGAAGAAAACTATTAATAGTATTGCTCCTAACCTTTTTGGTTGGATTTTAAAATATCAAAAAGTTACATGAAAAAACAATAAAATTATAAAATATTTTAAATCAATTTAGTACAACATATGTAAACTTAACAATCACTTGAACTATATGTTGCAAACATCAAACAATAATTTATAAAAACTCATTAGAGCTTTATTTCAACCTTTATCATAAATTATTATTGTATTAATTGCAAATGTCTTTTTCATTAGAGCATAGCAATTAAATCATTTTCTTTCTTTCTCAAAAAAAAAAATTAACTCATTTTCTTTCTTTTGTTAATTCTTAAAGTGACTTTTCGATATGGTCCCTTTTCAAATTCATTTTTATAGTATATATAAACAGTTTTCCTCCTTATTTATATAATTAATAATAGTTGATTTCCTAACTAAAAGAATTAGAATACTATTAAGAAATCATATTTTCAAAGAAACCGGCTAAATTTTTCATTATAAACTTAAAAATAAATTAGAAAGTATTATAATATATCTGTCTTCATCATCTTTATTGTTAGTTAGGTATTTTTTCGGTTCCAAAAAATATAATATTATTCAAAATATAATTTAAATCAAAAGTAAATAAATATCCCGCCCGTAGGGCGGGCCGATCCTAGTATAAACATAAATAAGTGGTATAACTGAGGTAAATGTATTTATTATATGGTATAACTAATATATTTTTATTTCATTACCAAAGTACAACTATGCACAAACTAGTACAACTCAAAACTTTTACAACTATGTACAGCCGGTACAACTATAAAACTGGTACAATTACTTTTTATTTATTTTATGTAGTATTGTTTTAAATGTGGATCATGTTTTAAATGTGTATCATGTTTTAAACATTGTGGTTGAACGCTAATGTCGAGTAGTTGTACTAGTTGTACAATTCTTAAATGTTATTGCATAGTTGAGTATGTTGTATTAGTTATATCAAAATACATGTACATTTAAACTAAACATGTTTTTTCATAAGGAATATAAGTTTAAAAAAAAAAGTTTTAATAGTTTCAAAAGTTATTAAAAAATTAACATTAAAAGAAACATAAGTTTTAATCCCAAAAGAAACATAAATTTTATACGGAACATAAATTTTCAAAAGTAACCCCAAAAGCTATCAATTGACACGAAAGGAGACCTTAGTTGAACCCTAACAATCAAATACTTTACAAAACGATTTCAAATTTAATGGTTTACCGTCCTTGGCGCCTCTTTATCATTCTCTGTCTTGTGATCTCTGTTGTTAGACCCAATCTCCTCATCGTATTCTGCCCTGGCGTGGTTTCGAGTTTGTTTGGTTGGATTCGAAAAGTACCCTCCCTCCTTCGTTTTCTTTTTCTTCGTCGCCGATGAGTCGCTTTTATTCGTCATTAATGTTCTTTCCTTATTCTTCTTTCCGGTGACTCGCATTTTTGGAATCATGTTGAAACATTTTCTGGTTCCGCATATACTTTTTGGACTCAAGAGCAAAAAAGGAGTTGATTTTTTTCTGAAAATAGCACAACTAGTATAACTATTACAACTTGTAAAAAAATCATTATCCAAATAAAGTAGTATTAAAAATATACAGTTCATGTATTTAACACATGCATGCGAGGAAAGATTTGAACAACTTATTTGTTGCAATTTTTTTTTCTTTCTAATATCTATTATTATCGTCATAAACAAACTAAAATCTTACAACTGTTGATAAGAATTGTATTAATACATCATTTAAAACAATTATTTGCAAAAAAAAACACAAAAATCATACATCAAACCCAATCCTCTTTTTCTTTCCAATGATTCACATTTTAAGATAAATGGTTGAAGAATTTTCTGGCTCTGCATCTAGTTTTTTGGCCTCGAGCCCAAAAAGATGAAGATGGTTTTTTTTTTGAAAATCATACAACATATAAACATATCATTCCAAATCATATATTACTAAAAATATACTATTCATATATTTGACACATGCCGGCGAGGGAGGCTAGACCAATATGTCTTATTGGTTCTACATCATTCTCTTTTCTAGCATCTTCATAAAGTGAAAACAATAAATCGAGGAAATTATACATCTCATAATTAAGTGAGGCCATTTCACAATTTTTCAAAGTCATGTCATTTTTTTTTTGTGAGAATAAATATGGTGATGACACATAAGAAAATCACTTATCAAATAATGTTTAGGGGATACCCAATCTATTTATACTAGTTATACTCGTTTTAGTTGTACTAGTTGTACTAATTCTAGTTGTACAAGTTATTCTAGTTTCAGTTGTACTAGTAATACGTTGCGTTCTTTATATATCTTGAATATCATATATAAAAGATGAAATCTGATTCTGGATAAGATATAATTGATTAAATATGACTATGAGTTGATCGATTTGAGATAATAAACAGAAAATTAATGGATGGTTGAAGAAATTTTTTGATTTTGTCTTATGGTGAAAGAACTATGAATGGAGAATAGGGAAGATGAAGGAGATTGGGTCGGGTTTTGGGTCTGGATCCGGGTCAGATATTG
The DNA here is from genome assembly GCA_019706035.1 of Raphanus raphanistrum subsp. raphanistrum. Taxonomy (NCBI): domain Eukaryota; kingdom Viridiplantae; phylum Streptophyta; class Magnoliopsida; order Brassicales; family Brassicaceae; genus Raphanus; species Raphanus raphanistrum. Next base: position 15,519,282 of record CM033988.1, on the reverse strand, counting down.
GGTAGGATAGTAATGTCATAGGTTAGTAAATATATTTAAGTCTTTAGGTTTTTTAGTTATTTTACTTAAATTTTTACTTAAATTTAAATGTAAAATAAAATAAAAAAGTGATGGGTCTTATTGAGATTTTTTTGAGACCAAGTGGTACATATCAGCATTTGATCCCTCAATTCACACTTCAAGATATAGTCGAAACAAAACTCATTATTCTAGACCCGAACGAACCACTACACACAAAAAAACTAAAAGGTGATCGATTTAGACAAACTCCTCCGCATTAAAGCCGGAAGGGAAACACTTTTCATAGAATACAATTTATTTTACTGTTTATTTCAGAAGAAAATATGATGTACTCAGTGAAACCGTTAAAAGGCACTTTAAAAAAGAAAGACATGGCATTGTGTGAACCCACTGGTAATCTTTAGAGAGCTAGCCGAGGAGACCAAACTCCTTACACACAAGTGGGCTGTGAAACTAATAGGCTGAGAAGGTGCCAAATGATTTATATTGGGCTTGCATGCCACTTCAAAAGTCCAAATCAAAAGTGTTGGAGTTGGTGTAATGACCCTGTCTTAGGGTAGTTTGTGGTCGAAAAAACAAAAACCTTTAGACTAGGTAAACCTTGGTTGGATGATGTGCATGGTCCAAAAGAAGACTTTTTGTCGAAAAAAAATTCAGATGGTTCAAGTATTTTGCGTTTTGGTTGAGTCGGTAGTCGGAATGGTCGAGTTGTTGAATGAATAGGAGAAACATGCACCAGGAGTATTAAAAGTAACCTGGGAATATTTCCTAAGGCTTTTGGAGTCAGAATATGGAGTGTGGTTGAAGAAAAAACAAGATGGTTCGAAAGAACCCGGTTTAGACGAAACTGCGGCAATCGGTTAATCGGGCGAGATGCAAGCAACGAATCAAGAACGGAGCATTCAGGAGTGATTTTATTATCAATTATATTCATTTGAGGATTTGATGAAGTTGATGACATGACATAAGAATATTGGTCCAAAATGAAGAGATTACGTGGTGAAATATCATTGGGTGAAGAGGAAGCGATGTGGCGCAATTTCAGTGGAGCCAAGTGTCAATTTTTATTGGCTGAGGAAGGAGGAAGTGTGGAAGAACCAGGGGGATCTTTTAGAATTTGAGACACTTGTCTTGGTGTAGAGTGATCTCAGCCATTTGTCACCATGATGTCCATTTGTCACCATTTCTACCATTCCCAACCATGCATCCCTACCCTTTTCCTATAAATACCAAGCCCTCCCTTTTAGCTTTTTTCCATCCCAAAACCGTGGAGAGAGAGAGAGAGTTATGTAGAGTTTAGTGAGAGAAAGTTGGCCTTAGCTTAGTTTTCAAGAAGTTTTCGGGACGGGAAGTGTAGATCGCTAGGAGGAGTCTGGAGAAGTTAGGATCTGACCATTTTAACCTTAGTTAGAAACCTTTCATCCGAAAGCTCTGTGAGTTATGGTTATGTGTGATTGCTTGTTAGGATCGCTTGCTAGATTACATGTTTAATTGCATGTTTAATTGCTTGTTCGGAATTATTGTTAGGTTGATCATTAGATTGATTGATTGTTAGGATCGAATGTGTGTTTGTGTGATTTATTTATTAATTATCTGATTATTTTTGTTGTTTGATTATTTTCATTGTGTAGTTGATTGCTTGAATAATTTATTTGGTTTTATCCAATAATCGGGTTTTACGATAAAGAGTCGTTTTGATTTTGATGAAAAAGGAGATTTACTCTTGATTCGTGTCGTGTGATCGGATGTTAGTGTGGGCGGTTCGATCCTACCTTTCCTCATTATATGGTTGTAGCCATTGATGGGAAGACTTGGAGCGATGGGATTGCAGCCTGTGGCTGAGTACTATCCGATGGGATAGCGAGCTGACGTGACAGGATGAGTCCGGAACAGCTAGTCGATGGCCGATTCTCATACGCCTTTGTGGTTGTGAGATGGGTGTGCCTGTTTAGGGACATGATCGAATGTCTGAACCCTTCGAATGGATGTTTGTTGAGTCATTTTCTTAAAAAGTATTTTGATTGTAATTGGTTGATTGATGGTTGTGTGTTATTTTGGGTTTATGGGGGGGATCATTGTGATTTGTTAGAGGGAGCCGTGACTCACTGAGTTATTAGCGCTCATACTCGTCGAAAACCTCTTTTGCTTGCAGGTAACCAGTAGTGAAGCGCAAGAAACGTGGCGAACAAGTGTAGTTTTTATTGTCCTTTGTTTTGTAGATTTTTGATTAAACATTTGTATTTTTAGTATTTTGGCCAGGCCTTAGAACTCTTTTGTATTGTATAAGAATGTTGTAATCCAAGTTGTTATATTAATAAAAAATATTTTTATATTTAACTTGGGTTCCGTCTAATGTTAACCTTGTCTGGGTTAACATAACTCTTGATTGTGGTGCGGGTTGCAAAACCTTAAGCCATGGTCTCAAGGAACTAGGAATCCAGGGCGAGATGACTAAAGGTCTGAATTCGTTTAGTATCTTGGCTATTCTGTTTCGGTGAACTAAATTGTGGCATTTTTGGATCGATCTAGGTTGAGAGATTGGTCATGCATTCTTGTTTGATTGTTGTATGGCCGGTTGTCGAAGCTTGGTTGGTCGTCCATGTTCTTGTTTGATTGTTGGGCGGCCGATCTGGTGGAATTTGACTTAGGACGGTTCGAGGGTGTTACAGTCGGGCCTCATAGACGGAAAATCATAACAACGGTGAGACGATATGCATGAGAGAGTGGAGGGGAGGGGACGTTTGGCCTAAGTAGTGTTAGCTAAAATCTTCGAATGGCTAAGACGTGGTTAATAATATATAAGGAATATTTACTTTGGAATATTTACTCCTTTTAGAAAATAGTAACCAACCATTGTTTTCCACAATGAAAAAGTTTTGGAAAATAATCATTCGAGTATATCCGCTCTAAGTTTTCTAGGGACCCTCCATGTAGTGTGTCCCTCTTTAAATGCAATACTATTTTAAAAGATATTGAATACAAAATAGTGAACTCTTATTGGTGGGTGAACCTAGAGATTCACCTAGGGAGTGAACCCAAGAATTACTCCTATTTTAATATAAAGGACCTAATAAATTTTGATCCGTCATAGTTCTCAATCATTTCTAGGCACCAGGCGCGGCTGAACCATCTACTATGGAGAGAACAAATGCACATGAAATACGCTTACAGAAGAAAATTACCAAGATTATTAATATATTGGGGTCCAGCAACATTAGCTTTTGCATTATTAAAAAAAAAAGATTAATACTTTTAAAGTTTTAATTGGTTTACGGTTGGCGTAACTCTCCCCAAAATCATATAAAATGATACAGTTTAGGTTCAAGGTCAGGAAGATCACCCAATCGCGCCACAGACTTTTCCACAAAGAGGTCAATTTCATGTTGTTTTGCATCATCATAAACCTTGTCAGTGAAATTCCACAGCTTCTTTTCCACAGTATCATACACCTTTTGCACGATAAAACCAGGGTTATCTCTGCGTTTTGGAAGTTGCTTATGATCTGGAACAAAATTCACCACGCATTTATGCATCACAGATTCTACTGGGAACTCATTACGATGGAAACTGTAGAACAGTTCACGTGGATCATTTACTTCCCAGTTTCCACCATCCTTTTTCTTTGCTTCTTCTTGACGATAAAACCAGTGTCCCAGTATCATCATCCTTCCATCTTGTTTTTGGGTAATATCCTACCCAAAAAAAAACAGAAAGTCTTAGTTGGAAGAACTGATAAGCATATATATATATACAAAAGTTCAGCAGTACGTACACCAGTACCTTGATAATTGCAATATAAGGCTTTTGAGTATTGTCTTCTGAACGCAACAGCACCGTATCCTCCTGTGCAAGAAAGGAATGTCAGAGACTAGAAACAAAGCATCGAGGTGCAAAGGGAAAGCATAATCTAAAAATTAAAACTTCCCAGTCTCAAAAAGAGCATCTATGGCTAATAGAGACATCAAAGTTAACACCCTAGATTCAACAAGTAATTAAACAAGGTGCACAGGAAACCCATAGAGTTATGCATCAATCTAGTCAACACAACTCACCAGCTCGTATCTGTCACCCTTGTACTCGAACTGCCCGTAATGAGTTCTTTTCCATCTTCCTCTACTCGTAACTTTAACCGGCTCACCAACCGGTTTCACGTCATCGGGCTTCATTCCCTCAGGAGGTGTCTCGTCGTCCTCAGGCCTCCTTGAGTTCTGTCTCTGAGACCTCGTCTCCGCTACAAACTCCTCTTCGTCATCACTGGAGGACACCTGAATAAACTTCCGACGCGACACCATCTTTCTTCCTCCTCCCTGTGTGAATAAGAGAACAGAGACAATTATTAAGATATGTTTTTTTTTATTAAGATATGTTGTTTTGTAAATAATGATAGAACGTAGTATGCATATTCTTCACAGACCTTCTTAACTTTTGAGTTTTTTTGAAAGAGGGTTAAATATATATATATATATATATATATATATATACTGTCATACTGACTTACAGTCTTATAAGCCTAGATTTATTTCCAAAAAATTGGTCAACTTTATCAATTTGGGATATCTTTTTAAGAAAATAAGAATGGTCAAATTATTATTTAGAAAAATTTCTTAACAAAACTAAGATAGGTCAAAGTCCTTCATAAAAATGGTCAACTTTCTCATTTAGGATATCTTATTAATAGTAATAAAATTGTCAAAGTAATTAATAAAATAAAAGGTAATCAGTAAAGTTTTCATATAATACAGTACTTGTATTTTTCAAAATAGATAGTTAAATAATAAAACATAATATATACTATAGTGGGTTGTGCTTGTTTTATATTTTTTTATCTAGTATATATATCTATAATATAGTAAAATGTCATATTAAAATTTCATACTATAATTCAACTCTATAAACTATGGTTACACATACATGATATATCAGTATTTTTACTAGCTCTATCCTATGGTTTGAGTCTTTTATCAAGTTAAGTATGTGTTTTGAAGTATTTTGGTGCTATTTGGTAGTTTTCCAAGTTTTAAGTCTACTTAGAACAAAAGAGATTGAACTCGATACAAAAAGGGAAATGAAAGATGCATAATTATGCAGATGCATCAGAATCTAGTAACATATGAAAAACTTTCTACAGTGAGAGTGAGCTCAATTTTGGAAACAAGACATGGAATTGATTTCTCTTTTCAATACCACCAGGGTGAGGTCGGTCCATCGGTTATATCGCAATTTATGCCTGTATAACTGAAAGCTGGTCTGTCTACAGATTTAATCGAGAAAAAGAACATTTTAAGATTTTCTGAAACGTTTCGGTCTAATTTTGCCTAAATTTTGACCACAGTGTATTTTGACCTATATAACTATTTGACCGTTTTTATATTAAACTTTTTTACATCAGATTTATAGGTTTTAAAGTTCTGGGAAGACAAGATAATATTTTGAACCCTTGATTTTGTCTCTTTATTCTAATTATGTTGATTCAATCATTGATCTTGTGTTATTTAGTTATGTTAGAGTAGCATCATATTTAGATTTTAGGATTTTAAAAGAGTTGAAGAGAATGAATTTTAGGATTGTTTGACAAGAGAATACTTTATGCCTTTCTTGTAACCAGTTTTATTTTGGATCCACCAGGTCCACCCTAACAAATTCCAGACCACAAGTATATGGTGAACAACACTAGACCTTCACGGTGAGAAAGTATATATATGAACTTGTTCTGATTTAGTATTGGAATCCTATAATTCAAGTCTGCCTTTAAACCCTATAAACGGAGGAGAAATAATTATATCGACACTTAGTGAACAATTCATGCCCCTGCAGCATGAAAACCATAGGCTGCTTTGCAGCTTTAAGAAATTGCTTCTCCCTGAATCTTAGGTTTTTGAATAAAGTGTTCCAATATTTTCATATAGTATGTAATCTTTCAGTGTTATGTCGGAAACCCTAGAGAATATTTCATTTACCAACACATTTGGAAGAGCAGACATTATCATGTTTAGAAGAAATAAAACATATAATGTGGATTCGAATTCTTCAACCTAAAATAAAATTAATAAATAAATTTATAAAAATAAAATTTAAAATATGTAGAACTTACAAGTTCATCCTCCCTAGAAGAGATAGTGCAGGCACCGAGGTAAACAGCTTTCCCGCCACGATCGCTCTTCCGGTTGGCTGAGTTTTAAAGAGATTTATCTATGGTCTCCTGCTTCAGCCAATGCACCTGCAACCCTTGCCAAACCGTCGAGTTAATAAATCTTGGTGTCTTACCTCTAAGCCATAGCTGCTTCCACTCATGGATCTGCTTCGTGTAAGGATCCATGACCTTCTCGTTGAATGCCTCATGACCTACAAAAGAAAATAACAATTGTTAAGTAAAATATAGTGAAAATTTATGTATATAAATAATACAAACAAAATAATTATAAATTAAAAATGAGAATAGTTATCTGTAGAATTGTTAATATTCTAAAACATTCATATATCTATAAAAGTTTTTAATAATATTTATAAAAATATTTACATAGTTAATAAAAATCTGTGAAACTTTTTTCTGTATTTAGAATATATATATTTCACAGATTTTTATTAACTATGTAAATATTCTATATATATATATATAACATTTTTATCAGAAGACATAATTTTTTTCCCGGATTTGCAGTGATTGAATAGGGTAAAGAGAGAATGAAGAATGAATGTAGTAAAGGAGGGGAGCTCGTATTTATAAAAGAAATTGCCGACAGTTCCAACAGTTTTCAACGATATTTCGACGAAAGAATAAGGATTTTTTCGGAAACCATCGGAATTATCATTACATAAACGGCTATATAGCAGTCAAATTTCTTTCATCGAAACCCCCTCGGAATTTTTAGAAAATTCGTCGGAAGTTTGCAACAGTCAAAATATTATCAACGGTCAAAAGATTCCTCAAAATGTCGTCATAAAATTCCAATTAATTTCTGAGGGATTGAAAAAATTAAAACCATTTAAAATGATCGCATAACGGTTATATATTCCCCTCGCTATTTTGTCGGATTCTCTTTGCTATATTCTAACAACTTTTGTTTTCGGAATAATTCTGTCAGAATTGCCCGGCGAAATTCCGACGAATGTTTATTTTAGTACATCGTCGGTATTTCATCGGAACACTGTCAGAACCTTTGGACGAAAGTTTTGTCCTTCGGAATCTGCCGTGTTTTCTTGTAGTGACATGAATGACTTATGGACTTGGAAGTTCAACAAAAGTGTAGGATAACGTTCGGTTCTGTCGGGTCGTTGGTTAACTAATCAAGAGAAAGAATCAGAAGTTCATGTGAGGCATAAACATTATCATCCATTAACGAGAATAACAACCGTGTCTGGAATTTGAAATTTTATTTCTTATGGAAAGCACTAAGGAAGGTTTTTCATGTGGTTGATCTTATTATCTTAAAAAGAGTGAAGATTGATGATTAATGTGAAGTGTATGGTAAGTTACGATTCAATTAATCACATGCTTCTTCTTTGCACTGTTGCAAGACAGACATGAGTGATATCTAACATCCCATATCCGAAAGGTGGGTTTCATACTTCTTCAATTTTTCGTGAATATTCAATACTTCTTGTGTTTGAGTAACAAAATTACGAATCGACAAAGCACTTGGAAAAATATGGCAATGGATCCTTTATTATATTTGGAAAAACATAAATGGTTTTCACTTTGAAGCAAGTCGATTCCGTTTTGTTGATGTGGTGGTAAAATCTTTAGATGAAGGGAACATATTGATGAATGGCTCGACAGATTTGTTAGATAATTTGAAAGAATGGAAAAGAGGCAAAATTTTAAATCTTTCAAAAAGGGGAATGACAACTAAAAGTGGATGATATGTAATATTGGAAGGGTGTGTTCAAAACAAATGTAATATTGGAAAGGAGTGCTAATAAGCATCTCGAAGGAGACACGACCCCATGGATACACGAAGAACTCATCAAGGTTCTTGATCCTCTCGGCATGTTCAACAAAAATTTTGGCAACGTGAGTGGTGGGCAGTATCACATATGCAAGCATAGCGAATAGTACATACTTTATCCTGATCTCTGTTGTGGTGACTGTCTTGCGCGTGAGCATCCTAATGACACATGATACACATACTTCTTTAAGCATCCCAAAAAGTGAACTGTAGTACGGCTGTTCATTTTTGAGATTCTTCATTTCCTTCCTTCGTCGGACGTCTTGGGTATTTACCGCACGGCAGACCAGTTACAATGGTGAACTCTCTCAACACCAATCTAATTGGGTTCTCAGCATATAGGAACCAGGCCTCATACTTCTTGTGGACTTTCAGCTGACTCGATAACATGTATCTTCCTAGACGACCAGAGAATGGTGTCTGATCCATGAGCTCTAAGAACTTACAGAAATGTGAACTCTTCATAACATCAATTTTTTGTGCCTCCAGAGTGTCTAGTATGTGCCTAAGACCTCCTGGTTTGTGGTACGGAGTGACTCTTAGACCAACAGGCTCCTCACAAGCTGCAAAAATACAAAATGGTAAAGTTGGGGTCTCCATATTTGCCAACAGAGGATTCAATGGAATCAAAACCTGAGCTTGGCAAGTATGTGAAGCGTGTGTTTGTCCTAATTCATGAAATTGATTCAATTCAAATGATAAAAGGAAGGAAAATGCTTACCATTATAAAATGAGATTAATAAAGAAGAAACTACCGACTGAGAGGATCCGTCGAACATGGGTTTGCAGGAATATCAAGGAGATTGAGAGAGATTGATGAGTTTTTTGTGAACAATGGTTTCATCGGAGAACTCGAAGAGATTGTGAGAGAAGAGGAAGAAAACTATGGAGATAGGTGAGTAATAGAGATGAGATAACCAAAGTAAGTAATAGAGATGAAATAGGTATTTCGGCCATAAGAGTGTATAGTGTGTAGTGATGAGCGTCGTCTCTCTAATCACGTGTAATAATTAAAGAGAATATAGGGTTTTAAAATGTTATTACATATTAGGCTGCGATATAGGATGATAGGGGTAATAAAGCCATTAATAGAAAAACGTCACTTGTAAAGTTGAAAATCGATCCTTGCAAATTTGCGTGTTACTCTTGTATATACACTGCCATTTCTCTTATATCATTTGACAATTGGGTGACAAGAATAGCACGTGACACATGAATTTGCCAGTGTGATCTGATAAAATATTGAAACATATATATTCCATCTCTGTAATTACGCTATATTGAGTTCTGTATATTTGCTTACCATGTAGGGAGGTAGGTCTCTTTGTAAAAAATCAGACATGTAACCGTACTATTACTCATCCAATAATACAAACTAAATATGGTATCAGAGCATACCTAGGTTAACACCTCTTTTTCTCTCTTTAGCTGTCATCTTTCCTCTTCTATCCTCTATTTCTTCTTACCACCATAAACGATGAGTTCGGAATCTATGGCTGAGAGAACATCAGTTTTCAATGCTAAAAACCTACAAATTACTCTACTTTCCGTCAATATGACGAGTGTTACAAAACTTACCAATGAGAATTATCTCATGTGGAGCCGCCAAGCCCGTGCCTTTCTTGAAGGCCATGAACTTCACCAGTTCATTGACTCCTCCAATGATGCTCAGTCCGAAACAGTCATGAATGAAGTATCGCATACCCAAATTCAGCCTTTGCTCCTTGGTGTTGACAAGATCGTCTACTGTATTCTGCTTTCATCTGTGCGATCTCTTTCAATGTTCAACCAGTGCCACCACCTCTAAAGACGTTTGGGATCTCCTTGCTGCAACATTTGGTAATCTAATACGAGGCCACCTTCACCAACTCCGACTAAAGATTTGAGCTTTTGTTAAAGACACACAAACAATCAATGAGTATCTTCGTGGCATCAAGACCAAATCAGATGAACTTTTGCAACTTGGAGTACTAATGGATCACAAAGACCTTACTGAACAGATCCTCGCTGGATTTGGTTAAGATTATAAGCCTGAAGTTGATGATGTCAATGCAAGAAATCGCCCCATCTCCTTTCAAGAACTTCATGAATGGTTGTTGAATCGGGAAGCCATGATAGTCACCACTCAGTCTACTACACCTCTTTCCATTGTAGACAATGCTACAGACACTCGTCCACAGTCACAACACCAGCACCATAACCGCAATCAGCAACAACGCAACACCAACTTAATAATCGTCAGCAACAATGCTTTTCAAAGCTTTACTTGGGTTGTTGCCAAGCATGTGGGGTACAAGGGCACAGTGCTAGATACTGTACTGAGTTAAATATTGTCAAAGGAAGTGCTCCAGCACCCCATTGGTCATCCACACCTATGCAACAACCACATTGGTCAGCGGCACCAACAAACTCCCACTGGCAGCTCCGTGCAAACCCAGCAATGATGTCAGACAGCTCTACTTGGCTCCTGGACTCTGGAGCGTCATATGACATGACATCCGACCTCGCCAATCTCTCACTGCACAACCCATACAGTGGCGGTGATGCTGTTTTTTTAGGCGACGGTTCAGGCCTTCACATATTCCATTCTGGTTCTTCTTCTCTACCATCTTAAACTAAACCTTTCTTTCTTAATCAAGTTTTATGTGTTCCATCGGTAGATAATAATTTGATCTATGTTTTCCAATTGTGCAAAACAAATGGTGTTATTGTTACATTTACTCCTACATACTTCCATGTGAGAGACTTGGCCAAAACTATCTACTTTGCAGTCTCCTTCTCTTTCATTTGCTTCAGTTGTTAAAACTACTATGACGGATTGATACTCACGTTTGGGACATCCTACTTCTTCTATTTTTCAAAAAGTTGTTTCTCAATTTGATTTACCTATTTCTTCAAATGTTTTGCTTTCTCATCCTTGAAATGCTTACTTTATTAATAAAATGCACAAATTACCTTTTGCAAATTTGACTTTACAAACCACTCATCCTCTTCATGTGGTTTTCTTGGATCTGACTTCTCCGATATTTTCTCTAGACTGTTTTAAATACTACGTTCTTTTTGTTGATCATTTAACTCGATACACTTGGTTGTATCCTTCAAAATAGAAATATGATGTTTTTGAAGTTCTTACAAAGTTCAAAGTTTTGGTCGAAAATCAATTTCGTCAAAAGCTTCTAACTCTTTATACGGACAATGGGGGCGAGTACGTTGGTCTTGCTGCCTTCTTAACGTTCAATTGAATTTCTCATATAACCAGTCCGCCTTATACGCTCAAGCATAATGGTATTGCAAAATGCAAACATCGACATATTGTCGAAGCGAGCCTCGCCCTATTATCTCATGCATCCATACCTCAAACGTACTTGCCATTTGCCTTTACTGCTGCTGTCTATCTAATAAATAGGGTGCCATCTCAAACATTGAATTTTCAAATCCCCTATCAGTCTTTACATGGTTAACCTCCGAATTTTCAAAAGCTATGTATCTTTGGATGTTTATGATTCTCGTGGGTCAAGCCTTATACATCTCATAAATTAGATGCTTGATCAAAACCATATGTATTCTTAGGATATCCCATTACTCAAAAGTGCTTATTCTGTCTAGACAGAGAAACAACTCGAGTTTACACATCAAAACATGTATTTTTTTCATGAATCTTTTTCCTGTTTGCAACACCAACTTCTGCTATGTGTAACAAAATAACTAATGAAATGGATCCTCCAGTGTCTTTTTTTTTTCTGTTGTCTCTGTTGTTCCTATTGCAGGTACCATGCCTCCAGCACCACCAGCACCATATGTTGCATCACTACAACATCAGACAGATCCAGCACCACCACATCAGCCAGTTCTACAACAACAACAAGCACCACCATAAAACATTGCTGAGATGCCCTCTGATACGACTACAACAGAGACCACAATACCGCATGCTGAAACAAACCTTCCTTCACTGGAACAACAACAAGTCAGCGAGCAAATAGGACAGCCTGCACCACCACCAGCAACTCAAGTGATCCCACCACGGCGCACAAGCAATAGAACTCCCAAGCCGATTCAAAAACTTAGTCTCCATACTCAAGTGTCTCCATCACCACCTACAACAATTCCCACTTCAATAGCAGGAGTTTTTAAAACCCCATATTGATGCAAAGCCATGATCGATGAAATTAATTTTTATATTACAAATGTTATTGACTGCAGGTGGGTGTTCACTTCACACTTCACTATTAAAAGACGTGCTGGTGGTACCATAGTACACTACAAGGCTCGACTAGTTGCGAAAGGATACAACCAAGTTCCTGGCATTGACTATAATGACACATTCAGTCCGGTGGTTACGCCAGTAGCTATTTGCATTGTTCTCAGCACAGCAGTAACTTGTAACTGGCCTCTAAAACAGCTCGATGTCACCACAACCTTTCTTCAAGGACATCTCGATGATGAAGTATATATGATGCAGCCAACCGGTTTCCTGGATAAAGACAATCCAGTGGCTGTCTGCAAGTTATGCAAGACCATTTATGGTCTCAAACAAGCACCTCGTGCCTGGTACAATGAGCTACGCACTTTCCTCATTCAGTTCGGTTTTAAAAGCTCCTTGGAAGATGCATCTCTCTTCATCTTCAAGAACAGTGGCATTATCATGTATATGCTCGTACAGGTTGATGATATTATCGTCATTGGGAACAGCCAACAACACATAACATGGTTTATCGCTTTCTTATCTCATCGCTTTTCATTAAAAGACTGGTGATCTTACATATTTTCTTGGTGTTGAATGCACACATACTTCTTCTGGACACCACCTTTCTCAAGAACGTTATATTGCAGATCTCCTTCATCGCACAAACATGAAGAATGCGAAATTTGTAGCCACGCCACTCTGCTCCACGTCTAACATGACCCTTCTCACAAGCACTCCTCTAGGTGACCCAAGGGAATACAGATCATTTGTCGGCAGTTTGCAATACATATCCTTAACGCGGCCGGACATCTCGGTGAACAAAATGTCTGAGTTCATGCACCGGCCTACGAATGAACATTGGACAGCGGTGAAACGGATCATGCGCTATCTCTCTGGCACACCAAACTGAGGTGTCTTCTTCCATGCTAACAACACCCCAACTCTTCATACCTTCACCGTCTCCACATGCGCTTACATTGTATACATTGGACAACATCCGGTGGCATGGTCTTCAAAGAAACAAATGGGCGATTGAAGTTGAATGTCGATCTCTTGCAAACATAACAATTGAAGTTTCCTGGACCATATCACTCATATGGAGCTTGGTATCACAGTTGCCACAACACCAACCATCTACTGTGATAATATAGGTGATAACTAGCTTGATGCGAGTCCGGTATTGCATTCTTGTATGATACATATAGCACTGGATTATCATTTTTTCGAGGATACATTCAGAGTGGCACTGCTAGTCTCTCATATCAGCACAACTGAATCAACTAGCTGATGCACTTACTAAGCCACTTCTTCGTGCTCGCTTTGACAGTCTCTCTATCAAGATCGACCTCCACTCACACCCGTCTGTCTTAAAGAGGCGTGAGAAGATATATAAACATAAATATTTACTCTCTGTAATTACGCAATATTAATTTCTGTATATTTGCTTACTATGTATGTAGGTAGGTCTCTCTGTATAAAGTCAGACATGTAAGAATACTATTATTCATCCAATAATACAAACTAATGTGATCCACGATGTCAGCCTAAGAAAAATGGAACACATAGAAAATAAAAGATCCGACCGCTCTTTTTTCTTCCATCCTTTGACCGCTTTGTTCATAGTAAATCAGTGAAATTTCACATTTTACACAAATATTTAACATTATTGGTTCTTCTTCACCTACAAAGAGTTTTTAACAGAATATAAATTTCATTTTTATTCTTTATCATTTATAATAAAAAGGGCAATTCTCTTAAATAGCATTTTTTAAGTTTTTGTCACAAAATAGCACTCAAAAAATAAAATGACCAAACTAACACATTTTTGTTTTGTAAATTTTAATTTTAATTTTTTATTTTTAAAAATTTGAATACATCCCTAAAACCCACCCCTTAACTCTAAACCCTAAATCTTAGATTAATTAACCCAAGAGTTATAAATGCATATTTACCCTTCGATAAAACTTTTTTGGTCATTTTCCTTCTTGAGTTCTTGTGATGCTATTTTGTAACAAAAACTTGGTTTCGTGTTATTCTAGTGTTTTTCTCATAAAATAGGTTATTTATTATAAACCAAGAACAACAAAATCCCATTTTTATTTGGAAAATTGCACCCTATAACCAAAGAAAAAACCCAAATTAGATAAGAGCATCTCCATCCCTACTCCATATTTTACTCCATTTATAGAGTAAATGGAGTGGGAAATGGAGTTGTGAACAAAAAATAAAGGGCTTATTTGCATACTAGCTATATTTGAGAGGCAAATTAGGTGAATGACCATGATTTTGACATAATGTAATGTCAGACACTTGTGCCATAAACCATCCGGTTTTACCCTTTTCCTTAGCATGTATCCAGTTGCAAGTGAAAAAAGTGACGTTGATATTTTTGTGGCATACTTACATTCAGCTATCGAAACACAATGTATGTATCAGATTTATTTCGAATCACACATTCTTCACTGTAAAATGTGTGGATACTATACAACACTATTAATTAAATGGTGTATCCCATTTATTTACACTGTCAGTTAATTCCAGGTTAATCCATATTAATGGCGTAGTATATGACTAATTGGTTCCAAAATTATTCCATTTGAAACCGATGAAATAGAAATTATCGATCATGAGTATAATGTTTACTACTACTTTTTGCAATGGAGTGCATGATAAGAGAAAGAACAAATTTTATAGCCGAAATAGTATAGGTGATGAAGTTCATGATATTATAGAGGTGAATTGGTAGTAACTTACGAAAGAGAGGATACATTACCATTCAATATAAGACATATATAATAGAAAAGATAAAAATGTAGTTACAATCTAAAAATCATCTTAACATATTTCTCAAATATTGATATGGCTATGCCTTCATGGAAGGTGATAATTCTTGCCCAATGTCAGTCCAAGTCATACATAAACTAAAAACCCTATCAACTAATCACTAACTCTATACGGAAATATAAACCATAGTCCAATGTCAACCCCAATCTTCCATAAAGTAAACCCTAACCACTAATTACTAAACCCTACATGGAAATAGAAACCCTAATCTAATTTCAAACACAATCTTTTATAAACTAAACCCAAATTTTAAAATGCGAGTAACATGCATTTCAATTCTAAATGAGCATATAGAATAAAAAGGTGACAAACGATATAGTACAATAGTATATATATATATATATATATATATTGTTCAAATTTTGAAGTGTTTATGATTGCATAGAAAGAGATAATGCTTACACCAACTTCAGATTGATTGTGGCGAAATAAATAAAGATAAACAACAACAAACAAGATTGAATCCTCTCTTTCAAGCATCAAATGAAATATAACTTACTAAGTAGTACATTATATATTAATAAACATGACAAATAAGAACCAAATTTGAAAGAAAGACAGTCCGTTCCATTTCATAAAAATAGTATAGAAATACTATTATCCTTCCAACTCATCCATGTCATATCTGAAGAACACAATGAAAATGAAGACACACGTTAGTTTAATAGTATATGAATTACTTTATGCTTAGGTTAAATATTTATTTGTGTCAATCCAAAATAGCATATGAGAGTGAAAAAGTAACATATGCAATTAGAATTATACCATCTAATATAATATATAATTTATATATATGGAATGAAACAGATGGTCAGATGGAATGAAAAGCAAATTGTATATTAGTTCTGATACAATTCTTCATAAATAGCAGAGGAATGGAATGACACATAAACAGTCTCTAAAACTAATTTTTCCATTTCAAATAGCAGATGTTCCATAAGATACTCCATTTCACACAGAACTAAACTTTTTTATCGCAAAAATGATTTTTTATTCCTAAATCACTATATATCCCCATTCGCATTAAACAGATGAGTATGACGGACCGAGAAAATTTCAAGCCTAAACCAAAAGAAACTTACGATATGGTTACGGGGTTGAAAATCAAGATATCAACTCGAATTGATTACTGAGACCGGAAATCTAATCGCCGGTTCACTTCCTCGGGTCATCTTGTGATTTCGACAACTACTTACTTTACCGCAGACGATCCCTCACCCAAAACGACTTCTCTTACGGAAATTCTCGCCGTAGTAAAGTAGGGGACAAGAAGAGGCGAGACTCTGATGTGAAACTATTCAACTTCGTCCTCTTTTACTGATTATGAGTTATTGTGTAGAAAATGTGTGATTCTTGAAGAGCCACAATGTCTTACCTAAAAGGTGGGTTTAATTTATTTTTTTATTTAGCAGGTTTTCCGAGTTTCTTTCAAGAGTAATACGGTAATAATACATATAACTTAAGGGGAACATGAAAAAGGTAGGGCAATTGGTCAGTGGCTTAATTATAATTTGTTTGGATGTTACATGGTGTAATTTCCCAAAAATAAAAACATTACTCCATTTATAGAGTAATGCTTTTATTTTTTGTTCATTACTCTATTTTCACTCCATTTACTCTATAAATGGAATAGAATATGAAGTGGAGATGAGGATGATCTAAGTAACCATAATACTCTTCTCTTTCTTCCTTTTTATTCCTATCTCTCTACTCTCACTTTAGAAATCTAATTTTGTTTATTTTTTTAGTTTTTTTTTTCCCAAATTTATAATATATTAAAAACCCGAAGCCCAATAGTGACAAGGCCAAAGCACAGAACCTTACAAAATGCACAAAGCCCAGAAAAGCAAACGGACAACAACAACAAAAAACAGCAAATGGACCACAGCCCAAAACCCATTGTCTCCACCGACACATCGGGAACCGCTCTAGCGGAAATCACGGCGAGGCGCTGGATCAGACACGTGGAAGGATCTTCTCCGTTCACGCAACACGCGTCTTTACCGCTTCAACTCGCTCGCCACCACTGCAACTCGACCGCCTCCGACGCTACACCACCGGAGCCACACCAAAGAACACTTCGTTCGTCGGAGCTCAGAGACCATCAAACCTCCTAACGAACCCATCACCGTTCTCCACCGCAATCTCTTCACACCGAAGTTTTCATCGAACCTCGAGATCTCCTCCGACTTTGAACCGCTTCAAACCCTAGACGCGTGAATCGAGAACCATCGTCCCTTCACCGGAAGACTTTACCGGCTATCAAACCTTTACCACAAGAGAGCATCATCGAGCTTCCCCCGAGATCTCCTCCCACAACATCTCCATCCACAATTTCAACCTCACCGCGGAGCATAACCGAACCTCCACCACTTTCACAAGCTAGAGCCGACTGTTCTCCTTTGACGGAAAGGGTCACAGCGGCGAACCAAGGTCGACCGTTCACTCTAAGAGAGATGCGATGACGGAAGCAAAAGATTAACTCAAAAAACCGAAACGGAAAGGAAAGGAAAAAAAACATAAACAACTAACACGATGGGGAAACCCGACCGACGGTGGCTAAAAAAGCCCACTCCATCGGTCGGAAAAGATTCTCACGGCGGGGATCTCTCTCTTCTCTCTCTTCTCTCGGAGGAAGACAATGATTTCAATTTTAGATGTTTATTTTTTTAGTTATTTCACAAATTCTCCCTTTTACTTTTATCATTTACTCTCCTCTCTCTCTCCTTTTTCTTCCTATCTCTCTATCTCACTTTTTAAATCTAATTTTGTTTATTTTTTTAGTTATTTCACAAATTCTCCCTTTTACTTTTATCATTTATTTCCATCTTTTGGTTTCAGAGTTTGTACTTTCTAGTTTCTACCTTGTAGAGGGAGAGCATCTGCGTACGCGTATTCTCTCAACCTCATCACTCTTTCTCTCTCTACCCTGAGAGACAAAAAAAACTCACAAATTTTTCTTCAGCTTTTCCTCGTATGGTATCTAAATCTAGTTTCAATTAAAAAACAATTTATTACGAGGAGAAGAACCAAACCCACTTTTGTCGGTTTGTTCTCCTCAAGAGTTTCTCGACGTTTTGTCTTTCTGTTTCCTAGAAAAGATTGAATGAAAGGAAACCAAAAAGACTCGTCGGGTGTATCCATGATCCGACCGGCTGGAAAACTAATGATCTGGCTCATCCTCTTCATCTCCGTCACTTACATCATCTACACTCTCAAAATCGTCTCCACTTCACGCCCTTGCCGTGATCTTACCTCCGAGACCATTCTCCAACCAAGGCCAGAGAAAAAGGCGGTCCAGGCGATTGCGCCGGAGAACCAAGCGACGGATCTAAACGACGTGGTGTTCGGGATTGCTGCCTCGTCGAAGCTGTGGAAACAGAGGAAAGAGTATATCAAGATTTGGTTCAAACCCAAGAAGATGAGAGGCTACGTGTGGTTAGACAAGGAGGTAATAACAGACGCCGGAGATCAAGAAAACCTCCCTCCGATCAGAATCTCCGGTGACACGTCGTCGTTTCCTTACACCAACAAGAAAGGAAGCAGATCAGCGATACGACTCTCGAGGATCATCTCCGAGACGCTCAGGCATCTTGATTCTGATTCGAGGAAGAGCGTGAGGTGGTTCGTGATGGGCGACGACGACACGGTGTTCGTCACGGATAATCTGATTAGGGTTCTGAGGAAGTACGACCACGAGCAGATGTATTACATCGGGAGCTTGTCGGAATCTCATCTACAGAACATTTTCTTTTCTTATGGGATGGCTTACGGTGGAGGTGGTTTCGCTATTAGCTATCCGTTGGCTGTGGCTTTGAGCAAGATTCAGGATCGGTGTATACGGAGGTATCCGGCTTTGTACGGTTCCGATGATCGTATACAAGCTTGTATGGCTGAGCTTGGAGTTCCATTGACTAAGGAGCAAGGTTTTCATCAAGTAAGAATCTTTCTAACTTGAACTCTTGTTGAATGAGTATTAATGCTTATATTGGTTGATCACAAGTAGGTTCGCCTTAGAAAGATGAAACAATTATTGAAATTTTGTCAATTGATTGTTCTTTTAGTTTAACTTAATTTTTATGCCTTTTGCTTGGTTAAAATCGATAACTTTCAGGTTTTTTTTGTTTCTTAGTGTCATGGGTAGTTCCAAGAATTTGATTCTGTATAATGGTTCACAGACTAGGGCCAATGAATCTGCTACGCCCTCTGTTTCTAATTGTATATAGTTTTAGGAAAAAAAATTTGTTTCACAGTACAAATAGTTTACATATTTAATAAAATAATGTTAAATTTTTTATAATTGGTTAGATTAATTGATTAAATGATATTTTTTATAAAAAGAATAACTTTTTAATATTTGTGCTTTTAAGTAAAACTACTTACAATTACAAACAGAAGGAATAACATTCTAGAGAATTAAAAGAAAAAACAAGTTCCAAAATTGGAGGTTAACAGATTAAGGTACTGGGAGTTTTAGCAAACTTTGGTAGTTGTGTGAATTTATTTGCATTCAAGTTTATTTGGCTTTTTTACTTATTTAGCTTAGTTTCATTAGTTTGTTTATGGAGACTGGAGTTCGTGTCTGATTAGCAGTAATAATTAGCTACTAAAACCATTTTTTAAACAGCCGACCAGAAGTTACACCATTGGAAATGACAAGTTAAAATAACAAAGCATCATTAATTTATTGGAGCAGAACATTTCAAAGAGATTGAATTAGAATAATCGTACACGAACACGCGGCGTGTGACTAGCGCCTGTCTTTGTCTATAGTTTAGATTCCTAGATGTGTCGGAATAAGACCCTTTGTCAGTTCATCATTAAAAGACTTGTAACTCTTTTCATCTACGCGCGATGGAGCGCGTGATATCTACAGTCCCAATTTAACAATATATTTCCTTCTTGCAGTATGACGTCCATGGGAACTTATTCGGCCTCCTCGCTGCCCACCCGGTGACACCTTTCGTATCAATGCACCATCTCGATGTGGTGGAACCCATCTTCCCAAACATGACCCGCGTTCTCTCCATCAAAAAACTAACCACACCGATGCAGCTCGACTCGGCCGGACTACTCCAGCAATCAATATGCTACGACAAGTACAAAAGCTGGACGGTTTCAGTGTCATGGGGATACGCGGTCCAGGTGATTCGTGGATCGTTCTCTCCCCGGGAAATGGAAATGCCTTCTAGAACTTTCTTGAACTGGTACAAAAGAGCAGATTACACCGCCTATGCATTCAATACAAGGCCAGTGAGTCGCAATTCGTGCCAAAAACCATTCGTTTTCTACATGTTGGATGCGAATTTTGACAAGCAATTGAACACTACCGTAAGTGTATACACGAGGCATAGGGTTCCGCATCCGGCTTGTCGGTGGGAGATGACTAATCCGGAGGAGATCAACACTATAGTAGTCTACAAAAAACCGGACCCTCACCTATGGGACAGGGTAAGTAAATGGTTTATCTTCTTTAACATTTTTTTTTGGTAACAATGTTAAATTATCTTCTTTAACATGCTGAACTTTATAATTTATTTGAATTAATATGCTAACTCGTCGTGCTTAATGTGTTTTTTTTTTTTGCAGTCACCGAGAAGGAATTGTTGCAGAGTATTACAAACGAAGAGGAATAATACATTATGGATCAATGTTGGTGTATGTAGAGCAGGTGAAGTTACTGAAGTTAAGTAGTTTCTAGTTTTGTAATAAGATGAGATTTGGAAGAGAAACAATCAGAGGCTTTTAGTTAGGCTTTTCACTCCTATAGTTTTAGTTTTATGAGATAGACCTCTATAACAATTTCTTGTTATTACATGTTTCTTGAGCCATCACAAAATAATTATTGTAAGTGAATGTTAAATATCTTACAACCTAAAAATCAAACCTATTTTTATAACATTAGCCAATGATCATGTAACTCTCAGATATATATACTTCCTGGTAAATATTTTTCTTCTTTTTGAAAACTCTAATCTATTAATTTAGAGTTTTATTTTAGATCAAACATTTATCTATGTGTGATATTTCACTTTTTGTACCTAATCAGCATTTCATATAATATAATTAGTTTTATAACTCTATTATGTAAAAAGTTATCCGGTTAAGCATTGATAAATATAATTTCAAACGATATCAGAAATGTACTAGATTTTAATTCATGTTACATGCAATTTTTTTTTCAAATATTTTTTTGGCTTTTGTAAAATATTATATATAGTATGTTTTAGTTATACATTATTTCAAAATTTTATATGAAAATTTTATATAATATGCTTATATATTATATCACAATTTTTTGCTTCTTATTTTGTAAATAACACATATACTAACAATTCTAAGAAAATTTGTGTTGTGTTGTTATATATTAAAATGCATGAGTTTGGAGAATACGAGACATTTGTATCATTACATTATATAAAATATCATTTGCTTAAGAATTTTCATGATGTTTGTATAGTTGATTTATTTAGGGTAAGCCAAAGATCATTATAGGGAGTGATTGAAAAGGATTGTAGAATTTGTGAAAAGTTATTTTTATAAATCTCTATTATGAAACAACCATAATAGCTTTCAAAAATGAATTTAGAGTCAAAAACTTAGAAAATAAAAAAATGTTAGCCTCAAAATCATTTTTTTCTAAAGTTATTTTTTACTTTTTGGATATTTTTGAAAATAAATCACAGAAAACAAGATAACGTCACTGTCAAAATATTTATAGCTTGAATTCTAAAACAAAACAAAAAAAACTAAAGTTACAACACAACCAATCAAGCCCACAATTTCAGTAACTAGTTTAAAAAAAAAATAGTTAAATTCAAAAGAAAATGTATTTAAATTAACTATTATTACTTGTTGATTTTCAGAATTAAAAATTAATTGATTCTTTTGAACCACAAAAAAAATTGATATAGTAACAAAATATACTTAAAAATCTGAACGATATAAATGATATCTTCGAATCTACTTAAAGTTTAAACAATTATAACAAGTAAACTATAAAAAAAAATTTTAAAAACAAGTGTATACTAGAAAACTTATAATATTGTTCTCATGAGAAAATAAAGTATGAAATAGATTTGTAAGAACTAACGACAAAATAGTATGCTTCTCATGCTAAAAAAACACTCCATTATATTCTGGATTGCAATGTTAGACAAACTCTCGACTATGGATATGGTGAGCAGGTGGAGCATAGGAGCCGATGCAATCAGCGTACTCTTCCACAGTTATGTTGAGTATGCCGATGCAATCTGCATATTCTTTCACAATTATGTTGAGTCTCGAAATCATCTATTCTTTTAATGCACCTGCATATCTCATATTTGGGAGATTCTTACTAAAAGGATTCTGCAGAGACGTTACACAAAAAATGGCAAAACATCAGTACTATAATTTCCTACAAGAGTAAAGCTCCAAAAAAATCTTATGCCTCTGATATGCTTTTCAATGTTCAGTCTATGCACTGTGGAAAGAAATGAATTACCGTAGGCATGATGAAGCACCAATGGAGCCACAAGCCGTGAAAAAAGGGCAAGAGAAGACTATTAAAAACAAGTGCAATCTCTTGAATAGAAGAGGAGGAAAGTTTGCAAATTCTCTTCTATTTTGGTTTAATACGAGCTAAAAATCTAAAATGAACCATACTTAACTATTTTTTTTATTTTGTTTGACTAGATGTATATATAAATTTTGAATAAATTTAATATTCATTCAAAAGAAAAATTGTTAGCATACTTTTTAGAGTAGATATAGTTTTAGATTTGACAATTATGAAATATTTTCGCATCTTTTATGAATCCTCAAGCTAACAACTAACCTAAACAATATATATATATATATATATATATATATCTAACGGGCTCATGTACTTTTCCAACTGTTTGAAAACCAAAAACAAATTATCTTTAAAATCTACTTAAATAAACATATTAGGGGTTATTTTTTTCTAAGTTTTTTTTTGCAGTTAGTTTTGTTTGTTCTATTGTTTGTTCTATAATATGATTGATTATATTATTTGCTCGACTAATATTTTATAATGAAACTGTTTTGTCTTTGCAGGGAATTAAATCTATGCATCAAGAAAAATAATGTGGCCAGCTTGGTTACAGAAAAAGTTAAATGGTTTTGGTTGATATTTTGGACGATTCAGTTTGGATGAATATCATCAGAGAAGAGAGAATTTTTTTTTTTCAAATGAGGTTCGTAGGAGAAGGCTTTGGATGATAATGAAAAAGGGTGATGGATCTTAAAACTCACTCAGATTTTTAATCGATATCATTAGGCCACTATATTTAGGACAGCTCCTATAGGTACTCATATTTCTATAAATGAGTTTGTCTGCCGTTGTCACGCATTCAGATACTGTTACGTAACGTGTTTCATCTTATTCAGAGCTTCTATTTTACTCGGTTCCAAAACCTGTTCTTGTATTAGTTACAATTTGGTCAATCTCGTATCCAAAACCTGTTCTAAACATATCCATCAAGGGATAATGAGCATGACGGTACTATCAACCCAAGTTTTAATGTTATATATCTTCAGAGTGAAAAAATATTGTAAAAGATAGAAGATCCCACTACTTGGTATCATTTCTAATAAAGGAATGAACAAGGATTTAGGGGAATCTATAAAAAAAATGTGGTCGGTGGCTTTAGGTGGTTGAGCAACTGAATCTGGAATATAAGACTAACTCTAAACCTTCGTATCACGACTGGATCCAATAGTTTTACGAAAACCCACTTGAGTAACTGTTTAGCTGCCATGATATATTGCCATCCAAATTATGGTGAGTACATTCTCCGATATTTCAACGGAGAAGCACGATTGTAGTACCTTTCCTTCAGAATACACACCAACCATGATGACAAAAACTGAATTAGTCTCCACAATTGTTTGCAAGAAGCGATATATTGAATTCATGTATATCTCGAAAGTCAAGTCCCCCCATATCCTCGAGTGTACAAATATTATTCCAAGTAATACAATGTAAACCTCTGCTGTTCTGTTTTGAGCTTCACCAAAAATTTGAAATTGTGCTTTTTAAATTGTCGATATTGCCTTGTGGGACCACGAAACATAATGGCTTGTGGGAGCAGGAAATACGACATCACAAATGTCATAACTTCTTGAGCCACATATTTTAGGTGGACTTTTTATTACTTTTGAATAAACCCGTGATGACCATGTGTTAACGCGCCCATAGAGTATATCCTGTATAGAGGGAGAAATTTTTCATCTTCGATCCAAAAAATTCGTCGGGCAATCCGGTGTACTTTTTCATGCCTCTTTCAGTAAAAATGTCAACGACAGTTTTTATATCTTGTTTCAAAGAATGATCAACTCGGTTTCCAAATCAATATAGAATTTTTCAAATTTATTTATTTTAAATTCTTAAATTAAAGTTTGTTGGGTTATTCTTTTTCAAAGTACTAATGTCAGTCCAAAATAATGTAACATTTGATGAAAATTCTGGACTGGAGTTTCAGCAAACGGTCCCCATCCCGAAATCATCGCTTCCTTAAAATTTGGTTTTCCTATCCAACATTTGTCAAAATCTGATATTTTTCTTTGTCCTTCTAACATTGGACTGGATCTGTTGTTGGACCGGTCTATGATCTGAATCACATAGCTGTAAGTATTCCACAACAATATGAGTGAGGAGAGTGTCACTCTTCATTTTCCACTGTTCTACCTAGTTTACATTTAATTTTTATGGATTATTTTTTTTCTACCCAAGACAATCATATTAGATAATTCCGTAGCTTTTATTTAAGAAAAGTGCGAGAATATTCTTTTATACACTAGTTATCAATTTAATAGTTAGTTTCATAAAAAGTATAATATAAATTAAGATGGACCAACCTATTTTTCTAAGAATTCTGAATTTCATTCTCATAATGACACGTGGTTACAAAACAATGTTGTAATGTTTCTCAATTAATATATATATATATATATATTTAATTTGAATATTTATTAAATAAGAGTCTATATTAATACAACTTTATGATCATTTGTATCTTGTTATAATAAAACAAATTAAACCATTAATCACAAAATTTTCAAAATGGTATTTTAAAAGTTCTAATAATTTATAGTCGTTTTAAAATATTCAAAACATAATATATAAGAAGAAATTCTTTTTATTATATGGTTAATATGATGATTTAATATCTTTTAATAATATAAAACCAAACAAAAAAGAGCTAAGATACAAAAAAATGTTATCAAATATTCATTATTTATAATCATTAATTGTTACATATATGTTAATCATATTAGGTAATTCAGTAGTTTCTATTTATCAATAGTTAGTTTAGCAAAAAGTATAATATAAATTAAGTAAGATGTTTTTCTATTAATGTACAAGGGATGATCTCATCGCAAAACTAAAGTTAATAACCGCTAACAAGTGTAATGATATCATCACCGTGGAAAGTTCAAATCAATGGGTTTCATAGTTAATAGGCCAAAATTCCATTTATAAACAACATGTCGATAGATATGTAAAATTAAGATAAACAGCAAAAACATGGAGAAGTGGGGTATCGATCCCCATACCTCTCGCATGCTAAGCGAGCGCTCTACCATCTGAGCTACATCCCCATTTGCTTTAGTTTCCTTTGAAATGTTTATATACATTCAAAAATATTTACTTCAAATCTGTTAACGAAGAGATAGCTATCAACGTTTCTGGTTTGCAGATTCCAATCATGTTCCTCTAACAATTTACATATCTAGAGCTGAATCCTTGAATTTTACGAGTCCATTTCACGATTCCCACTTGATCTGGACAAATATGATAAATTATATAATATCGTCACTAGACCCACCATTGTTGATTCATTTCGCAAGTTCCTATTTTTAAGCCGCCGGCTTCAATTAATGCTTTACTTTATTTTCTATTTATGACGTCAAACTCAATTAAAAATCACAGCATCTATATATATAACAAACAACGGATACATCATATACTTATCTCTGTAAACTCCACATCTCTAGCGTTATCTCTTCTATCTCTCTCTCCTATGGGTCTTCCTACAGATTTCAGGGAGCTTCAGATTCCTGGATACGTACTTAAGACTCTTTACGTCATCGGTTTCTTCAGAGACATGGTCGATGCGCTTTTTCCTTACATCGGTTTACCACAGTTTCTAGACCACGAGATTCCTCGACCGGACCCTTTGGTCCTTATCCAACCCGACAACTCCAGAGCCGTGAGTCTCGCTGACGAGATTTCCCCGGTGGTTCGTTTCTCGGATATCCAGACCGATATTGAAGACTGCTGTACGGTGTGTCTCTCTGATTTTGAAGTCGATGATGACATTAGGCAGCTTCCGAATTGTCGACACGTGTTTCATCACCGTTGTTTGGACCGTTGGATCGTTGATTACTGCAAGGTGACGTGTCCGGTTTGCCGGGATCGGTTTTTACCGACCGAAAGTTACTCGCGGATGGGTTCGGGTCTTGGTTTTGTTTGGTATAATGATGAATCGGAAAGTACCATTACCAACTTGTAATGATGGGTGTTGATTTTTCTGTGTCGGCAGTATTGGTGTTTTCTGTATAAATTCCACTATAACACTCTTATATCTATCTGATCTTGTGTAGATATTTATATCCGATCAATATTCCCTTTTTTTTAATATATAACATACAAGAAGTAAAAATAACTAAAAGAAAACACATATAATTTGGTATATTATGAAGAGTTATTTACATTCGAGATAATTTACGGTTTTTTACACTCTAAGACAGTTTCTGCTAGTGGAACTAATTTTAAACGAAAAGATTCAACTTGACTTTCAAAAAAATAACTAGATTTTTAGGATTTAGTTAGTTTAGTTTTATCTGGTTTCTATTTTGAAATTTGAAAATAAGTAGTGGAGCCAATTTGAGATTTAACCAGATTTGATAAAATAGACCTGAAAATTTAAGTTTTTACTTTTTTTTAACATTTATCGAGGAAAAATAAACTGAGAAATTGACGAAGAAGAAGGGTAACAACGGTTTTCCAGAGAAGAATATCGAAGACATGGAGCTGGCGTGGAAAAGAAAAGGACGGTGGTAAGTTTTTCGCGGCATCTCTGAAACCCAACAAAATCTTTGACAGACCAGCACATCTCTGCAGTGAAGCCTCGTCTCAAAGCTTTACTCGGCATCGTCCTCCGTTTCATCTTTGCTTCTGTCGTCTCTCTGTCGCATCTAAATCTCTGAAACTGACAAGTTCTATCCAAATTTCGTTTTTGCAATTTAGGTCCTTGTACTTTTTTATTCTTCTCAATTTGGTACCAAATCTTTAAATGTGCATATTATCTTCAATTTCAGCCCAAACTTTTAGATTGTACAATCCAGCACCCCAATACGTAAATATGTATGAAAATGTAATAAAACACCTAAATACACACATAATTGAGTTAAATGAATGAATTATTTATATATGATATTTATATATATTAAACACGCAAACAGCTTTATATGTGTTTAAAAAGGAATGGAAACTTTCCAAACCTAGCTTTCAATGCATAATCATGGGTGCCTATAAAATATTTTCCGCAAATCTCATACCATCGATTTGTTTCAATATGGGAGCATGTTTCCATGTAGAAAGATTGTTGTTTTGTGTACAATGTAATTTTGTACACCCCATGATGTGTGCACATGTACATAGAAGGTGATTGAAAATATATGAAGTCATTATACACATATATATGGATTGACTGTTGCTTACTCAAAAATACCAAAATAAATAACAAAATAAATCAATCAAACTAAAAAAAAAATGTCTGACAATTGATGTACACATAATTATATAGTATGATCAAACAAAGAATGAAATATAAAATATCAAGATGTACAATCTAAATTAACTAAAACAAGATACCTAAAATTATCCAAAACATCATTGTCATTATATGTGTAATGTACAATTTGGTGTACATGTGAACAGTGAAAATATTACAAATTGCAAATATATCTAACAAATTCACCAGGTATACATTGTGAATTTGATTTACATGTAAATTGTTGTACATATGAATGGTAAAAATATTTGTGTAATAGTTTAATATTGTACATGTATGCTGTTGTACAATTCAGTGTACATATTGTTTGATAATTCACATTTGTTTTTGTTCATTTAAGTCATTTAGGTGTGTTTTTAGTTGTTTTATTGTAATTTCATAGATGTATTTGTACTCAAGGGGTTAAACCGTAGTTTATGAAGTTTGGGACGAAATTAAGGACCAATTTTACATTTAAAAAGTATTTAGGTCACAATATAAATAATAAATAAGTTTAGGGACCAAATATGCAAATTTTTTTAAATTAACCACTGTTGCGCTCAAGCTTATCGTACTAGTTTCAGAACGCGTAGGAGAGGTATGAAGATTACGGCGACGATGAATCATGACGAAGAAAGATGAGTTGGTACACAACACAACATACAGAGAGTTTCTGGTAAAACTGGCACGACGGTGAGAGAAGACGTTTGTGGTGAAGGAGAAGGAAGATGTTCGACGGCGGTGAGAGCTTAGAGCATCTCCAATGTATTACTCCAAATTTTACTCCAAAATGGTACAACTCTAAAATGGAGTGATGTTTTACTCCAACGTATTACTCTATTTTTTACTCCAAAATAGTTAATAATTGTTAATAATATCTTATACTTATAAAAGTTTACCGATTAACCTCAACTATTTTATATTTGCAAAATGCCTTAAAATATAATTTATTTAAATTAAATATTTATTAATAAAAGGTACAAAAAATCATAAAAACAGAATAAAACATAATATATAAGTTAGTTCAATAATGAGCATTAGAATACTTTTTCCACAAATTATCAACTAATGCATTTCGTAATGAAAAATGAGCTTTATCTTTGATATTCTTAAATCGAGCAAGAAAATTTTGAAATCAGACATTTTCATCTTTTACAGTTTCGATATTTGGAGGTGGAGCTTCTCTTGCAACTTCAATTGGTGCATCGAGTTCAAGCTCATCCTTAATTATCATGTTGTGTAAAATTATACATGTAGTCATGATGTCATGTAACACATTTTTTTTTCAAAACGAAAAGATCATTTCACAATAGCAAAGCGGGAATGTTAAATTATGAAATAATGAATTATCTTCTTTTTTTCATGTTATTGTATCATTTTAAAATATTATTCAAGTAAGAAATAAAAATATTAAAGATTTAAAGGACCACTTAAATAAAAAAAGTTCAACTCCAAAATGAAGTAATGTGTAAGATTACTCCTAAATGGAGTAACCCTAGCTATTACTCTATTTTGGAGTTGAAAATGGAGTGGGGTTAGAGAGGATTTTACTCCAAATGATGTTTGGAGTAGAAAATGGAGTAGGGTTGGAGATGCCCTTAGGTCACGGCGACAACAGAGATGATTTGAGAAAAACATATACCGAAGATGGAAGAAAGAATTGTGGCAGAGAAGAAAGAGTCGTCGCGAAAAAGTAGAGATGCGGCGGAGAAGGAAGTGTAATGGCGGCGAAAAAAAATCCGACTCAGTGACCTTCATCAGACCACGACGGTGTAGATGCGGAGGCAAGTACTTATTCTGGATGTGGCGTGTAAATTGTGGTTATGTGAAGAAGAAGAAGGTTTGAAAATTTCGGAATTTTTTTTTAATATGATTTAAGGTTTCAAAAATATGGTCCCTAGCAAAAGGAATAAAGTAACTAATTTCTAAAAATTATGGGACCATTTTAGCTAGATCAGTGGCTTTAGTTAACAAAAACTACCTCAGTAGTCATAACTGCCATATAATGTTAGAGATTAAAAACTCAAAACACTCTTATAGTGTGATATTTTTAATATGAAGGGACTACTAAAAATCTACGCATAGCATATATATTTTCTCTTTAATAAAAGGTAACTATACATAATCTTGTCTTTTGAATATACAAAGTATGTGGTTGCTCTCTTTAAACAAACATGAGAGTGAGTGATCTTATAAATCAGGAGGTGAGGGAATGGTATGTAGATCTACTGGAGCAATATGTCAACCCTGATGATATACCCTTTATAAGGAGTTTAGCCATAAGCACAACTCATAGGCCTGACACATTTTGCTGGAACTTCACAAGGAATGGACAATATACGGTCAAGTTTGGATACTGGGTTGCTCAAAATATTTTGAAAAAGGCAGACAAACAGCAAGTGGTAGAGCCAAGTATTACAAAGCTTCAAACCTTTGCTTGGAAGATAAAGGCGCCGAAGAAAATTTGTCATCTTATATGGCAATTGATAACTGGTCAAGTGGCAGTAACGAGAAATCTAGTGAGGCGAAATATGAGATGTGATAATTACTGTCCAAAATGTGGTGAGCCAGAGGAATCAGTAACACATGCTATTTTTGAATGCCCACCTGCTCTACAAGTCTGGCTACACTCATCGACTCCAACAAGTCCTGCTGTCTTTCCAGCACCAAGTATTTACACGAATATGAACTACCTCTTCTGGGAAAAGAATGGTGCACTTGAGCTAGATCAAGATAGAGATCCTTATCCATGGCTGATTTGGTATATCTGGAAGGCTCATAATGATAAACTCTTTAGAGGCATAGACAGAGACCCCCTGGAACTAGTCCGCTATGCTGAGAGTGAGTGTCAAGCTTGGTTCAATGCTAATGAAACAATACCCCCAGTGGTACAAGAGAGTAATGTAGAGTCCCAAGTCATAAGCTTGGGCAATATTTGCTTATTGGATGGATCTTGGACATCTGAGGCTCAATTTAGTGGATGTGGATGGGTCTGGTTGGATAGTGAGGGAAACACGCAATTCATGGGATCACAGAACTTCCCCAGAAGAGAATCAGCTCTGCACTCAGAAGTGGAAACACTGCGATGGGCGATGGAAAATATGCTTCAGCATTCCACATGCCAGAACTTTGGAACGGACTGCAAGGATTTGATTGCTATGATCAAGGAACCTCATGCTTGGCCAAGTTTTGCTACAGAACTGGAGAGGATAGAGACACTGCTCATATGCTTCCCAGACTTCAAGATTACTTATGTTCCTAGAGCACAGAATCAGATTTCAGATTTCTTAGCTAAGACAGCTAGATCCTTCCATAGGAAGTTATTTTTATTGGTTGTTCTATTCCGATCTGGTTACCCAGACCACCTCAAGCTTGAGTAATATAATAGCCGTTCGCCGTAAAAAAAAACAAACAAAATGTCTTTGAAACAAATATAATTTTTTTTCTAAATATAATAGAAGAATTGACAAGTAGATGAATATGAAATTAAAGTAAATTAGAATACTAAACGAATTTTCTTATTTAAAAACAAATAAAATACATTTCACTTTTTTTTTGGCAACAAATACATTTCACTTAAACTCCAATATTATAAAATCTGATATCTTTCATATTTATCCTTATTTATTAATAAATTATTTCATATTATTTTGGATGCTACTTGATTGTTGATCTTTTGATCGATGGAATGATGAGAAATGATTTTTTTTCATTAATTCTAAAAAAATCTTTTTGCATGAATGGAATATAGTACTCATTTCATGAATTCTACAAAAAAATAGATAAAATACAAATATGAATAATTTCATAACCAAAATTGATTATGAATAAATGTGATAGATTCCGTTCCATTTTTGATGTATCTCATTCATATCATTCCAGTTATTTTAGTTTCATTACTTTTTTTTATCATTTTACCGGTTACAACTTTTATCTTCTTATTCATTTATGAATACATAACTAGGGGTAGATCTAGAAAATAGTTTAATATGGGCACAATACAAAAATATAAATGATATTCCCTCCGTTCCCGAAAGTAAGATTTTCTAGAGTTTTCACGTTTATTAAAAATCTAATAAATATTTACATTTTAGTTTACTATTTATTTTTCTATACACTTTCCAATAACTATTCACCAATCAAATTTAATCAATTGAAATATTCACAATTAATGTTTCTCAAAAATATACAAAGTACCTTAAAAATATAGAAAATCTATCTTTGTGGAACAAGAATAAAATCTAGAAAATCTTACTTTCGGGAACGGAGGGAGTATATTATATAATTTATAAATTAAAATAAAATATATTTTTAAAAGGCATTAGTCCTTATTTTTTCTAAAATGAATAAATTAAAATAATTTTTTTTCCAAAATTTAAATATCCATTTTCATTAATATCATATTACTATATATGGATATAGTAATTTCATTATAAAATTATTTATTCATTTTAGTTTCAGTCTAATTGTAAGTATTGAAATATTACACTTAATAAAATAATTGTTAAAGTTAAATTTTAATAAATTATGCCTTTTGGAAAATCTAATATTAAAGAAAATAAAATAAAACAGTTATAAAAAGAATTGTTTAAGACAATAAAACAAGAGAAATATCTTATGCACAAGTATTTAAAAAGGGTAGAGATTTTGAAAGAACAAAAAGCAACTACAAGGTTTGAACTCGGAGTGTGTAAGGCACGCTTCAGCTTTTAAAGACCAAAAGAGCTACACAATTCTCCAATTATTAATTTGCAAAGATGTATATATATAGTATGTGGCACTTACCACACCCACTTCATATGTGGATCCAGCTTTCGCATGAAAACAAAGAATGAGTGTCGATAATTCTATGGTATTAGCGTTGATCGATGCTAAGATATAAGCATCGACGCTATCATAGGCAAGCGTTATCGTTCTGATCGATTCGTTAAATTAAATTCTTAGATCAACTCTCGTATGCATCTCGGTATCTAATCCATCAGGATTTGGGATTCGTTAATTGATCTAATATTTATTTATATGATAATGATAAAAAAGTAATGAAACTAAAATAAAATAACAGAGATATTAGATATAATATTTATATTGAAAAAGCAGAGATATAGTTTTTTTGTTAAATTTTAAATTGAATAGTTAAAGAATGAATGGGCATCTACAAGAAAATATAGAAGAAACTGAGTAAAATCCTATGGTCCATAAAACCCTCCAATATCAACTTCTATCATCTTGTATAAACTTCCAGCCAGCGCCAGCATATGACTGCCAGTATACTTCAGACAGAAAATCCTGTTTACGAATTGATTTATCGATACACTGGTCTCCGTACTCAGACAAACTCCCTGATGTCATCTCGAGTTTCTTTTCTACTAAATGAGGTACAAAGTAGTGTGGAAAACCAACTTTAAAAGAATAACGTCCAGCTTGTTGTGACACACTCGCAGCAAAGATATCCCTGCGGTAGACCAGTTCGGTTATGCTGAAGAACCCAGCATAGCATATTTTACATCGACCTAATCGATTTATATATAAAAGTAAAAAGAAAAATTTATTGAACTCATATAGTGACTGTAAACTCTACGTAATTTATTTTATATACTTATCACAATTTCAGTCTAAGTTTTTTTTTTGACGTTCGCAACAGTTTATAATTTTTTTTCTTATGTTCATCAATTTTTAGAGCTGGATCTAAAGAAGTTTTCTTGGGTTCACCAACCTAGGTCTTGACGTTTTTATCTTAACCCAAATGACTTATCTAAACCTGAACCGGAAAACTCAAAAACAGATCCAAAATATTATACAAAAAATATCCAAACAAGACTTATGAGTTTAGTACTTTGGAGTCTGGTTATAACCCGAACCAAAATAGACTAGGATCCGAAGATATCCAAAATTAGTTAAACATGTTAATGTTTTTATATATGTTAAGGTGATTTAGATATTTTTGAGTATTCAAAATATTTTGTAGTTTGTTTTATTTGTTATTTTGAATACTTTTTAGTTAATTGAGATAGTTTAACTAATTTATTAGGTTTGTAAACAATTTTTATATTTTGGGAAAAAAATTTGTCAAATTTTGAGGTTTAAAAATATATATTTTTGGATGACTTTAAAATTTGTTACATCCAATCCGAACTGTACATGATCCAATAATTAGTAAAATACAAATGGGATTTATGAGTGTAACACCAAAAATCTGAATCACCGGACTGAAACCAAACGGCCACCGAATGCCCGTACCTACACTAACCAATAATATTCACTTATTTCATATTCAATATATTTTAGAAAAAAATCAATATTGTTAACACCTTCGTCAAAACACTAAATACTAAACTCCAAATCTGAAATCCTAAATTCTTGGGTAAATTCTAAACTCTTGGTAAATCTTAAAACCTAAATCATATACATTAAACACTAATCTTAAAAATACTAAACCATAAATTTTTAACCATAATCCCTAAACCCTTGGGTAAATCATAAACCCGAGTTTTTAAAGATCAAAATTGATGTCCATTTAGAATTTAGAATTAGTTTTCATATTTACGATTAATCTAGCAGGTCAATATCTTCAAATTCGAGTCAATTTGAGATAGGTTTTTCTAGATCCGATTATTTTGTCTATGCTTTCTGAACATAAATAATCTTTACCACCTTGCCAAAAAAATATTATATATATATAGAAAAAAATCTTTAGGCTGCCATTTTTTTAATTAAAATTTTCATTAATCAATCTGCAACCGGGAATATGGACTTGGTTGCAAACCGACTCGAATAAAACAACCCAATTTTTACGGTTCCTAAGCTAGCTTCGATCGATCCATCACCCTTAGCGTCTTTCGCTAACTCGTAATCTAAATCCTAGGGAACCGTCGACTGTTTTCAACTTTTAGTGTAACATCGAGAATCATCGAGAATGTGAGATTAAACTCATTTTCTCGGATGCTAGGACTTTCAATGACGCTCCCGGAGTAACTGCCAATTTTTATTCGCGGGGAAAGTCTTAATCCATTGAAATAGTAATGGAGAATTAGGTCTAATAACAAAAAAAACTATAATTCACTAACTACCCAAAAATCAACTCTCTCTGTTATTTTCTCTTCCTATATCTCTCTATTCTTTCTTCCAAAATCTAATTTTTTTTTCGGTTATTTAGCAAAAAAGTCCATAGTAATTCTGATCCATCTTTTTTTTTCTGCAATAAATCTGATCCATCTTTTGTATACTATATAGGGTCCATCTTTGTTTTTTCTGCAATAAATCTGATCCTTCTTTTGTATACTATATAGGGACAATCAGCAAAAAATAAAGTAGACTGAATAATCCGATATATCGTCCACATTCATTTGCGTGTCACGCCACAATTGAAAAGTCCAGACCTGAACACCCTTGGAATTTCTCTTAGGAACGTGTAGCTGAAGTTTAGTATGCTTTCTCCAGCATATATATATATATATATATATATATATGTCACCAACTTATCTTATATATGCAAATATTGTCATAATAGTCCAAGATACAATTGGATGCCTGTTGCCTAATGCTTAGTCCAGTCTGTCTTGCTATTCTACTGCCGGTTACTAGGTATTGTTATATTCAATTAAATAGTTAATCCACAAAGGAGAAAGGTCAGATTATGTATTCCTCTAATGACATGTGGATCCACTTTTTTAATATAAAATCAAGGGAAATTGCCAAAAATGAACTTTTATATTAAGAACTTATTTTAATATAAAAATAATTCACACTTATTTTAACCTTGGCATTGAGATACATGTTCGAAATTGGAGTGAGTTTTCTTGATTTTTCGAATTTAACTTCTGAAGTTACATTCAAGTTTTATATGTTAGGCTATATAATTTCATGTTTGAATATATTTCATAACTTTGTATAAGGTATATTTAGATTCAAACCCATTTTAGATTTAGTTAATAACATTTTGAATTCATGTATTTTTCAAATATCATAGTATGATAACATGAAATTGAGATGGTATTTTATTTTATTTTATTTTAGATACTAATTTAGATATTTTTAGGATCATTTTTGGGTTTATATGGATTTTCAAGTTTTTTTCCAAGTATCCATTCAAATTTGGATAATACATAAAATCTGAAATACCGTCCTGCATGATACATCAAGTACTTTTATATTAGGATGGGATATAGATTTTGGTTTTTCAGTTTGAAATCGGAATTTAGATTTTTACCACTGCCTATTTTAGCCAAAGCATTATCAAAAAAATCCTTAAAGAAGACTCTGATTTTTTTTTATCATAAATATAGTACAGTAGACTAAAATGACCAAAATATTTCATAAATAGATATTTATATCTTTAAAGTTAAAAATTATATACTAATAATTTAAATTTGAGAGGTGAAATTTAGGGGATGGAGTTTAGAATTGAAAAAAATAAAACTAAATATTTAAAATGTATACTTTAAAAAAAATCGAAAAGATAAAATAATAAAATGCCTGAGTTCAAAAAATGTATTATTAAAAACTAATAATAGTTATTAAAAATATATATATATATATTTAAATATATATAAAATAAGGATATAAAGTCATTTTAATATTTTTGTTGATTATTTTAATCATTGTGTGATTTTTGGTAAAACAAAACTATTTGAAGCTTTTTTGAGAGAATTGACCGGTTATTAATTTAAATAACTTTCAAAAGCCAGACTTGGAGATTTTTTAAAATGGGCTAAAACTGCCAGGGAGCCCACTAATCAATCAGCCTGTTAGTGGAGTAAAGCAGCCACACACCGGAGTCTTCCGTTTCCACCATTTCCCAGTCATCAAAATCTCGGGAGAAGAAGAGAGCGAGGGATCGAAGAAGAGAGCGATGAGCGGTCACGATTCGAAATACTTCTCGACGACGAAGAAGGGAGAAATCCCTGAGCTCAAGGAGGAGCTTAATTCGCAGTACAAGGTTCGTTCTTTCATCTCTTGTCTTTTGCTTTTATTAGTCTATGTCTGAGATCTGTGATCCTCCATTATATTACATGTACGATCTATCGATCTGTGACCCGCCGTTATTACATAATTTCGTTAGATCTGTGCTGTCTGGATTTGAAGCTAATCGGTAGTCTCCGTACGTTATGGTTATATATTATGAAATTGATTAGGGATATTATCAAGAATTTGATTGACAAGTTTTCTTTGCGATTGTGCTTGGTGGGAACTGTTCTGTTTTGTTTCAGTCCGTCTTCAACTGTTAGCATTCTTGGATTTAATGTAGAATTTCTAAATCAAAGTCACTGTTAGGTAAGATGTAAGAAAGAAACGATGCTCTTTTATTTCCTGGCTTCAGTATTGTTTTACCCCTTTTTTTTGGGTAAACTTTCGGTTTCGTAGGATAAGAGAAAAGATGCAGTTAAGAAGGTTATTGCGGCTATGACTGTTGGAAAAGATGTTTCATCACTTTTCACTGATGTAGTCAATTGCATGCAAACGGAAAATCTGGAGCTGAAGAAGCTTGTTTACCTCTATCTCATCAATTACGCGAAAAGCCAGCCAGATCTTGCTATTCTTGCCGTTAATACCTTTGTCAAGGTAACGCTCAAGCTTCACTCCTATAGTTTTTCCATTGCGCCTATGCAAACGACAACACCGGGCGTAGTAGAGTGAGAAATATTAAATAATGGAGCTCGTGAGGTGATGATCTTTACAAAAATTTTGATTTATGATCTGCAGGACTCACAGGATCCAAACCCGCTGATCCGAGCTCTTGCTGTGCGAACAATGGGCTGCATTCGTGTTGACAAAATCACGGAATATCTATGTGATCCTCTTCAAAAGTGCCTAAAGGTTGAGATTTAAATACTAGCTCTTCCTTGGAACTTCCTGAAGAATCTGTTCCATTTTGACTAGTATCTTTTACTATCGTTTGCATAATCTTTTCTTTAGGATGATGATCCATATGTCCGGAAGACAGCTGCTATTTGCGTTGCCAAGCTGTATGACATAAATGCTGAATTGGTTGAGGATAGGGGTTTCCTTGACGCTTTGAAGGATCTGATTTCAGATAATAATCCGATGGTTGTTGCCAATGCTGTAGCAGCCCTTGCTGAGATTCAAGAGAATAGTACTAGCCCCATATTTGAGATCAATAGTACCACCCTTACAAAGCTCCTTACCGCTCTAAATGAATGCACTGAGTAAGTTCTCTCCTTATCTCTATTTCTGTAGCTGCACTGCATTCTGTTTGATATTGAATATATTCGTCATTCATTGTACCCTTTGAGAATGTACAGCTGTATTTACCTAAATGTCTGTGGTTTGTGGAAATATTGATGAGTTATGTAATGGCTATGTCCTTTGTTTCTATAAGCATTGCAATTGTATCTATCTCCAAGCAGCACTTAAGTATTATTTTTGTTAGAAGCATTTCTCGGTCGGTTAGGAACCAAGTGTTTTTGAACGCTGGGGAAGAGATCCATAAAATGCGTAAACTTGATAAAGCTTTCGCTTGCTTCGCTTTTTGTACTGATTATGATGATCTTTACAGGTGGGGTCAAGTTTTTATATTAGATGCTCTATCGAGGTATAAAGCAGCTGATCCCCGTGAAGCTGAAAATATTGTTGAGAGAGTCACGCCAAGGTTGCAACATGCTAACTGCGCTGTTGTGCTTTCAGCTGTCAAGGTGTGTGACTTTCTTAGTAATGATATCCTCTGTTGCTAGCTAAATTTACTTGTACAACACTACTACTCCCTTCTGCATATTATATAATGCATTTGCACTTCTTATTTATTTTTTGGCAATTAACTCTGCAGATGATCCTTCAACAAATGGAACTTATTACTAGTACAGACGTGATTCGAAATCTTTGCAAGAAGATGGCTCCACCTCTTGTTACATTGCTTTCTGCCGAACCTGAGATACAATATGTTGCACTTCGTAACATTAATCTTATTGTTCAGAAACGACCCACTATCCTTGCCCATGAAATTAAGGTAGCTTGCCCCATAGAAGCAACTAACCTCTGCCCCATAGCTTCGTTGCATTTCTTAATTATGCATATTTTATTCTTTAGGTTTTCTTCTGCAAGTATAACGACCCAATTTATGTTAAGATGGAGAAGTTGGAGATTATGATAAAACTTGCGTCTGACAGAAACATAGACCAGGTATCCTCACTAAACCATCTGTACTATATCCCAATTATTGTTGGTACAACATACCTTTATAATTTCTGGAAAATGCTAATGTAGGTTCTTCTGGAATTCAAAGAGTATGCTACGGAAGTAGATGTTGATTTTGTTAGAAGGGCTGTTCGTGCGATAGGCCGATGTGCTATCAAACTAGAGAGAGCAGCCGAACGTTGCATCAGTGTTTTGCTTGAGTTGATCAAGATCAAAGTAAATTATGTTGTTCAGGAGGCCATTATTGTCATCAAAGATATCTTCAGAAGATATCCAAACACGTAAGTTGTCACTTCTCAGTCACTGACGTAGTGACATGTTGAAAAATCTCTTTAAGTTATATTTTTAATTTTGGTTATGATATTCAAAATAACATACAGGTATGAGTCCATAATTGCCACACTCTGTGAGAGTTTAGACACTTTGGATGAACCAGAAGCTAAGGTAATGAACTATCTTGTTTTGTAAAATTGAAGTTTCTCATCTTCACTTTAGCTTAAATAACTAAACTCTTACTCGTGCATCTTTTTTTGTATCATGCAAGGCCTCTATGATATGGATCATTGGTGAATATGCTGAAAGAATTGACAATGCTGATGAGCTTCTTGAAAGTTTCCTTGAGAGCTTTCCTGAGGAACCAGCGCAGGTCCAGCTGCAGCTTCTAACTGCTACTGTTAAGCTATTTTTGAAGAAGCCAACTGAAGGGCCTCAACAAATGATTCAGGTTCTCCCTTGCTCATACCCAAATCGGTCCATGTGCGTGTAATGTGAAGGCAGAGACATATTTTACCAACATGCTTGATGATTTCAGGTTGTGTTGAATAACGCTACTGTGGAGACGGATAATCCTGACCTCAGAGATCGTGCATACATATACTGGCGTCTTCTATCTACTGATCCTGAGGTGTGTGTTAAATTGATATTTACAACTTTTGAGTACTCAGCTACTCCAGAATAAAGATATTCAGAATCGTTTATGTAAGATTTGAGCTCTCTTTCTGTTATCCTGAGATGTGTTTTATTGATTACTCTTTCATTAGGCGGCCAAGGATGTTGTTTTGGCTGAAAAGCCGGTGATTACTGACGACTCAAACCAACTCGAGCCATCACTCCTTGACGAGCTGCTTACAAACATTTCCACCTTGTCCTCTGTGTACCACAAACCGCCAGAGGCATTTGTGACCCGCTTGAAAACCACAGTTCAGAAGACAGAGGACGAGGACTTTGCTGAAGGAAGTGAAGCAGGATACTCATCTGGTAATCCGGCTGATAGTGCAGCTTCCCCTCCAGTTACCATGGGACATGGCGCACACCCTGGAGGTAGACAACCAGCCCCTGCACCGGCGGCCCCAGCTCCTGTGCCCGATCTGCTAGGTGACTTGATGGGTTTGGATAATGCCGCAATTGTCCCGGTTGATGAACCCACGACTCCGTCTGGGTGAGCTATGACTAATAATGAAATTTAGTTAATTCCATTTGGTCTATTACCGTCTGTCTTAGGTTCGTAAATGAATCTCATCAAATCTTATGAACTTGTTCGCAGTCCTCCATTGCCAGTTGTCGTGCCGGCTTCAACCGGTCAAGGTCTGCAGATAAGCGCTCAATTAGCCCGAAGAGATGGACAGGTTTTCTACAGTATGCTCTTCGAGAACAACACACAGGCGGTACTTGATGGTTTCATGATTCAATTCAACAAGAACACATTTGGTCTTGCTGCCGCTGGACCTCTTCAGGTAAAACCATATCTGAACGTACTCCTTATGTCCTAAACCTAAGGTCTGAAAATTTTGAAACCAACCTCCCGTGACTGTACTGTTTTCAGATTGCGCCTTTGCAACCAGGAACATCTGCCAGGACAATGCTACCTATGGTCTTGTTGCAGAATTTGTCTGCTGGACCTCCAAGCTCGCTCTTACAAGTAGCTGTCAAAAACAACCAGCAGCCTGTTTGGTACTTCAACGATAAGATTATACTTCATGCTCTTTTTAGTGAAGACGGTAGAATGGAACGTGGAACCTTCCTCGAGGTAACGTAGCATTGTACCAGTTCTCTGGTTTTCGTTTAGTGTGCCAATGAATGACCATTCTGGTTTGTGTCTTTCAGACATGGAGGTCGTTACCAGACTCGAATGAAGTCCAGAGAGAATTTCCAGGGATCACCATCACTAGCGTCGACTCAACTATTGATT
Source organism: Raphanus raphanistrum subsp. raphanistrum (assembly GCA_019706035.1). Classification (NCBI taxonomy): domain Eukaryota; kingdom Viridiplantae; phylum Streptophyta; class Magnoliopsida; order Brassicales; family Brassicaceae; genus Raphanus; species Raphanus raphanistrum. Next base: position 15,478,164 of record CM033988.1, on the reverse strand, counting down.
TGCTGACAGCATACAACATGTTCTTCATAGCAAAGCGCAAGAACGGGAACCAAGACGTGATCTATTTATCAGCAAAGGTTCCGGGAGATGTACCGTTGTTGATCGAACTCACTGCAATGGTGGGCCAACCAGGTCTCAAATGTGCAGTGAAAATCCCCACTCCTGAGATTGCGCCCATCTTCTTCGAAGCTGTCGAGCTTCTTTTCAAGGCTTGATGATTCCATTGTTGTCACAAAGTTTTTTAAAAACCGAACATCTTCACATTCTCTGTTTCCTCTTTTCCTTTACTCGATTAGTGTATGTAATAAGACCTCTGTTTGTGTCGCCTCCCCCTCTTGGACACTTTGGTATCTGTGTCTTGCTTACTGTTTGCTTCTAACTATTGTATTTGAACACGCTTTTATTTTTCGGAATTATTCGGAAGAGCTTTTTTCTTAAGATGGTCCATAATAAGTCTTCAATAGAAATAAATATAAAATAAAACTTAAGTAACTAAATAAAATTAACTACAAAATCAATATTTTGAGTTAAATATTTATTATTTTAAATTATGGAATTTTAAAAATGAATTAAGTATACTAAAATGAAAAACTTTTTATTTGTAATAGCTATAATGATTTTTTTTAAATCAGATTGTTTTTATAGTAAATTATAAATAAACCCGATTTTTTCCTTTCGACCTGAATACATTTTCACTTTTGGTTTAATCCGGTCGGATCACTAGTTCGGTTTGGGTTCAAAACACTATACTAGTTAGTAGTTACTGATCTGGAAGATGGAGACGGTTGTTTGAGCTTTGATAATTGGAATGAGATTTTTATTTTGTGAATGTAATTTGATTTAAAGTAGTTAGATCCATGTTTTTAAAGTCTGATATTTTATATTGTGACAATTTAATAAAAAAGCATCAATATTTTGTTAAAGATGTTAAAAAGGATAGACATGTCCTATTTAAACTCGTCTCACAAAATTTTCATTCCATTTAAATTTCAAAAAATTTCGTTAAAATTTAAATTTAAAACTATGTTCATACCCATTTTATTCTAATATCTATTAAAATTGCATATTACATAAATGATAATTACTTTGGCTAATTAAACTTATTCAAGCATTTTGAATAAAAATTCCAAAATAACTTTTTAAAAATTTGAAAATCTATCTAAAGTCTAGTTGATAGATTTCCACTCGAAAATATATTTGGCATCCCCTGTATATTAATAGAGAAACATTTAAAAAGTTGCAACATATAGTTTGTAATAATTACAAAAGAGTCCTGCTGAGTTGTCAAATAATTAAAATGTCAATTAATCTTACATGCCAGCTTAAAAATCAATTGAAAATGTTGGTTCAAAATCCAATTGCTAGAGAACATTATATTAACCAAAAATTTAAGAAACGTGTATTTTTCCTTAAATAAAAGTTACGGATATATGCCAATTAATGATTATGAATAATAAAGATATGAAAGCAAATTTTGCATTATTCTTCATTTTTGCATAATTTTATATTATTAAAAAAATAAACAACCACATTAACCATATAATAAAAAGTTTAGATTTTGTCTTATATTATATATTTGAATTTTTAAAAACGAGACTTTAAATTAAAAAAAATGTTAAATATCTCTTTGAAAATTTTTGTGATCAATGACTTAATTTTTTTGTTATAACAAGATATATATATATATAATAAAAAAGTTTAGATTTTGTCTTATATGTGTGTTAATTTTGAAATTTGCATTGAAGAGTATTGAGATGTTAATATTTTAATTTTCATATTTGCATCGAAAAATACCACATCGAAAATTTTGTTACATCAAATATACAAATATTAATTAAACCATATGAGTAGAAAATCTTAATAACACATATTTATATTAAAATAGACTATATATTTATGTCAATATCTTTGAAATATTATTATATACCATATAAAATAAATAAAATGATTATTTTGATTTATTTCCCATAAATATATTGTAAATAAAAAAGGAGGTAATGTTTTGATTCATGTGGTTACTCTAATCTCCTCTATATTAATTGGGAAACAATTGATTACTCTAGCCAGTATAAGATTTTATTAATTATTATTATTCGAAAATCTTACAAGAGAACGATAAACTAAGATTTATTTAGAAGTTATTGAAATCATCTAGCAATAACATGAATTACACATAAATGTGATTTCCTAACCCTAACCCCAAACTGCAGACAAATACAAGTTTAGATAGTATTTTTCGACCCATACAAAATCAGTCGTGCCAAATACGACCTGAACAAATGATCAATGCTAAGTACAATCTCAACTCAATTATAATTCAAAAATACTATCTAAACTTTTTAAAATATGCAAAATCTACATTTATCGTAACAAAAGTTAGTTAGCCGCTAAAACGACGGCGTTTTGGTTTAATCTTTTTATTTGAAAAAATATGCTCATTCTGTGATTAAAACATGTGTATTGATACACTTTAAAAGAGACACTATACAAATTTGAAACTATATACTACATTACTTCTTCATCTTCTCCAAATAAAAATTTGGTGATAATTGTTTCTGATTTTTATAAAATACATTTTTAATTACCATATCTTTAATATAATTATATTATACTAAAATATGTGTTACAAAAAAAAATATTATACTAAAATATAAATAATAAAATATCTTAGATAATATAAAAATTTTGAAACTATTTATAAATTTTTATTATATAAATTATTTTAATTTTTAAAACTTGAATGGTATTTTCTTTTATTTTTGAAAATTAATGTATTGTACTATATATTTTAAGTTCTTTTTAATGTGTCTAATATTTTGAACAAAAAATTTCAGTAAATAATAGTAAAAGTCCTTTTAACACATCCAACATTTTGAACAAAATTTCACAAATATATTATATTATTTTTTAAAATAAAAAAATTACAATACGAATTTTAAAATTAAAATCTCTTCATAAATAGTTTCAAAATTTTAAGAATACTCAATTTTGTATAATTAAAAATATTTTATTATTTATACTTTAATATAATATAAGTTTATTAAAGATAGTAATTAAAAAAAATTTTAAAAATATATTTTATGTTCATTTACGTATTATATATATATATATAAATTATAGTAGGCACATAAATCAAAACAATACCTCTTGTTTATTTAAGATAATTTTCTTTGATAAATAAATAAAAAGTATTTATTTTATATGGTATGTAACTATATTTCAATGATATTTACATAGAAGGATAGTAAACTTTAATATATATTTATTATTGAAATATTTTACTTATATAATTTTATTAACATTTGTATATTTTCTGTAACAGAAAAATGTAAACTATGAATCAAAAAATTTTCAATGTTTGGTTTTTTGAATACAAATTTCAAAATTAACATGTTCAATGCAAATTTTGAAATTAACATGTTTATGTATTTTATATGGCATATAGTATAATTTAAATAATAAAAATAGAGATATATAAAAATATTTATTTAATATCAATGTCTATTAAATGAAACTTTGTATTCATATGATTTTTATGATCATTTGTATCTTGCTATAACAAAAAGGTTAAACCTTTAATCACAAAATTTTTAATCTGAGACTTTAAACATTTTTAATTGTTTATAGTCATTTTAAAAATTCAAAATATAACATATAAGAAAAAAATCTAAATTTTTATTATATGGTTAATGTGATTGTTTATTTTTAAAATATATATAATTAAACAAAAAAGAGGGAGGATAGAAAAATTGTTATCAAATCTTTATTATTTACAATAATTAATTATCATATATATATTAATCATATTAGATAATTCTATAGGTTTTTAGTAAAAAACATAATGTAGATATATGTTGCTATAACAAAATAATATTATTTTGTACACTACTAATCAATTTGATAAGTAGTTTAATATAAATTATAATATATATATTACATGGACCATCCTATTTTTTTAAGAATTCTAAGAATCATCCTAGTGATAATAAGATGTGGCTAGAAAAAAAAATAGTAATGTCTCGCAATTAATATACATGAGATTTTTTTACCTACAATGCTTCACAAGTTGTTACAACCAATCTTTCTCACTTTAAATCTTTTGTGTGTTTTAGGTAAAACTCTAATATATTTATATTCTTTTTGTTTTTCTATTACCAAATGAATATAATTTTAATTATTTTATTTATAAGTTTTAATACAACATTAATTGAAAATTTCGTTTAAACCTTATTTACTCCACAATCCTGGAAAATGATATAAACATGATGTAACTAAAAGGTTAATAGAATTATACAGCTTTGACCAGCATAATATAAAATCTTATCCAATTAATGAATTTGTTACCTTTGAGAACCCTGGATTAACATATATACATCAATTTTCTAATCTTATAAACGAATTGTAATTTAGAAACATTTAGTCAAATATACATCGATGGAAGCAATATTAAGATTGAGTTGACATAAGAATATATTAATATATCGTAGATTTTGTGCTTAATTCTTTCTGAAATACCCTTATTACTATCTTTTTCATCACCATACAATTCTTTCTTCTTCTCTTCTTCACACAACTCTGTTTCTCATCTAAAATTAATTAAAAAAAATCTAAGTAAATAAATCAAAATTTCTCAACCGTAAGTTGTATTTCCGACATCAGTTTCCACCGCTATTTTGCTCTTCGATTTTGCGACGATTTTGCCTCTTATAACATTTGAAGTTAAAATCATAATTGGACTTCAATTTTAAATCATAATAGTGAATCCGGTCTTGTTCGTCAACAATAACTCAGACAGTGTTAAATTAGAAGTTAATGATTTTTATGCTATGGATAAGATCTGAGCTAGTTGATATTGTATTAGTTAATATATATTATTTATATTTTGTGGATCCTTAATTTTATACCGACGTTCGAGGACATATTTGGTTAACTGTTACAGATTGACTGAGGACATATTTTGTTAACTGTTACAAACACAGTAATCATCATTATTTAAAAAATTTTTGTTAGTCGGTACATTGTTTATTAGTTAGACAAATATTCTCATTAATTTTCATAAGTAGTCAAACGTCTATTATTCTATTAATGTTGATTGTATAGCTAACAAAAGCATGAATTAAGTAACAAAAAAATATATCAGCTAACAACGTTATATCAACGACTAACATATAGTTAACAGACCACATATCAGCTAACGAACCATGTATTATAACATAGTATCTAAAATGGTGCAAAACCATATAGCATATAACAAACCATGAATCTGCTAAAGTTGATAACATCTTACGAAACATTTATCTATTAATGCTCCTTGTTTGTAACAACTAACAAAATATATATCTCAGAAATCAAGGTAACTAAAAAATGTTGCTTAACAAAATTGTTATCCAGATCGAAACCACATATATGAACTCGCTCAATCATCTTTTTTTTAGTTTAGGTTTGGATACTCATCGATTTTGTTTTCCACAAGAAGAAACTTAAAGAAGATCGCGTCGAAAATCATTTTGAAGATGAGGAAGTCTGTAATTCTAAATATCTTCCAACTCCACCACAACAATGGTGGTGCCCTGGACAGTATCTGATGCGGAAGATTCTAAACGAGTGACAGCGATCGATTCCTTGATTGCATTCACGGTCTCGTGATTCAAAACAAGACAACAATAATTATGAGATAGCTGCTGCTTGAGGAGTTCATTGTGGTTGTGTTGATGAAACTGATGAGGATTTCCGTTGATCAATTGAGGAGATGTAAAGATTCACCGTGAATAAGCTAAGAATTTACGATTAAACAAAAAAGAAGTCACTGCAAAAATTATAGAAAAAGAAGAGAAGAAACTACGAGAGGAGAGAGAGAGACATGGAGAATCATAGTGATATTATGATTTAGAAAGTATGAAAAGTGAAGGAATATGTCACTGATTTAGCCATATTCTAAGTGTATGACTAAATTGGTTTTAATGTGACAAACCGGTCTATTACAAACAAAGGTGGTTTATGTACACCAATTACCCAACCGAAATCTGTAATAGACCGGTTTGAATTGGTCTTATGTATTATTTTTTTTTATTATTGAAAATATTGGTTTTGATTTAGGTTTCCATTTGAAACTTATCGATTAGCCGAATAAACCGATCTAATGGAAATTGAAATCGAATTAACTAGCATATAGCCATATACTAAAGAATTATGATATTGCAAAACCGAACTGATTCAAAATCGATAGGAATCAACTTAAATTTAACCGAACTAACTTTTGGATATAAGATATATTTATCTGATTAAACCGAACTAATCGGTTTTTATTTGGAACCGAACCGAAAACCCTAATGCCCAGGCCTAGGTTCTTGTTTAAGTTCTTGCATGTCCTCAAATTGATCTCAAAGTTTGCACCTTTTTGTCTGTATCTTTTGCCACTTCTGTAGCCACTTCAAATGGTGCAGTTAAACCCATAAGAAGGATAGAAACCTATTCCATCTGGACTTCTGCAGCTAGGAATCCCCAGGTAAAGACTGAATCCAAATCCAATAGAGAAACAACCCGGATAATCATAAAAAAAGAAAACGCAAAGATCTCATTTTTTTTTCTGACACCAATCTGCAGAAAGGCTCAATTAATAGTTCCGTTGTGTTTATTTGTTTAGGTTAATTGAAAAAGGAGGAAACTTTCTTGATCAGAGGATGCAAGCTGGGAACTTGAGCTCAAGGGTTTAATGGCAGAATGGTCAAGTTTCAATTGTAGCTCTTGTTCATACATTGATGTTGAGGTTAAGGCATCTGATGAATGTGAGGAGAGGTTAAAGAGATTGTTCGATCAAGCTCTGTTGATCTTTCTTGAGGAAGAGGGTAATAATAACAGGCCTCTCCCTGCTATTCTCGGTGAAGGCAAAACCGTTGATTTGTTTAAGCTGTTTGTGTTGGTGAGGGAGAGAGAAGGGTTTGAGTCTGTGTCTAGGAAAGGGTTGTGGGACTCGGTGGCTGAGAGATTAGGGTTGGACAGGTCAGTGTCTCCATCTTTGAGGTTGGTTTACTCCAAGTACTTGGACCGGATGGAGAAATGGGCGGTGGAGAAGTCCAGGGCTGTGAACTGGGATGATGGGGATAGTATGAAGAAAGGGTGTTGTGGGGGTATGTTGCATGAGCTAGGGGATGGATTCAAGGGTTTGTTGGAAAATGGAAAGCGCCCTAAACGTAACAGAGCTATTGCTTTTGGGTGTATGCATGCTGAAGAGTCCGGGTCTGAGTGTCATAGCACTAGGAAGAAATTTAAAGAGTGTGATCTTGATGATGATGAAGAAGAAGTAGGAACCTCTTGTGTTGTTCTTAGTGATGAAGAAGGTTTGGGAAAGCAAGAAACTTTAGAGGGAATGTTAAAGTGGCTCACTTTGGTTGCCTTATGTCCTCATGATCCTTCAATCGGAGTAATACCAAACTGCTCAAAGTGGAAGGAGTACACTGGAAGCGAGTGTTGGATCCAAGTGACTAGAGCAAAGAAAGCTTTACTTGTCCAAAGAGACAATGCTGAACTCAGATATCAAAACTCTACATTTCTGGTGCTTTTTTCTTTTTTTACTCTTTCTATGTATGTTTTGTTCTTCTTTCTGTGAGATAGCTTAACTCTCATGATCAGCACTTGCAGGGTAACCAAACTATGCATCCTTCCATGTACGAAGACGACCGTAGGTCGACAGGGAGGTCAAGATACAGCGTAAGGCGTCCACAATTATCCAAACCACATTGCAATGGAAGTCCAGTCTCTCTAACTAAGTCAGGATCTAGCCATTGCAGAGAACTGATCCCTGTTTGTGAATCCGCAAGAGATCTTGTTGCAGGAACATCTGGAGCCAGGGACTTGCAAGTATACTCAAATGCAGTCAAAGAGACAAAAAAACCAGAGATCCCGAGAAGGTATGTGGCTGTAGGACGTCATTACCAAGCCCGAGTGGATGAATGGACAGGAGGATCTGGTTTAGATAGTGATACTAAATGGTTAGGAACACGCATGTGGCCAGTGGGAAACAGAGAAGTTTTGGATCGTTCACTTGGAAAAGGAAGGCTAGATTGTTGCAGCTGTGAAATTCACACCTCTGGTTCTGTTGAATGCATTCGTTTCCACATTGCAGAGAAGAGAATGGAGCTGAAACGTGAACTTGGCGATGTCTTTTTCCATTGGAGGTTCAATCAGATGGGGGAAGAAGTGTCTCTAAGGTGGACAGAGAGAGAAGAGAAGATGTTCAAGAAACTGATGGTTTCGGATCCTCAGAGCTTTTGGGAGAACGCTGCAAAGTGTTTCAGAGGGAAGAAGAGAGAGCAGCTTGTGAGTTACTACTTCAACGTGTTCTTGATCAACCGTAGAAGGTATCAGAACCGTGTGACTCCCAGAAATGTAGACAGTGATGATGAAGGGCCTTTTGGTTGTGTGGGTAACAGTTTTGGTCGTGATGCTGTTACTTTGATTGGTTCAGATATTATGATATGTTCTCAGAACAGTCAGTATAATGACTTTGACTGAAGAAGCAGAAGATGATTGGAACATAAGTAAAAAGGTTTTGTCTTTTGTCTAATGTTAACTCTTTGTGATAGGAGTATAGGAGGAGTTTGTAGTGTTTTAAAGCCAAAGACTGGCAAATGGTTCGACTTGTGGAACAAAATCGACTTTTAAGATTTTCAAAAAGTTTTTTTCCTGGATACATTTATTTATTTTAGCTTTTATAGTTTCATTATTCATATTTCCAAAGAGTCGCTGACATTCTCATTCAATTTATCACTCATATTCTAAAATATTACCCTATTGGTTGTTTAAAAATAAAAAATATTTATTATAAATGTTATTTTATATATGCATTTAAATGTACAGTGAAACCTCTATAAACTAATAATGTTGAACTATACCAAAACTATAATTTTTAATTAATTTATAGAGATTATTAATTTATCGATATAACAGTTGAACTAAAAACTCAATTTAAGACTATAAAATTATACTATTTTATAGAAATTTTTAGTGTATATTAATTTATAGAGTATTAATTTAAAGAGATTATGCATTGTTTTAATTATAGACAAAAAGTTATATGTGAAAAATATTAAACAATACTCCCTCCGTTTTATAAAGCGTGTTTCAAAAAAAAATACTCCCTCCATTTTATAAAGCGTGTCATTCAGACTAATTTCACGATAGTTAAAAATTAAAAAATATACTAGTATATTCTTTTTATTATATAATTATTAAAATGATTGATTCAATGAAATATATATTGGTTATTTAAAAAGATAAAATAAATAAATTTAATAAGAAAAATTGCATTAGATGTAGAATGACAATTTTTCTGAAACAAAATAAAATAAAACTAAAATAACATTCTTTATAAAACATAGATATTATAACATAATAAAACTGAATGAGTTTTTAAAAATATGATTATAGTTTCCCATTTTTCATATCCTCTTAAAACAAAACTAGCTAGTTTCCTCAAGTCTATTTTGGACTATCTTTACTTTGCTTTATCCATTCGTTTTTTTGTTATCCGTTTTGTTCATTCAAAGTAGAGCTCTGAAAAATTTTATATGTCTTCTCTCTTCCACCAAGTTTCTCACATGCATATGTTTCATGTCGGTGGAATGATTGTGTGATAACCCGTTCTGTGGACCTTACCCGTCTTGTGGGTCCTATGCTGGTCCTTGAGAACACCGACCCTAATCATTGAATTGTGAACCTGCACTGACTTCTTAGATAGATTACTAGTGTATTTAGCGTTCCTCGAAACCAAGATCTCACCCTTTAATAAGCTTTTCACATGAGAAGTTGTCACCAATTGAACACTATTTGTATTTAGGGTTCTTATGTTATTCCACTAATATAAAACTAAAAACCAAGTATTAATCATGAGACCTAAACTTCTAAAGCTTAAGTAACCCTTAGAAAATTAAACTTCTTTAATCTTACTAAGTTTTTCACATTCTTCAGACATTGACTCCCTCATAACTTATTGTGCAAATTTGTAACACTATCTCAATGGACCTTGTAAATATTCTTAAGTATTTTCTCTTAAATTTTTTTCCATCTCCAAAAATTGAATAGGTTTTACTATCAATGTCAGAGTATTGATTTGTACTATGTGGTTTAAAGACTAAAAGAAACTTTCAAAAAAAAATCAAATGTTAGTTTTGTGTTTGACTTTTTGTTTTGAGTCATATTTACAAAAAGCTCATCTAATTATTGGCCTACCATTTACAATATGTATCTTTTATTTTGAATTATCTTGTTCATGCTACGCTTTAATCTTTGAATATTTGAGAAAACTTGAAAGGTTTTTTTTTTGCTTAAAAAAACAAGAAAGGTTGCCACTGTCTTTTATGTCCCTAAATATTCATTCAGTTTATATGCTTTTTCTTAAAACAAATTGACATTTATCTTTGCATAAGAAATTCTCATTTTGATAATCCGTTGTTGAAGTGGCAAAAATTATCCGTATATGTTTGGGAAATTGATGGCACTGTATCTACTCGATATGAGACATGAAAGCTCTATACTTACTTGCGGCCACAAATAGGAAAGGTTCGCTGGGAAGGAGTAGTTTGGACTAAAAGGGGGATCCCAAGGCACAATTTCCATCTCTGGCTGGTAGTTCAAGACAGGATCCCTACTCGTGATCGTCTTCTTCGATGGGGTCTACAAGTAAGCTCTCTCTGTCTCCTCTGTAATGGCGCAGACGAAACCAGAGATCATCTATTCCAAGACTGCTCCTTTAGCTACGATGTCTGGTCTCTCCTTGCTGGAAAGCTCCGTCTGCAACCATTGCGAAACTGGGATGCTACTCTCACCCAGATGATCACCCTCCCTAAAGGTTCGCCCCTCACGCTCTCAACTCTTTTTGCTTGGCAATCGATGATCTATTGGCTCTGGAATGAGCGTAATGCCCGACTACACTCCAACACCTTTCGCTCAGCCGATACCATCTACAACATCGTCTACCGTCAGCTAAAGAACAAGATTAGTTGCTTCCGGTCTTCGAATCCTTCTGTCTCCTCCAGAATGATGCAGCTCTGGGTTCATCTTCTCGATCTCTCCACTTCAATCACTGATGGGCCTCCTACTATGATCTTTCTTCCAGGGCTACTGGATTTAGATTCAACTAAGGTTCTTTTATCAATACAATTAAAACAGCAGACATTTTTCAGACATTCCCTTGGTTTCTTAAACTATTTACAAGAGTGTCATTATCATTTAATTTTAATTAATAAATTATAGAAATTAGTTATAACAACCAAATAAATAGCTGATAAATAAAAATAAATTGTAGACCCCACCTTATTTACAATCGAAAATATATGGTAAGTTATAATATATTAATTTTTTTTGTATTTACTGTCCACCTCAGAATATATCAATTATTCTCAATATGTAATCCTAATTAAATGAATAATTGAGTACAGATTTCTATAAGTATAATAATATTATTATAATAGTATACTTATTTGATATAATATTTACCAAACATTTAAAATAAATTTAATTTATTATTATGTTCTTAGTAATAGTATTTTCCAAATTAAAAAAATAAAATCAACACCGGATTAATATTTATAAATATCTAAACAATTCCTATATCTTGGAGACATAAAAACTAAAACCAAATTAAAACCAAAATAAAAACCAAATGGATATCCAAATAAACAAAATAAAGTTTATATATTTTTAAAATGATAAAATTTAATTTTAAAATGATAAAATACTTTAAAACTACTATCTATAAACTGAACTACACAGAAAAAAAGATTTCCCTACTATTTTTATTCAAAAATTTTGAAATTATTTTTAATTTCTGCTAGAATAGAATCACCTGAATATTTTTTTTAGCCAAAGTATATATTATATGATATAATATTTACCAAACATTTAAAATAAATTTAGTTTATTATTATGTTCTTAGTAATAGTATTTTCCAAAAAAAAAAAAAATCAACACCGGATTAATATTTATAATATCTAAATAAGTCCTATATCTTGGGACAGAAAAACTACAACCAAATCAAAACCAATCTAAAAACCAAATGGATATCCAAATATTCAAAATACAGTCTATATATTTTTAAAATATTTATTATATTTAATTTTAAAATAATAAAATATTCTAAAATACTATCTATAAACTGAACTACACAAAAACGGATTTCCCTACTATTTCTATCCAAAATATTTGAAATTATTTTTAATTTTATGTTAAAATAGATCACCCGAATATTTTTTATCCAAACTATCTAAATTTATCCGACTTATCCATTATTTTTTTCTGAAATTTCAAAAACATCATTTTACCCTAATTACTCTAAGTTATCCAAAAAAAGAAGAACCGGGCCATAGTCGAATTGAACTCGAAATTTTAATGGTTTTCCAAACCAAACCGGAAACCAAATTAACCAAACCAAAATCAAATACAAATTCATAAATAACCGAACAATTCTTATATTTATACCCAAAAGATGAATTTTCATACTATTTTTTATCCAAAATATTTAAAATTATTTTAATTTTCTGCTAGAATAGAATCACTCGATTACTCTTTAGCTAAAATATCTATATTTATCTGAATTATCCGTTATTTTCCAAAAATTCGATCATTTTTACGCCAATTACTCTAAATTATCTAAAAACAAGAACTGGACCATAGTCGAATTGAACTCAAAATTTTAACGGGTTCTTAACATTGTCATTCGAACCAAACCGAAAACTAAGTTAACCAAACCAAAATCACATCCAAATTCATAAATAACCGAACGATTCTTATATTTCTTGAATCGAGAAATGGAAATCAAACTGGAATGAATCTGAAAACAAAAAAAAATACAAATTAGAACCAAACCGAAAACCAAATGCGTACAAACATATTAGTGAGCACATAAATAGGGTAATAAATATGTCAACAAAAATAATCCCGCGCTTTCTAAGCGCGGATCAAAATCTAGTTTGGGATTAAAACACAACTAGCCAGATGGTTTGTAACATTTTTATTCTCATGCATTATATATGAAAGCCTTTATTTCAAAAAAAAAATGTTAGAACTAAAATCTAACTTGTGTTAGGGTTAAAGAACCCAAGTTCTATCATTTTATGCTATAATCTAATTCACCTTAGCCAACCTCCAGAATATTCAAAAATTTAAAATGTACAACGAATATATTATATTAATTTACTTATAAGACGACTGAAAAAAGACTCATAAAGGTCAGCACTCTTAATAAACACGTTTATATATTATAATCTGTAACAATGTATATCAAATCGCCCGTATAGCTCAGTGGTAGAGCGTCAGTCTTGTAAACTGAAGGTCCGTAGTTCAATCCTGCGTGTGGGCACTTTTACTGCCTTTTTATTTCTTACTATAAACATTCAGGAAGCGTTAATACTATTTTGCGATTCTTGTTTCACAAAAACAGAGCACTGAACGCATGAAGATCCAGAAGCTTGAGCCATTTTGTTCAAGAATCTAAACTATTTAATTTTGTGGTCTTCTCAAGAATCCATTACTCGTGACCGTTCCTTCAAAACCTTCAAACTAATACAAGGGATCAGTTAAATAAATATATGTTGCCTTAATCATGCACACATGTAATTTGAAAGATCACATGTCGTTCCACATGTGTAACTAAATTGTCAGGAGAATCATCATTGTGGTAGAAACTACTATTTATTTTCCCACTTATGTTCTCCAAACGCATTACTCCAAAGCTATAGAAACCAAATTTCGAAAAAAGAAATCAAATTTCATTGATACATGTTCATGCACTGAATATTCTGGAGATTTGTAACCATTTCAAACTTCACAAAAATAAACAGAAAGAACTTGTATTTTGCTAAATGAGGAAGAACTTATTACCCTGTAAAATTTCTCCAAATCCACCTTGCGCAATCTTGATGCTGTCGTCCGGCAACCTACCAGTTGCAGCTTCAGTCGTCTGAAAAATGATTTTTCTTTTGTTTAACTCTGGAGATATCTCAAATCCATTGAGGTCGAGACTTATCTCCAAAGAGATATTGCAGTTCACGGATAGGCTCATACTCCAATTTTTAAATGAGGCCTAAACCATGATTCTATATATCTGCATAGTCTCACATGTTTAAAGTCGTGAGATTGTTTGGAATCTGGATCGCTTAACTCACAGGAATTCGCCAACCACTAGACCACTCATATGTGTAATTCTTAAAAAGAAGGAAATAAGTTTATTGGTATGATCTCATCACCAACCGTACAAAAGTAGAGAACACAAATTAAAACATTGATTTTGACAAACCCTAAAAGCTGGTAAAACGATCAAGGCTACCAAATTACAGTTCTCTACTATACTTGACATTTGAACTTGACTTCTAATCTTCTTCAGAGGATAATTCAATAATATCAAAACTGTTGTAAGTAAGAAGAAAAGAAGAGATGAATTAATATGTATTATTCCATGAGTAAAATATGTTTTATATAGAAATCAAATTTCGAAAAAAAGAAACCAAATTTCATTGATACATGACCATACTGAATATTCTGGAGATTTGTAACCACTTTAAACTTCACAAAGTCTTACCCTTATTATCACCAAACTTCACAAAGATAAACAGAGAAATAACTTGTTTTTTGTTTAATGAGAAAGAACTTATTACCCTGTAAAATTTCTCCAAATCCACCTTGCGCAATCTTGTTACTGTCCGGCAACCTACCAGTTGCAGCTTCAGTCATCTGAAAATTGTTTTTTTTTGGTTTAACTTTGGATATATCTCAGACCCATGAAGAGTTCTAGACTAATCTCCAAAAAAGTATTGTAGTTCACAGATAGACTCACACTCCAAATTTTTAAAGAGGCCTAAAACATGATTCTATATATCTGCATAGTCTCACGTGTTTAATGTCATTAGATTTTTGGAATCCGGATCGCTTAACTCACATGGAGTCGCCTACCACTAGACCACCTCATATGTGTAGTTCTTAAAAATGAAGTGAAGTAAGTTTATTGGTATGATCTCATCACCAACCATACAAAAGTAGAGAAGACAAAACATTGATTTTGAAAAACCCTAAAAGCTGGTAAAACAATCAAAGCTACCAACTTTCAGTTCTCTACCGTGCTTGACTTTTGACCTTGACTTCTAATCTTCTTTAGAAGATAATTCAATAATATGAAAACTGTTGTAAGTATTGTGACAAAAAAAAAGAAAACTGTTGTAAGTAAGAATAAAATAAGAGAGGACCTAATGTGTATTATTATTCCATGAGTAAAATATCTTTTATATAGGTCTACAATAATTTGCATATCGAGTTAAATTTAGGGAACAAGTAGAATAGACAATCAAGTAAATCTAAGACTTTTCATTAGGGTATCACTATAATATTCATGACACTTATTTTTTATGTCCATTATACCAAAGTATTTTCAAAATACCGTAGATGCCGCCATGTTATAAACTTTATCAGGAAAACCCACTGAGAAAAATATGGTTAAGGTGAAAAAGAGTGTAGAGCTTAACAACTTCTTCTCATGTGTAGATACATTAAGATATTTGAGATGAGGCAATCTGATAAAGTGAACTAATTTCTTTAAAGTAGCTGCAAGTAGTGCCTTGCTGAATAAAGCAGCCATAATTTTCAGGTAAGAGAACTTGTAGAACACAACATCATTATTCTTATGAAGTGCATGTATCTTCATATGATTTGATGATGAAAATCAAGTAGATTTAACAATCAAGTAAATATTAGACTTCTTATAATGGGCATCACCACAATCTTCATGACAAAAAATAATGTAATTAAGCAAGTAGACTGATTAGTTATATGATTATAATGACTTAATATTATTGAATTTTTTATTTGTATTTTTCTTATTAAACTGTGCATGATCATGGCGGTTTTTACTAATATCATTTAAGTTAAAAAAAATTGTGTGAAGATATGTTTGATATTCTAGATCAAGCGTGACAAAAACTCAAACAAGAAAAAAACAAAGGAAAGCGCGTGGCAAACATGAAGTTTTTGTTCTCAGCTGTCTAAGGAGTATTGAGGTCCCTGAGATTTTTATAAGGTGGATAAAAGCTTGTATTTGCACGCCAACTTATACAGTAGGTTTTAATGGCTTGGTTCATGGATACTTCAAAGGAAAAAAGAGTACTCCGTCAAGTTGATCCTCTTTCCCCTTATCTTTTTGTGATAGTGATGAACTCTCTCCGTCATGTTTAATAATGGGGTTAACCCATCTGCGCTTTGCAGATGATCTGCTTATTTTTGTTGATGGTTCGGTGGAGTCCGTGAAGTGTGTTCTTCAAGTGCTCCATCAGTTTCAGGGGGTATATGAAATCTCTTTATCTGGAATAAGGCATGTATGCTGAGACTGGTAATGTTATTCTCTCAAGCTGGATAAATATGGGTTGCATGATATAGAGAATTCTTGGAGGCTCGCTAAGAAATTTCTGGACAAAAAAGAATAAGAGAAACTACTCTTGGATGGCTAATAAAATTCAAGTTACAAAAAACAAAAAAGAAATGGCTAATAAAATTCTCAAAGCAAAGGACTGTGTTTACGGTTGGGTAAAGATGAGAGTGGGAAATGGCTCTTCATGTCGCTCATAGTGGGATAATTGGTCTCCTTTTGGGAAGCTCCTTGATTTTTTTGAATGAGGTAAACAGAACAAGGCTGGGTATACCATTGACTATTCATTTGGAGGATCTTTCCATCGACGGTGCCTGGAATATGCCACCGGCCAGAACAGAGAATCAAGTGTTCCTCCATGCCTATTTAACAACCTTATCTCTCAACGAAGAAGAATACACTTATAAGTGGGAGATAAATGGATCTGTTATTTCTAAGTTCTCCACTGATTTTTTTCTATGACTATATTAAGGAAGTCACTGCCCCTTTGCCTTGGGTGAAATCGGTTTGGATTAAAGGAGGAATACCTCACCACAGCTTTCTATGTTGGCTGTTCTGTCTCAATAGGTCTCCAACCGAAGATAAGACTGATTCAATATGGTATAAACACTGACCCAACCTGTCTTCTCTGCCATGCTGCAGCAGAAACAAGGGATCATCTCTTTTTCCAATGTAGCTTTTCTTTGGATCTATGGCAACAGGTTTCACAGAGGTGTCAGTTCACAGCATCACAGCAGTGGAATCAGACAATAAGCGATCTCCAAGCTCTTCCGGCTACGGGGTCTTTCACTCGGCTAATTCTACTAGCATGGAAAAGCACAATGTACTATATTTGGGCGGAGAGAAATAACAGACTGCACAACTCATCTTCCAGGTCTGGTGATTCAATCTTCTTACAAACTGAATCTTTTATCAGGAAACGGATTGCTAGTCGGAGATATCAAAACCCCCAAAACTCTTCTCGGATGCTGCAGCAGTGGTTCTCTACTGACTAATGCACAGCACCGTCCCGCCCTTAAGTTTATGATTCCTTTTTTCACTACTTGCCTCCAACAATACTAGCCTTCATCATCTTCTACTCTGATTATCTTACTTGTTGTGTGTCTCTTAACGAGCATTTCTCTTGTTTTTTTTAAAACCACTATGTGTCTGATAGATTTTCGTAAATCCAAAGTGTATAAACTCAATAGAATCAATGAACAATGAGTAGCTTTGAATGAAAGACTCGATCTACAATCTCATAGCAATTGCAAATACGAGTCACTAGTTCTCATAGCAAACTAGAGTTCAGACTCATAGCGTCTTTGCACTTTATACAATCAAAGCATAAAAAGAAACTTCAAAAGCAATCCTTGTTATTTAAACTTCAAATCTTCAAATATCTTCTAACGACAAACCCTCCTTCCGCTCCAGAGTATTTGCTTCGCTTCCCACACTCAACAAACCCTCCTTCCGCTCCAGAGTCTTCGCTTCACTTTCATTATTCAAATTACCCTCCTCTTCACTCGACTTCTTCAACTTCTTCCTGAAGTAAGCTCTCTGATACTTATCAATACTCCCTCCTTTGAAATTAAGCTTGTCCTCAAGCTTAAAATGCGGATACTGCTCCACAAACTCCTTGTACAACATCCAAGAATTCTCATAACTAGGACACTTCTCCCACTTCACCAATAACTCCAAGTTACCCTCTTCATCATAACGTTTCGCCATAACCTCCTCTGGTATCACAATGTTATCGACTTCCTTCAAACTCTCCAAAGGTAATGTCTGCACTTCCACACAAGAACCCAACGCTAGCTTCAACTGCGAAACGTGAAATACCGGATGGATCTTCGATTCCACTGGTAACTGTAGTCTATAAGCCGAAGGTCCCACACGAGCGACCACCTGAAACGGCCCAAAGAACTTAGCAGCCAACTTCTGACAGACCCTGCGAGCCACTGATTGTTGACGGTAGGGTTTCAACTTCAGATATACCATCGCCCCCACCTCAAACACCACATCACGCCTATGACTATCAGCTGACTTCTTCATAATCTCCTGAGCCCGTAGTAAGTTCAACTTAATACGCTCCAACATGGCATCCCTCTCCCTCAACGAAGCTTCCAACTCGAAATTCTTAGTCGACCCCTCCTCAAAGCGAAGTAACGTTGGGGGATCTCTTCCGTAGACAACAGCAAAAGGAGAAGCCTTGAGAGATGAGTGAAAAGACGTGTTATACCATAACTCAGCCCACGCCAGAAATTTATTCCAAGTTCGAGGATGAGAAGAAGCAAAGTAGCGTAAGTACGTCTCGAGACAACGGTTCAACACTTCCGTCTGACCATCAGTTTGTGGGTGAAAAGATGTACTGAACTTAAGCTTCGTCCCTGCCAAACGAAAGGCATCGGTCCAAAACGCACTTAAGAAAATTCGGTCACGATCAGACACAATGCTACTTGGAAACCCATGCAAGCGAACCACTTCAGTAACAAACTTCTCTGCCACATCTAGAGTAGAAAAAGGATGCTTCACCCCAATAAAATGGCCATACTTACTGAGACGATCCACGACAACCAAAATCACATTTACTCCTTGCGATGTTGGCAATCCTTCAATGAAGTCTAACGAGATGTCCTCCCAAACTCTATCAGGAACAGGCAAAGGTTGCAACAAGCCCACTGGTGATAAGGTGGAATATTTATGGGTTTGGCAAACGACACACTCCATTACATACTTCTGCACCATCTTCACAATACCCTCCCAGTAGAAACACATTTGAATGCGCTTCAATGTCTTGAGAACTCCAGAATGTCCTCCCACTTTACTATCATGACACTCCGCTAAGATTAGTGGAATAAACCGAGATGACTTTGGTAGCAGCAAACGTTTCTTATACCACAGCTTTCCATCTATCACCTGATAGTTATGATTCTTAAACGTCCCATCCAATACTTTGTTCTTCAATGACACCAATTCCTCATCACTCTCCAACTCCTTAAAAATATCCTGCACTTGTAACGCCATAGGAACGGTCAGAGCCAAGAATAATGAACTCCCTGAGCCCTCTACAGATTCCATACAACGAGAGAGACCATCAGCTGCTTTATTTTCGCAGCCAGACTTGTAAGAAATCTCAAAGTCATATCCCAACAAGCGAGTTAGCCACCTTTGATACTCCAAATTCACTTCTTTATGCTCCAATAAGTATTTCAGGCTACGTTGATCGGTGTGAACAATGAACTTGCGCCCCACAAGATAATGTTTCCACTTCTGTACTGCCATCACAACCGCCATCAACTCCCTCTCATACGCTGGCTTCAACTGCTCTCTAGCCGTTAAGGCATGGCTAAAGTACGCTATCGGCTTCTTGTCTTGCATCAAAACCGCCCCCAATCCAAAACCAGATTCATCCGACTCAATGATGAATGGTTTACTAAAGTCAGGAAGAGAACCGGAGTTGTAGACATCGCTTCTTTAAGACGCAGAAAGGCCTGTTCAGCTAACGTCGTCCAACAAAAACTGTCTTTCTGCAACAATGTTGTCAACGGTTTTGCTAACACTCCATAGTCTTTGACGAACTTCCTGTAGTAGCCAGTCAAACCTAGAAACCCACGCAACTGCTTAACTGTCTTAGGTACTGGCCATTTCTTCATTGCTTCTGTCTTTGTCACTTCGGTAGCTACACCATTAGCTGAGATAATATGCCCAAGATACTCGACTTGCGACAAACCAAACACACACTTCTTCTTATTGGCTAGCAACGACTGTTCGCGAAACACCTGCAACACCAACCTCAAATGTTCCACATGCTCCTCCACTGACTTGCTAAACACCAATACATCATCAAAGAACACAAGAACAAACTTCCTCAAGAACGGCTTGAACACTCGGTTCATCAGAGCCTGAAAGGTTGCTGGTGCATTGGTCAAGCCAAACGGCATGACCAAGAACTCATAATGCCCTTCGAAAGTTCGGAAAGCTGTCTTGGCAATATCTTTCTCTTCCATCCTGATTTGATGATAACCAGAACGGAGATCCAACTTCGAAAAGATCACCGCGCCATGAAGCTCATCCAACAACTGATCGATCACTGGAATAGGAAACTTGTCAGGTACGGTGGCTCTGTTCAGTGCACGATAATCCACACAAAACGATGACTCCCATCTTTTTTCTTGACCAACAAGACAGGACTTGAAAATGGACTGTTACTAGTGCGAATTATCCCAGCTTCCAACATCTCACTCACCATCTTCTCCATGACCAACTTTGTATTATGCGGATAACGGTAAGGACGAACCGATACCGATGACACACTGGCAACAATTCAATGGAGTGCTTTGTTTCTCGAAATGGTGGTAACTGCTTTGGTAAGTCAAATACGTCTTCAAACTCCACCAACAACTGAGAAACACTATGCGGAATATCTGGTAAGATTGCTGATACTTCTGTACTAGCACACAGTACGTCACTTCCTTGTGCACTAGTAGAGAAGAATGGATTCAATGACTGAAACAAGGGACGAGTACAATGTAAATTCGGGTCCCCAAACAAAGTAACTCTCTTCCCTTGATAGACAAATGAGAGTTCCTGCTCCTTCCAGTCAACCTCACATTTGCCTAAAGTCTCAAGCCATTGAATACCTAATATCAAGTCAACCGCTCCCAATTCCAAAGAGATGAAGTCAGATGTAAAGGTATTGGAGTTGAGCTCAAATGGCACAGATCTGCACACACCTAAGCTCTTAACGATGACTCCATTACCAAGTAATACATCTAGGCTACTGTCTGCATAAACTTTCAATCGCAGCCTCTTCACAATTTCAGGGGATATGAAATTATGGGATGCTCCACTATCGAGCAAGACAATCATCTCTTCATTTCCAATTTTCCCGTGCAGCTTCGTCGTCTTAGGTGAAGAATATCCCAGAAAAGAATTCAAAGACAACGTACACAACACCGGAGTATCAGTTGGTGCTACTATGACATCATCACCATAATCATCAGTAACCACTTCCAATTCCAAACCATTCAACATTGTCATGATGCGTAGTTCCTTATTGGGACAAACTTCAGCATGAGCTCTGGACCATTTAGCTCCACATTTAAAACAAATTCCTTCACGTCTCATCTTGTCCAGCTCTGCATCACTGTACTTCTGACGCGGCCGTAGTGCTGGTTTAGAACCACTCGCCGTGTCTTTGTTCTGCTTAGCATTCATCAACATTGGCTTGGACTTGTCCTGTGAATGACCATTCGAGTGGTGAGAAGAATAAGATGACTTCCCACTTGACTTAGAATGGTAATTGTTGCCACTGCTTCCGGTACTCATCACTTTGCAGAACGCGCTAGTCTCCATCCGCAACACTGCTGAGATAAAGTTTCCCAACCCTTCTGGATCCTTCATTCGTATCACCTCTTTCATCTCAGGTGTTAAACCATTGTAGAAGATACGCTCCAAGTGATGATCAGCTAGGTCAGATACTTGCGAAGACAAATCCTCAAACTCAGATACGTAGTCATTCACAGAACCAGTTTGTCGAATCGCAAATAATCTTGTTTCTGGCTCATCATCAATCGATTCAGCAAAGCGAACAATCATCTTCTGCTTAAAGTCATTCCAACAACGAAATCCACCTCTTCTCATCACCCAAGCAAACCATTTCTTCACCGCCCCTTGTAAACACAGAGGAATCAAATCCATCTTATCTTCTTCAGTGTAACGACCTATGTCAAAGAAATACTCAACATCCACAATCCATTCATACGATCTCGATCCATCAAACGTAGGCATCTCAATCTTACGAAGCATACTCTCACGAGTCGCCAGATTCAGATTGTCATTCCGATAACCTAACGGAGTATTTTCCCGGAATCATTCATGCGCAGAGTTTCGTACCTGAGATCTGGAAGACGAAAACTCCGAAGCTCGCATCGGAGTTCGATTCGCTGAAGCATCGATCTCTGGTTGCTTCCCTATCGCCTTTAACAACGAATCAAACCTCGCATCAAGCTTCGCATCCATCGCCGAAAGCTTCGTATCAACCGAATCAACTCGAGCTTCCAACGACGCGAACTTCTGATCCTTCAACTCCGCATCGTTCGAAAATCGTTCATACGCTCCCATCAGAAAAGTGATTTGACCTTGAATCTTCATAGATACCTCCGGAACTACCTCAGAACACACAGATTTTGCCGACGAAGACATCTTCACCACCGCGTTAGCTTCGAACCAGTATCACCGCACCAATGATAGATTTTCATAAATCCAAAGTGTATAAACTCAATAGAATCAATGAACAATGAGTAGCTTTGAATGAAAGACTCGATCTACAATCTCATAGCAATTGCAAATACGAATCACTAGTTCTCATAGCAAACTAGAGCTCAGACTCATAGCGTCTTTGCACTTTATACAATCAAAGCATAAAAAGAAACTTCAAAAGCAATCCTCGTTATTTAAACTTCAAATCTTCAAATATCTTCTAACGGCAAACCCTCCTTCCGCTCCAGAGTATTTGCTTCGCTTCCCACACTCAACAAACCCTCTTTCCGCTCCAGAGTCTTCGCTTCACTTTCATTATTCAAATAATTACCCTCCTCTTCACTCGACTTCTTCAACTTCTTCCTGAAGTAAGCTCTCTGATACTTATCAGTGTCTTTATATATAGACAAAGTAATGTGTCGGACACTATATAAACTATATGATTCACACAAAATATCCTTAGACTAGTATTTTTTATGTTGCTAACACCATACGTATAATTTTAATAACTAAAATATGTCAGATTTGAAATCTGACAATTTCTAATGACATTTTGAGATATTTTCACATATTTTTTTATTGCGCAACATTGTATTTGAATGTTTTATCTTTTTTTTTGTTCAATAATGTTTTATCTATATCTTTATTTATATTTAATCTTTTGGATGTGTTATGGTTTATTTGTTTTGAGTTTAGTTGACGAATTTCTTATTAGATGTTTCTGAATTCCAAATTTAACACACTTTTTATCTATCTGAATGATGGTTATGGTGTTAGCAATATAATACACAATAGTTCAAAAATATTGGGAATTATTGGTTAGGTGGTAGGAAATGATTTTAGCTTTAATTTTTTATCTACAATCTTTGAAATCACCAATCATGTTTTATAATGGTTTTTAAAGCTACAGTCCAAAAAACAAAAAAAAAAGTGACTGTAAACGTCTTATTTTCTAAAGTCTATTTTTTTCTGTATGAAATATACTGCTGTAGGAAATGTAATGCTGTAGCAATAATTAAAAATACATCTTTTTCAACTAAATAAAAAAATCAAACAAACTAAATTTTACCGTAAATGTTCTACAGTTATATTCCAACCAATTAACCCCAATGTAAATCATATATTTTATTTAATTTTGACACATTTATTTTATCCTGATGTGTTGCCATGTGGGGGTGTATTTTTGTGTTGTTAAAAATCATTTTTCCTATAATTTACATGTTTGGGAAATTTAAAATGTGAAATTAGGAACAAAAATCCTAAATTGCAGTCCTTGGGAAAATTTTAATTTATTTATTTCATTATTTGCATTAGAATGCATGTTGATGTCACATAGTTGATCTGATACCTTAAATATTTTAGCTCTATATATAAGGTAAGATATTTAAACATATCTAACATATATGCATGTACAATATCCCAAATAATAACTACACTAAAAATTCATGAATGTAAAAATTATAAATACGAGTACTAATGTCATAGTAATCAGAAGATAAAACATAAATTGTATAAACGTTAAACAATGAGTGGAAGTAAAAGAATTGTGTGCCTGTCCATTATAGTGATGATGGTAATGATTCTATCAATTTCTCAAAATATAAATTGTGTTAGTGATTCCGCATTTGCTCCTTCAGAAGAGAAAAGATTGTTCCACAAACCATTATCTTGTGTTGAAGATGCAAGGACAATTCCAAACTGTGTCCACGCAGTGAAGCATTTCCATTTCAAGAATGTTACAAAAGAATGTTGCATAGTTTTATTCGGTATTCCTGAAGATTGTTTAGGCATTTTGTTTCCT
This sequence comes from Raphanus raphanistrum subsp. raphanistrum, assembly GCA_019706035.1. Lineage (NCBI taxonomy): Eukaryota > Viridiplantae > Streptophyta > Magnoliopsida > Brassicales > Brassicaceae > Raphanus > Raphanus raphanistrum. The sequence continues at coordinate 15,453,715 of CM033988.1, read as the reverse complement.
AGGCGGTTTTTTTATCGTTTTATGCTTAAAATTACAGGTAAGTTATTAGGTATCATCAAGGTTTAGTTATATTTAAGTGATCATTTGTCATTCTATTTTAATGTAAGAACTATTGTTCATCTCCACTATATAATAACAACTAAATTGGAGCAATTCTAAAGATGTCACAGAGGACAAAATATTTCCTACCAATAAAACTGCCATGTCATCGCATCTCATTATGGGCTTTACAAATAAGTTTCATTCAATCTCCAGCAAGTCAATATTATTGCTTCGGTCTTATTCAAATCTAACCGCCGACTTTGTTAAAGAGACGACGAAACTATTCGTCTGTCCATCTCCTCCGGTGTAACTCCCACAACGAAGAGGTTCAAAGCTCTTTAATAAATCATCCAGTCGAAACGCTTTGTAACTGTCCGCATCAATCCTCTCAAACGACGATAGCCATGCAATCATCAAATCAACTTCACTACTCAGACCATTGAAACGCAGCCCAACTCTTTATGTCCCCTCTTACGGACTATAAATATTCCCCTCATCCTCAAATATATTATTCACGTTAATCTCTAACGCCATGGCAAACAGATCGGCAGAGACCACTCAAAGTTTCCTTCAGAATTTTCTTTCAACCAGGTTATACCAGGTCCAGGAGATTGGAAGTTGCTGTTTAGGCTCCTTCGTTTCTGGGAAGCTCGAAACGGCTCCAAAGGTATGTGACGCTGTCTCATACTACATGGTTTCGGCTTCTTTATTGTGTTCCGGCTTCTTTATACATTGTTCATCATTTTCAATATGATCTATTTTCTTACACTTTCTATTTTCAAGACAATCATCGATCACAAAAAGTCTTAATCCTCTGCTCCGATTTGTAGGGTACGTCAAGGTGTTCTAATCATCTTAACCGATATATTGCTAAGATGATCAGAGGTCACTGACGAAGAAGCCTGATATAATGTCAGAGGATCCTAAGGCATTGACCATGATTTTAGACAAATGTTCAGGTACTGCTTCGAGATAATCTCTTTCATTTTCATTTTGAAGGTTTTCTACTGGAACTTATGAGTTTTTTGTTTCGATCTGAGTACTGATGTTATTATGGGCGTGCCTGTGATGACTGAAAAATGGAAGCCAACTTTAACGAGATCATGAAAGATTACTGTCAAGGCATCAATATTTTGATCTTCAGGATCATTTTGTTTTTAGAGTTTAGGATGGATTTGAGATTAAGGGTTTCAATCAAAATCGAAAATCGAGTAGGGGTTTAAAATTTGGATCAAAGGAACTAAGGAAGAGTTCCGTGTGATAGTGTCTCATGGGATTCGGTTATCGTTTTTCAGTCTAGGGTTTGGGATGGATTTGAGATTTAATTAGGTTTCATAATAGACTGATCTGGTTTTTAGCCATTTAGTGTCTTTGGTTAGTGTTGATACTTTCTTTATTCTTAACTTGAATTTTTTCATCTTATGTTGATGTTAGGTTGTGAAGACAACAAGGAGCTATTTGGAGAGGGTACTGAATCACGAGCAAATGCAACTGGTGGAAAGATTAGAGCTTTATAGGTAATGTTATTTATCTTTTAACTGGCATGTCTTTTGGCCATTTTTGTTATGTTTTTTAGCTGATTTTCTGACTGCAATAACTGAGGGAGTTGATGGCGTCATGTTTCTGTTTTTTTGGTCCATCATTATGATTTATTTTGGTTCCTCGTCTGTATTTTAGACATTCTCAGCATTTTTTTGAAACTGTGTGAATCTATGCCTCTTTGAATCTTTGCTAGTTGCAAAGAGTAATAGATTCTGAATCTTTTATCTTGTGTTATGAATTTATGATGATAAGGAAAAGTATGAATGTTTTTATTGGATTGCTTATGTTTTTGTAATTTTTCAGGCCATAACCGAAAGAAACCGAAAATACCCGAAAATACCCGAAAATACCCAAGAATAACCGAAAATACCCCAGAATAACAAAAAAAAAATTTTTTTGGTAAACCATTTAATAATTCGGTTATTTACGGAAATAAATTGAAAACCAAAATAAACCGATTTCCGAACCGATCCGAACCAAATTCAATTTCGGTTTTCTTCGAAATTAATTTTGAAAATTCCGGTTAACCAAAAACCGAAAGTTTGGTTCGGTTCGGTTTTGGAAAACCGAAACCGCAGGCCTAGATACACCTTTCAAAACGTCTATTGATACACCGATAAAGTTGTCGATCAATGTTTCTTCTAGCAAGCTTTAGCGAATGGGTTTGATGTCTTTACCAGGTTAACTAAAGCAGCTGTCGTTTGTTTCTAGCAATCGTACTTCAATGAGAATCAATTCAGGTAAAAGACCAAACTATCGCTTGCGACTAATTATCTAAGATCAGAATTCTAGTTAGCTACTTTTAAACATAAGAAATAAGAACAATCCTATTGATGGATATTACTAACAACTTAACAATTCTATATTTTGGGCTAATCTTTATAACTTATTTGAACCTTAAACCTAGCAGATGGATCTATTCAGACATGAAGTTTGCCACCGAAATCATAGAAAGAATAGATGAAATTGCAATGGAATTAATATAAAAACCAAAAGGAGTTCCAAAAGGACTCTGAATGAGCATTCTGGTAATTTTTGGTGGCTTCTGGGCTTTATTCGATCTTGAAATATACTCGGCCCGCATTCTGGGATCACCGTCGATTGACACCAAGGGTGTACCGTCGATCGACGTTCCTTCATCTCCTCGATAGTTTCATCTCACGAGGCAGACAGATCACTCTTTAGTAAAACGGGCGTAATTTATGCTATATGATGCTGATTGACCTCAAACTAGTGGCATTTGAAAGATAACTCAAATCTATATCTTCTTTAAAATTATGGGTTAAATCTAACGCTGGAAAGGTCTCCATACATAGCTACACATCTGACACATTTGCAGTTCTTCACTCAAAAAGCTCCATAATCACCATATTTCTCCAAAACGTATCTGCACCTGTAAATATTCTAAAAAATACTTTAAATCGTAGTAAATATATCCTAAAACACTCATATAGCATGGCTAAAAGTAGGTAAAATCCATTGTATATCAGTATTCTCGAGATTGACGATGATCATGATGCAGTGAATAGTTTTGGTCCTGCTGCCATGTTTGAGTACGGTGATTACCATAACGATTTGAGTTGCCATAACGATTGGTATTACGGTTGTTGGTATTGGGGCTGTTGGAGACACAAGTGCTGATGAGTGAAGCTTGACTTCATGGTTGAGAAGTCTCTCATGGATTTCGTTGAAAGTAGGTGAAGCATCTCAGCCTTCGATCTAATCAATGACAGGCTTGTACTCCTTTAGAAAACCTCCGGTGGTGTACTCGATTTGATCCTTGAGATCCAGTGGTTTCCCTGAAATCAATATTTGATCAAAGCAAGTGATCAATCCTTGAATATACCCATCAATCATTTTTAGTGATTTCTTCCAGTTGTTGAACTGTTGCTTCAATTGTTTGAAGTAAGACAACACGGTTTGGCATAAGTCAATGATAACATCGACCAAAGCTCAGATGCAGTTATTTCTGTTGAGAGGATTGGATAAAGTGATGGCAAAACAGCTCCTAAAAGACCTGAATATATCAGCCTGTATTGATGTTTCCACAACGCATAGGCTGGATTCAGACTGATGTTGACATCGGTAGTGAGCGTGAGGGCTGGGATTACCAGAGAGCAATCAGTATAGCCCTAGATCAAAGCCATCAAAGAAGGTATGAAACTGACGACTCCACATGATGAAGTTTGTGGAGGTCAGTTTTGGTATATTCGTCATATTGACGTTGAGTAGGTGTATACACAGAGAGGTTTATGATCTTGCTATGAATTTGTCGGTGATGTTGACATGATGAGAAAATAAAAAGGAGGGAAGAAGATGATGAAGAATGGAGAGCTGCAGCTAAAGATTTTTAATTTTAGATATCAAGGCTATGTTACCATATGGGGATATAAGCAAAATAGGATAAAGTTAGAAAATGTATACCAAGAGAGCTAAAAATGTCGTATAATGTAAAAAATATGAGTAAAAATGAAACTATGTGTAATATTATCTTCTTTTTTGTGATTTTAGAATGTCAGTACATGTAACTGAGATGATGATTGGCAAGTATTTTAGAAGAGCCGTAAAATATATTTATAACCAAAAAAAATTATGCCGATCTCTTCTAATTATACTTTACAAAGATTTCTTAAAAATACAGATTTTTATTTGGTTTAATTAATTTTCTAGTTCTTAAATCAAATGCTGAAATCACTTATATGTTGCTTTTAGAAAATTTACAAGTGAATAATTAAATCTTACATTAAAAATATTTACAGTTACAGCACAAAAATACAACATTGATTCTACATCAAAGTATATAAATATTCCAATCAAACCCTCAATCAAGTGGTAATGTCTATATTTTGTTAAAAGTCTCATAAAGTAGACAAATGGCAAGAAACATTGAGAAGATAATGATAATTCCATAGCTTTATTACAGTTATAGTATCTAAGAAAACTTCATTCTTTAAGGAAGGTCTGAATCTCCAATCCAAGCATCACTGATAGAATTGTGTGTGTATTGGGAAGCAAAATCACCCATGCTTGAGAGGCAAAATCTAGGCGTCCGAGGCAAAGGTAAAGTGGTTATGCTATCAGTGAGCATCAATATGATCGCTGGCAACGATCTGCAGGATCTTCTTGAATACATAACAATGCAATATGGATGCACCTAAATGCTTCATGATTTTGATAACTTTCTCCCATTGCCAGATCCACTAGTTTTAATGGTGACTGGTTCCTCCAAAGCCTCCAAGCCTAACAATATCAGATATAACCAATTAAGTTAACATACATTGGTTTAAATCATACAAACGTAAACTGAAAGATCATAGACTCACATGTATGACCAAATTGCTATCAGCATCATCAATATGGTAGAAGCTGCTATTCATCTTGCCACTTACAATCTCAAGAACCAATATTCCAAAGCTATATACATCGGATTTCAAAGAGAAGTGGCCACGCATTGCATACTCTGGGGACATATAACCACTGCAACATAAAGAAACAGTTTTAAACTTTAAAAGCAATCACAATAGTAGCTTCAAAACTTATTAAGAGAAAATGTTTACTATGTTCCAACAATTGTTTTTGTGTTGGCTTTACTTTGGTCAGCTCCAAAACTCCTCGCTGTGCCAAAATCTGCAATTTTGGGGTTCATATCGGCATCTAAGAGAATGTTACTCGCTTTGAGATCACGGTGTATGATTGTAGGATGTGAATCATAATGAAGATATTGAAGCCCTCGAGTAATCCCTTTAATAATGTTGTACCGCTTTGTCCAGTCCAGTTCACCTTGCTTTGTAGGGTCTACGCATTGCCTAAATATAGTTTCATTAGCTACAAAAAGAAACACTTTGCAACTTTTATGTATTGACTAAGTTCATATCATACCGAATAGAAAATAGTCGATGCTTTTGTTGGGTACAAACTCGTAAACAAGTATCTTTTCTTCTCCTTCCACACAAAATCCAAGAAGTCGTACTAGATTCCTATGCTGAAGCTTTGTGCCAAGAACAGCTTCGTTTTTGAACTCTTTTTCGCCTTGTCTAGATGTTTTTGACAGCCTCTTCACCGCTACTTCAGTTCCACTTGAAAGCTTTCCCTACAAAACACATTATGCTTACTGGTTGAGTACAGACAAGTAGCAATCCAAATCCAGAAAGAACTAGTTACCCTGTAAACTTCACCAAACCCCCCTTGCCCTATCATGTTACTCTCCGAAAACTTATCAGTTGCAGCTTCAATAGTCTTAAATTTGAATTGCAGTGAGTTTAGTGGTATGATATCATCACCAGCTGCAAAAAAAATGTGAAACATCTGCCTCAACACCCAAAATTTTTGTTACTTCTGGTAGTTTCATAAAGAGGAACCAACAAACCTTGAAGCGTAACTGTTTGGTATGTTTTACTTTTCCTCCACACCATGAATCCTACCACAAGTAGTGCCAAGATAACGACTATAGGAACAATAATTTCCACAGTAGTTAGTGTTTTTCCATCTGTATAAGCCGTGAATTTACCAACAATCATTGCAAATTAGTGATTCAGTTTCAGTTTCAGTTTCCATCAAAATTATTGTTACAAAAACATATGAAGATGACTACCTTTGCCAGTTTGGCTAGCCTGATTGCTTGCTGGAGTATTCAAAGAAAGAGGTGGCTGAGGTAAAGCTTTCGGTGGAGGCGGTGACAATGTAACATTCTCAAAAGCTCCAGCGAAAGGATGTAAATCCCACCGGATAAAGCAACTCGGTCTTATTATAGAACCACCTTGTGTATGGCGACAACATAACTTATAATTATCAAGATTGGCTCTAAGACAATACCCACAAAAACCTGGAGAAAGCTCAGGTGTACATTGCATCATCGCATACATAGTTAGGGAAGTATTCAAGGAAGCAACATCGGCCGCATAATATTTATGTCCATGACTTCTCGAAGGTGCTTCAGTTATGGTACGGTCCATTAAGTCTTCTCCGATTCTATCGAATACTGTTACATTAGAGTTGATATCTCCTGTTTTGTAAAGCACTTGAGACGACGGTCCAATATCGTATGATCCAGAAAAGGAAACGTTGGAATAACGTACCATGCAAGAATCTGGCCATGTATAAGCTTCTGTCTGGTTAGGGCAGCTTTTCAACAGGGCGTCTGATGCAGCTTTGATGCAATTTGAACAAGTATGTGGCTTAGCTCCAGGGATGCACATGCCAATGATGAACACTCTGTTGGGGGTTTCACCGATCGAGGAGTTGAAGAAGCCGTTGTGAGATGTGACATTAGAAGCAAGAGAAGAGAGAATTTGGCGCCGGTTTAAGTCGTAAGCCGAATTGGGTTTAAAGAATCCATCGAAGCAGATTTCTTGTGGGGAAGCAGAATCTAAGGCTATTAGGGAAAACAAAAAGATTGGTAAAAATGAAATCTTGAGCTTCATCCTCTAAAATATCATAACTAAATGTTTGCTGTTTTGAAGTTAGAATATCATAAGAAATTACAGAAGTTCAACTTCAAATAATGTTATGGATTTTCTCGGCAGATAATATGGATTCAGAAAAAGATGAGAAAATGACAGATTCGTTGACTCCAACAGAAGCCTACAAGTTGGTCAAAGAAAAATGGCAAGACCGAGAGAGCCCTCACTCGCGGAAATAATAAGGATCAACGCTATTACTATCAGATTCAAATAAAATCATTAAATACAGAGGAAAGCGATGGGATTCCCAAACTTGAATTAAAAAAACAGAACCAAAGGCTTGTGTTTACATTTGGGCAACGGATTTTTAAAAGCACTCGTGATCCGATTCATTTTAAAAAGTATATTGAAACAATATACATTTTGTTATTAATAAATTATTTTAAAATGTATATTGAAACAATATACATTTTGTTATTAATAAATTATTTTACATTTCATAAGAGGCGAACGTTCAAATACTATTCAGTTCAATTTGGATCCTTATGGGTTTAGTTCGGTTCGGATTTTTGCGGGCTTAGTTTGGATTTGGCTTCAGATAACTTATTTAAATTCTTTTTCAAAAATTAAAGTTTATATATATTTTAAATTTTTTGAAATATAAAATAGAAATAATATATAACATATAAATTTGAATAATGTATGCCAAAATACATAAACTTAATAAAAAATTGGTTTAACTTAAATATTTGGATAAGAAACTAATAGATATTTTAAATATTTTAGGTATTTTAAATATTGTTTAGCTATTTTAAACATGTACATATAACTATTTGTATATATTTCAAGTATTTTGGACAACTTTAAAATGTATTATATTTTGTATATTCTTTTAGATATTAAGTATATAAATCTAGTTCTGATATATTTGGATATCCAAAATATTTCAACTTGGATCGGGTTCAATTTCTTTAGGTACCAAAATTTTGAAGCCATTCAGATATCTAACCAACTTCAGTTAAAATTCAGTAATATTCTTTCGATCGGCTTTGGTTCAGTTTTTCGGATTCGGATTTCTTGCCCAACTCTATATTTTTAATTGTGAAACAAAATTTTTAATGAAAATGATAATGGTTCATATTTATTTTGAGTATGCAACAATTTTTAATCCAAACACACATTTTACTATGTACATGACTTATTTAGTTAATCATTCAAACTGTTCTAGACTCATTTAAGAAAAACAATGGGTTGAACTTAAAAAAAAACTTTACCATTTCAGATTGTCAATCGACATTTTCAAATATTCTATGTCGGTATTGTGACGAATAGAAAGGGGGTTAGAATTAGGAAATCAATTTTTTGTGCAATTCATGTTCTCGCTAGCTGATTTCAATAACTCTAAATAAATCTTAGTTTATCCATCTCTTGTAAGATTTTCGAACAATATTAATTAATAAAATTTTACACTTGCTGGTGGCTAGAGTAATCAATTGTTTCTCAATTAATATATAGAAGATTAGAGTAATCACATAAATCAAAACAATACCTCTTGTTTATTTAAAACATATTTATGGTAAATAAATCAAAATAATTATTTTATTTATTTTATATGGTATATAATTATATTTCAAAAATATTGACATAAATATATAGTATATTTTAATATAAATATATATTATTGAAACTTTCTACTCATATGGTTTTGTTAACATTTGTATATTTGATGTAACAAAAAAAATTAAACCATTAATATCATTTTTTGTTGTGGTATTTTTCGATGCAAATTTCTAAATTAAAATATTAAGGTTTCAAAACTCTTTTAATGCAAATTTCAAAATTAAAAAAATTGTATTTTTAAATGGTACATATTTTAGTTTAAACGATATATATATATTTAATACAAATATATATTTAATAAAAATTCATATTAATACTATTTTATAATTATTTGTAGCTTATTATGACAAAAAAATTAAGCCATTAATCACAAGATTTTCAAAGGGATTTTTGACATTTTTTAATTTAAATTCATTTTAAAAAATTCATAATATAACATATAAAAATCTGATTTTTTATTACATGGTTAATGAGATTGTTTTATTGTTTAATAATATAAAATTGAACAAAAAGATGAAGGATGCAAAAGTTATTATCAAATATTTATTATTCATGATTATTAATTGTCTAATATTTATTTATCATATTAGGTAACTTCGTAGCTTTTATTGAAGGAAATAATACATGCTTTTTATATTTTGGGTTAATATAATGTTCCCTTGCAATTGAATTCTGGACCAACATTTTTTCAACTGATTATTAAACTACCACGTAAAATTAATTGGTATTTTAATTAAGTGACAAATCAACAAGACTCTTTTACAAAAAAAAAACAAGACTCTTTTGTAATTATTACAAACTACATGTTACAACTTTTTAAATATATTTCTATTAATACATCTTCCGATTCGATTTGTTTTGGTATCTTCCCAATATTCGATGTCCGAATCTGATAAAATATGTATTTCTAACCAGATATTTGATTTTTATGAATAAATAAAAAAAATTTAAATTTTGGTTTATAGAAAACAAAAAGCTAGTGAAAACAACAATATTTCATCTCTTAAAAGTGTAACAGCTAATAGTGAATCTAGTGGATAAAAATATCGTAAAACTTGTATTGGTAAAAGGTAAATGTATAATGTATGTCACCAAAAATTATAAATTTATAATTATACAATATTTTAAATTTGTATAGTAAAAGTAATTATAAAATAATTATTATATTTTTTACAACAATATGGCTAGTCATCTAAGAGATCACTGGTTCAAATAGCCAAATCGGAGATAGAGAATCATCATATAACATAGTTGAAGGTTTATTTTTTGCACCACGTGCAAACTTGTCCGCCATTGTGTTTTGTACTTTTGGAATATGTGTGATTTTGAAATTAGAGAAGAAAGTTTTACCGCGAGAAAAATTTCTTTATATGTATAGCAAAAGCTCACCATTCTTCAGGTGAAAACACCATCTTCACCGGTTGAAAAAAATTAGTCACAAATATTATTTTCGAGAATTTTTGGGTTCTGAAGCACTCCATCACCCAAATCAAGGTTTTACATTCCGGTAAAATTGGAACGATACAATTTAGTTTTGGATGTTAGAAATTAAATATATCTTTGGAGAAATTCAATTTTGGGTTTTAGAAATTAAATGTTTCTTCGAGAACATCTGGTAAAATTGGAATAATACAAAGAAAGCTACGCAAGGATGACATTGAAAAATAGGTCAAACTAAAATTAAAAAAATAGAAATCTAGCATAAAAAGTGTTAGAAATTAAAATGCAAAACTTCAAACTGCGTGTTTTAAATGATTAGTTGTCGACAAAAACAAAACAAATACGTCAAGAGGCCGTGTGGGTTTTGTCTGCAATATGTACCTTAACGCACCCAAGAGTAGGCATGGACACGGATCGGATATTCGAGTTTTTAAAGGTATTTGTGATCTGCTTCAAATGTCATGGATATTTAATTTTCCGATTTGTTTTGTTTGGAAAAATACGGATATTCGGTAAAATGGATATCCGAAAAATAAATAGATATTTGTAGATACTTACGGATATCTCATTTGTTTTGAATAATACAAATAATCTTAAAATTTTGATAAAAATTTGTTTTCTAAAATATTTTTTGCATGATATAAAAGATAAAAGTTAAAAGATATAGTGAATCTGCATATTTTGTAAATTTTTAAATTTAATTAACAATTATAATAACACAGAATTTAAGAAAAAAATAAAAATTGTCATAAATGTTTCTTCTTCATTTTATGTAATACTTTTATATAAGTAATAATGTGAATATAATCTATCAAATCATATGTTAGAATAATAATTATATAATTTTATACATTTAAAACTTTAAATATAATCAAAATATACATGTATTTATATATTGACGGATCGGATCAGATATTCGCTTCCCAAAATTTTAATATTTGTGATTTGCTTCGATTTTAACATATATTAGATTTTAGTATTTGTTTTTCTTCGAAAGCTTACGGATATCCAGAATTTTCTGATCGAATAGCAACGAATAACGAATTGAATCAAATTTAACGGATAAAATATCCAGCCTTGTTCAAGAGACATAGGTTGGGAAGATAAGACCTTGACTTTGACTCTTTCACAAACCCTAAAATATGTTCAAATGATCAAAGCTACTAGTGTGTGAAATGGCCTAAATAACAACCAAAAGAGAAAAACGTGTCGGAAACATAAAGTTAAAGTCCTAGGCCCTTTCTCAAAAAAAAAACATAAAGTTAAAGTCCTTAACGGAGCCAAGAGACCAAATGTAACACACTAACACAAGTCACAAGTATATGGTCTTCAAGGGTCAACTGGCTAATGGTATAAGAACTACAAGTGGCAAAGTAACCTTAGTAAAGTAGGGTTACTCTTAATAACCACGGTTTAGTTAAATTACTATTATTATTGTAGTTTAGATTTATTATATTTGTAAAGGTGAGAGAGGAGAGTCATCACGAAAGAGAGTGGTCAGACCAGGGGGAGAGGAGAGACTTCATGATTAAACTCTCAAGCTTGTAACCTGTTCTATCATCATTAATTTTCATCAATAAAATCAGTATCTCAGCTTTATATCTGTTTTGATCTGACCAGGGCCGTCTCAATTTTTTTTCAAGGCCCTATTCAAAAAAACATTTTACATATCTCTATAATATTATCTGAAAAGTTAGATTTGTACGTATCGCATTCACGTTAACTCTCTAGATAGTTGATTACACTGATACCTTTAATAAATTAAAATACTACATTTATATACTATTATTAAATTTATTATTTAATTTCCTTTTTAAAAAAAAATCAAATAACATATATAATAAAAAAACATTTATAAAGTTAAAAAAATAAAAACGAAAATATATGTATATATAATATGATTTCAATAAAAAAGGAAAGTTCACAAAATAAAAATCTTCCACTAAAAATATTTTTAAATAGCATAAAATCTAATTGCTTTAAATTTTTATATTTGTAGAACTTAATATAATCATAATCAAAATACCAAAGCAAATCGGAATTCTCATATTTAAAATTATTTAAAATAATTTTCAGTTTATCATTTAATAAATCCCAGGCATAAGACTATTAGAATTTATAAAATATTTTAGTTATTGTAATTAGTGATATGTGTTCATAAGCTTCCAAAAATATATTAGTGATCATTGCTTTATTTTCTAACTAGATATGAGCCCGTTGCGTTGCAACGGGTTTTGTTTGATGTTTAATTTAATAAAAACATAAAATAATAATTATTTTATTATAATTTTATGAATGATTTGCATATATTGTGTGAGATTTATTTTATAATTAAAAAATTATTTTATGTTTTAATAATTATATATTTTTCTTATATGTACAAACACATATTCATCATATTCACAAATACTCATGTACGACGACAACCTCATAATTAAAAAAAAAATTATGTTAGCATCATAAGATGTAATAATGATAATAAAAAAATTGAGTTGTATCAAGAAATTTAAATAAAATACTCATGTAATATTTTTCACATAAATACTATTGTTTTGTAAAACTAATATATGAAAACTTAAACCTAAATATAGTGTGAAATATTTGTAGCTTCTTTTTCATGATTGCTTAACATACAATTATATATTAAAAAGGAAAGTTAGTTAATTATAAGAAATTAATAAGAATACTTTTCCAATTTTCTTTTGTTTAGGTTTTGAAAAAGGAATAGTATTTATTTAATAGTTAGTTTTTATTCATTATTTTTATTAAATAATTTATTGTACTTGTTGGATTTTATAATTCGTTTTTGTTTAATATTTTTTTCTTAAAAAATAATATTTATCTTTTATAATTATCTTACTTTAGTATCTTTAAAACAAAATTATAAAAAAACTTTTTAAAAAAGATAATTAACTTCAAATATCTTTTTACAATTGTTTTTTGTTTAGACCTAAAAAAATTACTATCAATCTTTTTAACAATATGTAATTGTAAAAAACTATATGATAGTACTTTTTATAAAATCCTAAAAAGAACCATAAAAGACTATTTTGTAATAAAAAATTCTTTTCTAAATTTCTTTTATATCATAAACAAAAGAGAATTGAATCATTTTTTACACATGTCACAATTTTTTTAGAAAACAAATTAACAAAGAAATAATTACTTTAAAATAGGTTTTTACAATTATTTTCTTGTTTAGAATTAAAAAAATGAAAATTACTATCAAATATTTTAACAATATATAGTGTAAAATACTAAAAATGGTAATTTTTTAATTTTCCTTTTCTTAAAATACTAAATCCTAAAATATAAATTTTAAAGACTATTTCGTAATTAAAATTTTCATTTTCTTAATCTCTTTTAAATCCTTAAAAGGGAGAATTGTATCTTATTTTTAAAACATGTCGCAATAAAAAATTTCAAATTACTATCAAATATTTTTAACAATATATAATGTAAAATACTAAAAATGTTAATTTGTAATTTTTCTTTTCTAAAAATATTAAATCTAAATAGTACTTTAAGACTATTTTTGTAATGAGAATTTTTATTTTTCTTAATCTATTTTAAAACTTAAAAAGGAGAATTGTATCATATTTTACATATAGTACAATCTTAAAAATTTATGACACATGTCGCAATCATGTTAATTATTATCTTTGAAGAACCAAGTTTTATATAAACAAAATTTATTATCTATAATAATATGTACATATTATTCGTGTTAAAAGGAAATTAGTATTAAATAAATTATTTGATAAAACTTTTTTCTTCAGGATTATTAAAAAGAAAATTTTTCTCAAACTTCCCTGTTAAATAATTTTAGAAATTAATTTTTACTGATAAATTAATTTTAAAATTATTTATTCGAATTATTTTTCTATTTTCTTAGTATGTATATATTTTAATCTTGAAATATTCTAACACATGTCACAATATTAAAAAGAAAATTAATATTAAATAACCGTTTGTAATTATATTTTTAATATTTAAAAAAGGAAAATTAGTATTGAATAATAATTATAATTATTTTTGAAAATACAATATTATATTATTATAATTCTTCTAATTTTCCATTTTAACAATTCTAAACAAAAGATTATTTGATAGTAATTTTCTTTTAAAATAATTATAATTATTGTCTAAAAACGAATTTTGAAAAATGTAAATTTAAAAATTTTAATAGTAAAAAGTAACTTTTAAAAGTTCTAATAGTAATTGGTTTAGAAATATCACTTTTTAAAAATCTTGAAAAAGGATTTGAAAAATAATTTGTAAAAGATTTAAAAGATATTATTAAATTAATTTTTTTTAATTAAGTAGATTTTAGTATCATGTTTATCATCAAATTCTTAAAATAAATATTAAATAAAATTTTATTATTCTCTTTCATCAGAATTGTTTTTAAAAAGGAAAAAAATTCTATATATGTTAGGATTTTAAAAAGTAAAAAGAAAAATTAAAAACCTATTTCAATAATTAAGAAAAATAAAATTATTATCACATATCGCTTAAAAGTTTATAATTAACATGATCGTGACACATGAAAATCTTATTATATATTTTAAGATTGTGACATATGCTTCTTTTTTTTAAATACTGAGGAAAAATTAATTTCATAATAATTTTTTTTTAAAAAGAGTATTTGATGATGAACCTGATACTAAATATTATTTAATTAACAAAAAGCAAATCGTAAAAACAATAGTGATATGAACTGTAAAATAGTAATTATAAAAATATTTAGGAGTAACTTAAAATAATTATTTGATATTAATATAATTTTCTTAAACTCTAAACAGAAAAATTATTTGATATTAATATATTTTAAGATTGTGACATGTGCTTTTTTTTAAATATTGAGGAAAAATTAATTTCATAATAATTTTTTTTTAAAGTATTTGATGATGAACCTAATACTAAATATTATTTAATTAACAAAAAGCAAATCGTAAAAACAATAGTGATATGAACTGTAAAATAGTAATTATAAAAATATTTAGGAGTAACTTGAAATAATTATTTGATATTAATATAATTTTCTTAAACTCTAAACAGAAAATTATTGTAACAGACTATATGATAACATTTGTATTTTCAAAAAAAATTCTAAATAAGAAATATTTATAAAATATAATATTTTCCATTTTTAAATCTTAAAAAAAAATTAGAAACTTATTAAAAGGAAAATTACCTTTTTCAAGATTAATTTTAGACAATAACTATAATTATTTTAAAGGAAAATTACTATCAAATAATTTTTTGCTTAGGATTGTGAAAATGAAAAATTACTATCAAATTATTTTTTTTAAATTCCATTTTTATCTTAATATATATAATTTTGAGCATCATATATTTTAACATATGTAACAATATTAAAAGGAAAATTACTATCAAATAATATTTTGTAATTATTTTTGTTTAGGATTTAAAAAAGAAAAAAATACTATTAGATAATAGTTATAATTATTTTTAACAAAAATTGTTTTGTTTTTGTTATTATCTTAGTATATAACTTTTAATTATGAGCTAGATTCACACATGTCACAATCTTAAATTTATATTTGCCATGTGTCGTGAACATATTAGTTACAAAGATTTGAATAAATGAAAATTGGCATTAATGAGCCTTTTACATTTTTGGTTTAATAATAATTTTTTTTAAATCGTTTTTAAGTGACAATTTTTTTTGGTTATGACCTTTTTAATTAGGATTTGAATAAAGGAAAATTAGCATTATTTAATATTTCTTTACAATTGTTTTTTTATTTCTTTCATAGTTATTTTTTACTTTTATTTACTTTTCCTTTTTAAATCATTTTTATATGTAAATATTTTTTTGGTTTAATCTTTAAAAAGGATAAGATTGATTTTATTTACTTATATGTATTTTAACACATGTCACAATCTTAAAATTATAATTGTCATGTGTCGCGATCGTGTTAATTAGTAACTTTGAAAAACCAAGCTTTATATGATAAGATATATATTTTAAGAAATCAACATATAATTTGATAAATATTATGAAAATACATGCACATTTGAACGATAAATAAAATTAATTTTATTTTACTTAATTATAATAAAATAATTATACTTGAGTTTGAATTTGAACGAACATATCTAACTCAGTATACTCACAATATGAGTGACTCGACTGATCCAACTTGTATCTAATATCATTGATTTAACTATAATACAAATATATAATTTTATAATAATTTATTTTATAAATGTTAATTATAAGAGGACTCAAAACATATTAACCAACTGTTAAAATTTAGTTCTTTTGTAAATTTTATATATATGCAACTGTAGAGTATTATTGTTATATTAATTTATGTAATTTAGAATTTGACACTTTAGTTTATTTTATGTCATTTTAAACACAATATATCTTAAGTCATACATGATCTTACTCAAATATATTTACACTTCTAAGACAACAACCAATGCAAATGCAAATAAGAAAATTAATCATAATTTTAGTATATTTAAAATAAAAAATATTATAGTTGAACTCAAAT
This sequence comes from Raphanus raphanistrum subsp. raphanistrum, assembly GCA_019706035.1. Lineage (NCBI taxonomy): Eukaryota > Viridiplantae > Streptophyta > Magnoliopsida > Brassicales > Brassicaceae > Raphanus > Raphanus raphanistrum. The sequence continues at coordinate 15,437,142 of CM033988.1, read as the reverse complement.
AAATATATGTACTCCAATATACTCAATGATAACTAAATCAACGGTAAAATAACAAAATCGAGTAGATATAACATAATTAAAATAATGTCTAATTAAAGTAATATAATATTATTAATATAAATTATACATACAAATTATAAATTAATTTAAAATTAAAATTAAATAGCAGCCAATTATTGTATATAATTTTTATAAATATTTATATTCGTGTATGTGTATGAGAAAATCACCTAATTTAACATATAATGAAATCATTTTTAAAATTAATAGCTTTATCTATATATATTTGAGGTTTCTCTACAGATTATAAACTATAAGTTTAAGAATATATCTATAAAATGTTAAATTTTAAATCAACTTTTTGTATTTATTTTTGAAAATATCTTAATATCTTTTAATTTTTTAATCCGGACCAAGTTCGACTGCTCCACTAACACGTTCTATTAGACGGAGCTAACACGTGCTATTAGACGGCGCTGGATCTGACTTGATACGTGAAAACGTATCACACACGTGCCCAGATCCACAATCCACAATCCCCAACAGTTTGACACCACACCAAAATTTATACTCTTGCAACTTCTTGAATGTATGTCTGTGATGAGACAGAAGGATCAATATTCTTAAAATTGTAATGAGTTGAAAGTAAATTATATTTGGAGGAAAAAAACTGACCTGTGTGATACCCTTCAGCACATATTTTGCCACATCATTACCAATTGTTGTATCAAACAAGAGTTTTTTACCTATTAGGACATATTATTCTTTTTCTTTACAGTTTAAGACACAATACGCTGGTGAGACACATTCACGATTTCCCAGAAGCGTTTTGGACAAAAAAGCCCTTGTGTTCAACGATAACTAGTTAGACTTTAGTTTACTTTATGTGTTAAAGGAGTTACTACGGCAGATTCATAGAAAGAAGTCTTTTGTGAGTTGTTAGATGTGGTTAGTAAATGTAGATCGTAGGGCTATGGTTATTCGAATTATTTAAATAATATTTTTATCAATTTTCCTTCTACTTTTCAATGAGATAATTTTTAAATATTAAAGTATATAAATAAATAATTTTGATATAATAAACTATAACTTTTTATCTTCTATATTTCAAGATCCATTTTAGTATATTTTAACAATTTAAAAATAAGAAAACATATCAACTCAAAAAAAAAAAACAAATTTGTAGATTAAGTGTTTATGGACAAATGAAATGTGGATATATATCTTGTGGATAAAGTAAAAATATGGACATGGATACAACAAATGTATACAAAACCTGGACATAGATAATATTGAACAAATCCAAATTTTATAAATAAAAGCTTACACTCCATATATGGAGGACTTGTTCAAGTACAACAGAGTTGTCAAACTGGTTAGAGAAGCTGATGCATTAAAAACTAAGCAAAAAGATATAATTGATAGACGCACATACATAACCCATGGGCAACAACACCAAAGTGCTAAACCATGAGATGAAGCAATGGAAATCAGAATACAGACATTCAGACATTGAACTGGTGTCCAAACAAGCTAGAGCAACAACTGCAAACATCAAACGAGTGTGGAGTTTCAAGAAACACCACGTTCATACCTACCAAATCAAGACTAGAGAGCAATACTGGTTTTTATGAAATCTTAACTTCATAGTGTATCCCTGCAACATAAGTTAAGAATACCAACATACAAAAATATAACAGTGAACACAAAAGGAGTAGATTACCAATAACAACCTCATAAAGAGATAAGAGAACTTCATACTGAAGTAAAAGAACCTCACACTGAGGTAAGAAAAAGCTAAGCCTAAAAATCTCATAGTGATGTAACAATGGGTACAAGAAAGCACAGAATCCTCATGTGACAAGGGACATGTGGATGTGGTTATGTAGATGTGGTAAGATGCATGGTAAAAAATCAGGATTGTGGTTTTGTAGATGTCCAGACCCAATCACCTATGTGTATATTGTTTGGTATTGTGACAAGGGACATGTGGATGTGGTTATCAGCAAAACAGGAAATGTGGATGTGGTTATCAGCAAAAAGAGAGGTGTGGATGTGGATGTGGCTGCTAGGGGCTTAGGAAGTGTGGATGTCGAGATTGCTGTTATGGTCGGTGTGGAGTTGGGGTTGGGGGTCTGGAGAGAGGTAGTACCCAGAGTCTGCGAGTATGTAAAGCCATTTTCAGTTCCATATTTGAGTCCAACCATAAGATCTTTTTTTGTGTCCATTTATGTTTTGGGATTCCTATTTTCACAACTTTTTTTTCTCTGTCAAGAAAAAAAATATTAAGCTTATCTTCTATCTTTTTAAATATTTGAAACAAATAAAAAACGTTGAATTTTTTTTACTCATAAACGCTTGAATCAGAAAGACAAAAAATTGCAACTACTTTCCATTTGAATTGAGAGTACAAAGAGAAATAAAGAAAAGGAATCTACGTGATGAAGCTCGAGCTAAGTTGTAGTAGAGATCTCTAGAATCAGATCTGTCCATGGTTAACACAATTAGATCTTCAGAAAGTTGCCGGAGTATTTTCAATACGCTCTTGATTTGAATTAAAAGCGCAAAGAGCAAGAAGGGAACATGAACGCGATCTTCGCATGGTAGCCGGAGTATTTACGAATCAGTATTCGAGATCTCGTGACGGAGAGCGGCGGCAATGTCTTACTGAGACGAGAGTGACGGTGGGGGAAACTGAGAAAAGCTAGCATGCATATGGTGGCTGTGATGAGATGCTGGAAGCTGCCACTATGATCTTCGCACCATAATAGTTCAAAAGAACAAATGAGATCACTCACCTCGACGGATCTGTATTCAAAATCTATGTTAGTTTTGAAATCGAGATTGGAGGAGGAAAGAGAATGCATCTTAGTTAGATGAGAAATTGGGAAAGTGAAAAATAAAAATAAAATAAAACTAAAAATATCTAACTTGGTAACGAGGAATAAGTGTAACAAGAAATGGAGTCTCCAAGAAATGAGGTGTAAGGGTATTATGGAGAAATAACACACAGAAAGTGTGTGACCAGCAAGATGTGTCTTTTTGTGTTATTGCAAAGACAAAAAGTGTCATACTGTTGCATCTATGTGTCTTAAATCTCTACTGTACCAGTAAAATGCCCAACACTCCGTCCGACCGAGTGCAGGCGACACTCGTTATCAAGGTTGACATCTGGGGGTGCGGGGGCCGCAGGCCCTGCGGCCCCCGCGATACGGTATGCCTTTTCGGTTTAGGAAAGTTACTATTTCTATTGGGAAAAGGAAATCGGGTTTTTTGAGGCTGTATAAATATGGGTCTAAGGGTTTGTAAATTATGATCACATCATTAATAAGAAACCCTAAACGGGTATTTGCCTCAATACGTTTTCTTCTCTATTCTTCTTCTAACCTAAACGACGGCTGTTCACAACAAGTGGTATCAGAGCTTTAGGTTGCGAACCCTAAAGGATGACCGGAGGAAGTTCTCTTAAGTTCGATGTTCCAAGATTCGATGGGAAGGGAAATTTCGGTATGTGGCAACGGCGTGTTAAAGACTTGCTTACGCAGCAAGGGATGAAGAAGTCTCTATTGGAGACGAAACCGGAAGCGATTGATCAGGATGATTGGGAAGAGATGCAGGATAAGGCTGTCTCAACGATTCGACTCTGTTTGTCGGATGACATAACACATCAGGTGTGGACCTCACAACTTGTAAGGAGATGTGGGATAAGTTGGAAAAGATGTATATGTCAAAATCGTTATCTAGCAAACTATACCTCAAGCAGAGGTTGTTCGGTTTGAAGATGTCTGAGAGCGGGGATCTGGTTGTACACGTAACCAACTTCAATCAAATCATCGGGGATCTGGTTCGTGTGGATGTGAAGATTGAGGACGAAGAGAAATAAAGAAAAGGAATCTACGTGATGAAGCTCGAGCTAAGTTGTAGTAGAGATCTCTAGAATCAGATCTGTCCATGGTTAACACAATTAGATCTTCAGAAAGTTGCCGGAGTATTTTCAATACGCTCTTGATTTGAATTAAAAGCGCAAAGAGCAAGAAGGGAACATGAACGTGATCTTCGCAAGGTAACCGGAGTATTTACGAAGCAGTATTCGAAATCTCGTGACACAATGTCTTATTGAGACGAGAGTGACGGTGGGGGAAACTGAGAAAAGCTAGCATGCATATGGTGGCTGTGATGAGATGCTGGAAGCTGCGACTATGATCTTCGCACCATAATAGTTCAAAAGAACAAATGAGATTACTCACCTCGACGGATCTGTATTCAAAATCTATGTTAGTTTTGAAATCGAGATTGGAGGAGGAAAGAGAATGCATCTTAGTTAGATGAGAAATTGGGAAAGTGAAAAATAAAAATAAAATAAAACTAAAAATATCTAACTTGGTAACGAGGAATAAGTGTAACAAGAAATGGAGTCTCCAAGAAATGAGGTGTAAGGGTATTATGGAGAAATAACACACAGAAAGTGTGTGACCAGCAAGATGTGTCTTTTTGTGTTATTGCAAAGACAAAAAGTGTCATACTGTTGCATCTATGTGTCTTAAATCTCTACTGTACCAGTAAAATGCCCAACACTCCGTCCGACCGAGTGCGGGCGACACTCGTTATCAAGGTTGACATCTGGGGGTGCGGGGGCCGCAGGCCCTGCGGCCCCCGCGATACGGTATGCCTTTTCGGTTTAGGAAAGTTACTATTTCTATTGGGAAAAGGAAATCGGGTTTTTTTAGGCTGTATAAATATGGGTCTAAGGGTTTGTAAATTATGATCACATCATTAATAAGAAACCCTAAACGGGTATTTGCCTCAATACGTTTTCTTCTCTATTCTTCTTCTAACCTAAACTACGGCTGTTCACAACAAGTGGTATCAGAGCTTTAGGTTGCGAACCCTAAAGGATGACCGGAGGAAGTTCTCTTAAGTTCGATGTTCCAAGATTCGATGGGAAGGGAAATTTCGGTCTGTGGCAACGGCGTGTTAAGGACTTGCTTACGCAGTAAGGGATGAAGAAGTCTCTGTTGGAGACGAAACCGGAAGCGATGGATCAGGATGATTGGGAAGAGATGCAGGATAAGGCCGTCTCAACGATTCGACTCTGTTTGTCGGATGACATAACACATCAGGTGATGGACCTCACAACTTGTAAGGAGATGTGGGATAAGTTGGAAAAGATGTATATGTCAAAATCGTTATCTAGCAAACTATACCTCAAGCAGAGGTTGTTCGGTTTGAAGATGTCTGAGAGCGGGGATCTGGTTGCACACGTAACCAACTTCAATCAAATCATCGGGGATCTGGTTCGTGTGGATGTGAAGATTGAGGACGGAGAGAAATAAAGAAAAGGAATCTACGTGATGAAGCTCGAGCTAAGTTGTAGTAGAGATCTCTAGAATCAGATCTGTCCATGGTTAACACAATTAGATCTTCAGAAAGTTGCCGGAGTATTTTCAATACGCTCTTGATTTGAATTAAAAGCGCAAAGAGCAAGAAGGGAACATGAACGTGATCTTCGCAAGGTAGCCGGAGTATTTACGAAGCAGTATTCGAAATCTCGTGACACAATGTCTTATTGAGACGAGAGTGACGGTGGGGGAAACTGAGAAAAGCTAGCATGCATATGGTGGCTGTGATGAGATGCTGGAAGCTGCGACTATGATCTTCGCACCATAATAGTTCAAAAGAACAAATGAGATTACTCACCTCGATGGATCTGTATTCAAAATCTATGTTAGTTTTGAAATCGATATTGGAGGAGGAAAGAGAATGCATCTTAGTTAGATGAGAAATTGGGAAAGTGAAAAATAAAAATAAAATAAAACTAAAAATATCTAACTTGGTAACGAGGAATAAGTGTAACAAGAAATGGAGTCTCCAAGAAATGAGGTGTAAGGGTATTATGGAGAAATAACACACAGAAAGTGTGTGACCAGCAAGATGTGTCTTTTTGTGTTATTGCAAAGACAAAAAGTGTCATACTGTTGCATCTATGTGTCTTAAATCTCTACTGTACCAGTAAAATGCCCAACACTCCGTCCGACCGAGTGCGGGCGACACTCGTTATCAAGGTTGACATCTGGGGGTGCGGGGGCCGCAGGCCCTGCGGCCCCCGCGATACGGTATGCCTTTTCGGTTTAGGAAAGTTACTATTTCTATTGGGAAAAGGAAATCGGGTTTTTTGAGGCTGTATAAATATGGGTCTAAGGGTTTGTAAATTATGATCACATCATTAATAAGAAACCCTAAACGGGTATTTGCCTCAATACGTTTTCTTCTCTATTCTTCTTCTAACCTAAACTACGGCTGTTCACAACAAGTGGTATCAGAGCTTTAGGTTGCGAACCCTAAAGGATGACCGGAGGAAGTTCTCTTAAGTTCGATGTTCCAAGATTCGATGGGAAGGGAAATTTCGGTCTGTGGCAACGGCGTGTTAAGGACTTGCTTACGCAGCAAGGGATGAAGAAGTCTCTGTTGGAGACGAAACCGGAAGCGATGGATCAGGATGATTGGGAAGAGATGCAGGATAAGGCCGTCTCAACGATTCGACTCTGTTTGTCGGATGACATAACACATCAGGTGATGGACCTCACAACTTGTAAGGAGATGTGGGATAAGTTGGAAAAGATGTATATATCAAAATCGTTATCTAGCAAACTATACCTCAAGCAGAGGTTGTTCGGTTTGAAGATGTCTGAGAGCGGGGATCTGGTTGCACACGTAACCAACTTCAATCAAATCATCGGGGATCTGGTTCGTGTGGATGTGAAGATTGAGGACGAAGAGAAATAAAGAAAAGGAATCTACGTGATGAAGCTCGAGCTAAGTTGTAGTAGAGATCTCTAGAATCAGATCTGTCCATGGTTAACACAATTAGATCTTCAGAAAGTTGCCGGAGTATTTTCAATACGCTCTTGATTTGAATTAAAAGCGCAAAGAGCAAGAAGGGAACATGAACGTGATCTTCGCAAGGTAGCCGGAGTATTTACGAAGCAGTATTCGAAATCTCGTGACACAATGTCTTATTGAGACGAGAGTGACGGTGGGGGAAACTGAGAAAAGCTAGCATGCATATGGTGGCTGTGATGAGATGCTGGAAGCTGCGACTATGATCTTCGCACCATAATAGTTCAAAAGAACAATGAGATTACTCACCTCGATGGATCTGTATTCAAAATCTATGTTAGTTTTGAAATCGAGATTGGAGGAGGAAAGAGAATGCATCTTAGTTAGATGAGAAATTGGGAAAGTGAAAAATAAAAATAAAATAAAACTAAAAATATCTAACTTGGTAACGAGGAATAAGTGTAACAAGAAATGGAGTCTCCAAGAAATGAGGTGTAAGGGTATTATGGAGAAATAACACACAGAAAGTGTGTGACCAGCAAGATGTGTCTTTTTGTGTTATTGCAAAGACAAAAAGTGTCATACTGTTGCATCTATGTGTCTTAAATCTCTACTGTACCAGTAAAATGCCCAGCACTCCGTCCGACCGAGTGCGGGCGACACTCGTTATCATGGTTGACATCTGGGGGTGCGGGGGCCGCAGGCCCCCGCGATACGGTATGCCTTTCCGGTTTAGGAAAGTTACTATTTCTATTGGGAAAAGGAAATCTGGTTTTTTGAGGCTGTATAAATATGGGTCTAAGGGTTCGTAAATTATGATCACATCATTAATAAGAAACCCTAAACGGGTATTTGCCTCAATACGTTTTCTTCTCTATTCTTCTTCTAACCTAAACGACGGCTGTTCACAACACCTACCATGTAATTTTTTCATTAAACAATAGGTTAAAAATTGTTATTAGTCGACCACTCCACTCCACACAGTTCATAATACTGTTAGATCACAAATATATATTGACAAGCTTAATATGACAGATTCAATGAAAACAAATACTACTGTTTATGAAACATTGCAAAACTGGTTTGTCACAAGAATAGAGGTAGTATAACTTGTAACAATGGGTGAACAGAGCTGTAAAGGTCCATTTAAGTCCACTGAACTTGATTATATGATTATACAATGCAACATTTTGTTTATGTTGTTTAAGGACAACAATTACCCTCCAATAGCCTTTGTCAAAACTGAAATCATGTCTGCATAAGCTGCAAATCGTTGTTAAGTGTTTGATTCAATTTCAGGTATCAACAGATTCTTGTTACAATGCATGTGAATGATTTTACGTTCTTGATAATGATAAACGAATCGAAGCGTGTTTCTTGCTTTAGAATGTTGTCTGTATATGTAGTACAAGAATGTGATTTTATATGTCTGTATATTTTGTTCAAATGTCTTAGAAAGTAGAGCCAGTGACTAAACAAGAGACTATTGATACTTCCATAGATTTATTACAGTGTCAACTTATAGTAAACATCATTCTTCAACGAGGATCTAGATTTGTAAACGTTACATCATTGATAGAACCTGGAACAGACCTGCTTGTGGATTGTGAGGCAAAACTACTCATGCTTGTGAAGCAAAATCCAGGCGCTCGAGGCACAGGTAAAGTGGTTTTGCTTCTAGTGAGCATGAAGATGATTGCTGGCAACATTGGACGATCTGCAGGGTTTTCTTGAACGCATAAAAGTGCAACATGGATGCATCTAATAACATGGTCACTGTCATAATTCTCTAGAGTCGGATCCACGAGTTCTAATTGTGACCCGTTTCTCCAAAGCCTCCAAACCTAGCACAAATGATGAAGTAAGTTCATCATATGCTTTGGCTTAATCAAAACATGAATGAATTTACATGCTCTTACATGTGTGACCAAGTTGCTAGCAGAATCATCCATGTCGTGGAAGCTGCTATTCCTTTTGCCACTTATGATCTCCAATATTACAACTCCGAAGCTGTAGACATCAGATTTCATTGAGAAATGGCCACACCTGGCATACTCTGGAGACATGTAACCACTGCAACATAAAGAAACACCTTTTAGCGTACAAGAAACAACCAAGCAAAAAATTTTAAGTCAATAAAGAGAAGAAAAAAAACTTACTATGTTCCAACGATTCTTTTTGTGTTGGCTTGAGATTGATCAACTCCAAAAATCCTCGCCATGCCAAAATCTGCGATTTTCGGGTTCATGTGGGCATCTAAGAGAATGTTACTCGCTTTGAGGTCACGGTGTATTGATTGTAAGACTTGAATCTTGATGAAGATATAGAAGTCCTCGAGCAGTCCCTTGAATAATGTTGTACCTTATTGTCCAATCAAGTTTGCTTCGCTTTTCAGGATCTGTACATTGCCAAAATATGAATCATTTTAGCTACTAAGGAGTACTCAGAACTTGTAAGTATTGATTAACCTCACCATACCAAACAGAAAATAGTCAAGGCTTTTGTTTGGTACAAACTCATAGACGAGTATTTTTTCTTCTCCTTCCAAACAAAACCCAAGAACTCCAACCAGATTCTTGTGCTGAAGCTCTGTCACAAGAACAGCCTCGTTCTTGAACTCTTGATCGCCCTGCCCTGATGATTTCGATAGCCTCTTCACAGCTACTTCGGTTCCAGTTGGAAGCCTTCCCTACAGAAGTAAGATGAACAAGATAATCATAGTAAAGAGAAAATTTAAAAAATTGGGGCTTAAATTTTTTTTTTTACAAATTTGGGGGGTTTATATCCATATAAATTTTTTCGAAAATTTTGAAGGTTTGAGGCGAATGTATGCTGTGATTCAACTTCATCAGAGAGAATGAACTTGTTACCCTGTAAACTTCACCAAATCCACCTTGTCCTATCAGGTTACTGTCCGAAAACTTATCAGTTGCAGCTTCGATTGTCTTAAAACTGAACTGCACTGAGCTTTTTCGGGGGATATCATCACCACGTTCTGATTTCTTTCTCCTGCAAACCGTGAATCTTATAATAAGCACTGCCAAGATAACGATGGTAGGGACAAAAACTGCCACAATAATAACCCCTATTAAGCCTTTTTTTCCATCTGCATAAGCCACAAACCATTGCAAATGAGAAGAAGTTTTCCACAGATTCTTGTAACAAATCCTATGAAGAATCTTTACCTTTCCCGGTTGTAGTTCCACGATCGCTAGCCGGAGGAGTCAGAGAAGGTGGTGACGGATGCGGTGGAGGTGGTAGCGATGTAATAGTATCAAAAGCGTCAGCGAAAGGATACAGCTCCCAATGGAAAAAGCAACTTGGTCGGCTAACCCAACCACCTCGTTTACCGCGACAAGATGACTTATACTCGACAACACTTCTGTTGAGACAAAACTCACAATCCCGTGAGGAAACATCAGGTGCACACTGCATCATCGTGTACATGGTTTCGAAATTTTTCAGAGAAGCAACCTCAGCTGCAAAGTACTTTTGTTCAAACGATGATGATCTATTTGAAGCTGCAGCTGTCGTACGAACCATTAACTCTTCGTATACGCTATCAAACACTGTCAAATCAACATTGATATCTCCGGGATCGCAAATTATACGAGACGGTTCCGTAACGAGTGATCCACTGAAAGAAACGTTTGAATAACGCACCATGCAAAAATCTGGCCATGAATAAGCTTCTGTTTGGTTAGGACAGCGGTCTAACAATCTGTCTGATGCGTCTTCGATGCAAACTGAACAAGCGTCTGGTTTAGTCTCAGGGATGCACATGCCAGTGATGAAGATCCTGTTGGGAACATGACCGATCGAGGAGTTAAAGAAACCGTTGTGAGATGTGACATTAGAAGCAATAGAAGACAGGATTTGGCGGCGGTTTGAATGGTATGTACTGTTGGGGCTAAAGTAACCATTCAAGCAGATTTGTGCAGAAACAACATCCAAGCTTGTGAGGAAAGAACAGAAGATTAGTACACATGAAGTCTTGAGCTTCATTCTCTCGAGATCAGAATCAACGGGCCTTTTGTGTGTAGATATTAGAAATTAGAAGGCAAAAATCCAACTACCGTTTGGCTTTTCTCTGAATGTTTGCCGTGATAGAGAAGATGAGGCCAATTCCAAACCGTGTGTGACTTTTCTTTGCACATTATCTATGGAGAAATGATGAAAAGGGGACAAGACATAGAGACACCACCAATGAAGCAATGAGGATGACAATCAAAGCTATTATATCCACCAATTAAGTAAAGAGATTGTGAAGTGTCTTAACATTCCTGTGATAATGGATGTCTACATCAGATTCCTTACTGGAGTGGAGTCATCAGACCAAGTTTGGAGTCAATAGCTACAATGGAGTCAAGTCAACTAAACTTTTTTTAAAAACAAAATTTCAAGTTTACGTGAATATTCATTTTTTTTTAATAACGACGTGAATATTCATTTTCAAAACATCAAAAAAGACCCAAATTAATTTATTTTTTTTTAACTCTAAATATTTAGCATGAAGGCAACACAAATAAAATCATATACCCAAATCCTACATGGAACTAGAACTTGGAAGTTGGAACAAATCTAAATCTCTTTGTACTTGAACATATCTACCCACTTGAATCAACACTTAAATATTTTTATATTTATATATAGGTACCAAACTTTTTATTCAAATAAAAAGGAGAACACTTTGTCTTCACAACTGAACCAGCATATCATTTTATGCTCCCACATTTAAACCAGATCTCTATTCTTTAAGACTGTACTACTTTCCAAACAAATCTATGATTCTTCTTCACCAGTTAGAGTCAAACTAAACTCCCATAGTTTCTTGGCCAAATCTGTATCTTTACCCTGAGAATTAGGGGTAGATATGTTGTTGTCCATCAAGTACTCCCCACTCACTCCCTTTGCTTGAGGATGTAGCGCTGCGTAACATGTGGTTGCAGCTCCCTGCAACAAACAATCACACGCACGAACATGAACGTATGTGAGTTTGAGACAGAATAATGAAACAGGTTGAGAATGGTGGTATATTACATATGGAGAAATAAAATAAAAAAGCCTACCTGTGGGATACTTTTAAGCACAAACTTGCCCACCGCGTTGCCAAGTGCTGCATCAAACAAGAGAGAAGAAAACAGAAAGTCATTGTTAGATTGACCACTCCAAACAGTTCACGACACTAGCGGTTGGTCCTCTAATGAATCCGTTGTTGGATCATCAAGATTCATTGACAAGCTTAGTTTTTGGATTGTTGCTTAGAATCAGATGTGTGTATCCAGTGCCATATTTTAAGAACAAAGAGCCAAAGAATTTACTATTTATGAAGCTATGGTAGCGTAACAGATTGGTCATAATGGATCCGGGATGAAGTGAATTGGCAGTGATATTCACACCTTGTTCCTGTTTATAACCAAAACCAACAATGATCGACAAAACTCAACTCCTTTAGCTTTTTCCTCTAAAAATTTGGAACTGATAAAGACAAAAAAACACTAGTGTACCTTGAACTGCCTAGCGAGCTCAGTTGCGTGCAATATGTTACATAGCTTTGACTGCCCATATGCTTGAATAGTATTGTAACTGCAGAGAAACGGTGAGAGTAATAAGAGTATGTTACTAGTGTCCAAAAGTAAATGACCAATAATATCACCTAACAATCACCTTGCTTCGTCATTTATTTTGTCAAAACGAATCCCTTCCCGGTAAGCATATCGATGACCTTCAGATGAGAGAATGACAATCCTTCCTTCACTGTTGCTTTCATTAGCTGTTTTCTTCATCGTATCCAAAAGAAGGTTCGTCAACAGAAAATGACCTGATTAGATTGTATACCAACACAAAATAATCATCATCATATATTTATACAATTCAATAAAGATGCAGAAAAGAAAAAAAAGATCATAAGTTTTTCTTTCTTGGTTAAACATACCCAAATGATTGGTTGCAAACTGTAACTCGATGTTGTCGCTTGAAAGCGTGAAGGGACATGCCATGATCCCTGCATTATTACTTAAAGAACAAGAACATAGAATAAACTCAAGCAACTAATGATATTCAAAGACAAGAAGACAGTGCTTCGAGAAAATAAAAAAACTAGAATTTTTACATGAGAAGATTCAATGGAAGGTCCAAGGACTTGTATTGTGATGCAAAGCTCCTGACGGAAGCCATTGAGCTAAGATCTAGCTTCATTACATCAATCTTAGCTTCAGGTGTGTCCTTAAGTATCTTTGCTCTGACTTGATTACCAGAAACTGTGTTCCTTACAGCCATTACGACATGAACACCGCGAAGAGCAAGAACACGAGTTGTCTCTTCTCCAATACCACTTGATGCTCCTGCAAAATAATAAAGTTTGATCCTTTCTTGAATTAACTAGATAACCCACAAAGACTTTACTGCTGAATCAGTTAAAAGAGCAGCATCAAATGAACCCAGATGATAGAAGAAAAGTTGAGGAAGAAGAGGACCTGTGACAATTGCGGTGAGACCAGTACCATCGATTCCATGAGTGACTTCTTCAGCTGTGGAGTGAGCTGAGAAGCCAGATGCTCCTTTCCACCAAAAAGGCCACATTTTTGTGCTGTTACTGATCTTCTTTGCTAAACTGGATAATTACAAACGGAACCCTAGCTGATGAACACACACACCTCTCTCTATGAAATTACTTTTAAGTTTTACAGACTTCTGATTCAGGGTTGGTGATCGGCTGGAGGGAATGGGCACTAAGAGCATGTTTATCCCTAATACCCATTTGGGTTTCTTTCTTTTTTTTTTTTTTTTTTTTTTTTTTTTCTTTTTCGAATTAAAAAAAAAAAAAAAAATGTACCAATCGCGGGCCGCCACGTGTCGTGGGGCCCGCGAACAAACCCAAAAAACGTTTCCTCGTCAAACAACTTCTTCTCCGTTTTTCTTCTTGGTTCTCACCCTTGTGGTCCCCCCCCACCAACAAACTCCTCAGCATCCTGCAATAACTATGGTCTAAGAATCCTATATTATCTTTCTATATATTAATCTAGTCATTTAATTGATCGTTGATTGGGTCATTCAAAAGTAAAATCTAAAAAAAGTTATTATAATTTGATTTGTTGATGATTTTTTTAATTTTTATTATCTTAGTTCGACCTAAAATAAAATAAAAAATTTTAAACAAATTAATATCACTTACCAAATATGATATTAATAAAAAGCTTTTTCTATATTAGTTGAAAATTTTTTAAATTGATTTTTTTTCTTACGTGTTAATCAAACATAAAATCTAGAGAAAGTAGTTATAATTTGATTAATCTGTGATTTTAAGATATAAAATAAAAAGGAAATCAAACACTAATTAATATCAATAATAAAATAACTTAAATGATATTACAAATAATGATTTAAGATAACTAGTTATCATTGTTCAAAAAAAAAAAAAAGATAACTAGTTATCAAAATTATTTAAAGTGTAATAATGTTTGATCAAATTTTTATAGTTATAACTACATAAAATGAAAAATAATGTGAATAGAAAATAATTATGGAAATCGATATAAGAATTTCATGTTTTTAAATAGAACATTATATTCTTATATAAAGATTATATATATATATTATCAATCATTTATTAAAAATTAAAAACATTTATAAAATTATTTATCAGCTTACAAAATTATTTTATCATAATTTTAAATTACTTATAAAATTTTACAAAATAAAAAAAATTATATATTAAACAAAAAGTTACTTAAGTGATATTTGGTTACATATCGATCAGATCATCGGTCAAGTCTTAAAAAGTATTCAACTGTAAGGATAGGAAGATAAAATTTCATTCTCTTTCTAGACGTTGTCTCGATTATTCAAACACAGATCCTATTGGGATTTGAAGGTTTTAGGGTATCTCCAACCCATCACCCCATCTTAGTGTTGAAATTACACTATTTTAGTGTAATTTTAGCACTAAATTTTTTTGAGTCTCCAACCACAACACCAAATGTTACACTAAAAGAATATCCTTCATAATTTTATTATTAATATTTTTTAATTTTTAATAATTTTGATAAATTTTAGTTATTATATGAACAAAATATATTATTGTACTAAAATTATATTTAAAATAATAATTATACTTAAATTAAATTATTTAATAATGTTCTATTAAAACATACTGTTAAATTAATTAATCAAATACACAAAAAGTAAAATTATAATATACTAAAAATTATTATATTCCAACCAAAAATGATTGAATTAAAAAATTTAATGTATTTTAAATTATTTGTATATTTTTTATTTAAACTAATATTTTAAACTAATTAAAATATAACCAAACAACAATGACATATTTTAAATATTTTTAACTTAGTTGTAAACTAATCATAAAAATAAAGTGTAATCAAATATTGTTAACCAATATACAAACAAACAATTTTGTAAAACAAAAAAAAAGTTTTTGCCATCTGCTACAGTGTTGCACCAAATATGGTGTGATACTGTAGCAAAAAGGAAAATTACACTATAATGTAGTTAGATTTGCCGTTGGGTTGGAGGAAAAAAACATCAAATCAGACTCTATTATAGCGTTATGCCGTGTGGTTAGAGTTGGCCTTAGAGGTTTTATTCAGATTTTAAAGTCTTAAAAACCTTTCTAAAAATTAAAGCCAAAATAACTAATTTTACTGTTAGAGCATCATTATTGGAGGCAGAGACAAAAGCAACTTTTTTTTTATCATAAAAACATCCAGAGCCTTTATATAGGGGCTTCTCCCCAATTCTTCTCCTCGGTCCCCTCCTCCTCTTCTTTAAGAGCTGGTTCTAAGGGCTGCTAATAAAAATGGTCTTAGCACTTTGCTTTTTTCAAAGTCACAAAATTTAAGATTTTAACAATTTCTAAAACCATTTCAATTTTTTTAAAGCAAAAAGTTTTAACAGCCTCAACAGTAAAAGTCTTGAAAGTCATAAACAATTGGATACAATCTTTTCCTTAGTTTGCGAATCTTTTATGGTGGCTCCCGTCTCGTCCGTTCCTTTTCAGGGGTGTTCACCAAGTGTTGTTGGGTGATAGCTAATTAGAATTGGAAAAATTTCAGAATATGAACTCTAATTCTGAATAGTTACAAAATTTCACTTATCTCCATGTGGTTGAAAGTCGTCAGGTAAACCAGTTCCTTCACCACGTCTTCCTTGGTTGTGTCTTTACGGCTTTGCTCGTGGCTCCTCTAATGTTTTGGAGCAATATAATGGATGACGTATTTGATCATCTTCAGTAAAAGTCTATCATGGTGTTGCTCTACTTCAAACCATTCTCATCCTGGTTGGTTTATTGTTTATTCAGTGTTCTAATTTGTTGGATATGTGTCTATTTTGTTTAGATTCTTAGTGTGAAATCCAGTTTATGGTTTCCGGAGATCATGTCTCTCAAGGATGATCTTTCTTTCCTGGCTTTTCATTTTCCAGGGGTTTGTATTTGCTCGCCCGGTTTTGGATTAGTAAGGTTTGCATTTTATGCCTGCACATTTTTCTCGGCTCCATCTGGCAGATTTTTCAATATCCTAAACTAGGATTCCAAGTTGTCGAAAAAGCAAACTACACTTCCGATCTGAACCAGGCAAGCATACATCTATTCACGTTAAAGTTCAGTTAATTCCTAAGTTCATGAAAAAGATAAGATAATCTCCTTGACTTAAGGATACAAATAACGTTAACAGTAAAACCTTTTTGGGTTATTAATCCATAAAAAGAACTGTTCGATGTCTAAAGTTTTACAGCAGAAATTAACTGAAATATTAAGATAAACAAAGAGAGACGGTAAACTAACCGAATAAAGAAAAGAGGAACACTCTCTTGGTGTGTACTAGAGCAAAAACGAGTCTTAGAGGTTTATAAAATCCTCACAAGAGAGAACACATTGAGCAAGTTTCATTTAATCCAGAGATCACTTTCATTCAATGTAAGATTTGGGACCAAAACAAAAATGTTACTCAACGCTGTCCTGGCCTGGGCCTGGAGCTTCGCCAAGTATCACCACCACTTGGGCGGCTACTGCTGCTACCACTGGTCCACTTGTCAGGATTCTGAGGCGGTCCACGGTTGGTCCAGCTATCAGATTCTGCAGCCGGTGGTGTGGGCGTTGGAGATGATGGGCCTGAGACCTCAGCTGCCTGACGCTTCCACTTAGGAACGTATTTTCCGGAACCTGACGATGGGGCCACTGCTGGTGGCGCAGCAGCAGGAGCAACGCTAGGCTCTGGAGGTGGTGCGATAGGTCCCTTCAACACCTCTTCACGCATCCGCTTCGCTTTCTCCTCCAGCTCTAGCTCTCTCTGTCTTTGCTTTTCAGCAATTTCATCCAACTTAGCCTTACGTTCAGCTTGTTCCTTCTTGCGTTTCTCAGCTTCTATTTTAGAGTTAAACCCCAAAAGAACCAAAACAAGAACGGGTTTATATTAGAAAAACTCCAACATCGATGTAAAACTGATGTGAACTTGTGGAAATAGATCTTACCTTCACGCTTGCGAGCTTCCTCTTCTTCCTCCAGCTTTCTTATTCTTTCTTCTTCACATGTCAAATAGTACATCTGCTTCCTCTTGATATCCCTTTCTTGCTTCCTGGCTCGAATTATTTGGCTGATGCGCTCCTCTCTCTCTGTCTTTATTCTGTCAAACTCTGCTTGACGACGACTAATCACTTCCTCTTGGAATTTTTCCTAAATACATAAAGATTTGATTATGAGTAAGCTTTACCCAGAAAGTAATAAAGCAGAGAAACAACTTGACATGTCAAAAACTGACCTTAAAATTCAACATTCTGGACAATCTGCTCTTCTCCTTCAAGTCACTCTCATGACGCTCTTTACTGAGTTCAACTTCACGCTGAAAAAAGAGAAGAGCGTTTAAAGGACCTCATACACTTTAACTCAGAACCGAGTTATGAGGAATGATGTTTTACCTGTTGCTCGCGTTCATAGAACTCTCTTTCCTCTACCAGTCTTCGCTGATACGCAGCTTCAATCACTGGAGCAGCCTCTTCTCTCTTCGCTCGTTCTAAATAATCCATAGTCTTGGCAAGTTTTTGGAGTTTTTTCTCCATTTCCTGCCTTTCCTTGACCTGCTCATTCAAGGCCCTCTGCATCACATTTTGCTTTGTCACTTTCTCCTACAGTTTATTTGAACCAATATTAGTTATACGCAAAAAAAAAGTGAGCTAACATCTAACATATTGTGTTAATAAGCTTACTCCATCTAAAAGTGTCTTCTTCTTTCCCTTTTTCATGCGTTTCTCTGTGTCCTCCAGCAACGCCTGTGCTTCTTCAAGCTCCTTCTGCTCTATCTCCTTAAGAATTCTTTGTCTCCTTCTCTCTTGAATCTCTGCCGCAAGCCTCTTTTGTTCTGCCTCCTCCGTTAGCTTCTGAAGCTTAAGCCGTTTCTGTTCCTCTTCACGTTCCTTCAAAAGCAAAAAATCAAATCAAGGAATTAGTCCAAAACGGCACAACGTTAATGGAGAAGTATGAAACGCAGCCTGGAAAACAGAACACTACCATTTCTAGTTGCTGGCGCTCTTGATCCTCCTTCCTCTTTTCAATGATTGATTTCCGAGCAAGCAGTCTTTTGTGCTCCTTCTCAACTGTATCCGCTAGATTTGGTACTATGCCACCTAGCTTTGATGCTTTACTTGGGACAGGAAACAGCATAGCTCTTACTTTGCTCAAAGACTCGGCAAAAACAGCCAGATGATCCTTCAGTCCATCAGACTCAATACCCTAATAGGAAAACAGTTCGCTTAATAAATTTAATACCTAACGAAGGTTCAAAAATTAGGAGTTGAACTAAAGAATCAACAGAGGCTTACCAAATTTCCAAAGATTACAACACCCTTCATGTGATCAACTTTCATGGCAACAAAGTTGTTCTTTACAGCATCAACAGATATCTTCTCTACCACTGAGAACTCGAAGAAGGGTACCAACTGAGACAAACTCTCAATTCTTATAGTCTGATATATCTTAGAAACCTGGAAAAATAATCACAACAGACTTTAATACATAATGGAGAAACCACCGGACAAAAGGGCTTTTTATTTATATATTGACCTGGCCATAGAGAGCAAGCCGTAATGATTTACCTGTTGAAGTAACCTCAGAGTTGCAAGCTTCTCCAAAGAAGGAACATATTGGGCCAGTTGCACTTCTGGTAAAGAAGGAGCTGACGAAAGCTTCCCACCAGATTTGGATATTTTCTCCAGCAAAGGCTGAATCTTGGAGCCAAGATCAAGTGGGTGAAACTCATGCTCCAAAACATGGAAGAGATCTTTGACCTCCTGAGAAGCACAGCTCAAAACGCCTCTTGAAACCTGATTGTGCAAAAACATGGAAAATCAGATGCCTGAAAGGTGATACATATTCTAAAACCATAGGAAAAAAATATCAACTATGTGATGTCGCTGCTAAAGACTCACCAGTTCTGACAGAAGAGCTGACCTTGAAAGCTGGAAAAAAATGCATGGAATTAGAATTAACAAACCAGAAATAAAGGGTGGAATGTATATAAACAATAAAGTATCATCAGATCCTATGTTACCATATCTCTGCCCTCGAATTTAGGTTCAAGGTTGAATCCTATGAGGTTGGCCATCCTCAAATTGCGTTCCTTCTCATTTTCAAGTTCCATATGGGATGCACTCTGAGCCCGATCAAACGGTGGAACAGATAATGCCGCCAAGACAACAGATGATGCAATTAGCTGCAAGTCCTTTTGGCTTAAGTTCTTGTTGAAATTTTTCTGCAGACTAAACAGCTTGAACCATGCATACGCATGGTAAAGTTGGCTAGAAGAAATCCAGAAGATCTCGGTCAATTTGGAGTAATAGACCATCAACAAAGATGACTTGGGCGTTTTCTTGACCATGCACATTAGTCCATATATATCTTCCACAGAACGGAAAGCTTCCTGGCAAAATAAAAGATACATCAATAACCACTCTTCTTAATTGTTTCCCGTAAATGAAAGAGGAGACACAATAACACACCTGCCAAAGTCCAAGCTCAGTAGCAACTTTCAACTGATCAAACCTTGTGTCAAGGTAAAGTTGCAAGCTCTCAGGTGCTGATAAGTCAGGCCTGTCCCTTTGGTCTCTGTACTTGTTCAGGTTTGCCAAATGGTTTCTGATAATTTCACAAAGCCTACGGAACTCTGTTGTTCGCTTGTACTGCTTACAGAACTGGAAGGCTTTATGTGCTGTCATCTACAAGATAATAAATATACAAGTCTTTTAACCTTAATCAACTAAAGATTCAGATGAAAGTTAATAAAAGCTTATACTAACCGCATAAAGTGCTTCCAGCTTCGAGTTGTTCCTCAGTATCTCAAGCACTGTTCTGTAAGTCTCCCACAGAAACTTGAACCAGGGAGTAACCAACTCACGGTCAGATCTATCTTTCCCCTTCTCCCCACTGACAATACTCAGCTGCAAATCCTCAGGCTTCCTGTCAGCCTCAAGGTCATCGACATCAAGTGCATCATCCAATGCATCAGCTTGAGAGCGAGCCTGCTCAGCCTTCTCGGTAGAAAGATGCAGGAAGTGCTTGATAACTTCCTCCAAGGAACTCACATTCACTTGCTGGCAAACAATACGGTACTGTATCAACCCATCCTTGGCGAAGCGACCTCTCTTCAAGTCGACACAGAGATCCAGGTACTTGAACATGATCTTCTCAAGCGGTTTCTGCCATGCTCTGTATCTCTTTGAGGTAATGAGATCGTGAAGTGCCTGGAGGGCATCTTGTTTCTGTCCAACATTGATCAATTCTGCATTAAAGACACGTCTTTGATATGTCAATCTCACACACGCTAGAAACCAAATCTATTGGCATGTGATTTCGTGAACTTACCATCAGCACGCTTTAGTGCGTTCTCAGGTTTGGCAAAATTCGCCATGTTTCAGACGAACAAGCTTTGACACACCAAGTGGATACTCTCTTTATTTGCCTGAAAAAGAAAAAAATCAATAAGTATGAAACCTATCCGATACAGGAACCCTAACTTGCTCGCCCAACCCCTAAATTAATCTCTTACAATCAACGAAAACAAAGAGATTCGATTAAACTGATGAAAATTCAGACAAGATGAATTTGATGAGATCCGATGGCAATAGCAGAGAGATCCAATCACACTGGTTTTCTTTTTTTGAGGCAGAGACACGAAACTTATCACTAACCTGGTCGCCGTGAAAACAAGAGTGGTGAGAAGAAAAGGAAGATGGGAGAGACTAGGGTTTCTGGTATTAATATGATTGTTGTAAATATGTATTACCAGTATTTGCAGATAATACCACAATCTTTTATTAGTTTCGGATAGTCCTCCTATTATCTTCTTAGTATCAATAAGAACCCAATTATGTAAGCACTAGGTGTTTGTTATACGGTAGAGCGGACCAACAGATTTTTTTAGAACCAAGAAAGGTAAAATTAGAAGTTATTGTTTAACTTTTTGTGGATTTAATTTTCATGTATCAGAAAATCATTTACCGTAACATTTTTTTTTTAACGCTGATTTATTATGACATTGTAATTATGAGAAAGATTACAAAGACGATTCGACAACCGACAAACTATCTGCCTTATGAAATCTACACCTAACTGCATCACTTGAGCCGTCCTATGAAGATCCACTCCTGACCCGATTTACTTGCACCACGTTGAAGATCTCTTGCACACCTTTCTTCTGTTGTCTGCATTAATAAACCGCTCTCTCCGGAACTTGAAACCTGGATTTCCTAAAATCTGTAAGAAATTGCATAGTCTGGGGTTCGAACCCCAGACCTGGGTGTAGAAGCCTTTAAACCTTAACCACTAGGCTACGGTGCTTCCACAACATTTTTTTCTTTTGCGGGCAAAATTTTATTTCATTCAAACCAAAATTACAAAGTTATTACAAAACTGTAAGAACAAATCTTTGCATTAGCGGATATTATTTCCATTAATTGGAAACGATTCAGAAATCATTCTACTATGGGCGTATAGGATTTAATTTTTCATGCATATATTGCATTCGTTTTTGTTGAATCCCATTTCTCTTACGCTTGGTTTTGTGAAGTCATTAATACAAATTAGTCTGTATTTATACCCAAAAATAAAAGTCTGTATTAGTGTATAAATATAACTAGATTTTGACATGCACGCCCATGCGGATGTATTTTTTATAAAATATGTTACTATTTATTTTCTATGTCAATATTAGAGTTGAACAAAAAACCTGAATCCAAAAAATCGAATCGATCCTGATCCGAAAAAGTACCAAATCCGAACCGAAATTGATTAAATATCCAAATTATTCAAAATTTTGGTACTTAGAGAACTGAAAACCGAATCCGATCTGAATCGAAGTATTTCGGATACCCGAATATATTCGAAATATATATATAAGACTTGACTCTTAAAAAAATTATGATCAACAACTTGGAGGGATATATATATTAGATTTAATGTATTTAAAAACATTCCGGATATATATGGTACTTTTAAGTTGGTTTAAATAATTGATAATATACATAAATAGCCATATGTAAATATCTAAAATTGCTAAAGTATACTCAAAACACCAAAAATATTTAAAATAATTATTGATTCTTTATCCAAATATTTAAATTAAACCAATTTATATGTTAAGTTTAGGTATTCTTACATATGTTATTCAAATTTATGTGTAATATATTATTTTGTTTATATATTTTCAGAAATTTAAAGTATATAATGAATTTTAAAAATAGTTTAAATGAGTTATCCGAACCCGCAAAAATCTGAATCGAAGCTGTACCAAAATTTAGAAATATCTGAATGAGATTGAAATCTTTGACCCCGGAAACCCAAAACCCAAACAGACTCGAACCGTACCCGAATGTCCACCTCTAATTCATGATCTATTTTTTTCCTTTTAAAATAGAGTAAACATATAATTAATTGTATTTTATATGTGCTGACATATAATTAATCACAAAGATTATATTTTTAAAATTTAATGTGAAATAAAAAAAGTCATAATTTAAGTTGGTATATGAAATTTGACTTTATATTGTATTTTTCTTATATATATTGAAAATATTTTTCAATAATAGTTATTGGAAATATTTTGTAAAAACAAATTTTTGAATATATGTATATGTTGAATCAATTTTTGATATAAATCAACTTTAAATTATTATTTTTTGAAATATATATAAAAATTAAATTTTGTTTTATGATTATTTTAGACCAATGATATTTTTAGATAATTAGGTTAGTTAATTTTCGTATATTTTAAAGTTGACTTTAATAGATAGTTTCTCATAATAAAATAGATTTCCAATTTTTCTTAATAACATACATTCATTCTTTTCTTAATATATTGTTATATTTTTTTCCAAATAACATTATATTATTTTTATACTCATATTCATGTTTTCAAATAAATTTTTTTAAAATATTATTAATGTTTCCAAACAAACTTTTTTTAAACAATATCTAAGTTTTCAAAGAAACATTTTTAAAAAATTATTATTTATGTTTCCAAACAAATTTAATTTGTACTTCGGTTTTAATAATATAGATGGTTTTGATAATATACACAACATCAGAAGGCATATCTAAAATGGTAATCATGATTTTGATAATATAAATAGTGTGAAATCAAAGTGTGGTATTGTGTGATTGCAATTAATGCGGCAAATTTTCCAAAAAATCTAAACTTGGAATTACAAAACAA
The DNA here is from genome assembly GCA_019706035.1 of Raphanus raphanistrum subsp. raphanistrum. Lineage (NCBI taxonomy): Eukaryota > Viridiplantae > Streptophyta > Magnoliopsida > Brassicales > Brassicaceae > Raphanus > Raphanus raphanistrum. Next base: position 15,413,587 of record CM033988.1, on the reverse strand, counting down.
AATCTTCACGGACCAAGAAGTTATGGATTTTACAAAATTGAGGTTTTTCAACCCATCCAATTGCGAATATCAGTCTTTATAAGTGGATTTCAGCCCAACCATGAAGCAGCTTTCTCCAGAATCAATCTTGGGATTCAATAGTGGATTCTTATCTCTTCAAGAAGTCCGGAGTGAAGAAAAATACCAAGATGCAATCAATTTTCTTAAACCGACTAAACCGACATTACTTTGGAAAAATTTCCAACCAATTCAATTTGTCCGACCCAAACCTATCTATAGAATCCTGGAAACATTATAGACTTCAGTAAACATCCAATACTTCCTACAATGCACCGCTACCCAGTGGATCATGCAGATCTACTCTTGTTTCAACTTAACATATTTGGCGTCTTTGGTAATAAATCTTCAACATGTACTCCTAAACATGTTGTGCACGACTTCAGCCCATATTAAGCCATCAAGAAGATTCCAAGGAAGCTTTCATATCCTCTCGAACCGGCCAGGTTCAAGAAGAACTATGTTCCCCATTTATGGCGAAACAAATGTCATTCCAATGGCCATATTCCTCCACTGAAGTAGGCATGGGCGTTCGGGTTGGTTCCTTTCGGGTCCAGGTTCTTTCGGATCCTAAATATTTGGACCCAACATGTATTTTTAAAATTTCGGTCCGGGTCCAGGTCGGTTCTTCTCGGATCCGGGTCGGTTCATGTCTATAATTAAAATACCTATAATTGTTTGGGTCTATATCGGGTTCGGGTTCGGGTGTTTATGATCTAAAACACATAAAAATACACAAATTTCATCAAATTTAGTCAAAATATGTCATGTATATCTAAAATCTTACAAAATAACTTAAAATAAATTATTAAAAATTAAAAGAAAAAATGAATTTTACATTTAAAACTTCATATTACTTGAAAATATTACAAAATAATAACAAAGATTGTTAACAAAAATATATTTCAACTAGATCATAAAATAAAATATAGAAAATAAATAATAACAAAACATAGTTTTGGATATTCATGTTTTTAAGTCGGGTATGAATCGGTTCTTGTTAGGTCGGGTATATTCGGATCGATTCTTTTCGGGTCCGAGTCTATTCGGGTCAATTTTTTTTAAGTCCAGGTCTATTCCGGTAGAAAAGTTTTGGACCCAACATATACTTCCAAACACTCGGGTCGATTCTGGTTTGGGTATTTTCGAGCCCAAATTAAAATGTTCAGTCCACTAGTCGTCCATCATGGTAAAGTACCCATCTTTGAAATTGATATGAATTATTCTGTTTTTCAAGTTTTCAAGTTTTGTCAAAACTAAAAATCTTAAACCTTTAAAATATGTGTGAAGCAGCTCCAGAGCACTTTGAGTCCTTTCCATAGACATCTTTTTCTTTATAGTATTGAGCACGGCTCTTGGTCCCATCACTTGTATAAGTATCACTCCTCGTTGAAATTATTCTTTCTGTACTCTGTTTGTAAACTAACCTCAACATCAACTCTTTCTTGTCGTACACGCCACGATTTACTTAATATGATCCATGGGTACGTGTCTTTATAGAATATAATCCCAAAACATTTATTGACTTGACTTGAATTAAATTCTTGACTCAACTACTACAAGAAAATTCTAAACACTTAAACAGTAAACACGCATAGCTTTTGACGAAATCAACGTTTACAGTATGATCAAAATCTGTCTTATTTAGATTCAGCTTCCAAGATTTGCAAAACGTACAAGAGGAAAGTCAATCTCCTAGTATGTATATGAACAATTTCCTGTCAATCCTCTGTTCTGTCCTCCCTTTTAGCTTTTGCTTTGTCTCTGCACAACAAAGATGTGGAGACTCGTTGTTTTTCAGACCAAATAGTACTTATGATACAAACCGTCGTCTCGTTCTCTCATCTCTTGCTTCCAATGTCAGTTCTCAAAACGGCTACTACAATGTCTCTGTTGGTGAAGGCCCTGGGAGGATCTATGTTTTAGGACTATGTCTCCCAGGGACTGATCCAACGATCTGCTCTGATTGTATTCAGCCTGCGTCAGTTACTTTAATAGATAACTGTCCGAACCAGACAAATTCATGGAACTGGAGAGCCGACAAGACACTCTGTTTTGTTCGATACTCAAACCGCTCGTTTTTTAACCAGATGGATCTAGAGCCGAACCAAGCAGAGCTTTTTACTTTAGATGTCACTGGAGATCTTATAGAGTATAACAGAACATGGGAGGGTTTGATGGCGCGTACGATATCAGCAGCTTCCTCAACAACTCCTGGGTTTCTTGCAGGCAGACATTATGCAACAAGTACAGCTCCTTTGTCCGGTTTCCGAAGAATATACGCATTGATGCAATGTATTCCTGGGATTTCTTCAGTTGATTGTGAGGCTTGTCTTCAAGCAAATGTTCGTACCTACCAAGGTTGTTGCTGGGGGAAGCAAGGGGGTAGCATTAGGAGACCTGTTTGCTTTTTCCGGTTTGATCCATATCCGTATCTCGATGCTTTCAACGATGTAACATCGTCTCCTCCTCCTCAAATCTCTCAAGATCCTCAAGAATTTCAACCCTCAACATCACCTCCTCCACCAGATGACAAAACGATTTCTACAGGAGTTATAGTGGCGATTGTTGTATCCACAGTCATATTTGTGGCTTTGTTAGCTTTAGGATTGGTTTTTTTGAAGAGGAGGCAATCATACAAAACACTGAAGCTTGAAAGTGAGCTGCTCTTACCTTTTTTTTTTTTTTCATTTTGAAACAGATTATACATATTAAATTATCATAATACCATACATCTATTGTTGCAGCTAATGATGATATTACAAGTCCACATTCATTACAAATTGATTTCAAAACAATTGAAGCCGCAACGGACAAATTTTCTAGGAACAACAAAGTCGGTCAAGGTGGATTTGGTGAAGTTTACAAGGTATATTTAAACCTCTGTATATTTCTATGACTGCTTGATTTTATTCATGAAGGCTAAGAAGTCATTGAAATGTATATTTGTAGGGAACATTACCAAATGGAACTCAAGTTGCTGTGAAGCGACTATCGAGAAATTCTGGACAAGGCACACAAGAGTTCATGAATGAAGTTGTGCTTGTGGCAAAGCTTCAACATAGAAATCTTGTTAGGCTTCTTGGGTTTTGCGTCGAAGGAGATGAACATATACTTGTCTACGAATTTGTTTCTAACAAGAGTCTCGATTATTTCCTCTTTGGTTCGTTTATAATCTATACCTTTTCTTGGTGATCATTGTTATCATATTGAAATCTCAATTCTTGTCTATATCGTGTTGAATGCGCAGATCCAATAAAGCGACAACAACTGGATTGGACAACACGGCACAATATCATTGGAGGGATTGCGCGAGGGATTCTCTATCTTCATCAAGATTCAAGGCTAACAATCATACACCGTGATCTCAAAGCTAGCAACATACTTTTAGATGATGATATGAACCCGAAAATAGCGGATTTTGGCATGGCAAGGATTTTCGGGATGGAGCAAACTCGAGCTAATACTAGCAAGATAGCTGGAACCTTGTAAGCAATGTTTTCACCCTAGTAAAACCTTTTAATCGTCACTCATATAGTGTAAGCCTGATTCTCAATTTACATTTTTCAGCGGTTACATGGCTCCTGAGTATGCCATGCACGGTCAATTCTCCATGAAATCTGATGTCTACAGCTTTGGGGTCCTGATTCTTGAGATCATAAGTGGCAAGATAAATAGTAGCTTCAATCAAACAGATGGATCTGCTGGCAATTTAGTCACACATGTTAGTATACAGTTTTATTTTATCTCTTTTACCATTATGATCACATATGATGGATTGTTTTTATATATTCATGTAATAATGTTAGGCTTGGAGACTATGGAGAAAAGGTTCGACTCTAGAACTAGTAGACTCGGCTTTTGGGGAGAGTTATCAGAGAAACGAAGTTACGAGATGCATTCATATTGCACTTTTATGTGTCCAAGAAGATCCTAGTCATCGCCCTACGATGTCTAAAATCATTTTGCTGCTCACTAGTAGCACAGTCACGTTACAAGTGCCTCATGCACCTGGATTTTTCTTCCGAAGTAGTCGGGACCAAGATTTAAAAACTGAGGACTCTGATTCGTTTGGAAAGCCAATTGCTTGTTCTATTAATGACGTATCGATTACAGAGTTAGGTCCTCGTTGAAGATAATACTATTATTAGATTTTGTGTTTCTTTAGCAGGTGAAGATTGTATTATTTTCTTTCATTATATTTTATGTTTCTTTAGTTGTCATCTTTTTTTTTTTGGTTTAATAGTCTTCTGTGCAGAACATTAAGTCAAATTCTCAAAACTTGTAGACTGCTTATCAGTTTGGCAGGTTTGGGTCTATGACTAATGGCACATATACTATTGTAAACCATCTAATATAAAGTTAACAGTTCTATTCACATCTTGACATACTAAAAAGTATAGTTTAGAGACCTTAAGAACTCAATCATGAATAAGAATAACTCTCTTATTATCTTAAGGAAAAATAACTCAAAAACCTTAAGCTCACAATCTCTCGATCTCTAAACCATAAGTTATACAACAACTTTGCATATCCTTATATATAACTCACAATTTCCTAAACTCATTAGGAATCACACTTCAAGCTTATCCCAATATTCTCTCTCTTAAGCTTGAACTCCATTTACGACAAATCTTCAATATCAACAAGACCTCTCGTCTGTTTGATCTTCAATCTCCCAAGTGCTTTTGTCAAGGTGTCGACTCTCTGTTCACTCTCGGGTATACGCTGTACCTCGATCAAGTCATACTCAACATACTCAGATATGAGGTGATATAAGATCTGCTTCATCCCTGCCATGTTGTTGGTTTCACATGACAATAACTCATCAGTCTCTTGTTTGCTCGAACACTGCGTAATTAGACTTTCATCAGCATAAAAGATATGTCTTGTCGCGTTCTTGCCATCATGAAGAATGCTTTGAAACTCAGTTTTTCTCATGAAGAATGCTTTGACTCAGTTTTTCTGTCCATTATTTTGTCGTCCTTTTTCAAGCTTTCAGCTTTTGCTTCTCTGAGAATTTCCTGAAGATAAAACAATTCATCTTCCACTTCTTTGAGATCATCTCTCATCTGAGACTCTTTCTTCAGTGTTCCATCAGCTTCTTCCTTTGTTCTTTTCGCCAAATTACCCAACTTGTTCATTTCTTTCTCCATTGAACAAAATCCTTCATCAAACTTGTTCACGTGATTAACCAAACCGGTCTCTCTCATCTTGTTTTGTTCCACCTCACCGACAAGAACATCAATCTTATGCCTCGCCGCTTCAACCATCTTCTTGTAATGTTCTACTTGCGTCTCGTAATCATGACCACCTAAGCTCAACAACGTTTCTTTCAACTCGCATGATTCACTCAAAGCTTGGTGTAACGCTGAAGCTAAACTCTGCATCGCTATCTCGCTCTTCTCCTCTTCCTCTTTTGACCTCTTCAGCTCTGACAAGCTCTTATTCTTCTCCCCCTGGAGAATATGATTTCTCTTTAAAGCCTGTTTCTTCTCCTCCTTGTCAGTTTCAATCTCAGCCTTAAGATTTCTTGCCTCTTTCTCAACCTTAGATAATAATTCTTTAGCAGTCTCTAGCAGATGTTCTGATTTCTCGAGATCCTGACTTTGCCTAAGCCCCACCATCACCATTAAATTGACCTTATCCTTGCGATCAGTCATCTCAGACTCCATATTGTGCAATCTTTTATTGCTTCCTTCAAACTGTTTTGTCAAAGATACCAGATAGGCCAAGGCGGATCTCTTCATCATGTTGGCTTCGTCTAACTGTTTCTCAAACTCTATGGCTTTGTTACACCGCTGGTCAGCAGATCCGTGTGCATAAAACTTGGCCATCTCCAAAAATTCTATCTCGCCGTTAAGCTTCTCAAGGATCATCTCCCGTTCTTTAACCTCTGCTTCAGAATATCTTGTTTTTTCAAGCTCACTTTTCAAAACAGCATATTCTGATTGACTCAAAAACATGTTCAAACCTTTTACCAGCTTGTTTTTCAATCCTGGACACGCCAGATTTTCTAGAACCGTATAACATAACCACAACTCCGGTGTTACCAGCTCCTCCTGTTCGGCCAGAACAACTGATATAATCTTCAACATCACGTGGAGACTCACACTGGATAATTAACTGGACGTCATTGATATCTAGACCATGAGCTGTAACGTTTGTAGCAACCAATGTCGAGAACTTACCCTTTTTAAATTCAGTAAGAGTAAGCTTATGTTGTGATTGTTGAATGTCACCATGCAAAGTTCTAGCTCCGCGTAACAAACCAGAAAGCTCAGAAGCTTGATTAGTCTTAGTGAAACAGATTTTACTATCTCCACTTTCTGTATGATCCTTGATACGACCAAGGGTACCAACATCTCTCTTTAGTTTAGTCTTCTGAGAACGTCCATAGACACAACAAGAAGTTAAACCAACAGATCCTTTGTATGCATCAAAGTCAGCAAACACCTGCTTGACCAATTCTCTGGTTGGTAAAAGTACTAAAACGCTCAGTGGCCTGACGTACACATTCTTCTTTATTCTCTTTGCCGGTCCTTTGATCAAAGACTTCAATATATATAACAACAAAACCATTGTTTTACCCTGACCAGCACGGGCCCTTCCAACAAGATCAGCACCACCAAGAACCATATCAAAAGTTGCGGCTTGAAGCTTCTCCCTCAATGAATACGTGATTCTGAATTTTGATACAGCATTAAGGTTATTGATTTTGACATCTTCCACGCTCAGCTTCACCTTCTTGCTGCTCTTCTTTTTCTTTTTATTTTCCTTCTTTGAATCATTCTTCCTAACGTCATCGTTCTGCCCTGTATCAGTCCACTCACGTACTTTAACAACTCTGATATCCTCCTCTGTATCAGAAGTTTCTTCGTCAGTTTCGTCTCCTTTGTCCTCATCGGTTTTAACTTCATACAGTAGGTAACCCCTCTTCCAAGCTTTCCCTGTCCTTTTATAATACAACAGCAGATATTTCTCATGTCTTTCACCAACTTTGGAGCTTTCAGTTATTAATATCGTATCTCCACCAGAAACCCTCTTGTGCCTTTTCTTCTTCTTCTTCGATTGCTTTCCACCATTATCACCAGATTCAGAATCATGCTTTTCAATACTCACTTTCTTCTTATTGTTTATAGACTTGCAATCTACCAGGATTTCTTGAGATTGAACCACAATCTTACTCGTTGTTATCATCTCTTTATCCGTGTCAGACACAGGTGAATCTAGCTTGAATAAGGTTGCCGCCATAACCATTATAATGCCTCCTTTCCGTTAGCTCAAATCCGAATTTAGGGATCGACTCAATATTTAACTTGTAGCTCTGATACCAAATATAGTTTAGAGACCTCAAGAACTCAATCATGAATAAGAATAACTCTCTTATTATCTTAAGGAAAAATAACTCAAAACCTTAAGCTCACAATCTCTCGATCTCTAAACCATAAGTTATACAACAACTTTGCATATCCTTAAATATAACTCACAATTTTCTAAACTCATTAGGAATCACACTTCAAGCTTATCCCAACAAAAAGAAATTTGTACATATTCATAGTATTCTTATTTATCTCAAGTCTAAGGGTTTTCCTTGATTCTACATATATTATTGTGAATCATCTAATACAAAATGAGTCTTTCTATCCACGGATGATATATCCAAAACATTTATCGAATTTCAAACACTGATCAAGTTGACTTTTCTGATATATTTTGTTGTTTCTAAAGTTGACTTCATGATATACGCCGGTAACATTTTACAAAAATATATATACTTGACGGATATTCTAAACAGCATGGTGTTTTGACGAAATCAATATTCCCAAATGTTGACAGAAATATAAAAGATTGTCTTTATTTACAATCAAGTTGTAAGACCTGCAACATCTAATCTGAGCGAAGTCAATCTCTCCAAATGTCTTCAGACAATCTCTTGCCAATCCCATGTTTTGTCCTAATCGTTAGCTTCGGCTTAATCTCAATACAAACTTGTGGGGACTCGATGGTTTTCAGACCAAACAACACTTACGATATATACCATCGTCTCATTCTCTCAACCTTTGCTTCCAACGTCAGTTCTCGAAACGGCATCTACAAAGAAGAATCTATGCCTTAGGGATGTGCATGCCAGGGGCTAAACGACAGACCTGTTCAGATTGTATCCAACTCGCATCTGACGGTTTGCTAAAAAGCTGTCCGAACCAGACCGATTCATTTTACTGGAGAGCCGACAAGACGCTCTGTTTTGTTCGTTACTCTAACCATTCTTTTCTCGACCAGAATGATTTAGAGCCAATACAAACGGACTCGTCATCTTCAGATGTCACTAGAGATCTCTCAGAATATAACAGAATATGGGAAGTTTTGATGACGCGTTTAATATCAGCAACTTCCAATTTAACTGTTACTGTAATGTCGTCTCTTGCACGCAAACATTATGCAGTGGATATAGCTCCTTTGTCCGATTTCCGGACAATATATGCGCTGATGCAGTATATTCCAGGGCTATCTTCAGGGGAATGCTATGACTGTCTTCAAGCCAATGTTCGTACCTACCAAGTTTGTTGCAGTGGGAAGCAAGGGGGAAGCATTAGGAGACCTGTTTGCTTTTTCCGGTTTGAGCCTTATCCATATCTTGATGCTTTCGATAACATATCCTCTCCTCCTAGAAGCTCTCGCCTACCTAAAGAATCTCAACCTCCAGCGACTCCTCCTCCTCCAGCGTCTCCCCCTCCTCTAGAGGCCCCTACTCGAGATAGGAAAACGATTTCTACTGGAATTATAGTGGCGATTATTGTCTCTGCACTCATATTTATGGTGCTGTTAGCCCTAGGACTAGTTGTTCTGAAGAGAAGACAGTCATACAAAACACTAAAGCTTGAAAGTGAGTTGCTTTTGCCATTCTCACGTTGCCATTAATTTTGCAACAGAGTATATAAATACTCAGGTTTAGTAATACCATATATCTACTATTGCAGCAGATGATGATATCACAGGTCCACAGTCGCTGCAATTTGATTTCAAGACCATTGAAGCAACAACTGATAAATTTTCAATGAACAACAAAGTCGGCCAGGGTGGATTTGGTGATGTGTACAGAGTATATATTATTTCTATGTCAATCAATGGTTGCTCGACTTTTCATTAGAAAGAATTAACAATTAAGAATATATTTTTGTTACTATTTATATGTAGGGAACACTACCTAATGGAACTGTAGTTGCGGTGAAGCGGCTATCGAAAAATTCCGGACAAGGCAAGCAAGAGTTCAAGAATGAGGTTGTTCTTGTGGCAAAGCTTCAACATAGGAATCTTGTTAGGCTTCTTGGTTTTTTCTTGGAAGCAAATGAACAAATACTTGTATACGAGTTTGTTCCAAACAAAAGCCTTGATTACTTCCTCTTTGGTCTGCTTCCATTACAGAATTACCTAATTCTCATGATAATTTTGTTTTTCTTCTCTAAACCTAGACTTCTTGTTAATATTGTAACGTGCAGATCCGATAAAGAGACCTAGACTGGACAAGAAGGTACAATATCATTGGAGGGATTGCTCGAGGGATTCTCTATCTTCATCAAGACTCACGACTCACAATCATACACCGTGATCTCAAAGCTAGCAACATTCTTCTAGATGATTATATGAATCCAAAAATAGCTGATTTTGGCATGGCAAGGATTTTCGGCCTGGAGCAAACTCGAGCCAATACTAGCAAGATAGCTGGAACCTTGTAAGTGTTGTGATTTTGGATGATTAGACTCAAATAACTTGGATGTACTAAGTTTTTTCTAGGGCAAAGAGAAATAATAGGTTAGTATTGAAAATTTGAAGTACATACCCTTTTTATCTAATATTTCTTATTATTAAACTTGTGAATAATGAATATCCTTAGAATAAAACCCGATTTTATTATGATACTTTTACTTCCATTTTGGCTCTTTCCAGCGGCTACATGGCTCCTGAGTATGCGATGCACGGCCAGTTCTCAATGAAAACTGATGTCTACAGCTTTGGAGTCATCCTTCTTGAGATCATAAGTGGCAAAATGAATAGTAGCTTCAACCAACCATATGGATCTACTAGAAATTTAGTCACACATGTTAGTATTTTTGGTCTCTTTTACCACTATGATAATCTCAGAATGGATCTTTATTTGATAAAAGCATATATTAATTTTAGGCTTGGAGAGTTTGGAGAAAAAGCTCTGCATTAGAACTCTTGGATCCGACTTTGGAGGAGAACTATCAGAGCGATGAAGTTACAAGATGCATTCATATCGCACTTTTATGTGTTCAAGAAGATCCTGAAGATCGTCCTATAATTCTACAATCATCTTGCTGCTCACTAGTAACACGATCACAATGCAAGTGCCTCGTGCACCTGGATTTTTCTCTCAATGTATCTGAGACCAAGATTCGGAAGCTGAGGGCTCAAATTCGTTCGGAAAACCAATTCATTGTTCTATCAATGATGCTTCGATCACAGAACTAGAAGCTCGTTAAAGTAAATATTATCTTTTTTTCATTGAAATTTGTTTCTTTGGTATCTTGTCATGTTTAGTTTGAAGCTAAAGGGATTTTGTTTGTAAATAACCAAAGCAAAACCGGTATTTACTTAACCGATTGATACAGGGAAAGAATAGAGATGAAGAGAAGCGACGTGTCACATTGAGAGTGGTTGAGAGTAACAAGTTGGGCCGTTGGAGTTTGTTAGAGTTGAAGCCAGTGTGGAAGCGACAACTGGCAAGTGAAGAAGACTAATAAAAGACGACGACTCTGTTTTCATTTTCATTATCGAAAAGTTGTAATTCATTTGTTTTCTTCTTTCTGGAATTCTCAGTGGAACTTGTGTGACGATATTCACGTTGTGTAAAGATTGTTCTTCCTCATCGATCTTTTACTCGTGAGTATACGATTCTTTGTTTGTTTGAACATTGATTCGTAATAAAGGATTTGAATCTATTTGAATCCTTTATCAGTGGTATCAGAGCTCGACGTCCTCGGAGATTTGCGGTGATTTGATCAGAAACAATGGCGGAAACTCGCGAAACTCGTTCCCAAGCATTATTGAAGGAATCGGTGGCTCGAGAGACAACGGTTGCAGTGGTTAATCGTTACGAAGAGCGAACACAAGCATTAGAAGCTTCCATTTCCACGATCGGCGATCATCTCAAAGAGATCTTCGATTTCATGAAACGCATGGAGAAAGGAAAGGCTCCGGCGGGGCCATCAACGAGCGGCGGAGTTCATATCGGAGATCACTCACCAGTACATTCGATGACTCCAGATATTCAACGCGATCATCATATGCCAAATCTCGCCGGTATGTACGGTAACAATAACCGACTGATGAGATTAGCGAAGATCGAGTTCCCTAAGTTTGATGGAGATAAAGTCGAAGATTGGTTGAGCTCGGCAGAGCAGTTCTTTGTGATTGATAACACAGCAGAAGAAGCTAAAGTAGCGATTGCATCTCTGCATTTTACTGGTGTGGCAAAAGCTTGGCACAAGGCGCTAGTGAAATCAGAAGAACGCAATGGTTTGGTTCGTAATTGGCAGATCTACAAGATTCTTCTCAAAGAAAGATTTGAAGAAGTTCTTGATGATCCGATGGCTGAGCTCAAGGAACTAAAGGAAACCGATGGAATTGTGGATTATCATGCGAAGTTTGAGTTGATAAGGGCGAGGTTGACGATGTCTGAGGAGTATTTGATGAGTGCTTACTTGGCGGGGTTACGGATGGATACTCAAATGCACGTTCGTATGTTCAATCCTCAAACTACAAGGCAGTGTTTGCTTGGTAGACTTTATGAGAAAGCTCATCCTAAGAAGCCATTTAACAACACTTGGTCTAACCAGAAGACAGCTCCAGCGCCTACTGATACGAAAGGAATCCATTCTTGGAAACCGAAAGAAGCGGTCAAACCAAAAGAGGGCAATCAGAAGATGAAACCATTTCTCTCAAATGCAGAGATGAGTGAGCGAAGGGCGAAGGGATTGTGTTATTACTGTGATGAGAAGTATTCTCCTGAGCATTACCTGAAACATAAAACACAACTTTTTATGTTAGAGGGTGAAGAGATGATAGAAGAGATTGAAGAAGTGTTGAGGGACGAAGAAGTAGACGATACCGAGGGTACTATTGCTCACATTTCTGTGAATGCTATCTCAGGAGAGACTACATATACAATTATGAGAGTACGAGGGTTACATGGCAAGAAGAATGTATATGTGCTCGTTGATTCAGGCTCCACACATAACTTCATTGACAAGCGTATTGCAAACTTGTTGGGATGTAAGCTAGAACCAGCTGGACGTACTAGAGTTTCTGTAGCCGATGGTTCCAGAATTGAAGTTTGTGGGATCGTGCGTAACTTCTCCTGGACATTTCAAGGACATCGCTTTGTAACTGATATGATGGTGATTCCTTTGGGGAGACATGATGTTGTGTTGGGAGTTCAATGGTTAGCAACACTGGGTCCTATTACATGGGATTTTGAAAAACTGGTGATGCAGTTTAAATGGTTATCGAAGAAGTGTGTGCTACAAGGCATCAAACCAGGATCCGTACGAGAAGTGAAAGCTAAGCGCATTGAAGAGGTGAAGGAAACAGACATACAATTGCATATGATATATGCTTATGAAGAAGAAAATCAAGCTATGGAGTTAAATGCGATTGAAGAGACAAACGGTTCTGCAACAAATAAAAGCGAAATTGAGGAACTCATTGTGGAGTTTGCTGATATCTTCGAAGAACCTACAGCTCTACCACCTTTCAGAGAGAATCACAATCATAAGATTGTGTTAAAAGAAGGGTCTGATCCAGTCAATCAGAAGCCTTACCGTTATGCTATCCAACAGAAGAATGAAATTGATAAGATGGTTAAAGAACTGTTGACTGCAGGTACGGTACAACCGAGCTCTAGTCCCTATGCTTCACCAGTCGTGTTAGTCAAGAAGAAGGACAATACATGGCGTTTGTGTGTTGACTACAGGAAACTGAACTGCATGACCATCAAAGACCGTTTTCCTATTCCTCTGATCGAAGATTTGATGGACGAATTAGGCGGTTCTGCAGTGTATTCCAAGATTGACTTAAGAGCTGGGTATCATCAAGTGAGAATGGATCCAATGGATATTCATAAGACTGCTTTTAGAACTCACAGTGGACATTATGAGTATCTCGTCATGCCCTTTGGCCTCACAAACGCACCGGCTACCTTTCAAGGCTTGATGAATGATGTATTCCGTGAATACTTGAGGAAGTTTGTCTTGATATTTTTTGATGATATCTTGGTTTACAGTGCTTCACCTCAAGAACATATGCAACACCTTCGATGTGTTTTTGAATTGATGAGGGAGCATAAGCTGTTTGCAAAAAGAAGTAAGTGTGTGTTTGCAACAGAGAAGGTGGAGTACCTTGGTCATTTTATTGAGAAGAGTGGCGTATCTACTGATCCAAGCAAAGTTAAGGCGATTGTAGAGTGGCCTAAACCGTTGAATCTTAAGGCGTTGAGGGGATTCTTGGGATTGGCTGGTTACTACAGATGGTTTGTACGTGACTTTGGCTCTATAGCAAGACCGTTGACATCTTTAACTAAGAAGGATTCTTTCGGTTGGAATGAGGAAGCACAGGAGTCATTTGGAGGTTTCAAATCAGCATTATCTGAGACACCAGTGCTGGCACTCCCACGCTTCGACAGGCCTTTTGTAGTTGAGACAGATGCAAGTGGAACAGGCATTGGAGCAGTGTTGATGCAGGATGGTCATCCTCTGGCATACATCAGTAGACATTTGAAAGGAAAGCAGCTTCATCTATCGATATATGAGAAGGAGTTACTTGCGGTTGTCTATGCTGTGCAGAAGTGGCGTCACTATCTTCTTAATAATCACTTCATCATCAAAACGGATCAGAGAAGTCTTAAGTATTTACTTGAGCAGAGGCTTAACACTCCGATCCAGCAACAATGGTTACCCAAGTTGTTAGAGTTTGATTATGAGATTCAGTATCGGCAAGGAAAAGAAAATGTTGCAGCTGATGCATTATCTCGAGTTGAAGGAGCTGAAGTTTTACACATGGCAATGACGGTGATGAACTGTGATTTGATGAAAAATATTCAGGAAGCTTATGAGGGGGATAACAAGATTAAGGAGCTGATTGAAGAGTTGAAGGAAAAGCCTAATGGTCGAAAGCATTTCTCTTGGGTTCAGGGAGTATTGAGAAGGAAGAGTAAGATAGTGGTACCTGAAAATGTTCAGATAAAAGACACTATCTTACAATGGTTACATGGCTCGGGACAAGGAGGCCACTCTGGTAGAGAAGTCACACTACAGAGAGTCAAGGGTATCTTCTATTGGAAGGGAATATCTAAAGATATTCAGAGATATTTGAGGAGTTGTACAGTATGTCAGCAATGCAAGTACGATACGGCTGCATCACCAGGATTGCTTCAGCCATTACCTATTCCTGAAGGTGTTTGGATGGACATTTCAATGGATTTTATCGATGGTCTTCCTAACTCTTTTGGGAAAACAGTGATACTAGTCGTGGTGGATCGTCTAAGCAAAGCTGCTCACTTCATGGCGCTGAGCCATCCTTATACAGCGATGTCAGTGGCTCAGGCTTTTCTGGATCTTGTCTTTCGTTTACATGGATTTCCTCGTTCCATAGTCAGTGACAGAGACACGGTCTTCATGAGTGAATTCTGGCAAGAACTCTTCAGATTGCAGGGGTGTGCTTTGAATATGTCTACAGCCTATCATCCTCAGAGTGATGGACAAACTGAAGTTGTCAACAGGTGCTTGGAAACATATCTGAGATGTATGTGCAGTGACAAGCCTCATCTTTGGAGCCGTTGGCTTCCTTTGGCAGAGTTTTGGTACAACACCAACTATCACACCACTACACAGACATCTCCGTATGAGATCGTTTATGGTCAGAGTCCTCCAGTCCATTTGCCTTACTTACCAGGAGAATCAAGAGTGCAAGTGGTGGCTAAGTGCTTACAAGATCGAGAAGAGATGTTGCAGTTGCTTAAATTTCATCTTGTACGAGCTCAACATCGTATGAAACAAGCAGCAGATAAACATAGAAGTGAGAGAAGTTTTGCGATTGGAGATTGGGTTTATGTGAAGCTTCAACCTTACCGGCAACAATCAGTGGTTCAACGTGCATCACCTAAACTAGCTCCGAAGTTTTATGGTCCTTACAAGGTTCTTGACGTGCGTGGAAAGGTTGCATATAAGTTGGAACTTCCTGTGAGTTCTAAGATTCATCCGGTCTTTCACGTTTCTCAGTTGAAGAAGGCGGTAGGAACTGCAACAACGTCTACACAGCTACCTTCGGTTGTTCATGATGTGGTCATTCAGGAACCAGAGTATGTGATGGAACGTAAGATGGTCAATCGAAATGGGAAGACAGCGACAATGGTTTTGATTAAATGGGTGGGACAAGATGTAGCAGAAGCGACGTGGGAATTCTTATATGATCTGCAGAAAAAGTATCCGGCGTTTAACTTTGATACCTTGTGGGCAAGTTCTTCGGAGAAGGGGAGATTTGATACAGGGAAAGAATAGAGATGAAGAGAAGCGACGTGTCACATTGAGAGTGGTTGAGAGTAACAAGTTGGGCCGTTGGAGTTTGTTAGAGTTGAAGCCAGTGTGGAAGCGACAGCTGGCAAGTGAAGAAGACTAATAAAAGATGACGACTCTGTTTTCATTTTCATTATCGAAAAGTTGTAATTCATTTGTTTTCTTCTTTCTGGAATTCTCAGTGGAACTTGTGTGACGATATTCACGTTGTGTAAAGATTGTTCTTCCTCATCGATCTTTTACTCGTGAGTATACGATTCTTTGTTTGTTTGAACATTGATTCGTAATAAAGGATTTGAATCTATTTGAATCCTTTATCACCAATGCTCTACATAAACCCCAAAGTTCATCTTCTGTTTCTCCTGCTTTAGCTTGCTCTATTTGTTTTTATCTTTTACAATCATTCATCCAATTGGTTTCCATGGATCCTAAATCGTGGGTACGGAAGTTTTACAAATCTTTACGGTATAGCTTATTCTCAACAACAAGAATTTTTTTTTTGATCCAACAGAACCTACATCAGTCTTAAAGAATGGAACAAAAGACGAAGAAGCAGTACAAGCTGGCACTCAACTTGAAGAAAACAAAGAGCTTGAGGACGAGTAATAGAGCTGCATCTACTACATAGTGAACAACCAGATTGTTATACATACTACAAGTGTTATACAAAGTTTAACCCAAAATCCATAAGTGCAGAACGAACGCCAACTAAATTTTCTATATGTCAAATGTAACTGATTCAAATTCATTCAAGAACTCAGCCATGAAGTTCTAAGACTCAATAAAATCTGGTTGAAACAGATAATGGTGGGATGAGCTATCAATTTGGTTTACAGAGCAAATACAATCTTCTGACTAGTTTTTTGGTTAAGATGTGGCTCAAGCAGGGGATTAATTTAATGATGTAAGACTGATGAGAATTGTGTTGTTATGAGAAACAAAGGATGATTGGTTGCTCAAGAATTCTCACATGAAGAAGGAACATATTTGATTATGTTGACTCAAGCTACATGTAGATGTCCTTAGTTGTAGTTACAAGCAGAGAAAGACATGATCAAAGTAATGCAATGGCAGATATTTAAAAAATCTTAAAGATTAATAGGGAGTAATCTACAAAAGGGAAGACTTATAATGGAACGTTGAATCCTACAGAGAATTTGAAACCAAACTAAGGTAAGTAGGGGGAGACGTTTATTGAGTTATCAAAGGAGACCATCAGGAGAGAAAACTAATATATCGTAAAGAATAATCAACTCGACAAGGACAATAATCTATGTAAGAGTCAAGTGGAGCATGTATGAAAGAGTCAGTTCCTTCTTATATTATTTTCCTTGCCGCAGCTGGGCCATCATGGAGCTGAAACAGAAACCTCGCCCGTGAAGTAAATCATCGCAACTATAGTCCAATTAATTGGTCATCAGATTCCTTTTCGGGAGCGGTTTTATTCTTCCCAAATGCAACATACAACTCTCCTTTGTACTGCACGCTCCCAAGGGTGCTTGTTCCCCGCCTTCCTTATCATAGGAAGCATTTATGAGCAGCTTCTTCACCAACTTTTTATCCTTGTAATTCTTCCCAAATACATATGCTCATGCGCCATACCACTGAGCCTCAATGACGCACTGACGCTTGCCACAATATCATCATCAGTCCACCTAAGATTATCACACTGCGACTCGAGATGGTTCAGTCATATTCTCTTGACACTTTCATCTCCTTTCAGCAGGATCTACATATCTCTTTAATTGATGTACTCTCCTGGACCAGTTGGAACTGATATGTCTCAATAACACCAAAATCGCTGACAGAGCCTTGTGTTATACCTTGACGCACTTCACGTTGCTTCAGTCCTATCTTCTTTTGGCTTCGGGTTTATCCCATCTGATGTAACTATGGTAATCTCTTCTCACACAGTCTCTACAGCTATCCACACATCTTCATTGGTTCCTCGAATCAACTGTTTCATGGAATCCTTCTAATGAACAAATTGGTCCATGTTCGACATGATTGCTGTAGATCCAAAATCTACACTAAGTATTTGATAGTGTTTGAGATGTAAACTGGGGAATGAAAAAGATATTAGCAACGATATCCTTAAAACACAACGATGTAATCAGAAATTGGTTGACAAAAATGGACTTTATTGAGTAAAGATATCAGTTACAATGAGTGAAACGAGATCCGAAACTACTAGAGAAATCGATAAAAGAATAGATCTAAAACGGTGTAAAATGAAGTCGATGTGTATTGTGTACTATCTCTAAGGTTTTCCACTTGTTCCTCTACTTGATCTCTCCTCTTCTTTTATATTCAAGTTAGAGACAATAAAATAACAATATGAAATAATCAAATAGATAACCTCCTTCAAAATATACTTTTTTAATTTCTACATTTTGCTATAATACATTTTTAAAATTTATTTATTTACATTATATAAAATAGATATGTTTAAGATAATTTATATTAAAATGTTGTGAGTTAAAAATAGACTTTAACATATATTAATTTAGTATTCTACGAAAGTAAAAACATTGTTTTTTTTATTGATATAGTAGCATCTTTCATATTTTTACTAAATTTTATTGATATAGGATATTTTTTAGAAGTTATGATATTAAGTTTTATTTTTATTTTCTAATTAAGATTTCAAAATATTAGATTGCTTTAGTGTTTACAAATTTTACAGTTTGTTTTCGTGGTCATTTCAAAAAGTTATTCTTTATTATCTATGATTTTAACTTTTGTAAAATTTGAAATATTATCATTTTGAGTTTGAATATTTATTTTCAAAATATTATATTTTTTCAAGAAAACTTTGAAAACTTACACTACTATTTTTGAGTTTGGAAGATTACGTGAATTCAAATTATTTTTGTTACTACATCAATACATTATTTTGTAAAAATATTTGAAATTTGATAATATTTTGTAAATTTTATCAACAGATTTTGTTATAACTAAGATAAAAATAAATTTATAATTAAAATTTGATTTGTCATTGATATTTTAAATGAATTACTAAAATTTCATAGTTTTCTAATAAAATATTTTAAATAGTATATGAACTAAAGGTTGTTGTATGCTATTTTTATATAAAAATTTAAACAATAAATTTTTGAGAGTTTTAAAATAAATAAAAAGGTAATATATGGTTGTAGGTATAAAAGTTTAACCCGTGTTAATAAATTTATTTTTATATAAAATATTATATAGTTTACAAATTTTAACCTATTTTAACAATGAGTGATAATTTATTTTAAATGAAATAATTTTAATTATTTATCTATTTAACATAATTTTGTCATATTTAATTCATATAACACTTATTTTACAGAATATAATTATATAATTTATAAAAAATAGTATAAATTTTTTATTTTCTTGTTTTATAATAAAATTTTAGTTAATATTGATTTATAATAATATTATATTACTAACCAGGAAATTAATATGTTATTTTATGAAAGTATTTAAAATTTAAGTAAGATTTGGTTATATTATTTCTCAACAGATTTTGTTAGATTCCTTCTCAATAGATTTTGTTATAATTAAAAAATAAAATTCAAATTTATAATTGGTTTATTATTAATTTAAATAATCAAATATTACATATCTATTATATTAAAAGAAAAGTCATAACCTTAATTCATGTGTGATTTTTTTAAAAAAATGGACCCTAAACTAGAAATCACTTACCATTCATTAATTACTAAATATATGGTTCAATAATATATCATTCTTAATAAACTATTCCTAAAAATCAGGATTGGTTAACAAACACATATTTGAATATTTAATAAATGATTCATATTGGTGTAGTTTAGATAATTCCACAATTTTAGGGAACCACTTTTGTCAGTTAATTATCAGTCGATGGTTATATATATGATTAATAAGATAGGCAAATAAAATGAATCCTGATCGTATCTTGATATTAGCATTTGATAATAATTTTATTTTGGTCAAACACTTGGTAATAATATAGGTAAATAGAATACATATGTTAGTGGACAGTTTATGTCAAATTAGTTTATTTTAACTAAGGTTTCTAATGTGTTTTATTAAAAATTGTGTTTTATTTTTTGACCTAATATTTTTTTAAATACCTAATAATATTTAACATAGCATTACAATCTACACTTTTAATAATACACTAGATCCTGATCGTCTTTTGAAAGAGCGGGTATATTTTGTTTTTTTTTGCAAAAATTAATTTTTATATTTGAAAATTTTAATTATAGTTATTTTTAATATTAATTTAAATTGATATAATAGTTCCTTAAATAAATGAAATATGAAAATTAAAAATAAAAAAGAAATATAAAACAAAAAATATACTCATCCTTGAGAGGGCGGGTCATGCTCAATCTTTATATATATTGGTAAGTTAAATAAGAAAATAATGATCCAAAAATATATATTATAGAAGAAGATACAAATACATGTGAAAATTTGAAACAATATATTTAACAAAAAAATAAATGGCAAAATTATTATGTTTTAAAAAAATGATAGAAACACCTCATATATATTATAATATATACCAATTTAGAATTAAAAATAAAATATTTATATAAAAATAAATGAAAACAAATATCCGCACGGTTGTGTGGGTCGAAATCTAGTTAGCTAATTATTTAAGTGGTCATGATTTGTTAATGGTAGACAAAAATTAATAGATTAGATGTATACCGGCCTACCCGGTATCAGTGATGCTGTATAGGACCCGGGAGTTATCAATTGACTGTATATAACCAAAGCCGGTTAGTTACTTTCCCGGTGATTTGTGGATTCCAAATCAAATATTTAACGCATTCCTTCTCCCACGCTCTGTGAAGGGTTTTAGGCTTGCGCTTCTTCTGCTTTTTGCTTTATTCGATTTTTGGGTTTGGCCATTTAGTTATGGTTTTGTGCATTCGCTTTCACTCTTAAAGGACGAATTTTCTCGTATGATTAGGGTTTCCTGTGTTTTTTTTTTTTTTTTAAAAAGATTTTTCTATTTAAATTGCAGGAGAATGAAAAGTTTTACAGAGATAAGACTCAGTAGACCAAGTGGTCTTTTAAGTTTAAAAGATACAGACTTGAATCAGTAAACAAAGGGGTAGGAGATTAGTTGGAGAACCACAGTTGGAGCAGAGAGGAGTAGAGTTTAGGTCTGTCAATCCTGAAGCTGGAGATCCTATTCTTGACTGATAGTTTTATCTGAGCAACGAGCCTCTGTGACGAAGTGAACCGAGCATTGTGGAGACGACTATTTCTCTCAGTCCAAAGAGTATAAAGTGTAGCCTGCCAGCGCAAAAAGAGCAGAGTTTTGTGGATCTTAGAAGCAGGAGTATAGCAGGCCACTGTCGAGGTGAGCTGAAGTTGCATTTCTCCGCCAGTATCTTCCAAATGTCCCAAGTAATGTTGCAGTCAAAAAAACAGTGAGGGATAGACTCATCTGCTACATTACAAAATAGACATCGAGAGTCTGTTTGGAGTCCCCAGCTTATAATTCTGTCGCAGGTGGGGCATCTATTCCTGACCATCAACCATACCAGGAACATGTGCTTAGGAACACCCCCTAAGAACCACACCTCCTTGCGTCAAGAGACCGTTGGAGCTGTAGGGCGAACTAGGTCATAAATCTCACCAGTACTGAACTTGCAGTTTCTCTTATTCCCAGGCCACCATTCCAGTTCATCATTGCAGTCATTAAGTGTAAGTGTTGAGAGGTAGGAAAGTACCTCCAGCTGCCTATCAGTGCGCGCATTAGGGAGGATCCAGGCTTCATTCTCTCACAGTTCCGCAAGCGTGGCTCTTAAAGGGTGAGCTAGAATTTTCTTATAAAAGATTTAATTGTACACATGAGACAAATCGTGTCCTTTCTGCTACTATTGCTTGAGATCATGGAACCGTGTTACATTGTCAATGATAGGTGTTTATAACCTAACCAATTTGATTTATGGGTTCTTATAATGGAACTTTGTTTTGGATTGGTTTATTGCTTGAGTATTTTACTGTTATTATAAATTATGTTTGGCTTTTTAAAAGGTGTTAGCATGGTTTATGATCATAAAATGTGGTTAGCATGATTAAGGATCAAATGATGATTACTAACCTGATGTTTCTTACCAAGGCTCTAGAGGCGTGATTGTTTTTCCTCATCACTTTACCACTTGAGGAGCTATTTTCAACACAGGGTAGGTTTGAAAGTGAGAGCCAACAATGACATTGTTTCTTTTTAGTCAAGTTGAATGATAATGTCAACAATGCCTCAGGTAAAAATGGCTTTGTATTACTGTTTATGTTTAGAAGTAATAAAAAAATATTGATGGTGTCAAAGTATTATAAATATTAGTCGTTGAGTTTGCTCAATTTGCTGAAAATAATAATAAGAATGTCTATTGAAGGTATCAAAGTACTGTTATTGTACGTCTATTGGCTATAGACTGAATCATTTTTGACTAAAAAGATAGAGACTTTCTATATTAACGAAACCAATACTATAACCTACCGCTCATATGATCCTTTTTCTTCATCACTCTGCTTCGTTGTGTGAAGTTCAGGAGAACCATTCAACAAACATCGTGGGGTCTAGGTGCATCTCACATCGTAAACATATTTGAAACTTCAACAGTATTTTTATTAACATAAACACATCAGGTATGTGCTATGATTGGCTCTCTGATTTTGTCTATCTTTTGACTCGGCTTAAAAATTGCCACTTACAATTAAGTAATGCAACTTGCAGAGAGAACTCAACTGCTATTAAAATGCTACAAAGTGTAAAGATATGTTACTAACCCAAAGCACTGTTTAAACATAAGAATGGCCAAGAAGATTTCCTTATTGATCTTCTTTTTTGTCCCCAGTAGCATAATTGCTGTTGTTTCTTCACAACGATGCGTTGACACTGGGTCTTTTGAAAAAGATAGTAAATTTGCTATTAACCGCGATAACATCCTCTCATCTCTTGCATCTAACGTGAAGATCCACCATGGTTTCTACAATGGTTCGATGGTCCTCCGTCTCCTGACCGAGTATATGCAATGGCAATGTGCATAGATGGGAGTGACCCAGAGGTATGCTCCGAGTGTCTCGAGGTTGCGTCTGACTTGTTAAAACATAACTGTCTTAACGAGACCGAAGGGTTTATATGGTTTCCATATAAAACGCTTTGTTTTGCACGCTACTCTAACCGTTGGTTTTTTAAAACCCGCCAAATGGACCCGCGTTATTTCGAGCACAGCAGTGGGCTTTCCAAGCTACCAGAGTTTGACCAAAAATTTAGCAGTTTAACAGGTGGTATGCTAGGTGAAGTTTCTACCCTGGGCAAGAAATCTGCAACAAATGTGGTGAACTTAACACAGTTCCAGGCTTTATACGCATTAGTGCAATGCACTCTGGATCTAAATTCAACTGAGTGTTTTTCCTGTCTTCACGAAAGTGTTGGTGATTATTTGGAGGACGAAAATTTTCGTAGGTGGCAAGGAGTCGTTATTGCATATCCAAGCTGTTTCCTCCGGTGGGATCTGTATCCATTCAGCGAACTTTTTAATCAAACGAAGACCCTCAACAACAAAAAAGGTAAAAAACACTTACTGCAAGAATTTTCTCAAAAGCTACCAACTATCGTTCTGTTATATTAATATGTTAAGCAAATTCAATCAATGGATGGGATGACATAGTTTCTTATTCTAAACTAGGTAGCAACAGAATCTCAACGGTATTGTTTGTGGCGGTTGTTGTTCCCATCGTCGTTATCTGTTGTATACTGTCTGCTATAGTAGCTGTACTAGTTATCAGAAGGAGACGGTCTAACCCACCACCTGTCTTTCCAAGTGAGTTGATTCATGTTTTTCCTCATCATCTTCTTTTTACTTACATAAAAGAACAAGACATACTGCGCTTGATCTGGAGAACGAATATGAATTTATTACTCATGTCTTTTGCTTTATCCCCGTGCAACTTTTAACCAAAATAGCCAATGCTTAAGAGGTTGGGATTACAAATTGCTCTTGTGGATGACATAAAAGTTAATAGAGGTTGGAAAAATAAACATCATGCATGGCTTTGGGATTGTCTTTTCTCTACGAATTATAAGAATGTATATGTGTTGCAGAAGTACCTACAAACTCACTGCAATACGATTTGAAGACGATTGAAGCTGCAACATGTACATTTTCGAAGAGAAACATGCTCGGTGAAGGTGGATTTGGAGAAGTTTTTAAGGTGATCAACCTCTTTCTATTTCCACGTTTGATATTTCTCTTTTAACTGTGTGCATGTGATCTAATTTATGTACCCTCCATATAATTTGTAGGGTTTACTTGAAGATGGGTCAGAAATTGCGGTCAAAAGGCTGTCAAAAGAATCAGCACAAGGTGTACAAGAGTTCAAGAATGAGACTAGTCTTGTGGCAAAGCTTCAGCACAGAAATTTGGTTGGAGTTCTTGGGTTTTGTATGGAAGGAGAAGAAAAGATACTCATTTACGAGTTTGTTCCCAACAAAAGCCTCGACCAGTTCTTGTTTGGTATTTTGCATATAACACTCTGATTAACATTTTGAAGTTACAATGATTATTGTGTTGCAGGTCTTAATAAACTTGGGTATTTAATCTCTTAGTTAATGACTTGTACAGAACCTACAAAGCAAAGCCAGCTTGATTGGGCTAAACGGTACAAGATTATTCTCGGGACTGCTAGGGGAATTCTATATCTTCATCATGACTCACCTCTCAAAATCATACACCGTGACCTCAAAGCTAGTAACATCCTCTTAAATGCTGAAATGGAACCCAAAGTCGCAGATTTTGGAATGGCCAGGATTTTAAAGATGGATCAGTCTCGAGCCGATACAAGGAGGGTCGTTGGAACCCAGTAAAATACTTGTTTCTTACTTTTTTGCCTATTAATCTCTGACGTTCTATTACCTTTTTTTTTGTCAATGGTAAACTCAATATATATTTTTTTTTGTATCAGCGGCTACATTTCTCCAGAGTATTTGATGCATGGGCAATTCTCCAGGAAATCTGATATATTCAGCTTCGGAGTCTTGGTTCTAGAGATTATTAGTGGAAAGAGAAACAGCAATTTCCACGAGATTGATGGTTCGGGCAAGAGTTTGGTCACACATGTGAGCATAAAGATTTTAACATTTCTTGAATAGATTTTAAGATTGATGGTTCGGGCAAGATTGATGGTTCGGTCGCTATAGCGAGCGACCGAGCCGTGTTAGCCTTGTTATTTCCAAGTTTTGACTGATTGATGATTGTGGTAGGCTTGGAAGCACTGGAGGAACGGGTCACCACTAGAACTAGTGGATGCGGAAATAGGAAAGAACTATCAGAGTAACGAAGTTGTCAGATGCATCCATATTGCGCTACTATGTGTTCAGACTGATCCAGATGACCGTCCAGATATATCCGAAATTATCTCGATGCTCACCAGTAACTCGATCATTTTACAGCTACCTCAGTCACCAGTATATGAGGGTTCAGAGATGTGTCTACCTCCTATTAAATCTGTTCCTGTTTCTGTCAATGATTCATTGATAGATGAGTTGGTTCCTCGTTGAAGATGCCAGTTCATTTTTGAAATGATGGTTGGAAAAGGTAGACAATGTTTCTATGTTTTATTTTACAAATGTTCGTGTATATGATCTTCGTGTGTTAAGACAAGGAAACTCTGTCTTGAAGATGAGCCAATGTATAATTTAACCGGTTTCTATTTAGTGTTTGTGTAACGACCCGGATCTTAGGAGTAAGGCCCATTTGTTTTATTTTAATCAAAACCCATTCCTTTTTATTTTTGTTCTACATTGGAAGTTTGAGCTTCATACCTCACTTCCCTTCTCCTATATAATAGACTCCTCTTCTTCTCTTTATTCTCATCAAGTCAAAGTATTTCTTTGCGCGTGACAAGTGGTTGTTAAATTATTCAACGACCAGTCACTAGTCAATTTTTCCGGTGAGATTTCCGGCAAGCTTCCGGCGGGATTTTTGGGCGAGCTTCCGGTGGGGTTTTCTAGTAAGTATGCCGCTTCCATATTTTCTAGTTATAGGAATCTATTCAGAGAATTCTATTTTAGGGAATCCGCCATTTTTAGGAAATTTCTATTTTAGGAAAGTTTCTATTTTGGGAAAGTTTCTATTTTAGGAAAGTTCCTATTTTTGGAAACTTTATTTTCCTGTGACTCTGAGCCTAAGTCGTTAATCCTCGTGTTGCAGTTGACTTCAGTTGATC
Organism: Raphanus raphanistrum subsp. raphanistrum; assembly: GCA_019706035.1. Classification (NCBI taxonomy): domain Eukaryota; kingdom Viridiplantae; phylum Streptophyta; class Magnoliopsida; order Brassicales; family Brassicaceae; genus Raphanus; species Raphanus raphanistrum. Next base: position 15,387,710 of record CM033988.1, on the reverse strand, counting down.
ACTTCCGTTGTTCTTTCCGGTCAGTTGCTAAGGTGAGGGCTATTCCGTTAAATCCTGAGCTAGTTTAGTACTATTATTATTGAAAGTCTAGTTTCGAAATATGATCCGTCTTTGTGAATCGAGTCTGTTTGAAAGTCTTGGTTGCTTATTATTATTTTGATTGTTAAACTGGAAATAGGATAATAGAGGATTCAACGATTGTGTGAAATGATTGACGTTAAAGACTGTTATATATATGTATATATGTAGTTATATAGTAAGGACTATGTGGTGAGTGCGGGGGCCCAGAGTGATTTGGGCTAGCGACGCATATGAGTACGGGGGCCAGAGAAATCTGAGCTAGCGACGTATAAAGTGCGGGGGCACAGAGACATCTGAGCTAGCGACGCATAGTGGATGAGTACGGGGGCCCAGAGACGTCTGAGCTAGCGACGTATATTGTGTGGTGCGGGGTGCAGAGACGTTTGCATATCGACGCATATTGGTGGAGTGCGGGGGTCCAGAGATGTCTGGACTATCGACGCATATTATGATATCGTATATCCGTATGAGGAGAACGCAGGGTGTGTGGACTAGCTATGTACCATCAGCGTATTGTTTGTTTTGTGTGATGTGCTAGGCATCTTGTCTGTTCATGCTAGAGCTATTCCTACATAGTCGTAGTGCTATGTACTGAGTCTGTGGTTTGCGGGTTAGCATCCCATACCTCACTGAGTGACTCCCCTGTTGCTCATCCCTCTTTCTTTTCTCTTTCGGGTGAGCCTGGCAGACAGGAGTGATTGATATCGGATTGGTACTTTTGGGCGTTTTCTTTATTTCTATTCCAGATTTCCGGTTTTGTGCTTTACCGAGATTTTGAGATTTATTATACTATTTGGATTTAATATTATTTATTGGATTTATGGAGATTTGAGATTATTTATGTGGAGTAATAAATGGAGATTTCAGAATTATTTCTTTATTTATTATTATTTGTTATTATTATATATTTTGGAAAATCGGGGTATTACAATTTGGTATCAGAGCGGGGTTCCGTCCTGGCTCTGACCCGGGACGGCGATTTATGGGACTCGGATTTCAGTGATTTTTCAATGTTTTGGGATTGGGAGTTTTTGAAAAAAAAAAATGCACCCTTCTGCCGAGCATCATTCGGTTAGTCATTAGAGATTCTGATTTTCTTTTCTTCTGCAGGTGAAGACCAAGTTTCTTTCGTTTCCATCGTCTATTACTTGTATCTTTCTTTTCTTCGAAGCTGTGGACGTTCTTTCTTCATCTCTTTGGAATTCGGGACGAATTCCGATTAAGTGGGAGAGAATTGTAACGACCCGGATCTTAGGAGTAAGGCCCATTTGTTTTATTTTAATCAAAACCCATTCCTTTTTATTTTTGTCCCACATTGGAAGTTTGAGCTTCATACCTCACTTCCCTTCTCCTATATAATAGACTCCTCTTCTTCTCTTTATTCTCATCAAGTCAAAGTATTTCTTTGCGCGTGACAAGTGGTTGTTAAATTATTCAACGACCAGTCACTAGTCAATTTTTCCGGTGAGATTTCCGGCGAGCTTCCGGCGGGATTTTTGGGCGAGCTTCCGGTGGGGTTTTCTAGTAAGTATGCCGCTTCCATATTTTCTAGTTATAGGAATCTATTCAGAGAATTCTATTTTAGGGAATCCGCCATTTTTAGGAAATTTCTATTTTAGGAAAGTTTCTATTTTGGGAAAGTTTCTATTTTAGGAAAGTTCCTATTTTTGGAAACTTTATTTTCCTGTGACTCTGAGCCTAAGTCGTTAATCCTCGTGTTGCAGTTGACTTCAGTTGATCACTTCCGTTGTTCTTTCCGGTCAGTTGCTAAGGTGAGGGCTATTCCGTTAAATCCTGAGCTAGTTTAGTACTATTATTATTGAAAGTCTAGTTTCGAAATATGATCCGTCTTTGTGAATCGAGTCTGTTTGAAAGTCTTGGTTGCTTATTATTATTTTGATTGTTAAACTGGAAATAGGATAATAGAGGATTCAACGATTGTGTGAAATGATTGACGTTAAAGACTGTTATATATATGTATATATGTAGTTATATAGTAAGGACTATGTGGTGAGTGCGGGGGCCCAGAGTGATTTGGGCTAGCGACGCATATGAGTACGGGGGCCAGAGAAATCTGAGCTAGCGACGTATAGAGTGCGGGGGCACAGAGACATCTGAGCTAGCGACGCATAGTGGATGAGTACGGGGGCCCAGAGACGTCTGAGCTAGCGACGTATATTGTGTGGTGCGGGGTGCAGAGACGTTTGCATATCGACGCATATTGGTGGAGTGCGGGGGTCCAGAGATGTCTGGACTATCGACGCATATTATGATATCGTATATCCGTATGAGGAGAACGCAGGGTGTGTGGACTAGCTATGTACCATCAGCGTATTGTTTGTTTTGTGTGATGTGCTAGGCATCTTGTCTGTTCATGCTAGAGCTATTCCTACATAGTCGTAGTGCTATGTACTGAGTCTGTGGTTTGCGGGTTAGCATCCCATACCTCACTGAGTGACTCCCCTGTTGCTCATCCCTCTTTCTTTTCTCTTTCGGGTGAGCCTGGCAGACAGGAGTGATTGATATCGGATTGGTACTTTTGGGCGTTTTCTTTATTTCTATTCCAGATTTCCGGTTTTGTGCTTTACCGAGATTTTGAGATTTATTATACTATTTGGATTTAATATTATTTATTGGATTTATGGAGATTTGAGATTATTTATGTGGAGTAATAAATGGAGATTTCAGAATTATTTCTTTATTTATTATTATTTGTTATTATTATATATATTTTGGAAAATCGGGGTATTACAATTTGGTATCAGAGCGGGGTTCCGTCCTGGCTCTGACCCGGGACGGCGATTTATGGGACTCGGATTTCAGTGATTTTTCAATGTTTTGGGATTGGGAATTTTTGAAAAAAAAAATGCACCCTTCTGCCGAGCATCATTCGGTTAGTCATTAGAGATTCTGATTTTCTTTTCTTCTGCAGGTGAAGACCAAGTTTCTTTCGTTTCCATCGTCTATTACTTGTATCTTTCTTTTCTTCGAAGCTGTGGACGTTCTTTCTTCATCTCTTTGGAATTCGGGACGAATTCCGATTAAGTGGGAGAGAATTGTAACGACCCGGATCTTAGGAGTAAGGCCCATTTGTTTTATTTTAATCAAAACCCATTCCTTTTTATTTTTGTCCCACATTGGAAGTTTGAGCTTCATACCTCACTTCCCTTCTCCTATATAATAGACTCCTCTTCTTCTCTTTATTCTCATCAAGTCAAAGTATTTCTTTGCGCGTGACAAGTGGTTGTTAAATTATTCAACGACCAGTCACTAGTCAATTTTTCCGGTGAGATTTCCGGCGAGCTTCCGGCGGGATTTTTGGGCGAGCTTCCGGTGGGGTTTTCTAGTAAGTATGCCGCTTCCATATTTTCTAGTTATAGGAATCTATTCAGAGAATTCTATTTTAGGGAATCCGCCATTTTTAGGAAATTTCTATTTTAGGAAAGTTTCTATTTTGGGAAAGTTTCTATTTTAGGAAAGTTCCTATTTTTGGAAACTTTATTTTCCTGTGACTCTGAGCCTAAGTCGTTAATCCTCGTGTTGCAGTTGACTTCAGTTGATCACTTCCGTTGTTCTTTCCGGTCAGTTGCTAAGGTGAGGGCTATTCCGTTAAATCCTGAGCTAGTTTAGTACTATTATTATTGAAAGTCTAGTTTCGAAATATGATCCGTCTTTGTGAATCGAGTCTGTTTGAAAGTCTTGGTTGCTTATTATTATTTTGATTGTTAAACTGGAAATAGGATAATAGAGGATTCAACGATTGTGTGAAATGATTGACGTTAAAGACTGTTATATATATGTATATATGTAGTTATATAGTAAGGACTATGTGGTGAGTGCGGGGGCCCAGAGTGATTTGGGCTAGCGACGCATATGAGTACGGGGGCCAGAGAAATCTGAGCTAGCGACGTATAGAGTGCGGGGGCACAGAGACATCTGAGCTAGCGACGCATAGTGGATGAGTACGGGGGCCCAGAGACGTCTGAGCTAGCGACGTATATTGTGTGGTGCGGGGTGCAGAGACGTTTGCATATCGACGCATATTGGTGGAGTGCGGGGGTCCAGAGATGTCTGGACTATCGACGCATATTATGATATCGTATATCCGTATGAGGAGAACGCAGGGTGTGTGGACTAGCTATGTACCATCAGCGTATTGTTTGTTTTGTGTGATGTGCTAGGCATCTTGTCTGTTCATGCTAGAGCTATTCCTACATAGTCGTAGTGCTATGTACTGAGTCTGTGGTTTGCGGGTTAGCATCCCATACCTCACTGAGTGACTCCCCTGTTGCTCATCCCTCTTTCTTTTCTCTTTCGGGTGAGCCTGGCAGACAGGAGTGATTGATATCGGATTGGTACTTTTGGGCGTTTTCTTTATTTCTATTCCAGATTTCCGGTTTTGTGCTTTACCGAGATTTTGAGATTTATTATACTATTTGGATTTAATATTATTTATTGGATTTATGGAGATTTGAGATTATTTATGTGGAGTAATAAATGGAGATTTCAGAATTATTTCTTTATTTATTATTATTTGTTATTATTATATATTTTGGAAAATCGGGGTATTACAATTTGGTATCAGAGCGGGGTTCCGTCCTGGCTCTGACCCGGGACGGCGATTTATGGGACTCGGATTTCAGTGATTTTTCAATGTTTTGGGATTGGGAGTTTTTGAAAAAAAAAATGCACCCTTCTGCCGAGCATCATTCGGTTAGTCATTAGAGATTCTGATTTTCTTTTCTTCTGCAGGTGAAGACCAAGTTTCTTTCGTTTCCATCGTCTATTACTTGTATCTTTCTTTTCTTCGAAGCTGTGGACGTTCTTTCTTCATCTCTTTGGAATTCGGGACGAATTCCGATTAAGTGGGAGAGAATTGTAACGACCCGGATCTTAGGAGTAAGGCCCATTTGTTTTATTTTAATCAAAACCCATTCCTTTTTATTTTTGTCCCACATTGGAAGTTTGAGCTTCATACCTCACTTCCCTTCTCCTATATAATAGACTCCTCTTCTTCTCTTTATTCTCATCAAGTCAAAGTATTTCTTTGCGCGTGACAAGTGGTTGTTAAATTATTCAACGACCAGTCACTAGTCAATTTTTCCGGTGAGATTTCCGGCGAGCTTCCGGCGGGATTTTTGGGCGAGCTTCCGGTGGGGTTTTCTAGTAAGTATGCCGCTTCCATATTTTCTAGTTATAGGAATCTATTCAGAGAATTCTATTTTAGGGAATCCGCCATTTTTAGGAAATTTCTATTTTAGGAAAGTTTCTATTTTGGGAAAGTTTCTATTTTAGGAAAGTTCCTATTTTTGGAAACTTTATTTTCCTGTGACTCTGAGCCTAAGTCGTTAATCCTCGTGTTGCAGTTGACTTCAGTTGATCACTTCCGTTGTTCTTTCCGGTCAGTTGCTAAGGTGAGGGCTATTCCGTTAAATCCTGAGCTAGTTTAGTACTATTATTATTGAAAGTCTAGTTTCGAAATATGATCCGTCTTTGTGAATCGAGTCTGTTTGAAAGTCTTGGTTGCTTATTATTATTTTGATTGTTAAACTGGAAATAGGATAATAGAGGATTCAACGATTGTGTGAAATGATTGACGTTAAAGACTGTTATATATATGTATATATGTAGTTATATAGTAAGGACTATGTGGTGAGTGCGGGGGCCCAGAGTGATTTGGGCTAGCGACGCATATGAGTACGGGGGCCAGAGAAATCTGAGCTAGCGACGTATAGAGTGCGGGGGCACAGAGACATCTGAGCTAGCGACGCATAGTGGATGAGTACGGGGGCCCAGAGACGTCTGAGCTAGCGACGTATATTGTGTGGTGCGGGGTGCAGAGACGTTTGCATATCGACGCATATTGGTGGAGTGCGCGGGTCCAGAGATGTCTGGACTATCGACGCATATTATGATATCGTATATCCGTATGAGGAGAACGCAGGGTGTGTGGACTAGCTATGTACCATCAGCGTATTGTTTGTTTTGTGTGATGTGCTAGGCATCTTGTCTGTTCATGCTAGAGCTATTCCTACATAGTCGTAGTGCTATGTACTGAGTCTGTGGTTTGCGGGTTAGCATCCCATACCTCACTGAGTGACTCCCCTGTTGCTCATCCCTCTTTCTTTTCTCTTTCGGGTGAGCCTGGCAGACAGGAGTGATTGATATCGGATTGGTACTTTTGGGCGTTTTCTTTATTTCTATTCCAGATTTCCGGTTTTGTGCTTTACCGAGATTTTGAGATTTATTATACTATTTGGATTTAATATTATTTATTGGATTTATGGAGATTTGAGATTATTTATGTGGAGTAATAAATGGAGATTTCAGAATTATTTCTTTATTTATTATTATTTGTTATTATTATATATTTTGGAAAATCGGGGTATTACAGTTTGCTCATTCTGTCTCCTCATCAATTCCCTCGTTTATCTTTTGTTGTGTATTGAACATATTTTTATTTGGTGATTGAGATTTAATGATTTAGGTTTTGGTTTCACCGTTTTAGAATTTAATTTGGCTGCTGTGTAGGTCTGTTTGTATTCAAAACGAATTTTCAAGTAAGTTTTGGTATAGTTCTCGAACTTTGTTCCCGACATAATATTTTCTTGGTTTTCCTTTTTTTTTTTGATTTTCTATGAATCTACCAATCTGATGTAGAACAAGAAAAACATACTAAAGAATCTCCAGGACATGTCACAATCTACTTGCTTAATTTTCCTGAATCATTGGTGTAGACGTGTAGTATATATTCTTCTAATTGCACCCTGAACAGAAAATAGCTTAAAGAACACGAAAACAGAGAAGAAACTTGAACATTTTCATTTCATTTCTTGCTTAAAGTTAACTGTTAAAATCTCTTTGTTATATATACACTAGACTGAAAACCCTAGCAAGATATACAGTGTGTTTAGAATTGGATCCAAGAAAATCAAATATGTTCTGAATTGCTATTGGCTTTGCTTTTCTATACATTAGAGGATCACTTCCGCATTCTTATTTGTTTTGATTTCCAAGAGATAAATTAGCCGTTGTTTCCATGTTGCTGCGAATGGGCCTCTCACCTCCTTCCTTGGACAAACTCATTATGTTCTTTGTGAAACTTGTTTCAACCATTGTAACTTCATCTTCTTATAGGCATATCACATGTCCTCTTTAGAGTTATCTTTAGAGTGAATTCTTTTGGACCTTTGTTCCTTGCTTTTACTGCTAACATGCCCCTTCGAACTTCGTGTGAGTGAACAAACAACACCAAATTTGAACCTTAGATCATTGAAGCTTTGTATTGGTAATGATTTGTGAAATATCCGCTAACTGATAAGGTGATTAGATGTGATAAACTACAAGTGTTCCTTGCACCACCTTTTCCCAAACATAATGGAAGTTAACTTCAAAATGTTTAGACCTCTTGTGCATCACTGGAGTGGTTGAGAGATAGACTGCAAATAGATTGTCTCAGTAAAAATCAGGAGGTAAAGGTTGAGGTACTCCAATTTCTCTAAGAAGATTAGCCAGCCCAATGATTTTTCTTTCAGTATCAGAAGGAGTACTATGCTCAGCTCCAGTGGACCTTTTCAATACTGAATTTTGTTTCTGAGCAGACCATGAGATTAAATTGGAGCCTAAGAAAGTGCCGAAACCTCTTGTCAACCTTCTTGTATTCGTAAAACCTCTCCATTCATTCTTGTCAGCCGAGAGGTCTAGCCACAAGTAGTCAGACATTCCAGTAATATGAAGAAGATCCTCAGTATATTTCTCTTTGTTTAAAAAAAATCCATCAGGGTGTGATACAGCCCAAAATGGGGGTCGTCCAGATGGTTGTTGAAGTTCAAATCGGATCAACCAAAGATGTGGCCGATGGTTGATATGTCTGGAATCTAGCTTGCAAACCTGAAACAAATAGAAATGAAGTGAGATGCGGTTTATGATATGAATAAAATGAACAAATATAAGAGATAGAAATGAGAGATATGGCGGAATCAAGCTGCTGGATGTGTATCACTCTCAGCTTGATCAAATGATGGTTTGAAGTGGATTTGCGGATGAAGTTTTGATTGAATCTCTCAATCTGATGGTATGATGGAATGAAGTTTGACTCTCTCAATATGTGTACTGAACTTGTTTGATTTGCACAAAAAAAGCTAGACTCACAAAATCAATAGAACAACAAATAATCTATCTTTGAATCCTAAAAACCGATATTTTATACAAATAACAACTTTGATAAAACTGAATAAACTTTTTATTAACTTGATTGAGAGTGATCTTTATAATGGCTATCTAAAAGCTTATATAATTCTCTGGACTCTAAGTCTAACGTTCATAGGAAAAAAAGGAAAGAAACAAATAAAACAAAGCAAAAAAATCAGAAACTAGACGTTTGAGCATTTTATAGGATTTTGGCTCCAAGTGAGAAACTTGATTCTTCTTGAACCTGGACTGTTTTAGGGGATAAGTAAGCTTCATGGAAACCTTGTTGATGGTTTGGAATGTGCTGAGGTCGTGCATGATCTGAAGCAAAAAGAGCTGTTGGAGCTGGATGGCAAGAATCTCCAAATAAGGCAAAACGGTATTAATGGGGATCCTCCTGATCCTATGTTGGCTGGTGCATGGTATGAACTTGTAAAACTCTTATTGGTCGCCTATGATGTCTTCTGGATGCCTTGGTTTAGTCAGGATGTCTTCTGGTCGGAGCTAATTGGAAATGATTAAACCGAAAGATTGTCCAATATTTTCATAAATGGCTCCAGGTGGATTTGATAACTTCTTCAATGATTCCCCTGATCCTATGGGTTAGGTGCAGCTAAGGTCTTATGGAATGTATCCTTATTGGTAAATGTGATCTCCTGGTCTGGGACATTGAGCAAACCAAGTATATCTTCTGGTTGGATTGGATTTAGGGCTTGGTCCTTCTTGATCTGGACTCTTAAAAGGCCCTCCTTAACATAACAAATGGCTTCAGTCGAGACCTCTTCATGGTTAGAATTGTATGGATCGAAATGTGGCTGATCTAGCCCATCGGATGTTGAGAAGACGGACTGACTTGAAAAATCCATAACTTCCTGATCCGTGAAGTTCAGTGGCTCCTTTATGAGTTAGAATTCTTGGAAAATTGGTTTCATGCAAATACATTGAGCTGAAATTTGGACACAAGATACATAAATGAGTTAGTTTTCCAGTGCCACCAATTAGAGTCGATCCATATTAAGAATAAACATTCATGCATGTATATTGACCACCAGTATGTCTGAAGCGGAGCAAACAACCAAAAATGAAGCAATTGCTTCCTGCATGCAAATTAATTAAAGAAAATTCCTAAATAGGCGAATTTTATCTAGAGATTCTATTTTTCACCTAGGGGATTTCTCAGACCCAGGGGCGGACAGAAATAATGTTGAATGGGGGCATGTGCTCTCAACTAAAATTTAATTTTAAATAAGTAGTTAGCTTAAAATCTTAATTTCTTTAAATAATTAGTTTAAATTTTATGAAAATACGCCCAACTAATCCAAAATTTATGAAAGTGCCCCCGATTAAAATTTACTCTAGATCCGTCCCTGCTCAGACCTCCAAAGATCATATTTCAGTTTAATCTCTTGAAAAAGGTGATCTTTTAAAGAGATTTATCAATTTGTAATCTTAGAGGAGAAGAATCTCGTCTAAATCATTTTATAAGATTTCTATGTTTTTTGTTATTGATTTAGACATGATTTCTTCATCTACTATTGCTGTGATTTATTTTTCCATGTCTAAATAGTCATCTTGCTAGGTTATAGTGTCAAATGGATGATTCATCAAAATAATCATAGATAAGGATTGATGTTTTGATTGTTGTCGCCTATCTATACTATTAAAGCAGAATCCCTCATAGGATTCTGTCCTTAGTTTTTTTAAATAATTACAAGACTATGCCATTGCTATATTAATTATCACATTATTAATTAATTTTTATAAAAATCTAAACAAACCTATCATAGCATTTAGAAAGAGTATATTAACTAACTAGGGTTGGCCCGCCCTACGGGCGGGAAGTTATAAGAAAAATTGTTTTATATGATTTTCTATTAATTTATAAAGTATTTAAAATCATTACAAAAAAATATATTATAGACAAACAAATAATTAAAAGAATTCCAAGATCATAATGTTATTTTTAATAAATATGTTTTGGTTTGAATTAAAGTGATATAATATACTTTAATATAGTGCAGTGGAGTTTATAATCTTAGACCAAAGAATATAAAAGAAATTTTGTGTATTTTGGCAAAATGTAATTAACGAAAAACATATATAAATAATTTAAAACTGACTAATATCATCAAAGTGATGCTGCATAATCGCAAGAAAAAAGTGAAATATACTTTATACTATTTGGGCAGAACATGTTTTTACAAATATATACTTATGTATTTCACATATGCACCTAGAAAAAAAACTCTTACACAAATTCATAAATATTTAAATTTTGTCATATAAAAATGAAATACATTTTAGGGAGAATTGCCAAGTGTGACTCAAAACTTGGAGTCAAACCCAAAAGAATACCCCAACTTGGGTCAAAGGCAAAAGTAACCTAAAAGGCTATTGAAATTACAACTATCTCCTTGTGAACAAACAAAAAAATGGAATTTTTTTTACGTTTCTACCCCTCGCAAGTCGTCTGTTTAGACGACTTGAAAATAAGTCGTCCAGACGACTTAACTTAAAGTCGTCTGGATAGTTATTCTTAAACATAATTTAAAAATTTTGTAAAAAATATTTTGATAAGTGAAAAATTGGAATTATGTAATTAACATATGTCTTAAGAGATATAAATTAATATATAACAAATTTCAATTGTTTTCAGCCCAGATGAGTGAAAGTAGTGAGTCATGATATTCTTTAGTTTATGTTTCATCAACATATGTTGTAGTATTGTATGTGTTCTTAGGGTTAGATTTTGGAAAGCATTAAAACCGTTTTTGAAAATTTTTAAAATTACCTAAGCGTGTTCATTTCTGTGTATAGTAAACACTATTGAAGAATAATTTGATTTTATAACGTGGTTAGTAAGTTAATTTAGTCATTTTAGTTTAGGGGTTCATTTTAGGGTCTGGGACGACTTAATATTTAGTCTTCTGTGCACAGACGACTAAATATTAGGTCGTCTGGTGTACATTATCAGCCAGAATAAGTCGTCTAAACCGGACAAAACCTTAAAGTTTACCAATGTACTTTTAAAGCTAACCGGATTATTTACCCAATATATAAGGTGATTTTTTTTTTTCATTTTCCGCTAAATTCAGAAACCCTAACAGTTCTCTCTCACCGGCGATATCAAAGGCGATTCGAATTCCCACTATTTCCGAACAAACCATCGTTCTCAACGTCGGCTATCTATCTCACTTCATTCTCACCGTTGTCGCCGCAGCTTCTTCTAACCCTAGCGCCGCCGATTCCTCTAAACCCTAGCGCCCCCGCTTCCACTGTTTCCGAACAAACCGTCGCCCTCGCCACCGTGCTCACCAACGTTCTCACCGCCGCTTCCTCTAAACACTAGCTAGCACCGCCGCTTCTTCTAAACCCTAGCGCCGCCGCTTCTTCTCTGTAAACCGTAGCGCCGTTTCTCTGTAAACCCTAACGCCGGTAAGTCATCAATCTCGAGGAAAAGATGAACATAAAACGTTGTCTCTATCAATTTACTCATTCTCACCGTTTCACGTTTATTTTTTCAGATCTATAACCACAATGACGAGTACTCCAACTCCTTCTGCGAATAATCAGGTCCGCTTGAAATTTTTCTACTGGAAGACTTGTAAGTAAGTCGTCTGGAAAGTCTTCCAAATGGACGACTTAGTAGACGACTTAAATATAAGTCGTCCATTTGGAAGACTTTTCAGACGACTTAAATATAAGTCGTCAACTAAGTCGTCCAGTTGGACGACTTTCCAGACGACTTATATTAAAGTCGTCTACTAAGTCGTCTGGAGTAACAATTAAGGCGTGATTGATTTAGCTTGTGTTCTGACTTCTATTGTTGTCTTTGATTATTTTGCAGACAAAAAGGATGGATATTCCAGAACTCCCCCGTAGGTTATACACATTAGGGGAAGAGCCAGAACCCCAACATAGCATTTCGTATCATTCGGATAACAACAGGTTGCATGCTGCTCTTAAGCGAGCTCTCACTGAGAAAGAATTTGAAGAGCTCAAGGAGTCGAGATTGAGAGTTTTCATCAAGTTCAAGGAGCAGGGATTTGGTTGGGCTTCAAGGCTGGTTCACCACATGCTCTGTTTAAAGCTGGACATTAAGAAGAAGTACGAGATGTGGTGTCTCGTTGGTCCAGAACCTTTGAGGTTTTCACTGTTAGAGTTTGAAATGATCACTGGTCTAAACTGCGAGTACATCGAGGACCTTGACACACCAAAATGTGATGTTACCCTAGAGATGGTTTCTTTCTGGGGGAAGATGGGAGTTTATCTGGAAGCTGGGCCAACTACTGATCAGATAATAGATGCACTGAAGAGATGCGGAGATTGGTCCACGGAAGATCGCAAGCGGCTCGCGTACCTTTCCATCTTCACTGGATTCATTGAAGGGAGAAAGTTTTCAACCGCTACACGAGCTACTCTGGCAAGGCTAGTGATGGATTTAGAACGGTTTGAGAATTATCCATGGGGGAGAGTCTCGTTTAAGGTGCTGATGGACTCTTTGTGGAACAAAGAGATTACTGGCTGTTACACCGTGGATGGGTTTATACAAGTTCTTCAGGTCTGGGCGTACACAGCTCTGCCGGGAATGGGTGCTAGTATTGGTAGTCCCAGATTAAACAGTTCGCTTCCACCGCCTCCACCGATTCTGGCTTACGATGGCAGCAGAGGCCGCAGATTCATGAAAGCTGCTATCTTGAGTCAGGTACCTTTCCATCTTCACTTAATTAAGTCGTCTGGAAGGTCTTCCAGCTGGACGACTTAGTAGACGACTTATTATAAGTCGTCTGGAAGGTCTTCCAGCTGGACGACTTAGTAGACGACTTATAATAAGTCGTCTGGAAGGTCGTCCAGCTGGACGACTTAGCAGACGACTTATAATAAGTCGTCTGGAAGGTCGTCCAGCTGGACGACTTAGTAGATGACTAATAATTAAGTCGTCTATTTAGTATTTTGTTTCAAATATCTAACTCGATTCTTCTTCTATTTACTGCAGACCCGCGTGATCAACTTTGTTGAGAAGGACATTAGTGAAATCTGGCCAAAATGGGACTCTGAGGTTGAGGACGTGCCCGCGGAGAACATCATTAAAGTCATGTATGATCGGAGACCGTGGAAGTGGACCATGGATTGCTGGGAAGTCACTGGTACAAAAACTAAGTTTGTGACTCCATCGAAAAGAGCCAAAGAGATGGTTGTGGTGGAGGTGGAGGAGGAGGAGGAAGACAATCAGAGACCTCGGAAGAAAGCTCGTAAAGAGGCTCCTAAAGAGGCTCGTAAAGAGGCTCCTAAAGAGGCTAGAGAAGAGGCTAGAGAAGAGGCTAGCGAAGAGGCTAGAGAAGAGGCTAGAGAAGAGGCTAGTTGGGTGACCAGAGAGGAGTTGGAAAATATGTTCAAGGACTTAAGAAGTGGCTTAGGTGACATGATGAAAGATGGGTTTAAGAAGTGCATCAGGGAGATTAAGAAGTTGTCCGATAGATTGGAAGCTGTGGAGAAGAAGGTTGGTGTCACCAATCAGGCTACCCCTACCCCTCAAGCCAAAGAAACCAAGGTTAGTAACAAACAGCCTACCCCTCAAGCCAAAGAAACCGGGGTTAGTAACAAACAGTCTACCCCTCAAGCCAAAGAAACCGGGGTTAGTAACAAACAGCCTACCCCTACTCCTCAAACCCAGCCTACTCCTCAAAAGGATCAGCCTACACTTCAAACCAATCATCCTACTCCTCAAACCAGACAGCGTACTCCTCAAAAGGCAAAGCCTACTCCTCAAGCCAAAGAAACCGGGGTTTGTAACAAACAGCCTACCCCTACTCCTCAAACCCAGCCTACTCCTCAAAAGGCAAAGCCTACTCCTCAAAAGGCAAAGCCTACTCCTCAAAAGAAACAGCCTTCTCCTCAAACGAAACAGCCTTCTCCTCTGCCCAAAGAGGTTAGTATCAACTAGTCGTCCAGACAACTTTTATTTAAGTCGTCCAGGGTTAACTTGTATGCAACTTTTATTGCAGAGATTGTTGCCGGAGGATACAGCAGATGAGGCGATCTCGGTATATAAGATCTTGCCGGAGGATAAAGCAGATGGTGTCACCTCCAAAGAGATTGTTCCTCTCACTTCCACTGACCAACCGAGCTTCGCTTCCAACGATCAACAACCGAGCTTCGCTTCCAACGATCAACAACCGAGCTTCGCTTCCACCGATCCAAGCGTTCCAGTTTCAGAACCGAGCCTGGTTGTATTGGACAAAACAGCTCCCACTGCTTCTGTGCGTGCAAGGAGTGAACGAACGAAGAAACCTGCTCCCACGCAGATATCTCCTTATACGGCAGAGAGAAAGAAACTCCTTAGAGTGGGAAAGTATAATCCATTTCCCTCACTAAACAGACCTAAGTTGAAGGAGCTCGCTGATTGGTTGAAAACTGATCCGTAAGTGATTGCTTTACCCATAATAGCTTGATTTAGTCTACCAAAACTGATTGCTTTTTTGTTTGCAGTGATTATTACACTAAGCTTGAGGACAAACCACGTACATCACCAACTTGGTGGTATCATAAACTCCGGACACCCAAAGCATGGCTGGAAGACGTAGTAAGTCTTCTGCTTATCTTTAAGTCGTCTGGTAACTTGTCTTTGTATAGATTTGTAAATATATAAGTCGTCTGGAAGGTTTTCCAGCTGGACGACTTACAAATAAGTCGTCTGGAAGGTTTTCCAGCTGGACGACTTACAAATAAGTCGTCTGGTAGGTTTTCCAGCTGGACGACTTACAAATAAGTCGTCTGGAAGGTTTTCCAGCTGGACGACTTACAAATAAGTCGGCTGGTAGGTTTTCCAGCTGGACGACTTACAAATAAGTCGTCTGGGAGGTTCTAACTTGTATTATTTTATATGCAGCATATGGATGCTTGGATGAATGTGCTGAGGCAGAGGTATCAGGAGAACCCACAAGCTTTCCGGAGCGAGCGAATGTGCTTCCTGGATCACAACTTTTCCCATTCTTGGAGAGACCAGTATCTGTTCTTCAAAGCATCGGCACCTGATCACAAAGGTTTAGGAAGAATGCTACCTAGTGGGGCGTCGTTGTTTTATGACGGATCAATGCCTTCATTTTTCCAATCAAACAAGAAGTGGGGGGAGGACATTGATGATATCTATGCGCCAGTGAACTTGAACAACAAACATTGGGTTGCTATCTGGATATCGATCCCTAAGAGGCACATAGTCGTCTGGGACAGCATACCTTCATCTAGCGTACCAGAAGCATGGGATGAAATAATGGAGCCTTTTCTCGAGATGGTCCCTTATATGCTTGTTGAGTGCGCAGCCACCGAGGAAGAACGGGTCAAATACGGGTTGGAGCGATACACATATGAGAGACTGCTGAAAGATGTACCCACGGCCAACAATGGTGATTGTGGCGTGTACGCTCTAAAGTACATTGAATGTCATGCTCTTGGGGTCCCCTTTAGCGCTAAAGACTTTGCTAGGTCCAATGCGAAGACTATGAGGGATAATATGGCTGTGGTTATATGGACGGAGCTTGTTGATCAGCATTTGAAAGATAATGAGGATGGTGGTATGTTCGTGGGCATGTATGATTAGATACACAAATCTAACTTGTATAGATTTTCTAACTTGTGTATGGCTTTGAACTTGTCGTTGTATTTGTATTTGTATATTTGTGTATTAAAAATTGAACTTGTGTATGATTTATTTGTGTATTTGAACTTGTGTATGATTTATTGTGTATGATTTATTTGTGTATTTGTGTATTTGTGTATGATTTATTTGTGTATTTGAACTTGTCGACTAACAAATAAGTCGTCTGGAAGGTTTTCCAGCTGGACGACTTACAAATAAGTCGTCTGGAAGGTTTTCCAGCTGGACGACTTACAAATAAGTCGTCCGGAAGGTTTTCCAGCTGGACGACTTACAAATAAGTCGTCTGGAAGGTTTGGACGACTTACAAGTAAGGTAGTCTAAAAATAGTAGAAGGTAGTCTAAAAATAAAATACACTGGACGACTTACAAATAAGTCGTCTGGAAGGTTTGGACGACTTACAAGTAAGGTAGTCTAAAAATAGTAGAAGGTAGTCTAAAAATAAAATACACTGGACGACTTCGTTAAAGGTCGTCTAAAAAAAATACACTCGAAGGGATAGTAGAAGGTAGTCTAAAAATAAAATACACTCGAAGGGATAGTAGAAGGTAGTCTAAAATAAAATACACTTGAAGGGATAGTAGAAGGTAGACGAAACACTGGACGACTTAAAAATAGGTCGTCTGGACGACTTAACAATAAGTCGTCTGGACGGGTAATCAAGACTGGACGACTTAAATTTAGGTCGTCTGGACAACTAGTCAACTGGTTGTGTACATCGTGGTTTCGTATGGCCAGTTTCCTTGCAGTTTGAGCATCTCCGTGCCCTGTGTTTCTTCCTGGGTTTGTGTCCTCTCATCCTAGATAGCTCCAACCAAGATTGCCATCTTGATTTCTTCTGTCTCCCCGGACCACGCTTTACGTTTGGAGGAAAGCATTCTCGTTCCTCAATATGTTGTGACACGATAGGATATATATTCTCTGAGTATCCTGCATACAGATGATTCTTTGAGTAAAGTGGACATACAAGTGTGTCGATATGCACACCAGCATGTGTTCCAGCTGCTATAGCATGAGAGCAAGGTATTTTCTCCACTCCATAGACACCACAATCACACTTTACATGTTCCAAATCAACCACACAGTCCATTGTGCCACCTTTGACAAAGAAACGCCATCCATCAATTGGTTCGACCGTCATCGTATCCGCTATCTCTGATCGAACAACAAGCAAGTATTCAACACCCCGGCTATGTTCAGTTGGGAGACTCAAAGCATCTTGTCTCCTTTTCCAATACCATTTTCCTAACTTCTGCCTTATGAACTCCAGCAGGAACGGAATCGGAAATCCTCTTGCTCGCTTCAGTGCGGAATTAATAGATTCAGCGATGTTGCTTGTTTTTATGTTGAACCTGTTCCCCTTACAATAAACCCTTGACCATAGCCTGGCGTCGGCCTTCTCCAAATACGTTGCAAGTTCCGGGTTTGCACTCCGTATCTCAGCCATGTACCGGTCAAAATCGTAAACCGTGTGCGCATAAGCAGCCCCTTTCACCAAGTACATGAGATGTTTCCCTTTAAACTTTTTGACAATGTTATCTTGAAGGTGATAGTAACATATTCCTCGGGTTGCCCAAGGAAACACCTTCTCACACGCACTTTTAATGGCCGCGTGCCGGTCAGAGACTATCACCAGAGGCTTGTCATGAGATATACAACTAGCCAATTTTGTGAAAAACCATTCCCAAGAAGGTTCATCTTCAGCATCCACGATCCCAAAAGCCAATGGGAATATCTGAAAATTGCCATCTTGTGCGGCTGCAACTAACATAACACCTCCATACTTTCCACTTAGGTGAGTTCCATCCACCACAATGACCCTTCTCTGATACTTAAAACCTTTGATAGAAGCTCCAAAAGAGAGAAATAGATACTTAAATCTTTTCTTAGAATCAAGTTCTATAGCCGTGATAGAATCAGGATTTGCAATGGAGATTTGCTCGAGATATGAAGGCAGACGCGAATACCCTTCTTCTGCTGATCCTCTCACCAATTTTTGTGCATATAACAGTGCTCTGTATGAAGTGGTGTAATCAAGCGTCATGCCAAACATGTTCTTCATTGCATCAGTGATATGCTGTGGAGTTATCCCGTCAATGATCCCAACACGATCAATGAAAAGACTACCAACATACTTTGGAGTACAGTGTCTCCGCTGAGCGATTCGGTCTCCAATTGAGCATAAATGTTTTTCCACATACTTTGTTACCCAAAACGTGTTTGGCCCATGTTTCACACTCGCTCTGATCTTCCATCCACAACCGCTAACCCGACATATTGCCACAAGGAGAGTTTTTGTTGATTTGTATATTCTGAAAGAAAATTTACCCCTCACTGCTGTCAACCGCAGCTCTGAAAGCAGTGCATCCTTGCTAACAAAACTCTGGTTGACATAGATGCTGGTACAATCCGATTTTCCTCCTTCAATAGCATTTGTCTTAGCATATGTCTTTTCAATTTCTTCAAAACAAATATTATCATCATCTTCCTCGTCCTCATCTAGAACCTTTCCATAAAGACTGTAATCCCCACCATTCTGATCCGTTTCACCAACAATAGTGTTATCAGCATCCTCCTCCCCATTTTCCTCCTCCCCATTTTCCTCCTCCCCATCTTGATTTTCATCTTCAACAGACTCATTATCACCAACATCTTCAGAACATTCATCAGCTTCATCATTATCACCAACATCTTCTTCCCATTCATCAGCTTCATCATTATCACCAACATCTTCTTCCCATTCACCAGCTTCATTATTATCACCAACATCTTCTTCCCATTCACCAGCTTCTTCTCTTTTCTCTGAAACCGTTTCCACCTTGCTGCGGCTTGATACACAAAGACATACTCTATGCGTTTTGAGTATCTCGAGCAAGTTTCGAACTTGTCTATCACTTGTAACATGAATGGGAGGACTGCCTGGAGTCATCATCATTTCTGCTGGTAATGAGTAGCTAATCACCACAGTCACTGATCTCATGTCTAGGTTATAATCTTCTTGAGCCATTGCAACAAGTTCAGCATGTGTTGAATCTTCATTCAATAAAAACAATCTTGCTCCTTTGAGATCATTAACCACAAAATCCCAACGGAAATCTCTCAACAACCATTGTCCATACACTGCATGTAACTTAAAAATCATCTGCAAATATTCAAAATAAAACACATTAGTAAACATAGAGAAAATGAAGAAGTTCAATAAACATTATCGCAGACGACTTATAATTAAGTCGTCCAGAAGACTTAAAGGTAAGTCGTCTAAAGAGGTCACTTTTGCAATTGAAAATTAAAAGGGACGACTTAATTCTAAGTCGTCCGGCTTTGTTTGTTAAAAAAAAAATTTCAGACGACTTATATATAAGTCGTCTACGAGAAACGGGCTAGTTTTGCATTTGACCGAATCGTGTCAGATCTTTGACTATTTCTGGACGACTTATAATTCAGTCGTCTCTGGAAAGTAAAAATTTCAATATTTTATTCAAACTAGACGACTTACATGTAAGTCGTCCTAGGTTAGTTTTGTAATTGAAAAATAAAACTTGAAATTTAACTTTCTCCAGACGACTTAACTAAAAGTCGTCCAGCTAGACGACTTAATTTAAGGTCGTCCGGGATAAGCAAGGTTTGACCAGAAAATTGGGAAAAATTCTGGACGACTTTGCTTTCCCCGGACGACTTTAAATTAAGTCTTCTGACGGGACGACTTTATATTATGTCGTCTGGTAAAAGTTAAATTATGAAGTTTTATTTTTCAACTACAAAACTAACCTAAGACGACTTACGTGTAAGTCGTCTAGTTTAATAAAATATTGAAATTTTAACTTTCCCAGAGACGACTGAATTATAAGTCGTCCAGAAATAGTCAAAGATCTGACACGATTCGGTCAAATGCAAAACTAGCCTGTTTCTCGTAGACGACTTATATATAAGTCGTCTGAAGTGTTTATTTTCAACAAACAAAGCTGGACGACTTAGTTTAAGTCGTCTGTTTGACCAGAAGACTCAGTAGTAAGTCTTCTACATACAGAAGACTTACTTGTAAGTCTTCTACGCGAACAGATTTTGAAAAAAATTCAAATTCGTACCTTAAACTAGGTGAGATGACTTCGTTTGCACACAGGGTCTTCTCCAACCACCCAGAACCTCAAACGAAAGCAACCGTAAGTCAAAACGAAAGAAATATGGCTCTGTCAACCATCGCCCATATTTTGAATCAAAAGCTTGAGTTTTTTGGATGAATATGGAGAGAAAGTGAAAGAAATGTTGTTTTTAGTTCATAACAATTGAAACAGAGAGAGTGTTAAGAGATTTACGTGCATTAAAGGGCATTAAAAGCTCCAAACAGTTCGTACAAGGTTGTTCCCACTATTCATGGCAGTGGCAATATTGTAAATACTTGAAGAAAATGTGGTTGAGACAGTAAAGAAGCCATTTTCGAAAAAAAAAAAGGTTAATGGCATTTTCGTAGATAAAATACAGATGTGGGGTTAAAAACTCAAAAAAAAATGAGTCAAAAGAAAAGATTAGTTTTGTGTTTGACTTCAAGTTTTGAGTCACTTTTGCAATAAGCCCTACATTTTATTTTGGAAGGTTTTAGTAACAAAAATAATTTTTGATATTTATTTTTTGAATTGACTATACAATAACTAATGAAAAATAACAATTTATGTTTATAAATATTTTTATTATTTTGGCTTATTTATATTTTATTATGTTTACTTTGTAAGTCTCATGTTACATGCTATTTACTATACACTTGAGGTCAATTTAAATATGTTTTTTACATTTTGAAACTTTTTTTTTTAACTTAATTAATTGTGAATCTTTTGTTACTCCATGAGAAATTGATGTTGCACTATAATTTCAAATTTGTACAAAACCCAGAAGCACGCCAAACTAAATGAAAACAAACCAAATAAATCCTAATACACTTGTCTTCCTTGTACAACAAAATCGTTGTCCTTCGTTCAAAGAGACATGTTTGACTTTTTATCAGAGTTGAATCCATAATCCATATCTACCTGTTTTCTTTAGCAAAACATTTTGTTGTTTTTGGAATATATCGCCTTTTTCCGTTGGTGTTTCAGAACGGTCCAAATGAAGCATCGTCCAAGACTCACACCTTGGCTAAATTCACAGTAATCTTTGAGACCGTGTAGTTCTAGAAGTTACTTAAGAGATCATCCTCAATACTCGATCGTTTACAAAATCAAGCTCCTCTCCTGTTCTTTTTTTTTTATATAAATTGTATCAGACCTAGTATTATTTGTAAGATTCGTATAGTTTTAAGTCATTGTCCTCTGCCGATCTCAACACTTGCTTGCAACTTGTTTTTTTTTTTGTTGACGGCTTTAGTATCTTCTTTGTTTAATAAATCCAACTGATATTTATGATGAACAAACTGTTTAGCAGAACCAAAATCTGAGGATATATCGTCTAAAACAAATCCAAATGGTGACTGCAGCTGATACTTTTTACAGCATTGAATCTTCCCTTTACTTAATTCTTTAAAATATTTTTCAAGTGATTCAATGGTAAATAGAATCACAAAGCTGACATTGGATCAATCTCAGGAACTGGCCTTGAAAACAAAGGGTTGTACAAAAACAAAATGAGTTCACAGTCCTTCTAACCACTTAAAACAAATGGCTCTGTGTCTGCAGAGCTTGTCCCGAAACGTCTTTGGAGTCACTATGGTTAGTTCGTTTGCATTCTGAATGTTGAATACACACACACACTTAAAGGGAAAAGATTATGTATTTTTATTAGAATGAAAACTATTGCACGATATGGTAATAAATTAGAGACTTTAAAAACCAAAAGCAATCAGAGATATCTACTAAAACACTCACAAAGTAGACATTATTGGTAGGAGGAGAATGTTGGTTTCAAGCACCCATGGTGATGATGAAACAGATGCTTTCTCCCTTCAACATGTAATCAAAGGCCTTGTTGATCTCAGAGATGTGAGCGATGAACTTCTCAAGCTCCATGTCCTTGTTCATGTACTTTTCGACCACCCCTGGAATGTCAGTTTTGGGTTTGTAGTTCCCAAAGAAAGTACTCTTGAGAGTCCTCTCGTTTAGCATGTTCATTGGATGAGTCTTGAAGGCATTGTCTTTGCTTGGCACACCAACCAGCAACGCAACACCCCAGCCCTGAAACAACATCACATATCGTAGTTATGAATGGTTTGGTCTGAATACCGAAGCATAACATGGTGAACAAATCCAAATGCTTGAATCATGGCTTGAATGCTTCCAATAATTTATAAATTTACAGAAACCCATCGGCCTCCGCCAACTCCGCCACCAGCGCCTTCATCTGCTCGACGACCTCTTGAGAAAGCGTCTCCGGCACTCTGTACAGCTTCGCCTCCACCCCCTCCACTCCCTCCGCTCCCTTCTTCATCCTCTTAGCCAAGCTCTCCACGTGTCCGTACATCGAGAAGAACACCACGAAGATCTTGAGCGGCGGAGAGATCGTCCTCGCCGTGATCACCGGCATTGTCGTTCCCGTCGTCGTCCGATCGTCCTCGATTGGGATCGGAGCATCGTCGGTTCCGGGACCATCGGCGGTGGTGGTGGCGAGAGAGGACGGCTTCTTCTTCTTGCTGGGAACGCATACGCCTCCTTTCCTCATCGTGATTATCTCCCAAACTTCCCGTCAACCATAAAATCGATTAAAACTTGAAAAGATTAAAATAAAAACAAAACAAACTAATCAAAAAACTCTAAGCGTTTTTTTATGAAAACAAAGAACAATACCAGCGATGATAATCACGATACAGTTCGCCGACAACGATTAATCAGACCAAATAAGTTTTTTTTTTAAGAAAAACACACAAACAGAAAAAAAAAACCTTAACAACATGGAAGCAATAACAGTACGATAGGCAGAGGAGAGATGTGTGGTTATTTATACACGATTACGCCGACGAACAGAGATGAAAGTCAAGAGAATTAAAGACGATTAAAGATGGAACTCACCGTTACGGATCTGTATCGGCTCACCGCCGTTCGAAGAGAGCGAAGATGACGAATGGCCAAACCTTGGTTTCGTTGGACTGGGAGATAAACGGGCCTCAATTACGAAACGTGAGCCAAAAGCCCAACAAAACCAATACGCCGAGTTTCATTAAACGTAGACGCGTGGCACGCTGTAGAAGAAGGTATTTCTGATGTGGCATCCTAGGTGGACGCCCCAGGAGAGATTAAAAGGATCTTTTATATAAATAGATTATACCTACTATAAAGGAATCCACGAAAATGTGCTTTAAATGCATGTTTGTTCCTCACTCATCTCTTATTTCTATGAAATTATTAAATTAATATTAATTGTTATCCTAAATTTTAGGAATAACCAAATCAAATGTCTAACAGTATTTTCCAGTTTTTAAAACGAAGTATAGATTTTTATATTTTCCTCGAGAGCCGGAGCATATATATATATATATTTTTTAGTTAAAACTTTAACAAACTTAATACTTTATTAGGAATATTTAGTAAACATTAAAGATTTGGTCGTTGTTAAAAAAATATTAACGATTTGGTAATATTAATTTAGTCATGTACATTAAGAACCTTCCTTAGCTCCCTCCTTGTGCAACACTTAATAAAACGTGAATTACACCTTTTCAAAAGATTATAATCTACCAACGGTAAGAATGTCTTTAAATTAAGAATAACTAGATTTTTAGAAGTGCCAAAATATGTTTGAAAATATTAAATTATTTTAAATGAAGATTTATATAAGATAGTGTATCAACATTTAAATGGTGTAAAGATAGCATTCTATTTTTACGATTTATTTAAATATTTTTATTGAAGTATATATATGATTTATAGACTAATTAATATATAAGTAGTGTTCTTACATTCGATCGGAACCCGTGGACAAACCACTAAACCTGTTTGTCATATATAATTCGGACTGATTTATTTTCTTCGTATAGCATTTTATCAGAGGTTTTACCAACATATATGTTTCCACAAAATTCAGATTTAATAAAACCTATTAGTTAAAAATATGTTAAAATCCAAAAATTCGCCTTTAACCCGTGAGTCAACACCGCCAAGCAAAAACCCAGAAAATATTATAATATTTTTTTTTAAATTGACTAAACTTTTCATATACTTATAATAGTACATGTAAAACTGAATAAACTATTTATTTTTTCATATAAAGTAAATGCGTTTTAATTTTTGTTAAGAATTTTAATTTATAAGTTCTGCAATGATCAATTATTACAATTTTAATTAGATCATTTATTTATTTTGTACAGAAGCATACAATGGGTTTACACCTAATAATAAAATTAAAGTTTATTTTCTTTGTTTACTATCTAATGGGTCAGAGTGAATGTATTTTTCAGATTATGCCCAAATCAAAGCTCATTAATTTCCTATATTCGTTTTTGTTGCAAAAGTATTATTAAACCAGTATAATACAATACATTTAGTTTTTTTTTAGAAAAATATATAAAAGTAAAACATAATTATTATACAGATTTTCTATTCTTTAGTTTCCCAAATATTAAAATATGTAATGAGTAATATGTTTTGTATTGTATTTATAAATATAAATTTTTAATATATATTCAACAATTTAGTACAATCAATACTACTAGGACATATAAACTCTTAAAATTAATTTTAGGAGTAGAAATATTTTGCAAAGATAAAAAATTAACACTATTATAAATATATTAGGGCATCAAATATTAAAACACATAAGTTTACAATTAAAATAAATTTATCTACTAAAGAATATAAAAAGTACATAAATCCCGCGCTTTGAAAGCGCGGATCAAAATCTAGTTGTTCAACTTAATACTGAGGATAAATTGACAATTTGTCTCTGATTTTAGTTTTTTTTATTCGAAAAAAAATTAAAATAGTTTGCTAAAAAACATAGGTGAGTGTATTGTCTTTAGCCAACAGCAGTTGATGTTAAAGCCTATCTTGAGTATAAATCGAACCAACTCTTAATGCTTGTCTTCAAAAGAAAACTTAGACATTAGAATGCCTTTAGTCAAAAAAAAAGAGAGAAAACTTAGACACTAGGATTGTTTGATAAAGTAACTGGCACCACGATGGTGGGTCTGTTTCGTCTTGTTATTTGAGCTCTAGACTTGTTTCTCATTGTTCCATGATTAATGGCTTGCTTCACTGATCATCGTTTCCATGTGAATCACCTTTAACCTAGTGCTTTATCTTTCTAATTTTACATTGTTATCCTAAATTTTTTTTTTTTTTTTGAATTAGTAAGAAGTTTGGATCGAATCCTTAATCTTCCCAATCCCAAACCAAAGCATCTAATATTTACTTATTTTCATTACACAAAGTAACAACCAAAACTATTTTTTATAGCTTTAATTAGTTTGATAGAATTGTAGTGTAACCGTTAGGACTTGATTGGTAGAGCATTAACATAGGTATTATGCTCGTTATTATCCACTCAACATTTATTATAAAAGCATTTAGGATAATATTTACAAGAAGCTAATGTTCTCTAAATGGTCTTTGTTCAATGTTCTCAAATGAAGCTTTTCGTAGAGCATTTGTATTTAAAATATATAAATTTTTAAAACTAATTATATGTAATAATATAAAAATTATGATTATAATAAAAATCTATTTTTTGTCATGAATAAAAATATATTTTAAAACATAAATTTGAGATTAATTTTTTAAATTCTTTTTAAAAGAACAATATTTCACATTTAAAATATAATATAATCTATATAATTATAAATATTATTCATTATTTTTAATTAAAAAACATAACATAATATATATTTATATATTATTAAATAAACACATCTATATTATTTAGAAATAAATAAATCATGTCATATATTAATTTTTATGATAATATTATATATGAATCATTTACTGCTCTACCAATTAATAAATAATGATAATTCATATATAAATTATAAATAAATAATTTATTTTATTTAATAATATTCAAAACTAACTTATATTCAAATAAATTTATATTTTAAATAAATTTTACATTTATTTGTTAAGTAATAATATTTCACATTTAAATTTTAATTTATAAAATCAATAAGATTCATTATTTTAATAGAAAATATATTATAATATATATTATTTTAAAATAAATATATTATATACTAACTTTTATAACAATTTTAAAATTGTATACTACTACTACTACTCTACCAATCTTCTTATTAAAAACTTCAATGATAACATACAGATACTGCATCATACTGCTTCTATAGTATACTGCCATAGCTTCTTCATCAGTTGTACCAATCGATACCTTGGTCTCTATGGTATATTAGTGGTCTCCTAAAAAACTGCTGCCATATTATTGTGAATCAAGTATTTGTTTTTCTTTTAAAAACTGCCACCAAATATGAATAATGTATAAGAAAGTCTGTTACCAATAAGAAGAAATTTGACTAGAAAAACTGTCAATTAGGTAAAAAAAAACTGGCAATTTGGAAAAAATAATTGATAGAACTATTGATAGATTTTTATATGAAATCATTGGAAACGAAATTAAGTAGAATACAAAAAAATTGTCATGGTAACTAAAGTATGCCATAAACTAGAAAGTCTGCTTCTAAAATGACAAATTTTGTAACGACAGACTTTTTTGGTGCGAAAAGAACTGCTGCCGCTGGAAAAAATGACAAACTTGTATCCAATTTAATTTGTCCATCCCCTATATATTAAAAGAAAAGCATTACAACATTTGATGTAACCATGTGTCATCACCACAATGCTTCTTAGAATTTCTAGAAAAATAGGTTGGTTCATATAAATATATAATAAGCTTTTTATTAAACTAACCATAAATTAATTATTAATGTTCTTCATTATTTCATTAAATAAAATTACGGCATTACCTAATGTAGCTAAAGTATATATATGATAATTAATGATTTTAAATAATAAAAATTTGATAAAAAATAGAATAGAGTATCCTTTATCATTGTAAAAAAAAAATAAGTTATTAAAATAAAATAATAATAAATTTTAGATTTTTCCTTATGTGTTATATTTTGAATTTTTCAAAATAACTATAAATTAATAAAACTTTTCAAAATCTCACATTGAAATTTCTGTGACCATGGTTTAAAATTTTGTTACAACAAGATACAAATGATTACAAAAACATATAAGTAGGAAGTCTCATTTAATAAATATGAAGATTAATATATACATATATATATAATATTTTAATTTTGAAGCTTTGAAAAATCTTTTTGATTCAAGTTTTGATCAAATATTGACAACCTAATATTAAATTATAAATTTTGCATCGTTTTGTTTAAAAAATATAAATTACTAAATTTATTAAACATCCCACAATTAAAATTTGGTTATCGGTAATTTAATTTTTTGTGATAAAAAATACATATGATCAAAAAACAATATGAATAAAAACATTAGTTAATAGATGTCAATATTAAAAATATAAATATCATTTAAATTTAATTATTTACCATATAAAATATAAATAGTTTTGTTTAGATTAATAAAATTTATTTAGCTGTTCGCACCAATTTAATTATATACATAAAATAGTTACTGAATTTTTAATTACTTAATATATATTTATTATTTTATAATATGTAAAAACATATAATATGTAATTAGCTTAAAAACAAAGAAAGAAAGCAAAATTAGGAATATACCAAAAACAGTAAAAAATTGATACGCGTGATGTCAAACGCTATTGTTGAAAGACAAAACTGTCCTTATACTTGACAAATAGAGTCCCAGAACGTAGGTGATGTACAACTATATGCTGACAACAAGATTTACATAGATTTGGAAAGATTATGAAAAGATTTGGGTCAGATTTATTAAACTTGTATCGGTAAACCAAAAATATACAATGGTAAGAGGATAACTCTGAAGCAAATGGCGCATGTGTATCTTAAAAAAGATTTCAGTGAGATTTTATTTAGAAATTAATTTAATTGATAATTATATGTTATTCTCTTATCTGTGGACGTCTGTATAAAAGATTGGATTGTCAATTGTGTAACCGGCTAACTTATTGAATAGCAAATCAGTGGAATATTATCTGGCTAAACAGATTGCCTTATCCTAACAACTTGTTCCACATAAAAAACTAGACCCTTAACCCTGCAAACTAATCTCTAAGCCCTTGAGAAATCAAAAAACCCAAATCAGTAAACCTTAAAACCTCAAACCGTGGATATGTCTAACCTTGATACATTAAACAACAAATCCTAAACCCTACCCCATATACCCTAAACCATTACTCCAAATCTTAAAACCTAAACTCTAGCCATAAACCCAAACCCCAAATCATAAATCATAAACCCAAACCCTAACGCATATAAGGCTAATCATTTTGTACATGATGTCGTCCGATTATTAGCCGTCTAGAGTTTAACATAGATGTACAATGTCGTTATTATATGGATAACTATAGTGTTAGCTGGCTAAATTAATCTCTCAACCATTACACCAAACCCTAAAACCATATGCCCATATCATAACCCCCATTCCCTATACCCTTAATGTTTAACATAGTTGTGGAACTATGATCCGTCCTAATAATCAAGTATATAATATACGGCTAGAGTTTGAGATAGATGTGCAATATATTCAATATCTTGATAAGTATGATTTTAGCTGGCTAAATTTATTGCATATGCCATTATTCCTGAACGTTGCCAACATATTTCGTTAGACGGCTAAACTTTGCGTATAAGATTAGAAATACTAATATCATGCTACAATTTTGTGTGGCCAGCTACAAAAAGTTGCTGAGTTCATCAACTCTAATTTGCTATTTTTTAAGAATTGGTTCAAGAGATGGATAAAAGAGATACTTTGGATAGAACATAAAAACTTTGGATAGTCTTACTGTGAAGTTTGAAGAAGAAGATGATTCATCTACAGTTCATGGGAAGTAAATGCAGGGATTCAGACCCAAAGCCAGCATCATTTTTCTTCATTTAGTTCTCATTCTTTGGATTAATTGAACAGTAGCAACAGTAATAGTCAAAGTGGCAGTGACAAGAGAGAAGTAAAAATAAGAAGAAGAAAAGAGATTGAGTTGAGCTATGAGATTTGTGATTTTTTACCTTCGTTTTGGATTTTAGTTAAGGCTGATATAGCATTAAGAAAAAGGTTTCATCTTCCAGAAAATCTAGTTTATTATCTTCTGGAAATTGAGAATTAGGGGAAAGAGGTAATGAAATAGGAGAGATGAGAGAGGAAGAAAGATGAAGATTCAATTAGTAGGCAATAGAATAACGCTAGGGGTAACAGAGTCATAAACAATTATGTAGCTAAATAGAGGAAAGAGTTTTGGTAGGAGTCCTAATTTCTCAAAATAATTTATATATAATGTTCATCTTAAACCTAGTTTTTCATTACAAATCGTTCGTCAATTACCGTTATAGACTTTACTATAGACCAAAAATACAGTCAGTTTTTTTTTTTGTAAAAAGAAGAATTATTCTAGTAATAAATGAATAAGTCAATGTCATTCTAGTAAACTACCTTTATAGGTTCAAAATCTTTTGCAGCTATGGACTCAATTAATTAGCGATTCAATTCTCCAACTAAGGACTTGATTGATAGAGCATTAGCATTATGCTCTTTATTATCCAATCAACATTGATAACAAAAGCATTTAGAAAAGCATTTAAATGATGCTAATGCTCTCCAAATGCTCTTTACTCAATGCTCTCATATGAAGCTTTTGGAAGAGCATTTGCATTTAGAATATATATAAATTCAAAAATAATTTTATATAATTAATTTATATATGTTTAATAATATAAAAGTTATGTTTATAATAAAAAAATTATATTTTCAAAAAAACTAAAAGTTGTGATTAATTATTATTATTTTAAATAACAATATTTCACATTTAAAATATAATAAAATTTATATAATTACACATATCATTCATTATTGAGAAATTGTCAAAAATACCATTTTCATAGTACCACTTTTCATGTTTACACTAACCACTTTTACCACTACTTTTAATGACGGGTTTAGATTTGAACGTTTAGGATTTAGGGTTTAGATTTTATGTTTTAGGGTTTAGATTTGATGTTTTAGGGCTTAGGGTATAAAGTTTAGGGTTTAGAGTTGAGGATTTAGGGTTTATAGTTGAGGTTTCAGGGTTTAGGATTTAGGATATTGAATTTAGGGTATATAGTTTAGGGTTTAGGGTTTAGAGTTGAAGATTTAGGGTTTAGGGTTTAGAATTGGGGGTTTAGGATTTAGAATTTTGGATTAAAATTTTGAAAAGCATATAAAAACAAAGATATAAGAGTCTTTAACATTTTAATAAATAAGGTATTTTTAAAAATGTGTACTTAGTGGTGGTAAAGATGAATAATGGTACCTTCAAAGTGGTATTTTTGAAAATTCCCCTTCATTATTTTTTATAAAAAACATAACATAATATATATTTATATATTATAAAAAAAACATTTATATTATTTTTAAATAAATAAATTATATGTCATAGATTATTTTTATGATAATATTATATATGGATCATTTATTGCTCAACCAATAAATAAATAATGATGATTTTATATAAATTATTTCTAATTTATTTATTTTATTTAATTATATCAAATTATTTTTATATCCAAAATAAATTTTATTTTTAAATATATTTTATTTTTAATAATATTATTTTACATTTAAAAATTAATTTAATTTATATAAATAAGTTTCATTATTTTTAATAACAAATATATTATTAATATATATTATAATTTAATATATATTAGTTTCAAATAAATATATTATATAATAATTTTTATGATAATTTTAAAATTGTATAATGCTACTGCTCTACCAATCACTTTATTAAAAATTTTAATAAGAGCATACAGCTTCTGCAGCATACTGCTTCTACAGCATTCTGCTACTTCTTCTTCATATGCTGTACCAATCAAGGCCTAATTCATGTTTCCTCT
Organism: Raphanus raphanistrum subsp. raphanistrum; assembly: GCA_019706035.1. Lineage (NCBI taxonomy): Eukaryota > Viridiplantae > Streptophyta > Magnoliopsida > Brassicales > Brassicaceae > Raphanus > Raphanus raphanistrum. The sequence goes on along the minus strand of CM033988.1, from coordinate 15,356,813 downwards.
TTTTATTTTATGTTTATTTCTCTGCATATTTGATGTGAAACATAGTAACATAACATGGCTCTTCAGCCATTTCAAGATCTAGTTACTTAATTTTCCTCAATTATCATCATACTAGATTTTGATCCGCCTTTTGAAAGAGCGGATATATTTTTTTCTAATTTTTTTGATAATTTAATATGTAAATTTGTGTTATTTTCTAATCATATTTATGTTAATATTAAGTTAATTTATAATTTTGGTAACTGTATTAAATATGTCAAATTGCATAATTATACCCTTGTGTTGTATGCATTTTCAAAAATTATTTTAAAACTTTATTCTTATTGTTTGCAACATATTATATTTTCTTAGTAGTTACCTAACATAATTAGTCAATAATTTTCATATAAAAAAAACAGTTCGGAATCAATCCAAAAATCAAAATCTCATACTCTATTAGACATGACCTATATACGCGAAATGTTCTTAAAGTGTTATATTTGAAAATCAATATCAAATCCAACCTACGCCTAAAACCAAATAAATTTTTGAAAAAATGTTTGAAAAAATATTTTATATATATTCTGTTATATATATGTGTGTGTAAATGAACTAATATGGTCTTCACTAATTTTAAGTAAAATCACATTTAATAGAAAATGTTTTTAATCGAATAACCTATTTAAAACCCATTAAAATAAATGAGCTTATATGAATATTTATTTCTATTAAAATTTCACTTGAACCCTGTTAAAACCTATTTTAACATCCTGTGTTTTGTTAACTGATAAAATTAGTTTCTGTATAAAATATTTAAAATTTGAAATAATTAATGTCTGTCTAAGTAAATCTTAATTTCTTGGGCTGAGATGTAAGTTATGTTATTGTTGTGTGATAATTATTTTCGAAAAAATTATCGAAGTTTATTATAATTAAATATCACACTGTAACAGTCACTGAAAATAGTATATATTTTCTTTCATAATATTAGGGGTGAAAGTAAAAAGTGAAACTACTATAAGTGTTTTATTTTCTATTTATTAAAAAATATAAAGTGTCCATAATATAATTATTACATTTTATATTACTTAATCAATAGAATAATATGATATCAAAGTGGTTGGGTGCATATTATTGGTAAAACTAGTAATAGCTTTCATCATTATCAGAGTGGGATCTCTTTCTGTCATGTCGTTTTGTTTGACCAGCTTGTAGGTTCCGCAGAACTCAACTCTGTCATTTTCTCATCTTTTATCAATGATAAATCAGCAGAAAAAATCCATACATTATTTGAAGTTGACCTTCTTTAACTTCTAACAATCGTTGGTTTTGATCTTGCATAGTATGAATCTCATGACTTCGTTTTTACCAGTGTTCGTAGTTTCCCTCATAGGATTAGATTCTGTTTCTGCACAAGAAATCTGCTTCAATGGCTTCTTTAAACCCAATTCTACTTACGACTTAAACCGTCGTCAGATCCTTTCTTCCCTTGCTTCTAATGTAACCTCTAACAATGGTTTCTTCAACTCCTCGATCGGTCAAAACTCCAACAGAGTATTCATCATTGGCATGTGCATCCCTGGAACTAAACCAGAAACTTGTTCCGATTGCATCAAAGGAGCATCAGACAGGTTATCAGAAAGCTGTCCTAACCAGACACAAGCTTATACATGGCCAGATTGTTGTATGGTACGTTATTCAAACATTTCCTTCTCTGGATCACTCGTTATGGAACCATCACAAGCTCTGTACAATACCGGAGATATTGGAGATACTGATGCTAATATGACAGTGTTCGATAGAGTCTATGAAGAGCTGATGGTCCGTACAATAGCTGCAGCTTCAAACGGATCATCATCCTTTGAGCAAAAGTACTTTGCAGCTGAGGTCGCTCCGTTAACAACATTTGAAACTATGTACGCAATGATGCAATGTACACCTGATGTTTCTACAAGTGACTGTGAGTTTTGCCTCAAGAAAAGCGTTGGTGAGTATTTGTCGTGTTGTCGCGGTAAACAAGGTGGTGCGGTTATAAGACCAAGTTGCTTTTACCGGTGGGATTTGTATCCCTATGCTGGAGCTTTTGATAATGTTACATTGCCACCGGCTCGACCGCAGGCTTTATCTTCGCCACCGCCTTCTTTGAGTACTCCGGTAAGCGATCCGGAAAATACAACCCGCAAAGGTAAAACTTCTTTATATGGTTGGTAACAAGAATGTGTGGAAAAGTCAAGTGGACTCTTCTCATTTGCAGTTTTTGTTGGTGATTTTTTTTTTTTGAGTAGATGGAAAGATAATTTCAACCGGTATTATTGTGGCAATTGTTGTCCCTGCCGTCGTTATGTTGGTACTACTCGTTTTAGGATTCAAGGTTTGCAGGAAAAGGAAGTTATACCAAGCAAATGAAGTTCAAGGTTGGTTTTTCATGTACCAATCACCTGGTTTAACAGTTTTATTTTACAGATTCTGGAAAGAAATTGGATGTTGAGAAAGATTTTTTTTTTCACTTTCTTTGTGCAGCTGGTGATGAGATCACAACAACACGCTCACTGCAATTCAGTTTTAAAATGATTAGAGATGCAACTGATAAGTTTGCAGAGAGTAATCTGATTGGCCGAGGTGGATTTGGTGAAGTTTACAAGGTAATAAGTTGTTTCTCAGTGTGATTTGCCATTTCCCTTTGTGAAGTTTAATCAATGCAGCGTTTGATTTATATTATTTTTAGGGAATTCTTTCAACTGGAACTCAAGTAGCGGTGAAGAGACTATCGAAATCATCAGGACAGGGTGCTCAGGAGTTCAAGAACGAGGCTGTTCTTGTAACAAAGCTTCAGCATAGGAATCTGGTTAGGCTTCTAGGCTTCTGTTTGGAAGGAGAAGAAAAGATACTTGTCTACGAATTTGTACCCAACAAAAGCCTCGACTATTTTCTCTTTGGTATGATCTGAGCTTATGTACTAATTAATTTTGAGTGCTATTAATGCTAATGATATCATATGTATGCAATGATCATGAAGATCCTGCAAAACAAAGCGAACTAGACTGGACAAGACGTTACAACATTATTGGAGGGATTTCTCGAGGCATCCTATATCTTCATCAAGATTCACGGCTTACAATCATACACCGTGATCTCAAAGCGAGTAACATTCTCTTAGATACTGATATGAATCCCAAGATTGCAGATTTTGGCATGGCAAGGATTTTTGGAGTTGATCAAAGTCAAGCCGACACTAGACGAATTGTTGGAACATAGTAAATTTTCTAATCTCAAATTGATTATATAAACTTTTTTGGTGGTCATTTTGTTAATAATAGGCTAAATAGGTGTATAACTTATTTTTGCAGTGGTTATATGTCTCCAGAATACGCTATGCGTGGCCATTTCTCCATGAAATCTGATGTCTATAGCTTTGGAATTTTGATTCTAGAAGTAATAAGTGGCAGAAAAATTAGCAGTTTCTACGACACTGGTGTCTCTGGTGGCAATTTGGTCGCACATGTGAGTATTGATCTTTCAAGTTACATTTATGTATATGATTAAGTCAAATGATTTCATTTATTTTTTTCACTTTTACTAGGCTTGGAGGCTTTGGAGAAATGGATCGCCATTAGAACTCATAGATCCTACAATAGGAGAGAGTTATCAAAGCAGTGAGGCTATTAGATGCATCCATATCGCACTATTATGTGTTCAAGAAGATCCTGCAGATCGTCCATTGTTGCCCGCAATCATTGTGATGCTCACTAGTAGCACAGCTACTTTACCTGTGCCTCGATCACCAGGATTTTGCCTCCCAAGCAGGCATGAACTAGACGCTGATGGCTTGGAGTCTACCCAATCCACAAGCAGGTCTATTACTGGTTCTATCAATGATGCATCAATTACAGATTTCTATCCTCGTTGAAAAATATTTTTTTCTTGATATTTTAAATGTAGTGAATCTAATGGAAATGTATATCAACATGTTCTCTAGTTCGTGTCTATGTTTTACTTAAATCTGACATAAACAATAATATATCACTAGATGATAACCTGCGCTTTGTGCAGGGTAAAGTTTTTTTTTTTAATATGGTGTATCTAAATATCTTAAACAATACATATTTTATTATCAATAACTTTTTTACATTTGATTATGAATGACATGCGGGTACAATTTGGTTCGGTTAGGTCCGGTTCGGATCTTTGCATGTTTAGTTCGAATCATTGCATATTCGGTTTGGGTTTAGGTTCGAATAACCCATTTCTTTTTAAAAATAAAAAATAAAGTTCATATATACTTTAAATTTTCTCAAAATCTAAAATAAAAATAATATGTAACATATAATTTGAATAATATATACCAAAACACTTAAACTTAATATAAAAATTGGTTTAACTTAAATATTTAGATAAAAATGAATAGATATTTTCAGTATTTTTGGTATTTTGAGTAACGTTTAGCTATTTTAAGTATATAATTTTTTACTATTTTTATATATTTCTAAGTATTTTGGACAATTTAAAAACATCTTATGTATTTTGTATATTCTTTTAAATGTTAAATTTAAAAATGATTAATATATTTAAGTACATAAATCTGGTTCGAATATACTCGAACACCCAAAATATTTCGGTCTGGATTGGGTTCGGTTCCGATTCTCTAGATACCAAAATTTTTAACATGTTCGGATTTCTAACCAATTTCCCTTGAAACAATTATAGTAAAATTAATAATAACTAAATATAAAATATAATAAATAGAAATATTATATTAAACATCTATCATAATATTAGAATAAGTAAATAAACAATATAAAAAACAAAATAATAAGAAAATGTAATATAAGAAACAGAAATATTATCATTTGATATAAAAGTAAAAAAAATTAGAACAAGTAAATATAAAATATATGAAATAAAAAACTAAAGTAAATATAAAATGTCAAAAATGGAAAAACGAAATTAAACATCTATCTGAAAATGTAAGTAAAATAAATAATCAATAAATATAGAATATAAGAAATAAATATCTATAATAATATTATAATAAAAATAAATAGTAATTAAATATACAATATAAGAAATAAAAACATTACACTAAATGCCTATCTGAAAAAGTTATAGTAAAATAAATAATAAGAAAATATACAGTATAATAAATAGAAATATTACATTAAACATATATCGTAATATTATCGTTTAATATATAATTAAAATAATTATAATAATTAAATATACAATAAAAAAAATAAAAAATTAAATATACAATATAAGAAATGGATAAACTACATTAAACATATGTGAAATGTATACTTTTACATTTTTATTATTTCCAAATATTTCTATATGTAAATACTAGATTTTGACCCGCACATCCGTGCGGATAATTTTTTATTTTATAAATGTATAATTTTAATATAATATAGATTGTAAATATAGTTTTTTTTAAACTAACATTTTTTTCTTTTTGTTTTAGAATGAAATTTTATTTAATATTAATTATTAGTTACGAAATATACTAATGCACTACTTTAAAACATGATTTTAAAATTTTAGCAAGATTTTGTTAGAATTTTTCCAAAAAGAATTTGTTCTAGATAAAACTAAAAATTAAATAAATAGACAAAATTTATTTATTATTAATATCCTTATAATTTTTAAAGTTTTTTAGAAATGTTATATTTTTTTTGTCATCCAAAATGTTATATATTTAATAGACTGATGTAAATAATCAAATATATGTAAATATGTAATTGATGAAATAGACCAAGAATGACTTTTAGTGGTAGATAAAATTAATACTTCTCTTTTAATAGAGAAGATGGTTGTTGTGAAAGCCACTTTTTATTTCTATAATTTTTATTAGTTTTTCTACACTTTCATTTACCTGGCTTTGAGAATAGAAATTGACATTTCCTTTATTTTTATTATAAAAATACATTTTTTCTGTCTCAGAACAGCTAAAATATTTATTTTAGTTTATATTAATTTTCATAAATTTATTTGATTAATTAATCATTGTTATGTTTTTCTTGTTATTTTGAGATTCTTATTGTATCACTTTCGTTTTCATATGTATATATATATATATATATATATTTCTTTATTATTTGCATAACTTTCTATTTATTGTAAGAAGTTAATTAATAATAATATTTACTAAAATAGATTAATTAGGCAAATAATTTATAAACATTTTTACGTTGAAAACTGTTACATTAGTGTTTTATTTCGTTGTCATTTAAATATACCTTTCCAAAAATGTGGATATGATTAAAGTGTTTTCGTAAAAAAATTTAAATGAATAGGTTCTATAACCAATAATTATATACTTAATATACACTGTATTAAAATTATTAAACATAGCCATCAGAATGTTTCTTTTACGTGAAGGATTTTGATGTTGTTGTGATCATGGTAATATCTATATACTCATTATGTTTAGGACTATAGTTAGATTAAGGATTCCTAAAACAATGGGGAGTATTTCATAATATACATTTATCTAAAATCATGTTTAGTTATAAATTATACTAGATCTTGACCCGCACAACCGTGCGGGTTTTATTTTCATTTTTATATGTATATATATTTATTTAGATCATTAGTAGTATACAATCATAATTTTAATCATATATTTAAATATTTATAAAGCTATTTCAAATGCAATAATGTATAGTTTGCATGTTGTAAATAATCAACTGTTTAAACCGTCGTACGTATTTGTTTCTTCTTATTATATATTTATCTTATTGTATTTGTATTTAGTTATTAAACATATTAATATGTGCATGAAAAACATATTTGAGAATTATTTTTTATTTAGTTGATGTTAAATTTTTACCCGTCTTTCAAAGCGGGATTTTTCAGTATTTTCTATGTTTATTCACTTTACACAATATATTATTATATCTACAAAAGTGAAAGATATGTTAATTTTTATACATGTAATATATAGTCTGCTAATGTTAAGCCGCTCTGTTATATTATATTTTTAATATTTTCTATTTATGAAAATAAAATTTAAAATTTTATCAATTTAATATAATTTTATCATATTAAGTTCAATATGATAAAAAAAATTAACATGATTGATTGTGATTATATAATAGATAAAAATAAGATATAATATTTTATTTTTCATTTTATAAAAACAACTGAATATATTAATATATAAATAATATTTCAAAACTAATTACAGAATTAGTTAAAATATTTACATATAATTTTGAAAATTAAGATCTTGTTAAGATCTTTTTAAAAGATTTTTCGAAATTAAAAAAAAAAAAATATATATATATATATATATAAATTTTAAATGAAAAGATATCAAAAGATATCATGATGAAATTAGTTCAAAAATTAATAGTGATTAAAAATATAGTGTTACTAAATCTAGTAAACAGTCTATTTTTTAAAAAATCACACATTAATTAGAAGTCATGACTTCTGTTTTAATATAATAGATATTTTTGAAAGGGTCCAAAACTTAAATGACAACTTTTAACAGTAGATAAAATTAGGACTCTGTTTTAATAGATTAGATACAATATAGAAAAAACAAATAATAGATACAATATAAGAAATAAAAATATTAAATTAAACATATATCTTATTATTAGAATAAGTAAATATATAATATAAGAAAAAATAATAGTAAATAAAAATAAAATATAGGAAATGAAAAAACTACATTAAACATCTATCTCGAAAATGTATAGTTATAGATTTTTGTTATTCCAAATACTTTAATAATTAACTATACAAGATAAAAAAAACAAGCATACATTATAAGAAATATAAATATTACATTAAACATCTATCTTAATATTATTATTTAATATAGAATTAAAAAAATTAGAATAAATAAATATAAAAAATAAGAAAAAAACAATAAGTAAATATAAAATTAAGAAATGAAAAAACTAAATTAAAGATTTATCTGAAAAATGTATAGAAAAATTAATAATAAGTAAACATACATTATTAGAAATAGAATAATATATTCAACATCTATCGTGATATTAGAATAAATAAATATATAATATAAGAAAAACTAAACAATAAGTAAATATAATATAAGTAATAGAAAGATTACGTTAAAAATCTAAAGTAATATTATCAATTGATATAAAATTAAAAAGTAATTAGAATAAGTAAATATATAATATATGAAAAATAAATAAAAGTGAATATATAATATCAAAAATGGGAAAACTAAATTAAGCATCTATCTGAAAAATGTATAGTAAAATAAATAATTAGTAAATATAGAATATACAAAAAATATTACACTAAACATCTATCATAATATTAGAATATAAAAAAAATAAGTAAAAGTATAATTTAAGAAATAGAAAAACTACATTAATATATATTTGGAAAAAAATATAGTAAAATAAATAATAAGTAAATATACAATGTAAGAAATAGAATTATCATTTAAAACATCTATCGTAATATTAACAATTGATATAAAAGCAAAATAATTAGAATAAGTAAATATACAATAGAAGAAAATAAATATACAATATAAATAGGAAAACTATATTAAACAGATATTTAAAAATGTATAGTTTTACATTTTATTATTTTCAAATATTTTTAGAAGTAAATATACAGGAATAACCGAAATGTATTATAAAATAAACAAGGAATAACTTTGTGTAGTTTGTATCAGTTCTCTATTTAGCATATGGTTGTAATTATAAAACAATCAGTCAATATTAAAATTTTAATCGGTTTATGGTTCTGTTGGCAAGCAAGGACCGATTGGTTATAACATATCAACCAACTAAACAAAATACACAAAAATAAACCAAAATAAATCAAATAAACAAAATGTTATATACCTGATTTTTTTGATTAAACATATATGTAAACCCATTTCAGTTATATATATTTTCAAAGGAATAACAAATAAATATATATATGAAATTAATGTTATTTTTAGTTAAAATTAACCAAATATTTCAAATATATTATTTTCTATTTGTTTGCATACCCTGGCGGCTGGCGGGGTCGACCACTAGTCTCAAATTAAAAGCCTCGTATACTGGTCTGTGTGTTTTCATTCTCGTATGAGCATACATCTATATATATTTTTAACGTCAAAAGCCATCTATTACTCAGTTGCTCAAAAAAAAAAAAAAAGTCATCTATTACTCAAATTTGAAATGGTCTGGGTTACCAGACCGGAATAGAACAATTAACAGAAAGTAACTTCCTATAGAATGATTTGTTTCGAGCTCGTGATACATGAATGATCTGAAACTCCGGGAAGCATATTAGCAGTGTCTCTATTCTCTCCAGTTCCGTTGCAAAACTCAGTCATGCAATATGATCCTCTATCATGGCAATCAGTTCCTTACAATCCGTCCCAAATCGCTGACACGAAGAGTGTTGAAGCATATTCTCCATTGTCCATCGTAGTGCCTCCACTTCCGAATACAAAAGTGATTCACGGCGACTTAAGTTACGTGTCCCCATTAGTTGAATGTTTCCAGCATTGTCCATCCATACCCATCTATATCCCGAAAAAGACGCATCTAATGTCTAGGATCCATTCACCAAGCAAATATTACCCAAACTTATGATTTGGGGTTCTTGACGACTAACGTCTTGTATCACTGTAGGAATTCTTTCATTCACTTTATATCAGGCTTGGCATTCACTTTCTGCATATCTAACAAATTCCAATGGATCTCTGTCTATCACCCTGAAGAGTTTATTATTTCGAACCTTCCATATGTATTAGATAATCCAAGGATAAGGATCCCTGTCATTTTCCGGTTCCATTATGTCATTCTTCCTCGAGAATAAGTAGTCCATATTCGTGTAAACGTTTGACACAGGAAATCTACCCGGACTTGTTGGAATTGTTGATAATGCCCATGAGCATACATATTTATAGCAAAAGATTTATCGAAAAATAGAAAATTTTATTAAAATGCTAAATTAATTATTTTCTATTCTTATAATAATTTTATTTTTATTTTAGTTATCACGTGCTTCACACATGGCGAATAGAAATCTTCATTTTTTTCCTTTTATGCAAGCTGTTCTTCTCTAGATTTCAAGCCCTGGACTTCTAATTTTCTTCTTCAATTGTTCCTTCTTTATTCTCAATCAAATGAGACAAGCTTATTCCACTTATATTAGCTCAATACAATTGGCCCTTTTTACAGGGTTTGCAACATCCATGTCTAACACTATTATCTAACGACATTTCATAAGTCAATAACTTAAGTAAAATCAATAAATTTTAATCTAGAAACCAAACATGAACCAGTAAACTGCAGGCAAAATCCAAGAAAATGAGCTTCAAATTTCCTCATTGCAAGATGATAGCAGTTATTTAGCAAAAAAAAAAGAAGAAGATGATAGCAGTATTGGAAAGCAAAAGAAAAATAACTATGATTATGTCTGTGTTTCCCACTTTGACAAATGAGACAGTGACATATAAATACCCAAATCTCGAGTCTGAAAAAAGTATAAACTTTTGAAATGGCCATCTGCTTACTTACTTGTTTTGGTTCCAACTGCACTGGATGAGGTGCAGTAGTGGATCTAGGAACATAAGTAGTCGAAGGCACATGATAATTTTCATTATAAGTAATTTTAGAGTTGAAGGCATTTCACAGTTTTTAAAATATTTACTTAAGGAAAATTGAAAATCGGTTGGGGGCACATGCCCCGTACTGCCGTACACTTGCCCTTGCATCTGCCCCCGCTTGCCTTTGCATCTGCCCCTGATAAGGTGTCATTCGACAAAGATAATTGCGATAAACCCACTCCTTTTTTACCCAAAAACAATTGCTGATAAAGACCAAACCAAATTAAAAAAAAGACCAAAAGGTAATAGTGATGAAGTAAAAGTTAAAAGCTAAGGCAAAAATTTTATTTACTCTGAGAATAACGATTTCTTGAATTACCTAGTAGCAAACAAAAAGTTTCAAACTCAGTGCAACTTAATTCTTCCATTAAACGGATATATATAAAATAATCATAAAAAGTACTACTTATCTAACTTTTAAATAATAACAAGAAATAATAGAGTTATTCCAAATTCTGCAGGACCCATAATGAAACAAAATCCATTGACAACTGATATATCCCCATAATCAAAGTCTTAAAATTATTTTCATAAATAAGCTTTACCTGATCAAATAACTACACAAATAACCAAGACTGATTTCATACCTAAAACCCTAAAAATAAGGTTGAAGGTATTCAACCGTAAATATACTTTCTTTACTCAAGTTTCTTGGTGGCTTCAGGATTGTTGTCTGCGTTTGAGTCGTTGGTTGTCTTCAAGGAATCTTCTGTCGCTTTCTTCTCAGCTTCACGAGGACTGGTTAAATTCTTCTCAACGTCCTCGTTCCTTGTACCTCCGGCAGGTTGTTCAGTATCTACAGCAAGAATTGATACCTCATCCCTTGAGGCGTACCATGAATTTGCACAGGCAATACACTCCAACTAAAAGCATAAAAAATCAGAATGTGATTGTTATGATCCATGAATAGGCATTAAATCATGCCGAGAATAGATGACTTAATATTTAAAATCCAAAGAACCTGATAGCGATCTACATGCCCAGCATGAAAGATATCCCTCAGACCAACATTAATTTGACTGCATCTTGGGCATCTTGCATCAGTCATCTGCATCCAAAGGCAACACATGGCATGGTCAAAGACATTCTCCAACTCAAATCCAACAAACTGGATAAACTTTGATTGTCATAAATGAAAAAAACCTGCATTTGTTCCGCATCAGCAGGCTCATTCTTCTCTGTTTCCTCATCAGTTAAACCCTCCTTAATCACATTAAAAAGTAAAACAAATTGTTATTTGTTTACCACGTACTAAATAATCATATTACTATTTACCCATTTTAGCATAAATCAAGATTCAGATTAATCTGTTTACAACTATAACAATCTAACGATTCCCTAACCTTTAACTCAGTGGGTGACATGTTCAAAATCTTTTCAGGTTTTAACTCGCCATTGAGCAGTCGTTTAGCCAGCAGTGCAGTGTTCTACAGACGACAAAACAAAATGTAACTACTGTTCAATGATCATAAGGCATTCAAATTTTAGCATGTCATATAAGAATGTCACATTAAATTCATAGATCAATTGTCAAGCATACTTGCGAAAACAATCATGAAATGGCATGAATGCAGATTCTAACCTTGAGATTGAATACCAACGTCCTTATCCTTTGATTGTATTTAGAATAATCTGATGCAAGAGAAACATGTAAAGCCAGCTCAAGGGCACACACAGGAAGAACCGCAGCATCTGGCCAGAGAAAACTCTCATCCTGTCAAGAAGTTTAAACAAAAAGGGTTATGAAAAGTGAGTGAAAATACAGCCTATTTGGAGTATGATTGGAAAGGATAGAAAAGTTTAGTAAAAGAAATTTAATGGATTCTCGTTGGATCCATGTGAACCCACATTTGCTTCATCACCAGCGTTAGAGCATATGTTCTGGACTGCTTCCAGAAGCTTTGCCAAACACTTGTTACGGTGAGCATCATCTGTTAGTGAATCAAACTTTTGTAAAATAGAATGATACTCTAATGAAATAGGAAAGGTATATTCTTCCTCCTTTCTAACATCAACAGGAGTTATGTTAACTTCCTGGGAAGATCTTTCAGCCTTCTCTACATCTTCCTCAGTTTCAAGGTCAGGAAGATCACCCAATCGCGACAGTGACTTTTCCACAAAGAGGTCGATTTCATGTTGTTTGGAATCTTCATAAACCTTATCAGTAAACTTCCACAGCTTCTTTTCAACAGTATCATACACCCTTCGCACGATAAAACCACGCTTAGCTTTCCATTTCGGAAGCTGCTTATGATCTGGAACATAATTCACCCCGCATCTATGCATCACAGATTCTGCTGGGAACTCGTCACGATGGAAACTGTAGAACAGTTCTCGTCTATCATATGTTTCCCAGTTTCCTCCATCCTTTTTCTTTGCTTCTTCTTGACGATAAAACCACTGTCCCAAAATCACCATCCTTCCATCTTGTTTTTGGGTAATATCCTACCAAAAAAAAGGTCTTACTTAAGCATATATACACAAAACATATTCAGCCGCACGTACACAAATACCTTGATAATGGCAATATAAGGCTTTAGAATATTGCCTTCTACATTCAACAGAACCGATTCCTCCTGTGCAAGAAATGAATGTCAGAGAGACTAGAAACAAAGCATTCAGGTGCAAAGAAAAACTTCTAGTCTAATATAACATTAATCTAGTCAATACAACTCACCAGCTCGTATCTTTTTCCGCGGTTCTCGAACTGCCTGTAATGGGTTCTTCTGCCTCTTCCTCTGCCCGTAACTTTAACCGGCTCACCAACCGGTTTCACGTCATCCGGCTTCACTTTCTTCGGGGGAGTTTTGTCGTCATCTTTCTTTCTCTTCCTCTTCCTCTCGGTCTCCTTCTCTTCCTCATCATCTTTATCATCAGACTCATCATACAGGCTGACCTTCTTACGCTTCCTCCCCCTTCCCTCCATTGTTTCCTCAGGTCTCCTTGAGTTCTGTCCCTGAGACCTCGTCTCCACTACAAAATCCTCTTCGTCATCACTCGAGTACACCAGAGAAAACCTCCGACCCGACACCATTTTTCTTCCTCCTCCCTGTGTGAATAAGAGAGCAGAGACAGTTAATAAGATACGTTGTTGTTTCGTAAATATGATAGAACGTAGTATGAAGTATATTCACACACCTTTGGGTTTTCCAAAAAGGTTTGATATATACATATAGATACTGACTTACAGTTTTATAAGCCTTAGATTTATTTTATTGCTAAATTACCTTGAAGGACTTTTATGGAGGAATCTAGTTTAATACTTTACCATCTTAGTCTCGTTTTGAGAAGTTTATGTGAAAACTATTTTGGTACTAATTTAATTACGTTTTTAACAAAATTTAAGCGAAAATTTATTTTATCAATTTACAGAAATTTTTAGCTTAAATGTAGTTCGATACAAAAATATTATTGAATGTTTCACCACATAATTACTAAATATAATATTTGATTTAATTTGATATTTTTAAAACATTTTTTTAGTTAAAACATATTTTATTGGTTTAAAAATACAATTTATATCAAAACAATTGGTCAACTTTATCATTTCGGGATATTTTTGTAAGAAAGTAAGGATGGTCAAATTATTATTTAGGAAAATTTATTAACAAAACTAAGATTGGTCAAAGTATTTAATATAAATATGGTCAAATTTCTCATTTAGGATATATTATTAACATAAATTAAAATTTTCAAAGTAATAAAAAATAAAAGGTAATCACTAAACTACAATGTTTATAAGTAGAGATTAGTATCTCATAAAATGAGTATGAGGCAGTTTCTGGTCAACTTATAAACTTTCAAAAATTATCAATTCAATTTGGGCACAAGATTAAGAAATCTTGTAGACAAAAAATGCGGGATATTTTAGGTATTCTGAATATAGAAGGAATGGGTTCCTATTTAGGCCTGCCAGAGAATATTGGTGGGTCAAAAATTCAGGTGTTTGGATTTCTGCAAGAACGCCTAAATAATATGATTAATGGCTGGACTTTTAAAATTTGAACTAAAGGAGGGAAAGAAGTGGTTATCAAATCAGTAACCACAGCTTTACCCAATCATGTGATGTCTTGATATCGTCTACCAAAAGCAATAACAAAGAAATTAACGAGTATTACAGCTCAATTTTGGTGGAGCCCTGGAGGAAGAACTAAAGGAATGCATTAGAAGTCTTGGGACAAGGTCTGCATTAGCAAAGAGGATGGTGGGTTGGGTTTCAAAGATATAACTGATTTTAACATGGCTATGCTGGGTAAGCAGTTATGGAGGCTGGTGGAGAAACCAAACACCTTATTTTCGAGAGTCTTTAAAGGAAGGTATTTCAGAAATGCTTCACTCCTGGAACCGATTAAATCATACTCACCGTCATATGGATGGCGAAGTATTAGCTCAGCTAGATCTCTGGTTAGCAAAGGACTAATTAAAAGGGTGGGAACAGAGTCATCCATATCTGTATGGAATGATCTCTGGCTCCCAACCACTCGCCCGAGACCAGCAAACAAAAATTAAATTACCAGTCTTCATAGTAATCCTGATCTTACGGTTGATCAACTGATAGATCCAGAATTACGAATTTGAAATTCTCAGGAAATACAGGAATTAGTGGATTCCCAAGATGCAAAGATCATAGAAAGTATACCTCTGAGTAAGTTTACCCGAAGGGATAGAGACGGATGGCACTTTACACAAAATGGAAAGTACATGGTAAAATCAGGGTATCAAGTGGAACGGGTTTATCCAGATACAGCCAAACCGGCTGCAGTATTTGGGCCAAATGTGGATTCACTTAAAGCACATTGTTGGAAAGTTCGCTGCCCGCCAAAGATTAAACATTTTCTATGGCAATTGGTATCAGGATGTATATATGTCAGAAAGAATTTAAATGCGAGAGGGCTATCAGGGGACTTGTACTGCGATAGATGTGGGGCTACGGAGGAATCGATTAACCATGTATTTTTTGAATGCCCTCCAGCGCGTCAGGTTTGGGCACTGTCTAATATCCCATCTAACTCAACAATTTTCCCAACGGGATCTTTGTTCACAAATATGGATTACCTATTTTGGCGAATACGGCCCGAAATAGAAGATCATCAATTTGCTTGGATATTATGGTATATTTGGAAAGGAAGAAATAATAAGGTCTTCAGTAATTTGGATATAGATCCGCGGGAGACTCTTCAACTGGCGATAACATAAGCATGGCTATGGGCTGAGGCCCAAATATTGCAAGTGCCAACACGAAATCCACAACAATCGAATCTGCCGATGATTCCCGATAGGTGGGGTTTCGTGGATGGACCTTGGAAGGAAAAGAAAGTTTTCTCTGGGCAGGGATGGTATAGTACACTAGAAGGCTTCACAAGACTAATGGGAGGACGGAATATAAGGGCTTCTCTCTCTCCTCTTCACGCGGAGACATAAGCTTTAGTATGGACAATGGAATGCATGAGGAATTTGCGTCAGTTTCGGGTCACGTTTGCAACAGATTGTCTGCAACTGGTGAAGATGGTACCAAAGGAATGGCCGGCGTTTGCTAACTATTTAGAAGACATAAAGACGTTGAAAGAATCCTTCCACAGCTTGGAGATCATTCATGTACCTCGCACACAAAATTTGAAGGCCAATGGCTTAGCACGTAGTGTTAGGAAACAAACGTCCTTTGTTGTGCACATGGATGCAGAGCTACCGTTTTGGTTTACAGAGTCTGTTTGAGTCTGTAAAAGTCGATGACAAAAAAAAAACAGTCAAGACTAGTATTTTCCACTATAGGAAGTTAATTAATAAATCATGATATATACTTTGGTGTTGTGAATCGAGAGAGAAATATAACTATAGTAAAATCTATATAAATTAATAATGTTGGAACTACACCAAACTATAACTTTTTATTAATAAAGAAATTATTAATTTATCGATATACTAATTGAACCAAAAACTCAATTTGAGACTATAACATTATATTATTTTATAGAGATTTTTTCTTATTTCATATACAACGATACATATATATGAATACAAGTTAGGGTTTAGAATCCTCTAGAATATTGGTTTAAGGGTCCATACAAACATCCACGTAATAGCTCATAACATTTAGTAGTGCTTGTTTAATAATTTTTCTTTTGGAATTTTTTCAGATAAATATCGTTAAGGCTATTCCTCAATTATTTAAATATGATTAATATATTTCCACATAAATCTATATATTAAAACTGAAGTACATTTTAGTACTGTTTAGAAACATAGATAACATTTTAAATGAAAATTGGTTGGTAACTTGGATAGTAGTATTTTTAATATTTTCTTTTATTCACACATTTATCTATTACATTTACAATAAATTATGTACTTTCCTTTTATATTTCATTTTATTTACAGATTCTGCAGTTGTATTTATAATCAATTTAAATTAATTAATTAAATTTCCAAAGTTTATCTAACCAAATCGATATTTATATATTGACCATTATCAATATTGTACGAATATCAACCAAATCGCATGTACTAAAAAGAGATAACCTTTTTCACCGAATTAACTAAATCGTCAAATTACAAAACATTAAAAACATACATGAGATTTTTTTATAAAACCGACGGTTTAAGAATTTATGTTGAACATAACTTAAATCAAACACTCCCACGGGTGGGGGTCAAATTCTAGTAAATTATTTAAAAGTTAAGAAAAAAACATATTTCTAAACGAGATATTACGACACAGTGCCCGGTATAACACTTTCGGATGGTCTAAACAAATTTTTATTATGTTTATTTTTATCTAGGATCAGAATATATTTATAAGAAGATAAAATGTCATATTACAATTTCATACACTAATTCTTCTCGATAAAAACAACTTAATGAAGTCAACCGAATAGCAAGGTTAATCAAAATTATAAATTATGTTTACATATATACTTCCTCCGTTTCGAATTAGATGTTTTTTTAGAGTAAAATTTTTGTTTCAAAATAAGTGTCGTTTTATGATTTCAATGCAAAATTTATTGACTTTTTATTCTAAGCTATTTTCTATTGGTCAAAATCTTGTTAGGTGTATTGGTAATGATATTTTTGTCTAGTAAATATACAAACTTAAATGTTTTATTAATTTATGTGTCGAATTCTATAACGACAAGTTAAACGAAACAAAGGGAGTATGATATTATACAAGTGTTTTTACTAGCTTATCCTATGTTTAAGTCTTTTATCAATATGTGTTTTGAAGTCTTTTGGTGTTATTTGGTGGGTTTAGGTTTTAAGTCTACTTTAAAAAAGAATTTGAACTAGATACAAAAAAGAGAATGAAAGATGCATTATTATGCAGATGCCTCAGAAGTTTAGTAACATATGAAAAAATTTCCACAGTGAGAATGAGCTAAAGTTTGGACAGAAGATAAATAATTGACTTCTCTTTCCAATACGACCGGGGTGAGGGGTGAGGGGTGAGGGGTGAGGGGTGAGGGGTGAGGTCGGTCCATTGATTAAATCAAAAAGTTATGAAATTTGGTTGCATTTTAGAGACAACGGTGAAGGAAATTATGAGTCCGTGAGAATTTTGGAAGGATAGGATTTTGCAGTCGATTTTCAGAAAATGGGTCCTCAATGATTAATTATGAGGGTAGTCAAAGAGGAAGGATCTGGTTAGGGTGGAAGGATACAGTGCGTATGACTCCGGTCTACAAATCAGATCATATGATAACTTGCTCGGTGGGCTTACAGAACGAGGAAGATTTCTTCTGTACTTTCATTTATGCAAGTAATTCGGTGGAGGGTAGGAAGGAATTATGGGAGGATCTCTGTCACCACAAAAAGTCTTTATTATTTCAGAATAAGGAGTTGTTGATTATGGCTGACTTTAATGAAATTTTGGATGGCGAGGAGAACTCAGGTTTCACAGAGTTAGGAAGACTTCAAAATGGAATGAGAGACTTCCAGAGGATGGTTTTCACTGTAATTTGACGGATATGGGTTAGCAAGGCCCTCTATTTACTTGGTGTAATAAGAGAGAGAGAATGGAGTGATTTGTAAGAAGTTAGACAGAGTGTTAATGAATGATGCTGTTCAGAAGGTTTCCCAATGCTTTGTTTGAATCAGGAGGCTGCTTTGATCATATGTGATGTAAGATTCAGGTGCTGCCGCCAAATGAGAGAGTTCGTAGGCCGTTTAAGTATATTAATGCTATGAGAAAACTTCCACAGTTTCTCCCTATGGTGAAGGAGTTTTGGAATCAACGGAGGTCTTATTTCATTTTATCTCTGTATAGATTTTCAAAGAAGCTGAAGAATCTAAAGCCTCTCATTAGGGAGATGGGGAGGGATCAACTTGGCAAACTCTTTGTGAAAAGCATAAGCAAACGTTCTCTACTCCAAATAACAATACTATCCAGGAGGAGGCAGAAACCTATGAGAAATGGTTTAATATTGCATACTTGGAAGAAGATTATCTTAAGAAAAAAGAAAAACTTCACTGGTTGGAGGTTGGAGATCAAAACAACAAAAGCTTTCACAGTTCTATCAAATCTCGTCAAGCTCAGAATGCAATTCATGAGATCAGATGTTGGAATGGTACATAGTAAAAACTCATATGGAGATAAAAAAGAGGCTGACCGATTTTTCTCTGAATTTCTGAACCAGAGTCCAAGTAGTTACCAAGTTACAACGGTGGAAGAGCTAAGGGATCTATTTGAGTTATGGTGAACTCAGGAGGACTGTTATATGCTTGAGAAAGAAGTTACAGAGGACGAAATCTGCAAGGTGCTCTTTGCTATGCCTACGTATAAATCTCCAGGACCAGATGGATATACTTGTGAGTGCTTCAAAACCACATGGAATATAGTAGGACATGATTTTGTTGTTGCCACTCAGTCAGTGTTCATGTATGGTTTCCTTCCTAAAGGAGTAAACTCTACAATCCTTGCACCGATTCCCAAGAAAACTGATTCATTGGAGATGATGGATTATAGACCCATAGCTTGCTGTAATGTGTTATACAAGGTGGTGTCTATGATTCTTGCCAATAGATTGAAGAAGATTTTACCTCGAATCATCACTCAGAATCAGTCAGCTTTTGTTAAAGGCAGGTTTGATGGAAAATGTTTTGCTGGCCTCGGAGTTAGTAAAAGATTACCACAAAGGTGATGTGTTCCCAAGATGTCTAATGAATATCGACATCTCAAAGGCATTTGACTCTGTTCAGTGGGATTGTGTTCTGAAGAGTTTAGAGGCTTTAGGGATCCCATAGAGATTTATTCATTGGATAAGACTGTGCATCACTACACCGTCATTCTCGGCCTATGAATGGAGACTCTAGCTGGATATTTTCAAAATTCTAGAGGCCTGAGACAGGGATGTTCCATTTTTCTGTATTTTTTCGTACTATGTACGAATGTTCTCTCTCACAAGTTGGATAAAGCAGTTTGGGAGAAGAAATTTAAATTCCATCCGAGGTGTAAAGCTTTGCTCCTTACCCACCTTTGCTTTGCAGATGATCTGATGGTCTTTGTAGAAGGATTAAAGGAGTCCATTGAGGGAGCTTTAACAATATTTGATGAGTTTTCTGTATGGTCTGGTTTGAGTATAAGCCTGGAGAAGTCTACTGTGTATATGGTTGGAGTTTCAGACGTTGAGAAGAAGAATATTAAATCAAACTTCCCATTTGCAGAGGGGAAGCTTCAGGTTCGATATTTGGGGCTTCCACTCATGTCTCAGGCGATGAAGAAGCAAGATTATTTGCCTCTGGTTGAGAGAATAAGAAACAAGATATGTACGTGGACTTGCAGATTCTTGTCTTACGCGGGGGGTCTCCAATTGATAAAAGCAGTCTTGATGAGCATTGTAAATTTCTGGGCAGCAGTATTTAAACTCCCTAGTAAGTGTATGAAGGAAATTGAGCAGTTCTGCTCAGCTTTTCTTTGGTCTGGTCCAGTGTTAAAGAAAGCAGGTGCTAAAGTGGCTTGAAAACACATATGTAAAGAAAAGAATGAAGGGGGGGGGGGGTCGGGATAAGGCCTCTAAAGGAAGTCAACACGGTATATGGCTTGAAACTCATATGGAGAATGCTATCAGGAGATTCATTATGGGGAAAATGGATAAAGATGTACCTTCTCAAGCAGAAAAGCTTTTGGGAAGTCAAAACTAATTAATACTCAAATGGGGTCTTGGATGTAGAGAAAGATGTTGAAGTTAAAGGAAGTGGCGAAGATCTTCTACAAAAAAGCTGTGGGTAACGGGCGGCACACTTCTTTTTGGTATGATCTATGGTCTGATAGAGGAGGGATTATGGATTTAATGGGGGGGGGGGGGGGGGGTAAAGGGATAATAGAAATGGGAATTAGAAGAGCTGCTACAGTGGAGGAAGCAGTGTTGAGGGCTAGGAGAAGAGGCAGGTATTGCTCAACTGTTTTGAACGCTATAGATACTGAGCTCACTATGCTTCAAGAGCATATTTGCAATACTATGGAGGACACTAGGTTTTGGAAATGGGATTCAGGGTTTAAACCAAATTTCTCAGCACACGAGACTTGGAGGTTGGTGAGAGAGTCGAAGACTCAATGTGATTGAGTTAAAGGTATTTGGTTTTCTCAGGCTACTCCAAAGTTCTCTTTTATTGCATGGCTAGCGATGTTTGACAGATTGTCAACAATGGACAGAGTCTCACGATAGAATCATGAAGTAGATATTGTCGGTGTGTTATGCAAGAACGCTCCTGAGTCAAGGGATCATTTATACTTTGAGTGTTAGTTCTCTTCCCAGGTATGGGGATATCTGGTCAAGGGGATTCTGTGTAACGATTACACAACAGATCGATTGGTATGCAGTGGTCCGGTTGATCACTGACACGTCCATGGAAAATTAAAAAAAAAAAACTATTTTGCATTCGCTATGCTTTCCAGGCAGCTATTCATACACTTTGGAGGGAAAGAAATAAGATCAAGCACGATGACAAACCCATGCCATTGTCAGCTTTGAAAAAGATGATAGAGAAAGGAGTCAGAAATAAACTAAGCCTAGTGAGAGCAAAAGGAAGAAGAGGTATGGAAGAGGTGCTGCAATTTTGGTTCAATACAAGATTGTGAATATTTTTTGGTGATAGGAGTCTAAGTGGTAATAGAGTCAGTTTGTTTATACAAAGGTGCACTTGATGTAAGAAGGTTTTTTGATGAATAAAATTTAAAATTCATTCAAAAAAGATATATTACGAGAAAGAAAAAATCAGATTTTCGGTTTGATTTTTCCTATAATTCAACCAAGATGTATTTTTGACTTATATATACTATTTTGATACGTTTTAAGGTTAAACTTTATTTTACACTAAATTTTTAGGTTTTAAAGTTCTGAGGAGACGAAAGAATCTTTTCGAATTCTTATTTTTGTCTCTTTATGCAGATTCTAATAATGAAAAAATTGCCATTTAAATCTAACTTTCAAATTTGGTTTAAAAAAGCATGAACGAAACCTCAATTAATTTGACTAAACCAAATTAAAGACGACGTTAACTCGGGTAACGGATTGATTTAACAGAGTTAACCACCATTTCTGATTTCCGTTAAATCCCTGAAACTACGTCGTTTTGACATTTTTTAAGAAAATTGTATCTGAAAAGAATCGAACCTGTGACCAAAGCTCACTCGTTGTATAACCACACCACTAACAATTTTGTTAACTTGAATAAATACCAATATATATTATTCTTCTTGTCCGAATCATCTTCTCCCAACCTAAATTCCTAAATCGATTATTGTAAGGAGAAAATTTAAAGAGTGTAAATCCTACTTTCACGATGATACATTTGAAGAATGCCGACGACTGGACAGAAAGACATGTTCTTTAATGAATGACCGGAGATTTCATGGATTCCGATGCGGATTTTCTCCGGTAATTTACAAATATTCTCCAGAGCTAGGAATAAGAGAGAAATGATGAACTGTTTGTGGGAGAAGGAGAAGAAGATGAAGAAGTCGGAACCAAGAAGTTGCATTGTTGAGAAGAAAAGATTTAACTGATTAAACTGTGAGCTTTCATGGAGGAGGAGAAGGACGAGAAAACAAAAATGATTCGGACAAGAAGAATAATATCTATTGGTATTTATTCAAGTTAATAACAATTGTAAGTGGTCTAGTGGTTTGGATATACAACGAGTGTAGCCTAGGCGCCACCTAGTTAGTAAATCGGGAATGAGTGATACAACTTTTTCAAATCCTTATTCAATTTAGAACATTACTCTCAATATTAGGATAACTATGTGTTATAGATAATCATGTATTTATCTTCTAGATAAACACGAGCATTAGATAAGTTCTACTTGTTGTTATCCTCTGCTCTTATGATGTGTATATAAAGAAAGCTGTCGATATGAATAAACACAAGTTTCCAGTATACAAATCTTATATGGTATCAGAGCTTTTCTCGATCCAAACCTAATTTTTCTTTCTTTTCACGCAAAACACAAAACATCTCTCAATGGCTGAGACAAACAACTCGATCACTGCAACAGCTACACGCACTGCAGTTTATGATCCAAACAATCCAGCAAATTCCTTGCTCGCTGTCAACATGTCTAACGTAAATCGTTTGACAAACACCAATTACCTCATGTGGAGCAGACAAATACAAGCTCTCCTAGAAGGTCACGAACTTCACAGCTTTCTCGAGAAAACAGAGGCTACCCCAGAAGCGGTTATCACCAACAATGGGCTCGCCGAACCAAATCCTGCGTATCTACCTTGGAGACGTCAAGACAGACTTCTCTACAGCGCCATAATCGGTGCAATATCTCTTCCGGTTCAACCACTCGTTGCTAGTGCTACCTACTCATGAAGTTTGGAGCACACTCAATCTTATATTTGGAACTCCAACTCGTGGACACATCAAACAACTTAAGTTTCAAATCAAAAGCTGCAACAAAGGTACCAAAACAATAAGTGAGTATCTTCGCTTGATCAAGACGAAAGCAGATGAGCTAGCTCTCTTAGGAAAGCCGATGGATCAAGAAGACTTGATCGAACAAATTCTTGCTGGTCTGTCTGATGACTACAAATCAGAAATTAATGCCGTCAATGGTCGTGACAGTCTGATCTCTTTCTCTGAGCTCACAGAGAAATTACTGAATCGTGAAGCTATGATTGTTTGTGATCAACCCACAACGCCATCCTTCCCAGTCACAGCCAACACAACCACAAGGACCAACAACAACAACCCTGCCTACAACAACAACAACAACAATCGCAACAACTGGAGACCACCTTTTGTTCCAAGACAGAGCACCTCTCCACGTGCTCCTCGTCCCCACCTTGGTAGATGTCAAGCTTGTGGCACCCAAGGGCATAGTGCACAACGGTGCCCTTCATTCCGGGTCATTGCAAACAACAATGCTATGCAACAAAACGCCTCTTCCCCCCAGTGGCGTCCCTTTGCCAATACATCATACATGCCAAATAACCAACCTGATGCATGGCTCATGGATAGTGCGGCCTCTCATCATGTCACTACTGATCTCAACAACATGGCAGCTCACATGCCGTATGCAGGACCTGATGGCATAGTGATCGGCAACGGTGCCAATCTCCCCATCACACACACCGGTTCACTTTCTCTTACTACTCCATCTCAGAAATTCAATCTCAAAGATGTTCTTTATGCTCCTTCTATGCAAAAGAACTTGATTTCTGTCAATCGTTTCTGCAAAACTAACAACTCTTCTGTGGAATTCTTTCCAACAATGTTTCAGGTGAAGGGCCTTCAAACGGGAACACCGGTACTGACCGCGCCAGCTAATGGCAATTTATACGAATGGCCCACTAATGACTCACGCTCTCATCTTGCTTTCTCTGCTGTCACTTCGTCATCCTTAGACTGGCATCACAGACTAGGACATCCGGCTTTTCCGATTTTACAGCATATTTCTTCTTGTTTTTCTCCTGGTTTTTCTTGTCGTTCTTCAAACTCTCTTCATTGCAATGCTTGTTCTATTAATAAGAGTCATAAGTTGCCATTCCATGAAACCTCTATAACTTCTTCTCGTCCCTTACAAATATTATCTCCTCTTCGTTGATCATTTCACCAGATATATGTGGTTTTTTCCTTTAAAACTCAAATCTCAGGTTGCAGCCACTTTCATCACCTTCAAGCAACTCGTTGAGACTCAGTTTCAGACTAAAATCACAACACTATACAGCGATAATGGAGGAGAATACATTGCACTCCGGTCTTTCCTTGCTCAACACGGCATATCCCATCTCACCACTCCACCTCACACTCCGGAACACAATGGACTCTCTGAAAGGCGTCATCGCCACATTGTCGAAACAGGACTATCTCTTCTCACTCACGCAGTCATTCCTGTTGAATATTGGACGTATGCGTTTGCCACGGCGGTGTACTTGATCAATCGTATGCCTACTAAAGTTCTCTCCATGGACACTCCTTTCACTCGCCTCTTTGGTACCACTCCCAACTACTCTAAACTGAGGATCTTCGGTTGCCTTTGCTATCCGTGGCTGCGACCATATACAAACAATAAGCTGGATCCTCGTTCTACTCCATGTGTCTTTCTCGGTTACTCTCTTTCTCAAAGTGCTTTTTGTTTTGATCCTCTTGCTTCTCGTTTATATGTCTCACGACATGTGACGTTCGTTGAAAATAAATTTCCTTTTACTTCTTTAATTGCCAATGTCTATTCCTCTGTAGAAACAAGTGAGTCAGCATGGGTCCCTACAGTGGAACCTGTTCAACATTGCGGTCCGCAACCGGTCCGTTTGGAGGATCCATCACCAACAACGACTGCGCCTCCTGCTGCTACTGCACCTCCTGCTACAACTGCGCCTCTTGCACCACCTGAGCCTCCTTTAACCTTTGCGCCTACCTCCGCAACAATACCTCCTTCTCCTGCTGCTCCACAACAGAGTCAACATCCCATGATCACAAGATCACGAAACAACATCACACGGCCTAACAAGAAATATGCTTTGGTTACTACTACTGGTTCTTACTTTGAACCACATACAATCAAGCAAGCGCTAGCTGATGAACTCTGGCGACAGTCTGCTACTGCAGAGTTCAATGCGCAGATCTCGAATCACACATGGGATCTTGTTCCTGCTGATCAAGCAACTAATCTTGTAGGCAATATGTGGCTCTTTCGCATCAAATTCAATCCTGATGGTACTGTGAAGTGTTTCAAATCCAGACTTGTAGCCAAGGGTAATCACCAGAGACCAGGCATTGACTATCATGAGACCTTTAGTCATGTCATCAAAATGCCTACAATCCGCCTTCTTCTTGGACAAGCAGCTAAATATGATTGGCCACTGAAGCAATTGGATATCAACAATGCTTTTCTTCAGGGTCATCTGGATGATGATGTTTATATGGTTCAACCGGCGGGTTTTGTGGACAAGGATAAACCGACACATGTCTGCAAGCTTCGGAAATCTTTGTACGGTTTAAAACAGGTTCCTCGTGCCTGGTTCACTGAGTTGAAGACATTCCTTCTCAGTCTTGGCTTTCAAAACTCGGTGGCTGATGCGTCTATGTTCTTCCTTCATGATCGAGGCCTTGTGATCTTCATTCTTATTTATGTCGACGACATTATTGTCACTGGTAACTCCCTGGCTAACGTTCGTCGTGTCATCGACACTATGTCCAAGAGGTTCTCTCTTAAAGACCTTGATGATCTCAGTTCCTTTCTTGGTATTGAGGTCTTGCGTACTGCTCAAGGTATTCATCTCTCTCAACGGAAATACATTGGTGATCTTCTTCATCGCACAAACATGACGGATGCTAAACCTGTTCCAACTCCCATGACTGCGTCTACTTCACTTTCGATTCGTGACGGCACACCTCTTGACAATCCATCAGAATACAGAACAGTCGTTGGAAGCCTGCAGTATCTGCTTCTCACTCGCCCGGATATTGCTTTTGCGGTTAACAAGCTCTCCCAATTTATGCACAAACCAACTGACATTCACTGGCTTGCTGCTAAGAGGGTGCTTCGCTATCTGGCTGGTACTTATACTTCTGGGATATTTCTCTTTCGTCACTCATCTCCCTCTCTCCATGCCTTTTCTGATGCGGACTGGGCTGGAAACAGAGAAGATTATACCTCTACTGGTGCGTACGTTGTGTTCCTTGGCCAACATCCTATTGCTTGGTCTGCTAAGAAGCAAACTGGAGTGGCACGTTCTAGTACTGAGGCCGAATACAGGGCTGTCTCTGCTACTGCATCTGAAGTTCGATGGCTCTACTCTCTCCTTCGAGAACTTCGCATTCCAATCACATCAACTCCCATAATATACTGTGACAATGTTGGAGCCACTTACCTTAGTGCCGATCCAGTCTTTCATTCCAGGATGAAACATCTTGTTCTTGACTTCTATTTCATACGAGAACAAGTTTAGAACGGTACTCTCCGGGTTGCTCATGTATCTTCAAAGAATCAGCTTGCCGACACTCTCACTAAACCACTTCCCAGGAACCAGTTTCAGCTACTCTTTTCCAAGATCGGTATCACTAACCGTGCTCCGTCTTGAGGGGGGATATTAGGATAACTATGTGTTATAGATAATCATGTATTTATCTTCTAGATAAACACGAGCATTAGATAAGTTCTACTTGTTGTTATCCTATGCTCTTATGATGTGTATATAAAGAAAGCTGTCGATATGAATAAACACAAGTTTCCAGTATACAAATCTTATACTCAATTCAGTATATTTATTTTCTGCTTAATTTAAAGAACCAAAACCCCTTTTTCCTAGTTGATTCTATTATCATAAACTTATATTGTCTAATCTTGGTGTTTGTGGATTTTCTCCCTTATATACTACAGTGATTTGATGCGAACTTGCAGTGTAGTTATAGATTTAAAACTTTTAAGTTATCGATTTACTATTAAAAATTAATATGACCAATTCAGATGAAAATATGTTCCCTCGCGATGTATGCCATAATCAATCTTCTGGTTTATTTGTCTTTTAGACCGACCCTATGAAGTTTTGGCCAAGGGACCCTCTCAAACAAAATAAAACTAATTTGATGGAGAAAAATCGATCCTCTTAAGCCATAATTTTTAAAACATCAGATAGATAAGATAGCAGAACCAAACTTGCAATAATTCTAGTATTTTTCGGTCATACACAACATAAACACTACACAACAATACTCACAAGCAATTTGAGTTTTAAGCTTTTGTTTGTTGGATGCATGGGCAGATGACAAATTACCAAGATTATTAATATATATTGGGGTCCAGCAACATATAGCTTTTGCATTATTAAAAAAAATATTATACTTTTACAGTTTTAATTGGTTTACGGTTGGTGTAACTCTCCCCAAAATCATATAAAATGATACAATCTAGGTTCGAGGTCAGGAAGATCACCCAATCCTGCCACAGACTTTTCCACAAAGAGGTCAATTTCATGTCGTTTTGCATCATCATAAACCTTATCAGTAAAATTCCACAGCTTTTCCACAGTATCATACACCTTTTGCACGATAAAACCAGGGTTATCTCTGCGTTTTGGAAGTTGCTTATGATCTGGAACAAAATTCACCATGCATTTATGCATCACAGATTCTACTGGGAACTCATTACGATGGAAACTGTAGAACAGTTCACGTGTATCATTTACTTGCCAGTTTCCACCATCCTTTTTCTTTGCTTCTTCTTGATGATAAAACCACTGTTGGAAGATTATAGTGATGGAAACTTCATGGACATGGTGTCGCATTGGACTCCACTTCCTAGTCCTATCCTAGGAGAGATAGTTGCGATGCCGGACCAAACTGACAATGGTCTAAATCCAATCAGCAACGCCTTCCTTCCAACTAATCAGTCTGAAAAAAGACCCCGGTCTGGTCGAAAGAGTATCTGCAAGAGTAGGACGTAAGATTCCACCGCTCAGAATAGAGAACCTGAGGCCATCTGCTCTATTCAAGAACCAAAAAACTGTTCCTGGTGTCAATGAAATCTCTCCCGGATTTTGCTATATATCAATCCGGGAGAGATTTCGTTGATACCAGGAACATTTTTTTGGTTCTTGAATAGAGAAGATGGCCTCAGGTTCTCTATTCTGAGCGGTGGAATCTTACGTCCTACTCTTGCAGATACTCTTACGACCAGACCGGGGTCTTTTTTCAGACTGATCAGTTGGAAGGAAGGCGTTGCTGATTGGATATAGACCATTGTCAATTTGGTCCGGCATCACAACTATCTCTCCTAGGATAGGACTAGGAAGTGGAGTCCAATGCGACACAATGTCCATGAAGATTCCATCACGTGAATCATCATCCTTCCATCTTTTTTTTTGGGTAATATCCTACCCCAAAAAAAAACTTTATATACAAAATTTCAGCAGCACGTACACCAGTACCTTGATAATGGCAATATAAGGCTTTTGAGTATTGTCTTCTGAACGCAACAGCACCGCATCATATCCTCCTGTGCAGGAAAGGAATGTCAGAGAGACTAGAAACAAAGCATCCAGGTGCAAAGGGAAAGCATATCTAAAACGAAAAACTTCCAGTCTTAAAAAGAGCATCTATGGCTAATAGAGACATCAAAGTTAACGCCCTAGATTCAACAAGTAATTAAACAAGGTGCACAGGAAACCCATAGTAATGCATCAATCTAGTCAACACAACTCACCAGCTCGTATATGTTACCCTTGTACTCGAACTGCCCGTAATGAGTTCTTTTCCATCTTCCTCTACTCGTAACTTTAACCGGCTCACCAACCGATTTCACGTCATCGGGCTTCACTCCCTCAGGAGGCGTCTCGTCGTCCTCAGGTCTCCTTGAGTTATGTCCCTGAAACCTCGTCTCCGCTACAAAGTCCTCTTCGTCGTCACTGGAGGTCACCTGAATAAACTTCCGACGCGACACCATCTTTCTCCCTCCTCCCTGTGTGAATAAGAGAACAGAGATAATTTATTAGATATGTTGTTGTTTTGTAAAAATATGATAGAACGTAGTATGTACACCTTCTTAACCTTTGGGTTTTCCAAAGGGGTTAAATAAATATATAGTATATAGATGCTGACTCACCCTAGATCTTTTTTTTTTTTTTGAACAACTACTCACCCTAGATCTATTTCCAAAAAAAAATGGTCAAGTTTATCAATTTGGGATATCTTTTTAAGAAAATAAGAATGGTCAAATTCTTATTTGGGAAAATTTATTAACAAAACCAAAATTGGTCAAAGATCTTAATAAAAATGGTCAACTTTCTCATTTAGAATATCTTATTCATAGTAGATTTTGTCAAAGTAATAAATAAAATAAAAAGGTAATCAGTAAACTACTATGTTTGTACGTAGATATTAGTATTTTGGTTCCTAAAAGATAAGTTTCAAAAAATACAGTCAAGACTGATATTTTTCACAACAGAAAGTTTGATTAACAAATCATAATATATATTTTAGTGTTTTAGTGCGTGTTTAATATTTTTTGTACTTTTTCCGATAAAAATTATTGAGGTTCATCTTCGATTATTTAAATATACTTTAATATATTTTACACAAATAAATTATTTAAAATTAAAGAAACCAACATATATCCAAATGAGATGTTACTTGAGACAGTGCCGGTAAAATACTTTTGGATGGCCAACGCAAATTTTTAACATATTTTAATATTTTTATCTATCATATATATTTATAATAGAAAAAGAAATTATATTAAAATTCCATACACTAATTCATCTGGATAAAAATAAACTGAGTGAAATCAAATATATAGCAAGATTAATCAAAATTATAAACTATGTTTACACATATATAATATAGCAGTGTTTTTACTAGCTCTATCCTATGTTATGTGTCTTTTATCAAGTTAAGTATGTGTTTTGAATTCTTTTGGATGTTATTTGGTAGTTGTAGAGGGTTTAAGTTTACTTAGAACAAAAGAGTTTGAACTCGATAAAAAGAGAAATGAAAAATGCTGAATTATGCACATGCATCAGCAGTTTAGTAACATATGGAAGACTTCCCACAGTGGGATTGAACTTAAGTTTGGAAACAAGATAAATAATTGAATTCTCTTTCCAATACAACCGGGATGAAGTCGATCTATTGGTTAAATCAAAACTTATGCACAAATTATTAAAAATTGGCATGTTAACTAATTTAATACGAGAAAAAAGAAAAATATCATATTTTAAAGTTCTGAGGAGCATCGTGATATAAACGGTTCTAAGGAGATGAGAGAATCATCTTGAACCCTTGTTTTGTATATCTCTATAATATTATTTGAGAAGTCAGTTTCCTACATGTCGTGTTCACGTTAACTCTCACGGTGGTTGATTACGATGATACCCTTATTGAATCAAATATATCTAATTATCATTATTAAACATTTATTTTATTTTTCCTTTTCTATTTAGGTTTTCTTTTTCTTTTTTTCCTCAAATAACCTATATATAAAGAAAATTTAAAAATTTAAAAATAAAAATATCTTTTATATATAGTGTAATTCATAATAAGGAAATTTCACAAAATAATCTTGATTTTAAAGTAAAAAAAAAATAATCTGTCCTTCTTAAAATAATCTTAACAATATAATATATATTTTTAAAAGTATTAAGCATTTCATTTAAATCAATATATTTCTCATATTATAAGAAAATAATTTAAATAGCATAAACTAAGATATCTTTAATGAATAAAATTTAACTTAATCTTTTTATGTACCCTTTTATATTTTTCAGATAATATGTATGCTAAAGAAAATATTTATAAACTTAAACCGAAAATACTTTTGATATATAATTTTATTTCATAAATAGAAAATTTTAGAAAAATAATCTTGATATTAAAATAAAGAATTAATATTCCGTTTTAGAATGTATTGATTATATTTTTATGCAATTTTGTACCTATCATCACTTTATTTTTATAATTTTATTTGTGATAATTAACATATTACAGTTTACCAAGTACTATAAAGTTAACATAGTCATATGGCTATTTACAAATAGCCAATTCATATATATTTATATATATATATACATCTAAGATGAAAACCAAACTAATGCAATGAATATGATAAATATGATATGGTTGAATTAGATTAGAAATAGGTATACTTGAATTTAATGGAAATATGTAACACAATATACCCACAAATGAGTAACTAGACCAATCCAAATTATTTTATACAAAGTCAAACATTAAATAAAAATAATATATTATCATTTATTCTCAACATTTTACTAAATAAATATGAAATTCTCAAATAATACTACAAATATATTAACCAACTATTACAATTAAGATGTAACTTTGAACCGATCAACACTTTAGTTTACTTTTAGTATTTTATTCTCAAAACAACATATATTAAATCATACATAATCCTACTAAAAATATATATACAAATTTAAGGCAAGAATCAAACTATATGAAAATAACAAAATTAATCAAAATTTTAATCGGTATAACAAAAATATCTTAGTTGAATCGTAAAAAAAATGTTATCTAATAGATCCAAATAATAACCAAACAGTCGAGATATTATATATCTAAAACTATATATCAAATTACTAAGTCCTATAATTTGATATGGTTGAATTAGATTAGAAAATTATATTTGAATTTGACGGAATATAAGTAACACAGTATGCCCACAAATGAGTAACAATATACCCACAAATGAGTAACAAGACCAATCCAATTTTTTTACACAAAGTCAAACATTAAATAAAATAATATATTTTCATTTATACTAATTTTTAATACATATAAATTATTGAACGACTCAACATATTACTAAATAAATATGAAATTCTCAAATAATATTACAAATATAGTAACCAACTATTACAATTAACTATCATTATTATATTTATTTATGTAACTTTGAACTGATCAACACTTTAGTTCATTTTTACTATTTGATTCTCAAAATAACATATATTAAATTATATATAATCTTACAAAATATATATACAGATATAAGACAAGAATCAAATTACATGAAAATAACAAAATTTTAATATGTATAACAAAAATATCTTAGTTGAATCGAAAAATTCAATCTTAACTAATATATCAAAATATTAATCAAACAGTCGTGATATTATATATCCAAAATTATACGTCTAATTAAAATAACATAATTTTATTTAAAATAAACCATACATATTGATTACAATATAAAATATCAGAATAATTAAAATTTAAAAACAATATATTAATAAATTATTATATTGTAAATAAATTATTATAATGCATTTACTTTATAAATATTTATATCCGTGCATTAGCACGGGAAAATCACCTAGTTTATTCTAATTATGCAGATTCGATCATTGATTTTGTGTTATTTGGTTATGTTGAGTAGCATTATAGTTAGATTTTAGGTTTTCAAAGGAGACAAAGAGAGTGAATTTTGGGATTGTTTGACTAGAGAATACTATGAGCCGTTCTTGTAACCAGTTTTTTTTTTTGATCCACCAGGCCTCCCGTAACAAGATTCCAGACCACAAGTATATGGTGAACAATATTATTTTTAAGATGTAAAAAATGAGATATTTCCTGTCTAATAGAACAAACACTAAGACATCTCTTTATCAAAACTCCTTTCCCATTGCTCAAGACATCTCTTTCAACTGAAGAACAAAACAAAAGAGTAGATTTAGAAGACCAAGGAGAACAACAGAAAAAAAAACTATATGATCTAAAGGGTTTTTCCCCACAGGTTACACATCATATTTTTCTATTGGTTTCAAGAACCTTAGCTGTTTTTCTTTAAAAAATCCACTAAATCAACCAAAACCTATTTTTTAATAAATATATACACAACTCGCCTCTACCACAGAATCTGAAACAATAACTTATATTACTAGATATTTTCTGAACTAGACTATGTTACTAGACTATCTTACACTTATAAAACCAAAGACACAGATTTGATTTGAAAAGTGGTGTCAAAAGATAAGAAGGGAATCACAAGATCACATGTTTTTCCTTGTAGCGGTGATGATAAATTATATGAACCATGTGTCCTTGTTAGATCATAAGAATTCACCTGCAAAATCCATATTTTTCACATAAAATGTGTACTAAACTAAAGAATTTGTGTTTATTTTTTTATATTTCTCAAAAAAATGTGTTTATTTTCTTTGGTATGCATTATAATTTTAAAACAAAAAGTTTGATAGGAAATTAAATAATTTTAATTTTTCGTAAATACATACATCATATAACATGTGTTAGTAAAAAAAATACATATGAAAAATGATACTCCCTCCGTTTCATAATACTTGATGTTTTACCTTAATGCATAAAGATTAAGAAAATTATATTTCTTTAATAAAAAAATATTTTAAAGATATCATTTAAAATCAATTAGCCAATAATAAAAAAGACTGTGAAATCTAATTGGTTGAAGAGTTTTCAATAAAGTTAAAGTAACCTTAAAATCTCAAAACTTTATCTAATTTGAAACAAAACTATCATTCTAAAACATCATCTATTATGAAACGGAGTGAGTATTGTTTATGAAGTCAACCTTTAATATTTGTTACATGAACACAAAATCTTTATACCTATGTACCTTATATTAAACACGTCTTTGGTCATTGCATAATTTGTTGCCGGTAGTATGTCGGGAAACAACCAAGGAACGTGGGATCCTTGGACACCATATGGCTGTCTTTACTTCTACTTAGGTCAGGATGGTCCTTCTACACTGGGTATTCCATTATTTGCTGCTGTGGCAGAGGTTTGGATTGGTGACATTTTGGCTTCTCCCTTCAACTCGTTCTGAAAGACAGCTTCAACTTCTTGCATATGTTACTACCCTATCTTCCTCAGTATGCTCCGACGTACCAATCTGATCAGTTTCAGGCATTCTGCAGAAGACATTCGTGTCTAAGGCTGTATGGAATGAGATTAGACCCTCTAAACCATATGTGACTTGGGCTTCTTTGGTATGGCACAAAAAAAAAAAAAAAGTTTTCAGAGTGCCAAAACGACATAAGTAATTGCAAATAGGTCCTTGAATTAAAAAGAAATTGCAAATAAGAAACACGCAGCGACCTCCGCAGGTCGCTCCGGCACGTCGCTCTGGCCCTTGGGAGCGACCTCGGATGGTCGCTGCGAGGGGTCGCTCCGGGGTGTTTTCTTCGTCTTCGAGTTGTGTAAAGCCGAGCGACTTGGAGTGGTCGCTCTAGCTTTGGTCGTCAAGGTCGCTCCGGCTGGAGCGAGGTCTCACAGCGACCTCTGCAGGTCGCTCCAGCCTCTTCTCGTCCAATCATCCTCCTTTTCACATCTTTTGAGCTCCAAATGCATCCCAATGTCTCCAAAAGCTCCATAAGATGCTCCAATACCTGATAAGGACTCATGTATGCAAAATGCCACCTAAACAAGGCTAGAATCTAACCTACATGATGAAAATGCATGAAAAGGAATGGGTGAAACAATGCAATTATGCAAGACATCAACTCCCCCAAACTTGTTCTTTTACTTGTCCACAAGTGAATTTTCTAGAACTCATTGAGGAAGAGGATGTAATGGTGGGAGCTCATAGCCAAAAGAAACACACATAGGACTAGATTTTACTCAAAGTCCAGAAATAGCACACTCTCTTATTGCACTCTAGCTTCTCAAGGCCTATCCACACTCCTATACCTCTACACAAGTTACAATGCTCATCCATCAACAAGCTCTTTAGACCAACTCTCACATTCATTTATACAACACAAAAGGTGAATACTTGCAAATGGGGACTTGATCTCAATCATTTGGCTTGGTAAGAGTGAAAATGGTCTAATGTGAAGCAAGAGGGGTTTCAAATGCATCTTTCATGGTTACTAACTCTCAAGAAAAGGAGCAAGAACATTATGCAAAATTTATCTAAGAAAAGGAGCAATTCATGCATACAATGACTTGTTCTTATCATTCTACCCTTTTTCTTTTCATCATCCCCAAACCCAAAGATACCACTTTCATCACTCACCCAATGAACACTCTTCTTTTTCTTATCTTGATCAACTAGGGATTTTTTTACTAACTCTTTTTTTTTCTTTCCCCCATTCTTTTCATGTTTCTTTTCTTTTGACTCTTAAGGGGATTCTATTTATACACTCTAGAGTTTTCTTTTTTTTTATATCCCTAGTGGTTTTCTTTTCTTTTTGTTCACTTCCTTCACTTTTCTCTCACACCCCAATCCCAAGATCAAAATCAAGCTTACAAACCCAACAACCATCCTAAGTGCTAGCTCAAATGAGGTCCTAGTGCTAGCCAAAGATAAGAACAAACCATTGTCGCTCCTAATACTCTCAAGATTTTGCACATGACAAGCTTTCACAAAAAGGCCTCACTCAAGCAAATCAATGGTGGCTTCAATGAATGGTAAGGGTTAAAGGGTATGGGAGTGCCATTTGGATTAACAAGAGGATAATGAATGAAATAAGATAACCCAAATGTGTATGAGATCCATGACTAAGTATGCAAGTGCCCATATGCAAGAGAGATTAAGTTCATTACATTCAAGTTCAGTTTGGAGTTGGTTTTCAAGAACAATGTCAATATCGAGCAAGCAACACGTTTCAAGAAGAGCTTTCAAGGCTCGAAACATACAAGGCTTTTTCAAGAGGTGCATTATCAATTCAAGCGCGAAGTGGTGTTCTTTCCAAGGCATTTTAAATCATTGCTCCCAATGCAAGTGAAATGCAACCTATATGCTCTAGACTCTCCTAAAAGGTGCAAGTGAATGCAGTCTAAATGAAATTGGCGCCGTTGCCAAATTCTGAGTAGATTTGAACATTGAGATTTAGTAACTTGCTTGAGACTAAATCATTTTCACTTTGCCGATTACTGATTCTCCTTTTTCGATTCCCTTTTGATCTGCAGGTGTATGAACTTGAGGAGCAGGGGTCCAACAAACCTAGTTCCACGAGCAGCAGACATCCGAGCTTTAGAGAGGGAGTGTGCTAGAAAAAGGAGAGAAGAGGAGCAACAGGCTCACATACAGGATCCGAACATTGAAATGGCTGACCCACAAGCGAATGGCGGCGAAAACGCCCCACCAGCTCGACCTATTGGTGCCTATGACCGTCCAACTAACCATGGCCACCTGCTAGGAATCAGAGCACCAGCTGTGGCAGCAAACAACTTCGAGATCAAGTCAGGGTTGCTGAACCAGATTGAGAACAACAAGTTTCATGGCCTGGCTGCAGAGAACCCATTCGACCACTTGGACAGTTTTGATAGATACTGTGGTCTATCCAAAACCAATGGTGTATCAGAGGATGCTTTCAAGCTCAAGCTTTTCCCTTTCTCTTTGGGGGACAAGGCACGTCAGTGGGAGAAGTCTCTACCAAGCAGCTCAATCACCACTTGGGATGACTGCAAGAAAGCTTTCCTAGAGAAATTTTTCTCTACTTCCAAGACAGCTGACTACAGGAATGAGATTTCCGGATTCAAGCAGAAGAACTTGGAAGGATTCAGTGAAGCATGGGAAAGGTTCAATGGCTACCTAGCTCAATGCCCACACCATGGTTTCAACAAGGGAATTTTGCTTAGCACATTCTACAGAGGGGCCTTACCTGAGTATAGAGCAAGATTGGATACTGCAAGTAATGGGAACTTCTTGGACAGAACAGAAGAAGAGGCAGGGAAACTTGTTGAAAACATGGTCAAGAGTGATGCTGTCTATAGTGGGGATCATGACAGAGCTGATAGGTCCGCAGACAAGCAGACAAGAAAAGAGATAAAGGCTTTGCAGGACAAGATTGACATCCTCATTGCTGATAAAGCTTCTCAAGCTCAGATGAACTTTGTTGGTAATCCACAGCAAGAGATACCAGCTGCTGTCAATGAGGTTGATGGTCTGGAAGGTCAGGAAGAGCTGTGTTTTATCAACAACAATGGTACTTGGTACAAGAAGGAGCCAAACTTTCAGTACAACAACTATCAGCAGAGACCTTATTCTAACAACCAGCAGAATGGATATCAGCCTAGGAACAACCAGCAAGGTGGCTATCAGCAAAAGCAAAACCCTCCTCCTGGTTTTTCCAACCAAGGGCAGCCCTCTTCTCAACAGCAGCCTGCTCCATCTAGCTCTACACCCCAAGAGAGCAGCACTGATGCACTTCTGAAAAAAATCTTGGAGTCACAGACTAGAAGTGAGAAGCATGTTAGTTATGAGCTGAAAAACCTTCACAACAAGATTGATGGGAGCTACAATGATCTCAACAACAAGTTCAGAGCTTTGGAGAACCAATTTGCTTCCATGAACACTCAGCAAAATCGCCAACAAGGCTCTCTACCTGGAAAACCTGAGCAGAATCCCAAGGATGCCAAAGCTATCACACTTAGGAGTGGTAAGGAGTTACCTCCTAGAACTCTCACCAAG
Source organism: Raphanus raphanistrum subsp. raphanistrum (assembly GCA_019706035.1). Lineage (NCBI taxonomy): Eukaryota > Viridiplantae > Streptophyta > Magnoliopsida > Brassicales > Brassicaceae > Raphanus > Raphanus raphanistrum. Next base: position 15,318,886 of record CM033988.1, on the reverse strand, counting down.
GATGCTGAGAAACTAGGTGAGGGGGTGGCCATCAACATAGATGATGAGGTGGTTATTGTTGATGAGAAGACTAATGATGAGGTCTTGGAGAAGATTGTGGAAGCTAAGGGTAAAGGGAAGGTTGGAGAGGAGAAGAAGACTGTAAAGGATGGTGAAGTTGTTCCTCCAGCAAAGGAGAATGCTTTTGTCCCTCCTCCTTATGAACCCAAACTTCCATTCCCTGGTAGGTTCAAGAAGCAGTTGCTGGAGAAGTACAAAGCTCTTTTTGAAAAGCAGATGAGTGAGGTTCAAATCACAATGCCAATCATTGATGCTTTCATGCTGGTTCCTCAATACAGCAAGTTCCTGAAAGATGTCGTGGCATCAAAGAAGAAAGAGATGGAAGGTATGATGATTCTCACTCATGAGTGCAATGCCATAATTCAGAGGCTTGATGTTCCAAAAAAGCTAGAGGATCCAGGATGCTTCACACTTCCTTGTACTCTTGGACCCATGATGTTTGAGAAATGTCTCTGTGATTTGGGAGCTAGTGTGAGCTTGATGCCTTTGTCTGTTGCTAAGAAGCTTGGTTTCACTCAGTACAAGAAGTGTAGACTCTCTCTGGTGTTAGCTGATCGTTCGGTGAAGTACTCTGTTGGTATCTTAGAGGACCTTCCAGTGATGGTAGGAAATTGTGAGATCCCTACAGACTTTGTGGTGCTTGAGATGGGTGAAGAAGCTCAAGACCCCTTGATCCTTGGTAGACCTTTCTTAGCCACAGCAGGAGCTATTGTTAATGTGAAAGAAGGCAAGATCGATCTCCATTTGGGTAAAGGGAACATTCTCCATTTTGACATCAAGGAGGTGATGAAGAGACCAGTCATGCAGGCACAAATCTTCTACATAGATGAGATGGATGCTCTTGCTGATGAGCTCCTTGAAGAGCTATCAATAGAGGATCCTTTACAGCATGCCCTTACCATTGAGAGAGATGATGAAGTGGTTGCGAACCTGGCTAGTACTGCATATGGACTGATGCTGGATTCACACAAGGGATTTAATGGCAAGGATCAGTTTGAGGAGTTGCCACAGAAGGTTCATCAAGAGGCTGCAGTCACTCAACATGAAGACATCCAGCAAGATGACTGGAGTGAGCTCAAGGCGCCTAAGGTGGAACTAAAACCTCTTCCCCATGGTGTAAGGTATGCATTTCTTGGTCCCAATGAAACCTATCCTGTCATTGTGAGTAGTGAACTTACTGAAACTGAATTGTCTGAACTTTTGAAAACACTTAAAAGGTTTAGAAAAGCAATAGGTTACTCACTTGATGACATCAAAGGAATTTCACCATCTTTGTGCATGCATAGGATACATCTAGAGGATGAATCAATGACTTCTATCGAGCATCAAAGAAGGTTAAATCCTAACCTGAAGGATGTTGTAAAGAAGGAGATTCTTAAGCTCTTAGATGCTGGGGTTATTTACCCTATCTCTGATTCAAAATGGGTATCTCCTGTGCATGTTGTCCCAAAGAAAGGTGGAATCACTGTGATTAAAAACGACAAAGATGAATTGATACCAACAAGAACTGTCACAGGTCATAGAATGTGTATTGATTACAGAAAACTGAACTCTGCATCTCGAAAGGATCATTTTCCATTGCCATTTATTGATCAGATGCTTGAGAGACTTGCTAATCATCCATTCTATTGTTTTTTTGATGGGTATTCAGGTTTCTTCCAAATCCCCATACATCCCCATGATCAAGAGAAAACGACATTCACATGTCCTTATGGTACCTTCGCATATCGAAGAATGCCATTTGGACTATGTAATGCTCCAGCCACCTTTCAAAGGTGCATGATGTCAATTTTCTCTGATCTTATTGAGGATGTTGTGGAGGTGTTTATGGATGATTTCTCTGTCTATGGATCTTCGTTCTCTGCTTGTTTGTCAAATTTGTGCAGGGTCCTACAGAGATGTGAAGACACCAACCTTGTGCTGAACTGGGAGAAGTGCCACTTCATGGTCAAAGAAGGGATTGTGCTTGGGCACAAGATTTCAGAGAAGGGAATTGAAGTGGACAAGGCTAAGATTGAGGTTATGGTCAGTTTGCCTCCACCTAAGACAGTGAAAGATATCAGAAGTTTTCTTGGACATGCTGGTTTCTACAGGAGGTTCATCAAAGACTTCTCCATGATCACTAGACCATTGACCAGGTTGCTTTGTAAGGAAGCCACTTTCAGCTTTGAAGTAGAGTGTCTTGAGGCCTTCAAGAAGCTGAAAAATGAACTCATCAGTGCCCCCATAGTCCAACCACCTGATTGGGATCTCCCCTTTGAGATCATGTGTGATGCTAGTGATTATGCTGTGGGAGCTGTACTAGGGCAGAAGAAGAATGGAAAAACTCATGTGATCTACTATGCAAGCCAGACCATGAATGAAGCTCAAATGAGGTATGCCACCACAGAAAAGGAAATGCTAGCCATTGTCTTTGCCTTTGAGAAGTTCAGAAGCTACTTGGTGGGATCTAAGGTTATTGTCTACACTGATCATGCTGCTTTGAGACATCTTCTAGCCAAGAAAGATGCAAAACCAAGACTTTTGAGGTGGATCCTATTGCTTCAGGAGTTTGATTTGGAGATCAGAGATAAGCCAGGAGTTGAGAATGGTGTAGCTGATCACTTGTCCAGGCTGAAGGTGGAGTGTGGAGTACCTATTGATGAGGGACTTCCAGAGGAGCAAATCATGGCTATTGGAGCAGTAATGGCAGTTTGTGACACTGGTAGAAAGCTTGAGGAAGTGAAGGCAACTGAAGAGAAGGAACCTTGGTATGCTGATTTGGTGAACTATCTAGCCACAGGAAAAGAACCTTTGAATCTTGTGGGCTATGCCAAGAAGAAGTTCTACAAAGATGTGAAGAGGTACTACTGGGATGAGCCTTATCTCTACACTCTCTGCAAGGATCAGCTGTATAGGAGAGTGGTTGCTAATGAAGAGATAGATGGGATCCTCACACAATGTCATGGATCATCCTATGGAGGCCACTTTGCTACTTTCAAGACTGTAGCAAAAGTGTTACAAGCTGGATTCTGGTGGCCACACATGTTCAAAGACACACAAGACTTTGTCTCCAAGTGTGATTCATGCCAAAGAAGAGGAAACGTCACCAAGAGGAATGAGATGCCTCAAAATCCTATTCTAGAAGTTGAGGTCTTTGATGTGTGGGGTATTGACTTCATGGGACCATTTCCTTCATCATATGGGAACAAGTACATTCTTGTGGCTGTTGACTATGTCTCAAAGTGGGTGGAAGCTATTGCTAGTCCCACCAATGATGCTAGAGTGGTGACTAACATGTTCAAAAGTATTATCTTCCCAAGGTTTGGAGTTCCAAGAGTTGTGATCAGTGATGGAGGTTCTCACTTCATTAACAAGCTGCTCGAAGGACTTCTAAGGAAGAATGGTGTGAAGCATAAGGTAGCAACTCCTTGCCATCCTCAGACAAGTGGCCAAGTTGAGGTCTCTAACAGAGAGATCAAATCCATTCTGGAGAAGATTGTAGGGATCACGAGGAAAGATTGGTCTAATAAGCTTGATGATGCACTTTGGGCCTATAGAACAGCTTACAAGACACCTTTGGGTACCACACCTTTCAACCTTGTCTATGGGAAAGCCTGTCATCTGCCTGTGGAGCTTGAGTACAAGGCATTATGGGCAGTGAAGTTGCTGAACTTCGACATCAAAAGTGCTAAGGAGAAAAGGCTTTTCCAGCTACATGAGCTTGATGAGATAAGGATGGATGCTTTTGAAAATTCAAGGATCTACAAAGAAAAGACCAAAGCTTTCCATGACAAGAACATTCTGAAAAGAGAGTTCCGAGAGGGAGACCAAGTCCTTCTCTACAACTCTAGGCTGAAGTTGTTTCCAGGAAAGCTCAAGTCAAGATGGTCCGGTCCATTCAAGGTCAAAGAAATCAGACCTTATGGAGCAATAGTTCTATGGAGTGCTGATGGAAGTTACTTCACAGTGAATGGGCAGAGGGTTAAGCTCTACAAGGCGGATGCACCAGAGGAAGATGGAGTATCAACTCCACTTTCTGATCCTACCCCAGCCTAATCCAAAGGGGGCAAAGTCAAGCTAGCGACTCAAAACAAGCTCACTTGGGAGGAAGTCCCATGTATATCCTTTGTAAATATTGCATTAGTACTTTCATTTTCTTTTTCTTTCATCTTATTGCATAAAAAAAAAAAAAAAAAAAGTTTTCAGAGTGCCAAAACAACATAAGTAATTGCAAATAGGTCCTTAAATTAAAAAGAAATTGCAAATAAGAAACACGCAGCGACCTCCGCAGGTCGCTCCGGCACGTCGCTCTGGCCCTTGGGAGCGACCTCGGATGGTCGCTGCGAGGGGTCGCTCCGGGGTGTTTTCTTCGTCTTCGAGTTGTGTAAAGCCGAGCGACTTGGAGTGGTCGCTCTAGCTTTGGTCGTCAAGGTCGCTCCGGCTGGAGCGAGGTCTCACAGCGACCTCTGCAGGTCGCTCCAGCCTCTTCTCGTCCAATCATCCTCCTTTTCACATCTTTTGAGCTCCAAATGCATCCCAATGTCTCCAAAAGCTCCATAAGATGCTCCAATACCTGATAAGGACTCATGTATGCAAAATGCCACCTAAACAAGGCTAGAATCTAACCTACATGATGAAAATGCATGAAAAGGAATGGGTGAAACAATGCAATTATGCAAGACATCAATGGCACAAAGCTACAATTCCTAGGTATGCTACTACAGCATGGTTATTTCTATTGAACCTCAATCCCACCCTTGGTTGTATACACAACTGGGATGTGGTCTCCCTTACCACTTGTCTTCTCTGCGGAATGGCAAATGAATCCCGTGATCATTTGTTTTTTGAATGTCATTTCTCCTTGGAGCTTTTGGCAGAAAATTACAAACAGACTTCAGATCTCTCCATCTCCCTCATCGTGGTCAGCCACTATCTTATGGTTGCCTATTGCTCATGGGGACCCTCTCAGGCGCTTGGTGTTGATACAAGGTTGGCAAGCTGCTCTTATTATCTCTGGCTAGAACTCAATGCTTGAATGCATCAGGGTCACTCTCCCCGGCCCCTCAGGCTGTTGCTTGTAAAGCCATTGACACTGTTGCTGACAAGTGCTATGCTCTCTGCTCTCTTGGTTCAGCCAGAGGTCCCCTTCTTCGAATTTGGCAACCACCGTGATAGGATGCTACAATTCATTATTTCCCTTCTGAATGATCTTTGTCACTTTGTGATCCCTCTCTTTTTTCTCTTTTAATTATGTAAGTTGCTGTGTTGCTTCCATGTATCCATTTTATTATTAGTGAAAATGCATATAAAAAGTATGTCAGAAAAAACATTGAAACAATAATATCAATTTGAGCGCGCCTTGTGGTCCGGGCCTTGCATGAAACATATTTTGGATTTGATGCTCCTTATGTGGAAACTAAGTCATATTGTTCTTCTCACCACGATCTATATGAAAATCCGTAAAAGGATCTGTCGTGGGCTACACTTTTCATTTGAGGATTAAGCATGTGTTTTTAATAAATCCGGATTTAATCTCTTTTTCGAAAAAACAATAATATCAAACCGCAAAAACGGTCCAATACCATCAAACATCTATAGGAAACAAGTTTTGTAATTTTATATTTCTCTCGTAACAAAACAAATTTTGTAATTTTGTATTTGTCTCATAGCAATATGCAAGTGGGCATGTGTCCTAACCATCTAACCTGTCAGCAACTCATGAAATCAAACAGCTTCCACTAGCAACACTAAAACCCTGTCTCTCTTCCGCTCCTCTATATAATCGCAAACATCAACCTTTACATCAGGGAAAAGGTCCAGGCTTCTAAAGATACGTGATATGATAGAAAAACAATTTTAGTTTTCTATACACATAATATCAGTGGCGGATTTTTTGATCCGGGGCATATACATATAATTAAAAAAAAAATATGTTGTAAGTAAGAAGAAAATTAGAGAAGAGAAAAGAGGAATTGGTGTGTCTTATTCATTGAGTAATGGATCTTTTATATATGAATATAATAGCTTGGAGATAAAGCATAACTTGGAGTGGGGAACAAGTATATCTAAAACTTTTTATATGGACATCACTACAATATTTATAACACTTCCCCTTGATGTCCAATATGTCGAAGTGCTTTTAAAACGCCGTAGATGCTGCCTCGTTAAAAACTTTACCATGAAAACCCAATGGGAAAAATCATGGCTAAGGGAAAAAGAGTGCAGCGCACAATGACTTCCCCTCATGTGTACATTCGTCAAGATCTCTGAGATGATGCAATCTGATCAGGTGAACTAACTTCTTGAAAGTAGTTGCGAGTAGCATCTTCGTGAATAAATCAACCAAATTTTCAGGTGAGCAAACTTGTAGGACACAAACATCGCCGTTCTTCTGCAGTGCATGAATCTTCCTATGACTTTGATCACTTTCTTCGGTTCTCTTGATTTCAAAGATTTTAAATCAATGATAGACTTTCCGCTTTGAAACTCTAATACTCCCTTCGGATATGTATCATATGTGTGTTCTTTGTTGCCTCATTAAAACCTTGTCATGGGAAAACCTAATAGGATAAAAACCATGATAAGGAAAAAGAGTACAACCATACACATTTTCATATTTCTTCCCCTGAAAGAAATATCTCCAGGATATGCATTTCAATCAAACAAATTTCCTTTGAAATTGAGAATATCATAATAAACTCTTTCCATTAGAGTATTCAAGATCTATGGACTTCTGGTCCACAATTCTCATTTGATATCGACAATAATTTCTTAGTCTATTTAGACTTCAAGCCAAATATCTTATATACAGTCTTCTAGACATTCGCCTCGTACATACGAGTTATTCATTCATAACTATAAAAATTACTATTATGACTTTCTTTCTTGTCATATAAAATTACATCTTCCAGCTATGAAAGAGAATAATAACTTGCTTAAATAACTTATGGCAAGGGACGTGTATGGCTTTAGTTCCAATACCTTATGGTCTAAACATATCCATAAGCCTATCCGACTTAATATGGCTTGCCATATCAAGGCGCCAATCATATCAATACATTGTACTTTTGGTCGGATGTGTATAAGCCTTAATGGTACTTATGTAAAGCATTTAGCAATGCCATATCCATTTGGATTCGACCAGACATTCGTCTGATCACTTTCTTGGACCATTATGGTTCTCTTTTATCCACTGATATAATCATAAGGGCTCGTGCTTACATTGCAGTCCCACAGTATAATCTTATTACTTAAACATCTCAGTCCAACTTTTCTTTGATGGCGTCTCATGACCATCTTTACCGTTTGCTATATCTTTAAACTATGCATAATAATAGTTGATACCTCAAAACCATATCATGTTTTGGGTTGGCATATTATTCATTTCTCATGGATGATTGGACTAGAATGGAACTGGATATGACCTTTGATTGTATGGTCTTTGGCGTGAGCCTTAATGGTTCTCTTTGTCTTTCTATGTGATCGTCCTATATGTCACTTAGCTCAATCATACACATGTCCACTGCTATGGTCTCTGCTGCAAGTCATTGCAGTCTTATCATATGTAAAACATAGCATGTTTTAAGTATGGTACTTCAGGACCAGTCATATATATGATCATCTTAAAATATTTAAGAATCTTTTAAGATAACATCTCTTATTCTAGATGTCTAGTTTGGAACACATAACAATGTAGTCTTTTCAAGATCTTTCTTCCAAACAAACAATTTGTTATAACTCTTCAAGAGTTTGGATTTTATTCAAATCAATGATTCTATTGATTCATAATCTCTTGATAAATACTAATGGATGTACTGATTAACTTCTAATATTTCACATATCCCATAAAACATATTTCGATCGAATAGCTAGAGTTCCTGGGAACATGATTTTGATATCATCAATCCTTCAAAGATTATATCTCTTAGGGATTATCAGTTTCCAATGGGTTGTATAGTTCAAGTTCTTCCTTTATTGTCAGACTAGTAAGAAACTTGAAAGTAGTTGCATCTACCATATGAGACTATGTCTCTTCACAATCAATTGCATATTGATCTTACTTTGGTGCAACCACATTTCTATCCCATTTATTTCACACCTTCTAGTGTATGGTCTACTGGTCCAAATACATCTCTCTTTCATAAGAGTTTGTATCTTTGTCTATTACTTCTTTATGATTTGGCCAATATTTTTTGTGTGTACACTTTTCAATAGACTTTATTTCATGATCCTCTTTCTCATTTATCATATCAACTGCTACTTTGCATGCATAAATATCTACGGCGTCGATTTGCTTATGGGTTCTATTTTATTTCATACATGACATAACTTATTGAGATCTCTTTTCATTGTCTCAGGTACCTGAATTTTCTTTCAGTCATGTTAATGTCTCTTCTAGAGATCATTCAAAACTCTTATTCCTCTTGACCATTATTAATTTATGCTCCTTTTCGTATAAGAGGATTGTTATCTTTGGAACCAATATGTCTACTACGCTTCAGGCGTAACTCGCAGTTTGATATTGTTCTTCTGGAACATCAATTCTTATTTAGAGCATTTATAGCTGGTATATGTGACTTCGTCACACTATATTAGGGTCATTAGTTGCTTCTGGCAACTGATTTACTAAGCTATAGAATTATCTTTTGGACTTCTGATTCACTTTCTCTTTAGTCTGAGGATCAATGATGATCCATTTCAATTTGTTTTCTTTTCCAGCTTTTTATTTTCTCCCACTTATGTTAGAAATACTAATTTAGTTTTTAACATCCATATCGAGCCTTATTTATATCCTTCGGGGATGGCTCTAGATGCTTAAGTATCAATGGAGATTCATATCCAACATATATTACCAACCTGATTTGAAAACTCATCTTAATTAAAGCTCTGTGGTGGAGCAACTGGAATGTATATCGCACATCCAACATTCTTAGATGAAAATGGTTGGTTTCTGACCCAATACCAATGATGGGAAGAATTAATGATTACTTTTTGGCTTGATGCGAATTAGTATTGCTCAAAATATTTAACACTTATCCAAATGAATTTGTTGTAGTCGTCAAAGACTTAAGACGTGAATTCACCAATATTATAAAGATGCATAGTGGGTGATCAGTCCACCAACATCTCCTTTATTCATGCCAATAACTTCATTTGGCTGGTGAAAACCGTATTTTCATTATATCTTATGAGTAAGAAACATTTGTGAAATCCTTCACAAGAATCTTCTGGTTCTTCAATGAATATTCACATAAATCTTTATGTATTTTTTCGCATCATCACTGAACCAAAATGGTCTAACTGGTTCATGCCAAGTATTTTGTAAACTTCTGGTTTACTCTATATATATCTCCATTACACTAATATTTGTGTAGTACAATCTATAAGAGGTTGTATATACCTTCTCTAAGATACTTATACTGCCTTGAGAAAAATATTTCTGATTTGAAATATATATATAGCATTTCTTTTGCTTATTGTCTCAACATATGTGTCTCAAAATCTCACATGTTTACTTTGAGAATTATTCATCAATCTTAGTTTAGTGCAAACGTAATCTTCTGGATGTTTCACTTATCATAAAATGTGAGATTCTTTAACTCTTCTCCTCGAGATGATAATATTACAAGTTTATCAATCTCGATTGAATCTCATATTAGAATCAACAACATATTCTACATGGGTCATGTATTTCTTTTGTTAGATTCTTCAAACTTTTGAGACAAAAAAAAAATATAACCATTAAAGGCTTTAAATCACATTATTATGTGCATCAATATTTATGTACTCTTCTGGAGCATTTATATATATCCTCTTCCTGAACTTTTCATTGCCTTTTATTGTACTCACAATAATTTTATTTCATCTTTAGATGATTGAATCATATTTTCGTGCTGATAACGTGTTGTAAGTAAGAAGAGAATTAGAGAAGAGAAAAGAGGAATTGGTGTATCTTATTCATTGAGTAATGGATCTTTTATATATGAATATAATAGCTTGGAAATAAAGCATAACTTGGAGTGGAGAACAAGTATATCTAGAACTTTCCATATGGACATCATTACAATATTTATAACAAATATATATATATATAATTTATGAACAATATCAACAGGGGCATTTGATAATTTTTTTGTGGGCAACTGCCCCATATTTTGTCCATGTACATTCGTCACTGCATAACACAATACACGGAAACCTAGCGAAAGGAGGTCCTCGTGTTTCCTTTGTGAGAAGAAGAGACGGAAATCAGTCAGGCGAAGTCAGGATGATTTCTAGACGCGGCCAGATCAAATCGCTGATAGCTACAACCGCTTTGCACTCTATTATTTCGGTTTTATCCAAGTCTAGATGATGATGATAATCATCGCCAATTCACCATAATCATCTTGGGTGTTATTCTTAGGGTTCACGTGGGAAAACCAAAATCCCCTTTTTCTTAGCTTGACTCTATTACCATTGACTTAATATTGTCTAATATTGGTCTTCTTGGATTTTCTCCCTTGTATACTACTGTGATTTGATGCACACTTGCAGTGTAATTATAGAGTTAAAACTCTTAAGTTTTAATTTTACTATTAAAAATTAATATGACCAATTCGGATGAAAATATGTTCTCTCGTGATGTATGCCATAACCGATCTTCTGGTTTATTTGTCTTCTAGACCGACCCTATGAAGTTATGGCCAAGGGACCCTCTCAAACAAAATAAAAATGATTTGATGGAGAGAAATCGATCCTCTAAGGCATAATATTTAAAACATCAGATAGATAAGATAGCAGAACCATCCTTGCAATTATTCTAGTATAGCAACATATAGCTTTTGCATTATTAAAAAAAAGATTATACTTTTAAAGTTTTGATTGGTTTACGGTTGGCGTAACTCTCCCCAATATCATATAAAATGATACAGTTTAGGTTCGAGGTCAGGAAGATCACCCAATCGTGCCACAGACTTTTCCACAAAGAGGTCAATTTCATGTTGTTTTGCATCATCATAAACCTTATCAGTGAAATTCCACAGCTTCTTTTCCACAGTATCATACACCTTTTGCACGATAAAACCAGGGTTATCTCTGCGTTTTGGAAGTTGCTTATGATCTGGAACAAAATTCACCACGCATTTATGCATCACAGATTCTACTGGGAACTCATTACGATGGAAACTGTAGAACAGTTCACGTGTATCATTTACTTCCCAGTTTCCACCATCCTTTTTCTTTGCTTCTTCTGGACGATAAAACCAGTGTCCCAGTATCATCATCCTTCCATCTTGTTTTTGGGTAATATCCTACCCCAAAAAAAAACAGAAAGTCTTTGTTGGAAGAACTGATAAGCATATATAAACAAAAGTTCAGCAGCAAGTACACCAGTACCTTGATAATGGCAATATAAGGCTTTTGAGTATTGTCTTCTGAACGCAACAGCACCGTATCCTCCTGTGCAAGAAAGGAATGTCAGAGAGACTAGAAACAAAGCATCCAGGTGCAAAGGGAAAGCATGATCTAAAACAAAAAACTTCCAGTCTTAAAAAGAGCATCTATGGCTAATAGAGACATCAAAGTTAACGCCCTAGATTCAACAAGTAATTAAACAAAGTGCACAGGAAACCCATAGTAATGCATCAATCTAGTCAACACAACTCACCAGCTCGTATATGTTACCCTTGTACTCGAACTGCCCGTAATGAGTTCTTTTCCATCTTCCTCTACTCGTAACTTTAACCGGCTCACCAACCGGTTTCACGTCATCGGGCATCACTCCCTCAGGAGGCATCTCGTCGTCCTCAGGTCTCCTTGAGTTCTGTCCCTGAGACCTCTTCTCCGCTACAAAGTCCTCTTCGTCGTCACTGGAGGCCACCTGAATAAACTTCCGACGCGACGCCATCTTTCTTCCTCCTCCCTGTGTGAATAAGAGAACGGAGACAATTAATAAGATATGTTGTTGTTTTGTAAAAATATGATAGAACGTAGTATGTATATCCACACACCTTCTTAACTTTTGGGTTTTTCAAAGAGGTTAAATAAATATATATATATATATATATATATATATATATATATATATATATATATATATATATATATATATATATACTGACTCACAGTTTTATAAGCCTAGATTTATTTCTAAAAAATGGTCAAGTTTATCAATTTGGGATATCTTTTTAAGAAAATAAGAATGGTCAAATTATTATTTAGGAAAATTTATTAACAAAACCAAAATTGGTCAAAGGTCTTAATAAAAATGGTCAACTTTCTCATTTAGAATATCTTATTCATAATAGATTTTGTCAAAGTAATAAATAAAATAAAAGGTAATCAGTAAACTACTATGTTTGTACGTAGATATTAGTATTTTGGTTCCTAAAAGATAAGTTTCAAAAAATACAGTCAAGACTGATATTTTTCACAACAGAAAGTTGATTAACAAATCATAATATATATTTTAGTGTTTTAGTGCTTGTTTAATATGTTTTGTACTTTTCAGATAAAAAATTATCGAGGTTCGTCTTCGATTATTTAAATATACTTTAATATATTTTTACACAAATAAATTATTTAAAATTTAAGAAACTAACATATATCCAAATGAGATGTTACTTGAGACAGTGCCGGTTAAATACTTTCGGATGGACAACACAATTTTTTAACATATTTTTAATATTTTTATCTATCATATATATTTATAATAGAAAAAAAATTATATTAAAATTTCATACACTAATTCAACTGGATAAAAATAAACTGAGTGAAATCAAATATATAGCAAGATTAATCAAAATTATAAACTATGTTTACACATATATAATATAGCAGTGTTTTTACTAGCTCTATCCTATGTTTTGTGTCTTTTATCAAGTTAAGTATATGTTTTGAATTCTTTTGGGTGTTATTTGGTAGTTGTAGAGGGTCTAAGTTTACTTAGAACAAAAGAGTTTGAACTCGATAAAAAGAGAAATGAAAAATGCTGAATTATGCACATGCATCAGCAGTTTAGTAACATATATGGAAGACTTCTAACAGTGGCATTGAACTTAAGTTTGGACACAAGATAAAGAATTGACTTCTCTTTCCAATACCACCGGGATGAAGTCGATTCATCGGTTAAATCAAAAGTTATGCACGAATTACTGAAAATTGGCATTTTTACTGATTTAATAAGAGAATTTTTTTTCATATTTTAAAGTTCTGAGGAGCATCGTGATAAAAACGGTTTTAAGGAGACAAGGGAATCATTTTAAACCCTTGTTTCGTATATTTATTCTAATTATGCAATTCGATCATTGGTCTTGTGTTATTTGGTTATGTTGAGTAGCATTATAGTTAGATTTTAGGTTTTCAAAGGAGATGAAGAGAGTGAATTTTGGGATTGTTTGAATAGAGAATAGTTTGAGCCGTTCTCGTAACCAGTTTTTTTTTTATCCACCAGGTCTCCTGTAACAAGATTCCAGACCACAAGTGTGACAATCCGTCTTGTCCATCGGACCTCAGGTTCACAGCCCTGCAGGGCACCGACCCAACTTCTTTATTATGAGTTCTCATTAACTCCATAATTAGGTTGTTGGTGAAGTTTGAACCTATGATCTCACCCTTTAACAACTCTTTCATAGGACAAGGTTTCACCAATTGACTTGTAGATCAGTTCAAAAAAATATATATCTGCATAATAGAAGGATTGGGGTCGGTGTCCTGCAGGGCTGAGAACCTGGGGTCCGATGGATAGGACGGGTTGTCACAATAAAAGTTGACTTTTAATGTGCCAACCTGTCACGTAGATCTCACTGTCCTGTAGACCGCAGGCTCACAGCGCTGCAGCACACCGAACACGTTTAACTCTGGAGTTCTAAACGGATGTGTGACGGAAAAGGTAAATCGACTTTGGTGACATAAGTAGCCAAATCAATTCTCTTAAACATTTCCACATATCACAATCCGGGATGTTACAACAAATATATGGTGAACAACAATAGACCTTCGCACTGAGAAAATATATATATATATATATATGAACGTGTTCTGATTATTGTATTGAAATCCTTTAATTCAAGTTTGCCTTTAAACCCTGTAAACAGAAGTGAAATATTCAGATCGACACTTAGTGAACAATTCATGTCCCGCAGCATGAGAATCATAGGCTTTTTTGCAGCTTTAAGAAATTGCTTCTCCTTGAATCTTAGGTTTCTGAATAAAATGTTCCAATATCTGGATGTAGTTTGAAAAATCAGTTCAAAACAAAATATATCTGCATGTAGTATGTAATCTTTTCAGAAGTATACCGAAACCTTAGAGATTATTTCTTTTTCCAACACATTTGGAAGATCAGACATTATCATTTTTAGAAGAAATAGAAGAGGTTTTGTTGATTCAAAATCAGACATCAGCATTGATCTTAGAAACGCTGTTAAAGAGGTAAGGTGGATTTATTTATAAGTATGTTATATGGATCCATTGTATCTTATTTTTGCATGCATCTATGAATAACTGACATATTAAACTATACGACATTTGTTAAATAATATAGATATGAAGTTATAAAGAGGTAAGGTGGATTTATTTATAAGTATGTTGCTGAGCCATGTATCAGTAAGCTTCAAGCCTTTGCTTGGAAGTTAAAAGCACCCAAAAAGATATCTCATTTTATATGGAAATTATTGACGGGGTCATGTAGCAGTGACGAGGAACCTAGTGAGGCATAATATGAGATGTGATGATTATTGTCCACGATGTGGAGAATCAGAAGAGTCAGTAACCCATGCCATATTCGAATGTCCACCAGCTATACAAGTTTGGGCCTTATCATCGACTCCAATAAACGCAGATATTTTTCCACTTCCGAGTATCTATGCAAATATGGACTACCTATTCTGGAGGAAAAAACATAATCCAGCCAGAAATAGACAGAGACCTCTATCCCTAGTTAATCTGGTATATCTGGAAGGCTAGAAATGATAAACTTTTCAGAGGGACAGATAGAGATCTCTTGGAGTTAGTTTGACATGCAGAAAGTGAATGCCAAGCATGGTTTGATGCAAACGCAATGGTATCTCCAATGGAACATGTAATCAATACTAAGGAACCCCATGTCATAAGTTTGAAAAATATATGCTTATTAGATGGATCTTGGATATCATCTGCTCAGTTTAGTGGATGTGGATTGGCATGGATGGACTCTAGTGGGAAAATCCAACTTATGGGCACAAAGAATATTACTCGACGTGAATCAGCCTTGCATTCGGAAGTAGAAGTACTGCGATGGACGATGGAGAATATGCTTCAACATTAATCATGCCAAAACTTTGGGACAGACTGTAAAGAGCTGATTGCAATGATAAAGGAACCCCATACTTGGCCAAGTTTTGCAACGGGATTGGAGAAGATAGAGACACTTCAGATATGCTTCCCGGAGTTTACCATCACTTATGTTCCACGAGAGAGAAATCAAGTTTCGGATTTTTTTAGCTAAAACTGCTAAATCCTTCCACAGGGAGTTACATTTTGTTGGTTGTTCTATTACGGTCTGGTTACCCAGATCACCTCAAATTTTAGTAATAGAATAGCCTTTTGACGTAAAAAAAAAGAATAGATATGAAGTGGTTGTTGAAATATTAAAAGGACATTTTCTTTAAAATATGTTTGAGAGGTTTTAATTAGTGATATGAATTTTGTTGTAGATCTTCCGTTAGTGGTTATGTATATAATTAATGGTGAAACTTCCAAATAAAAACAATTTTGCAACACGTAATGACATTGTTAATAATAGAAACATAATACATTGTTCTTTGAAAGACTGATAGAGAAGTAATGTGAATTTAAAGTCTGTTATATCACATGCGTCTATGCATAATTGACATATACGTAGAACTTAGTTTATAGCAAAATATAGCTTTACCATATATAACAATTTATTAAAGTATTTATATAGTGTATGCAAATTCTACACTAAAGATGTATTGTTCTTGAGAAAAAAAAATATTTGTAAAGAATCTAGAAGAAGATGGTAGAGGAGTTAGTTAGAGGAAAGGGAGAAAAGAATCATTAAGAGGATGCATAAGTGGAGGAAGAAGAGAAGAAAGAAGTAGACGAGGAGCAGGATAAAACGGAGAAAAGGAAATGAGTGAAAAAAGAACAAAGGGGAAAGAGGAGAAAGAAGAAAAATGGGTGGGAAAAGTGGTGAAAAAGAAAAAAAGACGAGGAATAGTTACAAAAAGCAATATTGTAGCATACTATACTATTTCTTTAAAATAAAAATATATATGGTATTAACAATATTCGACAACGAAGGGTTTCGTCGGGAGCGCCTCCAATGATGAAACGCAAGGAACATGAGAAGGGCAGCTTGGAGCCGATCCCTCCTGATCTGAAGAAGATGACTAGATCGCCTGCAAAGAGTGACCAAAAAGAAGTCTACGAGTCAAGGTAAGAAGCTACATGTCCTCCTCCCTTACGATATGGAGGTGGAGACACTGACTAGATTGCCTGGAAAGTCTCTTATGAAGTTCCTATGCGTGTCCAAGACTTGGTATTCCCTTATCCGAAGCCAAAGATTCGTTGCTTCTTACTACTGTAAGAAGCCATCTCGTTTTATAGTCGCTTTCACCAACAGTGTATTTGGTAAACCAAGTGTCTCTTCATCGTGTCGGGAGAGGAGGAGGAAACTTCTTCTTCTTTGGTTGCCAATCTAGACATGACAATACCCTCAGTGACGTTGCGTCACGGCGGCTGCAAGTATTCTTCCGTCCATGGCTTTATCACTTGTTTTGAGTTGTTAAAATTCATTATATGTAACCCTAGCACGGGGCAAGTCATTACCTTTCACTGCAAGGCACCGGGCACATCCTTGGGATACAATCCTGTTGATGATCAATTCAAAGCATTGACTCAGGTGACATCTATCTATAATCATAACCCTAGTGTCATGGTGCACGAGGTTATAACACTTGGAAGAGGAGGAAGAGTAGTATCTCGTACCCAAGTTTTATCACAGCGCCTCAGGAGGGCATGGCTTTGGAGGCTCTTATCCTTTTGATAGAATACAAAGGGAAGCTAGCTGTCGTTGTACCAAACTGTTTGGGATATGGTCCTTCTTTCCACCGTTTTAATCTTTGGATACTGGAGGATGCGACGAAACATGAGTGGTCCAAACAGACATTTCAGCTTCCCTTGTCTCTTCCCTTCTCTCTCGGGATGGGTAACCGTATGATTTCCCAAGGAGCCAACAAGTCTCCGAGACCGTGCCCAAAGAGCCAACAAGTCTCCCAAGGAGCCAACAAGTCTCCCAAGGAGCCAAACAAGTCTCCCCAACAAGTCTCCCCAACAAGTCTCCGAGACCGTGCCCAGCCCTTCTATGTTTTCTACTTCAACCCAGACACGAAAAAAATGAGAAGAGTCAGGATCCACGGAGTCGCTGATACTGAAGAGTTCTGGAGCCGTTATGGAATCATAGGCGTTTGCTGCCTCTCTTTCTCACCCCAACACGCTGATAGTATTGCTTTTTTATAGAATGTGTTTTTATAATGTGTAAGAGCTTGCGATCAACAATATTCGACAACTGATCATATAGTACTTGTTTGAGTAGTAAAAAATTAAAATATAGAGAATATCATAATTTTGGTCAATGAAATCTTTGATCAATTAATTCAAATCAATGGCATACAACTATTTGTATTGCCGTGAGGTCTAATTTTTATTCTATTTGTTATATGTTGATAAATATAGAATAGATTTTGCAACATTAATATCACTGTTCATCTTCTTTTTAATACGATTTTTTATTTTTCATATCTAAATCTTTAGTACCACAACCAAGACAATTACAACCCAATCATCATCCCGTCCATTTTTTATTGTGGAAGTCTATTTTAATTTCACAAAATGACTTTTGATCATGATTTTTTTTCTAACGTACATTTCAATCACCCATGCGTGTAATAATGAAGTTTCATAAAATATTAAACATTAATTTCAAAATATTATACGGTAGAAAAAAAAGTTTAGCTTAGTGAGCTCTTTTTTTTATCAAAAAAAATTAGTGAGATTTTTAACGTTTCGAAACGTTTTGGAAGAAAAGTGTAGCCACCGTATTCCGAGAATTGAAACGAGGATGATTTAAAGACTGGCTGCCTCGGACTGTTAGGCCGAACTAAATGGATTTGATGATGCTAGAAAGAGCTGGCCAAAGTTGAACGGACTTACCGTAGGTAGATGGAAGAACTTGGACTAGACCGAACTATGATTAGTAGTGGATAGAGCGATGCTATGGACCCAAAAAAAGCTAGGATTGGACACATTCTATAAAAAAACAATACTTGCTTTTTTATAGAATGTGTTTTTATAATGTGTAAGAGCTTGCGATAAACAATATTCGACAACTGATCATATAGATATAGTACTTGTTTGAGTAGTAAAAAATTAAAATATAGAGAATATCATAATTTTGGTCAATGAAATCTTTGATCAATTAATTCAAATCAATGGCATACAACTATTTGTATTGCCCTGAGGTCTAATTTTTATTCTATTTGTTATATGTTGATAAATATAGATTAGATTTTGCAACATTAATATCACTGTTCATCTTCTTTTTAATACGATTTTTTATTTTTCATATCTAAATCTTTAGTACCACAACCAAGACAATTACAACCCAATCATCATCCCGTCCATTTTTTATTGTGGAAGTCTATTTTAATTTCACAAAATGACTTTTGATCATGATTTTTTTTCTAACGTACATTTCAATCACCCATGCGTGTAATAATGAAGTTTCATAAAATATTAAACATTAATTTCAAAATATTATACGGTAGAAAAAAAAGTTTAGCTTAGTGAGCTCTTTTTTTTTATCAAAAAAATTAGTGAGATTTTTAACGTTTCGAAACGTTTTGGAAGAAAAGTGTAGCCACCGTATTCCGAGAATTGAAACGAGGATGATTTAAAGACTGGCTGCCTCGGACTGTTAGGCCGAACTAAATGGATTTGATGATGCTAGAAAGAGCTGGCCAAAGTTGAACGGACTTACCGTAGGTAGATGGAAGAACTTGGACTAGACCGAACTATGATTAGTAGTGGATAGAGCGATGCTATGGACCCAAAAAAAGCTAGGATTGGATCTCTGTTTGAGCCAAACAAAGCTCCATCACTCTGTCATACGCTCGGGTTATTATGTTTGGTTTGCGGAACTCAGAAGTGTTCAGAAAATTCAATGAAAATCTAGACAAAGCGAAATTTTCGAACAGCAATGGTTGGATCCGGACAAGAGTTATTGAATTTGGACAGGGTGGTTGAGCTGGTCGGCTGGACAGCAATGGTCAGAAATCAGACAAGGCAATTGAGAATGTAGAATGAGCTGAAATGAGCTGATTCTAGATTCGAAACAAAAACTTGACTTAATGTCATTTGAGTTCATTTCTCTATAAAATAAAAACATTGTAACTCTTATTTAACCATCTAGTATCTTTTACCATAAAGGAAAACTAGATTCTGACCCGCTCTTAAAAGGGCGGGTATTTTTTTTGTTGTTTTTTTAATATAAAGATTGATAATTCTTCGTTTTAATTATATGAACTGTGACACGATCAAGTCTCAATTATGCGGATTTGTTACATTGTGTACAGTATGACGAAATTTAAAATGCGTCACAACCATTTTATGTTTGTAAATAAATTAAATAATGGTTTTATCCAGTGTTTTGAAATCCGACCCGGACCCGCGGTTGAACCGGAAAACCCGGTGACCGAAAAAAAATTCGGGTTGGGTTTTGTAAAAGACCCAAAATTTAAAAACCCGCAAAAACCCGCTCAAAGCAACTAAAACCCAAAACCTGGTATCGGTTGAACCAGTAGATAATTTTTTTTAATTGTATATCAAGTGAGAATAAAAATATAAAAACTTAAGTTAAGTATTCTAAATGTTTATTAAACATAAAATATATACATATCCAAATTATTATTTTATGTTTTAAAGATATTTAGAAAGTAGTAACTTTAGTTTTATATATTTTTATTTTTTTTATTTTATTAGCTAATATATTATTATATAATAAAACTAATTTATTTATTAATCTGCGGTTCACCCGCGGTTTACCTGCGGTCGACTCAATGACCCAGTAACACGGTAAATCGTCCGGTTCAGTGTCCGGGTCGGTTTTCAAAACATTGGTTTTATCTGAAATACTTACTTGGGCTATTATATAATTTTAAAGATTTATAATTTATATAAAATATTGCTAAACATATAAACTAGCCAATAATATTTTTGATTAAGTCTCATCCTCATGTAGAATTTCAATCTCTAATATCAACTTATTAAAATTATTGCAGACTTTAATTTGTGGTATTGATATTAAAATTTTTATGGAATTTGAATTTGATTATATAAAAAAATAATCCATTTAATTAGTTAGCAAGCTCATCTAAATGTTGAAATAGGCCCACAAAATCGAAAGACCATAATGTCATTAATGAAATTTTTAGTTTATTCACATCATTAAAGACATTTTTGGAAAATTTAAAATATTCATTAAGGATATAATTCAGGAATGATCATGTTTTAATGGTATTGATTTCAACAAAAATTATAATTTACAATAACATCTATATTATTAAAACTGGAATACTTTTTGTATGTTTGGAAACATGACGGAATAATCAATTTTCTGGCGTGTACTGGCGGTGTCTCTTCTTCCTCGCCGCGAATTAGGAAGATCTCTTTACGGCAGATCCCAAGAACACCTCTCTGCTCTGGTGGCTCGTCGGTATCTGGTGTTCGCGCGCCGTTTTGAGGACGACGGTGAGGTCTCCGCAAGCCGCTAGTCAGCCCTCAGAGCGTGGGTTTATCTCTGTTTATCGTGGGTTTTTTGGTGTCGGCGGTTCTATCTGTAACATCCCGGGCCCGGCCCAAGATGAAACCCAAGAGTTGCAGGCCCAAGTGAGTGAAACCCTACCCCTTAGCTCTCCCACTTCTTATAAAAGGGGCAGCACACCTAGGGTTTCGTCACCATAGAGACAGCAAGCGAAGCCCTGCCCGACCAGAACCTCGCTGCCGCCTCCCGCCGACGACGACCAGCCGACCGCGCGCAGTCCGAGCCGCCGATCCCGAGTCCCCAGTCGCCGCCTCCTTGATTCCTTTTCGTGTAGCCTTCTCAGATCTGAACCTAAAGGTAATCTGGATCCCTAACCTTCTAGTCATTGGGTATGACCAGATCTAAACCTAAACCCCTCTTTCCACTTGTGTATCTGTATGGATCAGATCCGGAGTGGTGACCATCTCTTCTCCATCCTTCCTAGATCCAGATCTACCGCTTCAAGAAACTAAGGTGAGGACTTGGATGTGAACTTATCTCTCGTTGAGTAACTGTAGACATAGTCCTTGGTGATGTGATCTATAACTTATGGGTATCAATGATGTGCCTTGTGATAGATCTATGGTTCTAATGTGATGTGTGTTATATGCGTTTGATGGAGCCCTAGTCCTACTAGGGCGACGATGAACTGAACTGAAAGTGTCTAGGATGATGATAAGTGGAGACTTGTGTAAAGTGCTAAGTGAAATGAGTAAGTGAAAGTTGATGAGTAAGTTGAGAAGTGAAGTATAAGGTGGAGCTGTGAAAGTGTAGTTGTCATTGAACTTGTTTGTAGTCCTGCTTGGACCACCGAGAACGGGTGGGCGTCTAGAGTCTAGGATGTGATGTGTTGAGATGTGTAATGAACCGCGCGAGGGCGGGATATAAATAAGCAAGTGTAGTGGCGCCTTAGGATCGAGTCAAGCCAAAGAAGGTGGCTGTGTCAGGCTATGAATGGCCGGGGGGTAGACAGTGCAAGAGGGCCAACGTGCTGCAATCCGGGTAGCCTTTAAGAAGCTGGAGAGGGGGATGGTTTCCCGAGAGAGGGCGCCCCTTCCAGGATAGGCCGGCACGAGGTGGGACGTCCGTAAACGGCTATAGAGTCCTACGTCTAGGTTGATTGGAGTCAGTTTGCCTTCTTGTCTTGTTTGGATTGTTTATAAATGAATGTGCTGACTGTTATTGGGCTTGAGTGAGTTCGTGGGTTCCTAGGGCCTGCCCTCACTGAGTATTCGGTACTCACCCCCTCCTTCTTTTCAGGTATGGCTAGAAGAGAGCAGGAGTAGGAGTCCGTATGGTGCAAGTTATTTTTAAGTTCATTTGTTTTCCAGAACCTTTTCTTATCCGAGTTTTCTTCTTTTGATATTGAATAATCTATCTTTATGTTGAGTTTCACTCTTATGTAAGACGCTCTCGAGTTTTAATAAAGGGTTTTCGAACGATCTTTGGGAAGTCTTAGTATTTTATAAAGGACATCGGGATAGGGATGTTACAATTGGTATCAGAGCGGGGTTAAACCCGCCGGTGCTGTCCCGTGCGGGTATGGAAACAGTCTTTTACATTCGGTTTTTAAGAGTTTTCAAATATTTGCAAAATGTTTTAAAGTAAGTAAAGATAGTAGAAGCACCACTCGGACCGAAGACTCCATGCTCCCTAGTACGCACTTCGGTTTAATCAGATTTGACCTAACACCCGCTTCGTTTGCCACAGGATGCCTCCTAAGAACACGAGAGCCGCGCCAGCAGCAGGAACTGCCCAGCGAGCAGCAAGACGGGCCACGCGCTCCGCGTCCCAAGCCTCCAGTGAAGCCGAAAGCCAGAATGCGGGCGCGCCAGGGAACGGGAATCCCGCAGTGGAACCAAATGTGGTGAATGCGGCGATCCTAGAGGAGCTGCGGAGGTACCGAGAAGCCTACTGGGGGTCAGCTCCCCAACGGTGCAGCCGCAGCTGGAGCCGGGGCCGTTCCGATACCGCCAGCCGTGGACCCGAATCCGATGCCGCCCCCACCACCGCCGCCGCCGGCAGCTCCCGCGGTGGTACCCTGCCCAAGGACCCACGTATTGGGACATGGTGAGGCATATGAGGAATATGCAGATGGAGTTCTTCAGCGGTAAGGCAGATGCCATTGCTGCCGATAACTGGAGAAGACAGCTCGAGAGGAACCTTCTCTCTGCCCGGTGCCCTCCCGAGTTTCGCCGGGATCTGGCAGTCCACCATCCTTAAGGATGATGCCCTGGTTTGGTGGGAAGGGGTAGTTGACAGCTCAAATGGGATCCGTTTGACGTATGATGACTTTCTGGAGGAGTTCAACGGGAAGTACTTTCCTCTGGAGGCCATGGACCAGATGGAAAGCAAGTTCCAGGACATTCGTCAGGGCTCGAGGAACGTGAGAGAGTACGGGGATGAGTTTCACAAGCTTCGGAGGTTTGTAGGACATTACCTGAGCGACCGAGAATTGGTTCGACGGTTCCTCAAGGGGATGAGGATCGAGTTAAGGAACAGTTGCAACGTGCGAGACTACCGAAATGTTCATGAGCTAATTGAGAAGGCAGCTGAGCAGGAAGCAGGGTTAGAAGAAGAGCGGAAGCAGAACCAGGCCTCCCAGAACCGGGGAATCAAACGGACCCGTGACGCAGCACCAGCCGGAGAAGCCGCCCCGGCAAGGCCTTTGTGCCGAAGGTGCGGTCGGAACCACTCTGGAGAGTGCCGGGTGGGCGTGTGCTACAACTGCGGGCAACCCGGACATGTCCTCCGAGATTGCCCGAACGAGAGACAGGTGCGACCGGGTAGGATCCGATGCCACCGTTGCAACCAGGAAGGACACATAGCCCGAGATTGCCGGGTGCAACTAGGAGGGAATGCAGTGGGAGCACCACCGCCGCCACAGGGAGACCACGTTGGAAGGCCACGTGCCTATGTGGCTGGGGCCCCCGAGGGTCCCGAACCGATCGCTGGTACTCTCTATCACTGAATTTTTATTGCACTTAAGTGAGATTAGAAATACAGTTGCATAGCTTAGCGTTAGTATCATGTAGGATCCGTCGCGGTCGGGGGAGTGGCGGCGTTCACTCTCTTCGACACCGGGGCAACCCATAGTTTTGTGAGCCCTAATCTTACTCGCGAGTGGGCTTTTAAGGGGAGCTACAACACCAAGGTCGCGGGGGTCGAAACTGCGGGGAAAGAGAAGTTATCAACTAAAGGGAAGTACGAAGAAGTGCCAGTAATCCTCGCAGGCATAAACCTACCCGTGGACCTGCTGGAGTTGGAGCTCGGACGGTACGAAGTGATACTGGGAATGGACTGGTTAGCTCAGCATGGGGCTATAATCGATTGCGCCAAGACTTGTGTTCGGATCCCACTAGACGGGAGGCAGATTGTGTATCGAGGAATGAAGACCAGGACAGGAGTGTCGGTTATCTCGTTGGTGCAAGCGGAAGAAGCAATTAGAAAAGGGAGTGAGGCCTTTCTAGCCACCATAGAAATGGTGGGGGAGACAGAGACACCGGAATTGGGAGGTATTCCCGTAGCAGCGGATTATATAGATGTATTTGAACCATTACGCGGACCTCCCCCACACCGGAATAATGCTTTCACCATTGAACTAGAGCCAGGGACCGCTCCGGTATCCAAGGCGCCCTACCGATTGGCACCAGCAGAAATGGCGGAGCTCAAGAAGCAGTTGGAAGACCTAGTAGAGAAGGGTTTCATAAGACCGAGCAGCTCACCATGGGGCGCACCGGTGCTGTTCGTGAAGAAGAAGGACGGGAGTATGCGCCTCTGCATAGACTACCGAGGGTTGAACAAGGTGACCGTTAAAAACAAGTACCCCCTTCCCCGCATAGACGAACTCCTGGACCAGTTGGGAGGAGCCACTTGGTTCTCCAAAATCGATCTCGCGTCGGGATACCATCAGATTCCCATTCACCAGGAAGACATTAGGAAGACGGCGTTCCGCACTCGGTATGGGCACTTTGAATTTGTGGTAATGCCCTTCGGTCTCACTAATGCCCCGGCAGCTTTCATGGGGCTGATGAACGATATTTTTCGCGAGTACCTTGACCGGTGTGTGATTGTTTTCATTGACGATATTTTGGTCTACTCTAAGAGCAGAGAAGGATCATGAGCGGCACCTGTCAATGGTATTGGATAAGTTAAGAGAGCATAGGCTGTACGCGAAGCTCAGTAAGTGCAGCTTTTGGCAGCGGAAGATCGGTTTCCTTGGGCACGTGATCTCCGAAGCCGGTGTGGAGGTCGACCCGGAAAAGATAGAAGCAATCACGAATTGGCCAACACCGTGCAATGCAACTGAGATACGTAGCTTCCTGGGTCTGGCAGGGTATTACCGTAAATTTGTTGATGGATTCGCAGCAACAGCAAGACCTCTTACCCGGTTGACAAGCAAAGAAGGAAAATTTGCGTGGTCGGAAGCATGTGAAGGGGGATTTAAACAGCTAAAGGAAGCCCTGACTAAGGCCCCGGTACTGGTCTTACCCAAACCCGGAATACCTTTCACCGTCTACACAGATGCGTCCGGAGTGGGGTTAGGGTGCGTACTCATGCAAGAAGGACGGGTCATTGCATACGCGTCCAGGCAACTACGGAAACACGAGGCTTAACTACCCGACGCATGACCTGGAGTTGGCAGCCGTAGTCTTCGCCCTAAAAATCTGGCGATCATACCTTTACGAGGAGAAGGTACAAATCTACACCGACCACAAGAGTCTGAAGTACGTCTTCACCCAGGGAGATCTGAACTTGCGCCAGCGCAGATGGATGGAATTATTGGCGGATTACGACCTGAATATTGATTACCATCCTGGAAAAGCCAACTTGGTGGCAGACGCCTTGAGCCGAAGAAAAGCCGATGTATCCGCCGCCAAGGAAACGCAAGAGTTGGCCGTGACTTTAGCACAAGCTGATGCCTACGAGCGACGTCAGTAGACGAGAACAGTGCCGGATTAGAGGCTGTGGAACAAGCCGACTTACTTAGACGCATTCGTAACGCCCAAGAGGCCGATCCTAGCGCTCCAGGAATTGGTTGATAAAGAGGTAGTCGGATATCGCACTGCCAGGCAACGGGACCATCTTGTTTAGAGGACGAGTATGTGTGCCCAACGGAAAGGAGCTGAAGGAGGAGGTGTTAGCTCATGCTCACCAGTCGCGACTTTCGATTCCACCCGGGAATGACGAAGATGTACCACGACCTGAAGCAATACTACCATTGGGAAGGGATGAAGAGAGACGTGGGCGAGTGGGTTTCCCGGTGTCGGACTTGCCAAGTTAGTGAAAGCTGAACGTGGGGTTCCTGGGGGTTTGCTACAAGAACTACCCCTACCACAATGGAAATGGGATATGGTGACAATGGATTTTGTCACAGGGCTACCAAGGACGACGGGGAACAAGGATGCAGTATGGGTTATAGTCGACCGCTTGACCAAGTCAGCCCACTTCCTACCTATCAGGACCACTGATAAGACCGAAGATTTGGCACGGGAATATTTGAACTCGATTGTAAGG
Organism: Raphanus raphanistrum subsp. raphanistrum; assembly: GCA_019706035.1. Lineage (NCBI taxonomy): Eukaryota > Viridiplantae > Streptophyta > Magnoliopsida > Brassicales > Brassicaceae > Raphanus > Raphanus raphanistrum. The sequence goes on along the minus strand of CM033988.1, from coordinate 15,292,485 downwards.
TTGCATGGGGTGCCAGTCAGTATAGTATCAGATCGAGACCCGAAATTTACCTCCAACTTCTGGCAAGCTTTCCAACAGGCGCTAGGAACTAAAGTCCATCTGAGTACCGCATATCACCCCCAGACAGACGGACAGTCCGAGAGGACAATAAGGACATTAGAGGATCTCCTCCGGTCGAGTGTCCTGGATTGGGGAGGTAAATGGGGCGAACACCTACCTTGGGCGGAATTCTCCTATAATAACAGCTATCACTCGAGCATTGGAATGTCTCCCTACGAAGCGCTGTACGGTCGACCATGCCGCACCCCCTTATGCTGGACCGAAGTGGGGGAGACAGCGGGACATGACACCAGAGTTGGTCCAAGAGGCGAGGGAACAAGTAGAACTCCTCAAGGAGAAGCTGAAAGAAGCACATGACCGTCAGAAGAGTTATGCAGACAAGCATAGAAAGAATTTAGAATTCTCAGTAGGAGATGAAGTGTACTTGAAAATGAGGACCTTTCCGAGGGAGTGACCCAAACCGGAAGTTGAAGAAACTGAGGCCTAGGTACATGGGCCCGTATGCTATAACGGAAAGGATCGGCGCGGTCGCCTACCGACTCGCCTTACCAGTGGCATTGTCAGACTTTCACGACGTATTTCACGTGTCAGTACTCCGGAGATTGGTAAGAGAGCCGGAGCTCATTCTACCACATCCCCCTGCGGACGCCCAGCGTAATCTGACATTGGTTAGTGAACCGGTAAGGATCGTGGATAGAAAAGAAGTTAGTAGTCGTGGGAAAAAGACAAGAATGGTGCTAGTCCGTTGGGAAAGGGACGGAATCTATGAAGATGTATGGGAACCTGAATCACAACTGCGGAATAGCCACCCCGGGATGTTTGAGGATCTTGAGAAGGAACTGGGACGAGACCCAGAATTCGGGGACGAATTCATTTCTAGTGGGGGAGAGTTGTAACATCCCGGGCCCGGCCCAAAATGAAACTCAAGAGTTGCAGGCCCAAGTGAGTGAAGCCCTACCCCTTAGCTCTCCCACTTCTTATAAAAGGGGCAGCACACCTAGGGTTTCGTCACCAGAGAGACAGCAAGCGAAGCCCTGCCCGACCAGAACCTCGCCGCCGCCTCCCGCCGCCGACGACCAGCCGACCGCGCGCAGTCCGAGCCGCCGATCCCGAGTCCCCAGTCGCCGCCTCCTTGATTCCTTTTCGTGTAGCCTTCTCAGATCTGAACCTTAAGGTAATCTGGATCCCTAACCTTCTAGTCATTGGGTATGACCAGGTCTAAACCTAAACCCCTCTTTCCACTTGTGTATCTGTATGGATCAGATCCGGAGTGGTGACCATCTCTTCTCCATCCTTCCTAGATCCAGATCTACCGCTTCAAGAAACTAAGGTGAGGACTTGGATGTGAACTTATCTCTGGTTGAGTAACCGTAGACATAGTCATTGGTAAAGTGATCTAGATTCCGTATGTATGAATGATGTGCCTTGTGATAGATCTATGGTTCTAATGTGATGTGTGTTAAGCGTGAATGACGGAGCCCTAGTCCTACTAGGGCGACGATGTATTGATCCGTAAGTGTCTAAGATGATGTTAAGTTGAGACTTGTGAAAAGTGTTCAGTCATGGAACAAGTGAATGTTGATGAGTAAGTTGGGCAGTGAAGTGTGAGTATGAACTTGTGAAAGTATAGTTGTCCTTGCGTCGTGCTTGTAGTCCTGCTTGGGCCACCGAGAACGGGTGGGCGTCTAGGTCTAGGTGTGATGGGTTGTGGTGTGTTGTGATGTGTAATGAACCGCGCGAGGGCGGGATATAAATAAGCAAGTGTAGTGGCGCCTTAGGATCGAGTCAAGCCAAAGAAGGTGGCTGTGTCAGGCTATGAATGGCCGGGGGGCAGACAGTGCAAGAGGGCCAACGTGCTGCAATCCGGGTAGCCTTTAGGAAGCTGGAGAGGGGGATGGTTTCCCGAGAGAGGGCGCCCCTTCCAGGATAGGCCGGCACGAGGTGGGACGTCCGTAAACGGCTATAGAGTCCTACGTCTAGGTTGATTGGAGTCAGTTTGCCTTCTTGTCTTGTTTGGATTGTTTATAAATGAATGTGCTGACTGTTATTGGGCTTGAGTGAGTTCGTGGGTTCCTAGGGCCTGCCCTCACTGAGTATTCGGTACTCACCTCCTCCTTCTTTTCAGGTATGGCTAGAAGAGAGCAGGAGTAGGAGTCCGTATGGTGCAAGTTATTTTTAAGTTCATTTGTTTTCCAGAACCTTTTCTTATCCGAGTTTTCTTCTTTTGATATTGAATAATCTATCTTTATGTTGAGTTTCTCTTTTATGTAAGACGCTCTCGAGTTTTAATAAAGGGTTTTTGAACGACCTTTGGAAAATCTTAGTATTTTATAAAGGACCCCGGGATAGGGATGTTACACTATCTCTCGGGGTGGCGGTTCCCGGTGATACGTCTCTGGTGATACGTCTCTCGTCGGTCCGGAATCCTCACTTCTATGCTCGTGGAGGAGAGATGCGCGAATCCTCGGACCTGTGAAGCGAAGAACGCCTTTTGCAGTCGCAGCGGCTAAGGTTTAGGTTCTGTTTTTTTGGAGTCGGCATTTGTGGCCGCAGGACCCCTCCGGTGGTGGTTTAATCTTCTGTGGTTAACGGCGACGGATCTAAGCCTAGGATTGGACAACCTGAGTTTGTGAAGAGTTGGAGATCTAATGGCCACCGTTGTCTAGCCGGATTGGGAAGCTTTCCATTGTCTTTTCATTCATGACTTTACTCTCTCTGTTATTGTTCTGTGTTGCATTGTTTTTAAGTTTCACTTGTAACCTAGGTTTGCCGTTTTCCGGTATACCGGAATTGTAATATTCTGATATCCGTTTGAGTCGAATCAATATATTTTTTAAAAAAAAACTTGAACCTTTGATTATCTTTCAAATCGTATTATTTTTTCTTGACTCGTCTGAAAATGAACTAAAATGCGGAAATAATTTCAAGTATAGAAAAGTTGAAAGACGGTTTAAATCTGATCGAGGAAGTCGAGCCAGATTGTTAAGAAAAATTGGAACAGATCTTTTCAAAAAAACCCCTAAGAACAAATATAGGCCTGGGCCGATATTCCATCTCTACTAGTGGTTACGTGTTTTGTAAAAAGACACGTGAGTAAAGATTGAGAGTCGTGGCAAAGGAGGAATCTCCTCTCTTCTAGCGGTAGCGGTATTTCATCGTTGAATAATCTTTTGCGTAGACACCTCCGACATCTGACACGTGGATGTTTATCCACCGTGAGATAAACAAAACCAAACCAGAAATATCTGGATCAATGGCTTCTCTTCGAATTATTACAATCACACAACACATAATAATAATAATAAAATAATTAAAATCAAGAGAATCACAAACTAACCTTGGCCTTTGAGTTTTCTTTCTATCAATCGGTTGTTTCCATGCTCAGCTTTCAATCGATCTTCAAGTTTCTATCTTTCTAGGTGATCGATTAGGGTTTGGAACTAGTACCGGTGTGAAAGCTGTTTGGTTCTTTGATTGCAGCTGTCTCACAGATTCTTGGTTTGATAATCGTCGTTGTAGATTGTTAGAGAGATTTTAAATTAGGGTTGTCTTGATTCCTGTAATCATGGCGGATGCTGTGTCTTTGGTTGGTTCGATTGTGAGGATCTCTGTCAAGAACGAAGCGAGAACAGTTCGATTCCCGGTGAAAGGAGTTGTGTTCGATACGAGAAAGAAGAAGCCAATGTCAGTGTTCCCAATCAAGGCTCTTGCTATGGAGCTGACGAAAGAGATGCCTGCGTATAAGAAGAAGAAAGACCCAAGGACTTGGAACTATCTTGATTCCGGTTCGGTTGATAAATGGCCTCTTCCCGAGAACAAAGCCGACAAGCCTTCCTTGCACAACCCTTTGCTAAGGCAAGAGCGTATGGGCTGCGGTTGGTTAGGTGCGATATTCGAGTGGGAAGGTGTTTTGATCGAAGACAATCCTGACCTCGAGGGGCGGTCGTGGCTTACGTTAGCTCAGGAGGAAGGCAAGTCTCCTCCTCCAGCTTTTTTACTCAGACGTATCGAAGGGATGAAGAACGAGCAAGCTATCTCCGAGGTTCTGTGTTGGTCGAGAGACCCTGGACAAGTTAGGAGAATGGCTTCGCGTAAAGAGGAGATCTTTAAGGCTTTAGATGGAGGAGTGTATAGACTAAGAGACGGGTCGCAGGAGTTTGTGAATGTTTTGATGAATAACAAGATCCCCATGGCTTTGGTTTCGACTCGTCCTCGTGAGACGCTAGAGAACGCTGTTGGTTCGATAGGGATTAGGAAGTTCTTCAGTGTGATAGTTGCGTCTGAAGATGTTCACAGAGGTAAACCGGATCCGGAGATGTTTGCTTACGCAGCGCAGCTGCTTGATTTCATACCGGAAAGGTGCATTGTGTTTGGAAACTCGAACCAGACCATTGAGGCTGCTCATGATGGGAAGATGAAGTGTGTGGCTGTGGCTAGTAAGCATCCGATGTATGAGCTTGGAGCGGCGGATCTGGTGGTGAGAAGGTTGGATGAGCTATCGGTTATTGATTTGAAGAAGCTTGCTGCTGTTGAACTGACGGAGTTCGAACCGGAATTGGAGATGGAGATGGAGAAGGAAGATGAGCGTGAGCTGCCTTCATCTAATGTAGCAGTTGATGATTTCTTCTAATGGGAGTGATCTTCTGTAATGTTGTACAGTTTTATGGATTTGGATTCTTCATCGTGTATTTCGGTATTCACAAAATGTTATAGTTTCTGTGTATAATTGGAACAGGTTACATGGGAAAAATATATAAATGTTCACTCGTAAATATACTATTCGTTTTAAAATCTTTTTCACATTCTTTGGAGGGACCTGGCGACTCCCATGGCGACTCCCAACACGGGGACATCTTCTTGAGTTACATATCAAGAAGCTACAGAGTAACTAAGAGAAATTAGAACAGAAGTCGACATTTCATTCGAAGTCAAAACACATTCAAACAAGAAAAGTAAGAAAAGGATGACTCCGGGATGAATTCTATATTTCATTCGAAGTTAAAACACATTTGAGGTATCGTTGGATACATGATGTAGTTGCTTCTAAAGAAGTAGAACTTGCAACAGTTCATACGGATGATAATGGAACTGATATGATGACAAAGTCTTTACCGATGGAGAAACTTGAAGTATACCGAAGGATAGCCGAAATGGCTGTTTCCTCCACCTAATCGGAGAGGAAGTTTGTTGGATTCTTTCTAAATGGAAGAAACTCATTGGATTGGTTGGTAATAACCAAACTTGGAGATATGCCATTTATATTAGTCCATGAGATTAATATTGAGTTTTAGAGGTTATTAAGGTTAGTGAGACACATATATAAAGTTTCTTAACTAATTTGTGCCAAGCAGGAGACAGAACACAAGAAAAGAAAGAAGAGTATTCAAGAAGACTCTTAAGACAAAAAAGAGAAAAGGAGAGAAGAAGGCAGATTCGTCTGGGTTTGTCAAGGCAGGGTTTTGAGGATCAAACGGATCTTGATCGGGCTGATATTTTGTGGGAAGCTTCTTCAGTCAGTGAGTTAAAGGTTCATCGAAAGGATTTAGATTCTAACGGTTGGATCTTCTGTTGTCTGGATTTTGGTGAAGCTGGTCGTCACAGGTCTTCAGTAAAGCTATCTTGAGTGTTTGGTAAATCCGACAGTTATTAGATGATTTTTTCTAAAGATGATATTTTCTATGTCCAAATCTAACATTTTTCATATTCTATAAATAGAGACTTGTTTCATTAGATTTGAACATAGAAAAATCATCTTTACCCTCTCGCAAACTATTGTTTCTATATTTTCCTCTTATATAAAATATTGTTTCTATATTTCCTAGTGTTTTACATTTTAAGTTTTCGTAATTTTATTTGTTTTAATAGTGACTCTATATTTTTCGTCTTTAATAGTTGATATTTTATTAAAATTATAAAATAAAACAAAAAGCTATTTAATCATTTATGTACCTCTTAAATATTGTAATTTAATTTCAACCAATAATTATTATTAATATGTAATCACAAAAACAAAAACAAAAGCATAAAACAAAATGAAAGTATAAAAATAAAAATAGGAGGTGATGGTGTTAAATTTATTAAACAAACCATTGTAAAGTATGAAAAATGATTAAATGTTGAATTATTTAGTGGAGAGAGAGAAGATAATGCGGAAGAAAGAGAAGATGATGCGGACGGTGTTGTGTGTTGAAATCATTGTACATATTCTTATAGTTTCGTTGATTTTGGAAATAGGTAGACTATGGTAATAATTAGGTAATAGTCGTAGAACACAATAGCTATACTCTATTTTTAAAGAAATCATTATAATTATATTTCTATATACAGTAAAAACTATATAAATTAATAAAGTTAGGACGTTACTATTTTATTAATTTTTAGAATTATTAATTCATAAAAATTTTCCTTTTAAATTTTTTTCTTTAAGATATATTTTTATAAAATAAGAAAATATTTTATTTTAGTGTATAGACATTAGTCAAACTTTTGAAATTCGACATATATTTTAGTTTTATTATATTATCTGTTTTCCTAATCTTGGCGAATAACTCTAGCTCACTAGTTGGTGTGTTGATCAGCGTGGAGGTATCACTTTATATTATTTGGTATACACTAAAGTTATGATATTATAAGTAATAACTAGAGCTTGATCCGCACACCCGTGCGGATATTTATTTTACGACAGATATATAAACATTTTAAACATAATAATTTGATGGTTGCACTTGCACTACTTTAGTTTATTGTTGAGACCAAGTATTACGATACCGTATCGTATTATGTAATTTAAAAAAAAAAGAATTTAATATAAGTATTAATATAACATGTTGAATCATATATATATTAACATTTCTTTCATATTATATTGTATTACTTAAACATATTATTAATTTTAAACTTTTTCTAAAATTTTAATAAAACGAAGGTAATATATGAGTAAATCACGTCTAATATATATGCAGATTATTTTATTCGTTTGTTTCTTAGCCAATCATCTAAACTTTTAGGAATATGTTAGGAATGTTAATTGGTCTCCCATATTTTAGACTGTTTGTTTTAAATAAATAGTTATTATTAAGGTAGTAGCAGAACTTGAAAAAAATAAAATAAAAACATGAATGGTTTTTTTTGGAATGTTATTGATTTTATGAGAATAAAAAATATTATTTTTTATTTTGCGTGCAAAAATATCTTTTGATAATAACTAAAAAAATAAATATTTTAAATATATTTTGCATTTTAGCTCTTTAAACAAACCATACGATTGTTCATCAAATATGACTTGTAATCTCTTTGAAGAAAACCGGTAAACACAGACAATAGTAATTACAAAAAAAAAAGAATCCAAAAACATGTAAATGATTTATTGGTTTAGATGATAACAACTGTTATATGGGAAACAATTCCTTGATGAGTACACAATTGAATAATCATTATATATATTTTGCTCGACTTTATATGTTAGGTTTTACACAATTGGTGTATAATAATAGTTAATTGAATCTTGTATTGTTAGATTTCATTCCGAAGACAAAACAAATCGAGATATAGTTTTAAAATCGTTATATTTGGTGTAGTATGTCAATTTAATTAAACTTATTTAGTTATGCAATTAAATGACCTATTAAAAGACAGTGGTATAAGTTGATAAATATTAAGTAAAAATGAGGTTTAGTTCTAAACTGTACTTTAGTTTTAATAGATTAGATATAATGTACTTCTATTTTTTTTCTTAAAAACATAAGCCCATTGCTTTTTTTTAATATTAATGCTATTTATATTTTCAAACAACATTATATATTCTTTTTTATTCTCTAATCCATGTTTCCAAACAATTCCGAAAGATATAGATTCCCACACAGTTTTAAGAACCGGTTGGGCTGGTCCTGACCATTTATCCAACTATAGTTTCAAATCAATATTCGGTCTGATTTTCAAAACATTGATAAATATATTATGTTGAGTTAAATGTATTATTAATATATTATGATATTTTGGGACAAATTTAAAATCAGTTAAATAGGTGATCAACTTACAAATTTAATATCTTATTTATTAGATAGATATGGGGAGATTGTAACTTTAAAATATTTAATAGTTGATATTATTTCTTTTATATACTTTAAATTGATAAGGCTATTTAAAAAATTATAAAGAATGATCTATACTATTAAAATAGAAGTACACTTTCAAAATGCCCCTAAGTTTTTGAAGTTATTTACATTAGAATGCCACTGAAGTAATAAATTAATTTTCCTTAATTATAGTTGTCTTTTCTGATTTGTAAATGCATTTTCCTTAATTATAGTTGTCTTTATTGAACCTATATTTAAGTATGCTTGTCTTTTCCTATATTTAAGTATACTTGTCTTTATTGAACCTATATTTAAGTATGCTTATCTTTAAGTATTATTAAGGTAGTACCAGCCCATCCAAATTTTTAAAAGCCCTAAACCCTAATGTTTTAGCTGTAAACCATATCGGGCTCATTTAGGATTGGACTAAAAAATAAAGGGTTTTGAAAGGGTTGGCCCTATTAGTCATTATATTTTTTTTTTATACTAAACGACGATGTTTGGCTCTTGACTTGTAGCTTTCTTCTTCGTTCTCGTCACCATCACTCTACATCTCGTCTTCTCGTCGTCAACATCTCAGATTCTCAGTCGATGGGTTTCAATCTCTCATCTCCGGCGTGAGCCCTCTGTCCGATTTGGGTTTCGTTCTTCGTTCTCGACGTCATAACATCTCATCTCCGATCTCTCTCTCCCTTCTGGGTTTCATCATCTCTCTCCGATCTCTCCCCGATCTCGACGCTCGACACCGTGGGTTTCATCATCTCAGGTTCGATTTGATTCTTATCTCCTCCGACCACAATCGATTTCGAGAACGGTTGAGGTTTGTACATGAACTCGTCGTAGGTAATGATTGATTTGTTTGTGTGTTTGTGTGTTTGATTTGTTTCAGGATCTCTCAGGCTTCTCCATAGCATCTCAAAGCTCTCTTCTCCAAACGGACCAAACCCATCTCTTCCTTTTCTCATCTGAGACGCAAACCTCGAGCTCTCTCATCCGATTTGGGTTATCACGAGCTCTCTTATCTCCTCTGATTGAGGTAACAATCATGTTTTGGATCCTCTTTTACGATTCTGAGCTTTGTGAGTTAGTGTGAATTGACTATTGTTTTGTGAATTGTGATCACGTTTGCTCTTTGTTTTTTATTCAGTATGATTTGAGTTCTGAGCTTTGTTCTCTATTTGTTAGTATACAATGGAATGTGACTTCATTAATGTGTTAGTTAGTAGAGAAGCTTTGGTTTATGTTTGATTAACAGCTACTCTTCTTCTTCTTATGAGCTCTCTCTTGTTTTTGTATTGAGTTTCTTTTAAGAGCATTATTGGTTTGTGTACTTTTCTGATGTCTTCATTTGATTCCTGATGAGCTTATTTGTTTTTGTATTGACTTTCAGCTACTGATACTATGGATTTCCAGTCACTTGAAACAATTGCTGCTCTGGATGCTGCTATGGATGCTGGGAATGAGAACATAGAGGTGCAGTCGGCTGTTGGTGAAGAAGAACCTCATGCGCCAACACTAAGCGTCACTCAGTCACTTCAACCGGTACGTAAAAAACGGGCTAGATGCTGGGAAGATTTTACACATATAGGACTAGAGGCTGATGGGAAAGAAAGGGCTAGGTGTAATCATTGTGGTTTGAAGATGGTAGCAGAAAGAAAAAATGGAACATCATCACTAACCCGCCATGCAGATAGATGCCCTGATAAGCTTAGGTCTGATGTTCCTAAATATGATCCCATGGCTGATAGAGAGAAGATGGCTGAGGTTATTATATATCATGATTTACCTTTTAAGTATGTTGAATATGAAAAAGTGAGAGAGAGAGATAAATTTCTTAACCCTGATGTTCAGCATATCAGTAGACAAACTGTTGCATCAGATGTCTACAAGAGATATGAGATAGAAAAAGCTAAGTTGATAGATGTTTTAGTGAAACACAAGGGTCGAGTGTGTTTTACAGCAGATTTGTGGACAGCCCGAAGTGTAGTGATGGGGTATATATGTATTACTGCGCATTACATAGATGAGAATTGGAGGTTGAATAATAAGATCTTAGCATTTTGTAGTATTAAACCTCCTCATACCGGTGAAGTGATTGCTAGGGCAGTTTATGATTGCTTAAAGGAATGGGGACTGGAGAGGAAAGTATTTACTATCACACTAGATAATGCTAAAGCTAATGATAGTATGCTAAATATTCTTAAGCATCATCTTCTAAGTAGCAATGGGGGTAGCAACGGGCTGTTGTGTAATGGAAAATTCATGCATGTTAGATGCTCTGCCCATATTCTGAATCTGATTGTGAAAGCAGGATTAGAATTAGCCACAAGTCTAATAGAGAACATAAGAGAGAGTGTAAAGTTTATCAAAGCATCCGAGTCAAGGAAAGACTCGTTTGCTATCTGCGTTGAGAGTGCTCGGGTCACAAGTACTGCGGGTTTGTCTTTAGATGTCTCTACCAGGTGGAATTCAACATATGAAATGTTGGTTAGAGCTTTAAAATTCAGAAAGGCATTTGCTATTCTGAATCTGTATGAAAGAGGTTACAAATGGCTGCCTTCAGAAGCTGAGTGGGAACGTGGAGTCAAGATATGTAGCTTGCTGAAGCCCTTTAATACCATCACTACTTACTTTTCAGGAGTAAAATATCCAACCGCCAGTGTCTACTTCATTCAGGTGTGGAAGATCGAAAAGGTGTTGATGAAGTATTCTGATTGTGATGATGTTGACCTGAGTACAATGGTTAGGTCGATGCGAAAGAAGTTTGCAAAGTATTGGAATCAGTACAGTGTGGTTCTAGCTATGGCGGGTGCTTTAGATCCTAGGTTGAAACTGGATATAGTTCGATCAGCTTATGAAAGCATTGATCCAAGGACTTCTGAGGCAAAGGTTCAAGTTGTTAGGGACAATCTGGTTTTACTCTATGAAGAATATCATAAATCAGCAAATCCTTCAAGATTTTCTGCATCATTAACTCCTCATGAGCTTCTCACGGAGTCACCTCTCGAAGATGATATGGATGATGTAAGTTCTTAAAACTCTTCTCATTAGTTCTCTGTAAAAAAATATATAGTTCTTAGTGGTTTACTGGTTTGTGTAACAGGATCTCTTTGAGCTTGAAAATAGCCTCAAATCTAGTTCAAGAAATGCTAAGTCAAATCTGGAAACCTATTTGGATGTTGAACCAAGACTAGAGATGAAGACTTTTGAAGACATAGAAGTTCTAAGCTTTTGGAAAGAAAATCAGCATCGATATGGTGATCTAGCTTCAATGGCATCTGATTTACTCAGCATACCCATCACTACAGTAGCAGCTGAGTCAGCTTTCAGTGTTGGAGGAAGAGTTTTAACTCCTTTCAGAAACAGGCTTCTGCCCAAAAATGTGCAAGCACTAATTGCTACTCGAAACTGGCTAAGAGGATTCGCTGATTTTGAAGGTAAAAGTTCCATTATTAACTTACAGGAACTGATTTTTTTATGTGGTTTAACTAACTTATATTCCTTAACTTGCAGGAGATATTGAAGATTTTTTTGATGATGAAGATGATGATGATGCTGCAAAAAGTAACTCTGAGGTTGGAGATTCTAGCGCATGAAGGTAAATCTTTGCTACTTGGTTTCTGTTTTTCTGTATGAATTAGTTTGATGACTTGTTATGCGGTTCTTGTTAAGTAGCTTTGTTAGTCAAGTAGCTCATATTGCTACTTTTATGAATGCTGTAAACTAGTAACCTGAGTACTCTGTCTAGATTGATTATCAATGATGGGTTTTATCATGGCACAAATCATTTGCTTCTCTTTATGAGATGATGAACGGATTAGCTTGCATTAGTTCACTGGTATATAAATCGTTTAAGCCTTGTCTTCTCTTATTATTATGTTCTTCTCTTTGTCTTCAGTTATACTTTCAGGGTGTGAACTAAACTTGTCTTAGTGTTGTGTTCTGCGAGTTTCTGATTGTAGTGTACTGGCGAGTGAAGATCACAGTGGAGCATAAAGAGTATTGGCGAGTGAATCCTTCATTGCATGTTTCAAAACAGAGTCTTTGTTTTGTGTTTAGTTTGTTTCTTAACATTCATTCTTGTTGGTGTCTTTGAAACTGTTGGAACATGGAAGTGTATTAAAGATTCATTCATGTTTGTTTGTTTGTTTCAAGTTAAAGATTCATTCATGTTTCACATTATTTTCACTTTCATTTTAATCAGAAACAATTTATTTGATATGTATTAGTATATAAAGTTACATATATCTTGTAAGAGACTAAAATAAATGTGTTTACATAAAAAAAAAATATATAAAGGGCCTAAAAGGTTACAAAGGGTTCAGCCCTATTTTACATAGTCTAAAAGGGTTTAAAAGGGTTAGGGTTCACTTAGGGTTGAGCTTAAGCTAAATAGGGCTGGGTTGGGTTGGACAACCCTATACAACATCCCTAGGTGCGATATTCGAGTGGGAAGGTGTTTTGATCGAAGACAATCCTGACCTCGAGGGGCGGTCGTGGCTTACGTTAGCTCAGGAGGAAGGCAAGTCTCCTCCTCCTGCTTTTTTACTCAGACGTATCGAAGGGATGAAGAACGAGCAAGCTATCTCCGAGGTTCTGTGCTGGTCGAGAGACCCTGGACAAGTTAGGAGAATGGCTTCGCGTAAAGAGGAGATCTTTAAGGCTTTAGATGGAGGAGTGTATAGACTAAGAGACGGGTCACAGGAGTTTGTGAATGTCTTGATGAATAACAAGATCCCCATGGCTTTGGTTTCGACTCGTCCTCGTGAGACGCTAGAGAACGCTGTTGGTTCGATAGGGATTAGGAAGTTCTTCAGTGTGATAGTTGCGTCTGAAGATGTTCACAGAGGTAAACCGGATCCGGAGATGTTTGCTTACGCAGCGCAGCTGCTTGATTTCATACCGGAAAGGTGCATTGTGTTTGGAAACTCGAACCAGACCATTGAGGCTGCTCATGATGGGAAGATGAAGTGTGTGGCTGTGGCTAGTAAGCATCCGATGTATGAGCTTGGAGCGGCGGATCTGGTGGTGAGAAGGTTGGATGAGCTATCGGTTATTGATTTGAAGAAGCTTGCTGCTGTTGAACTGACGGAGTTCGAACCGGAATTGGAGATGGAGATGGAGAAGGAAGATGAGCGTGAGCTGCCTTCATCTAATGTAGCAGTTGATGATTTCTTCTAATGGGAGTGATCTTCTGTAATGTTGTACAGTTTTATGGATTTGGATTCTTCATCGTGTATTTCGGTATTCACAAAATGTTATAGTTTCTGTGTATAATTGGAACAGGTTACATGGGAAAAATATATAAATGTTCACTCGTAAATATACTATTCGTTTTAAAATCTTTTTCACATTCTTTGGAGGGACCTGGCGACTCCCATGGCGACTCCCAACACGGGGACATCTTCTTGAGTTACATATCAAGAAGCTACAGAGTAACTAAGAGAAATTAGAACAGAAGTCGACATTTCATTCGAAGTCAAAACACATTCAAACAAGAAAAGTAAGAAAAGGATGACTCCGGGATGAATTCTATATTTCATTCGAAGTTAAAACACATTTGAGGTATCGTTGGATACATGATGTAGTTGCTTCTAAAGAAGTAGAACTTGCAACAGTTCATACGGATGATAATGGAACTGATATGATGACAAAGTCTTTACCGATGGAGAAACTTGAAGTATACCGAAGGATAGCCGAAATGGCTGTTTCCTCCACCTAATCGGAGAGGAAGTTTGTTGGATTCTTTCTAAATGGAAGAAACTCATTGGATTGGTTGGTAATAACCAAACTTGGAGATATGCCATTTATATTAGTCCATGAGATTAATATTGAGTTTTAGAGGTTATTAAGGTTAGTGAGACACATATATAAAGTTTCTTAACTAATTTGTGCCAAGCAGGAGACAGAACACAAGAAAAGAAAGAAGAGTATTCAAGAAGACTCTTAAGACAAAAAAGAGAAAAGGAGAGAAGAAGGCAGATTCGTCTGGGTTTGTCAAGGCAGGGTTTTGAGGATCAAACGGATCTTGATCGGGCTGATATTTTGTGGGAAGCTTCTTCAGTCAGTGAGTTAAAGGTTCATCGAAAGGATTTAGATTCTAACGGTTGGATCTTCTGTTGTCTGGATTTTGGTGAAGCTGGTCGTCACAGGTCTTCAGTAAAGCTATCTTGAGTGTTTGGTAAATCCGACAGTTATTAGATGATTTTTTCTAAAGATGATATTTTCTATGTCCAAATCTAACATTTTTCATATTCTATAAATAGAGACTTGTTTCATTAGATTTGAACATAGAAAAATCATCTTTACCCTCTCGCAAACTATTGTTTCTATATTTTCCTCTTATATAAAATATTGTTTCTATATTTCCTAGTGTTTTACATTTTAAGTTTTCGTAATTTTATTTGTTTTAATAGTGACTCTATATTTTTCGTCTTTAATAGTTGATATTTTATTAAAATTATAAAATAAAACAAAAAGCTATTTAATCATTTATGTACCTCTTAAATATTGTAATTTAATTTCAACCAATAATTATTATTAATATGTAATCACAAAAACAAAAACAAAAGCATAAAACAAAATGAAAGTATAAAAATAAAAATAGGAGGTGATGGTGTTAAATTTATTAAACAAACCATTGTAAAGTATGAAAAATGATTAAATGTTGAATTATTTAGTGGAGAGAGAGAAGATAATGCGGAAGAAAGAGAAGATGATGCGGACGGTGTTGTGTGTTGAAATCATTGTACATATTCTTATAGTTTCGTTGATTTTGGAAATAGGTAGACTATGGTAATAATTAGGTAATAGTCGTAGAACACAATAGCTATACTCTATTTTTAAGGAAATCATTATAATTATATTTCTATATACAGTAAAAACTATATAAATTAATAAAGTTAGGACGTTACTATTTTATTAATTTTTAGAATTATTAATTCATAAAAATTTTCCTTTTAAAATTTTTTCTTTAAGATATATTTTTATAAAATAAGAAAATATTTTATTTTAGTGTATAGACATTAGTCAAACTTTTGAAATTCGACATATATTTTAGTTTTATTATATTATCTGTTTTCCTAATCTTGGCGAATAACTCTAGCTCACTAGTTGGTGTGTTGATCAGCGTGGAGGTATCACTTTATATTATTTGGTATACACTAAAGTTATGATATTATAAGTAATAACTAGAGTTTGATCCGCACACCCCTGCGGATATTTATTTTACGACAGATATATAAAAATTTTAAACATAATAATTTGATGGTTGCACTTGCACTACTTTAGTTTATTGTTGAGACCAAGTATTACGATACCGTATCGTATTATGTAATTTAAAAAAAAAAGAATTTGATATAAGTATTAATATAACATGTTGAATCATATATATATTAACATTTCTTTCATATTATATTGTATTACTTAAACATATTATTAATTTTAAACTTTTTCTAAAATTTTAATAAAACGAAGGTAATATATGAGTAAATCACGTCTAATATATATGCAGATTATTTTATTCGTTTGTTTCTTAGCCAATCATCTAAACTTTTAGGAATATGTTAGGAATGTTAATTGGTCTCCCATATTTTAGACTGTTTGTTTTAAATAAATAGTTATTATTAAGGTAGTAGCAGAACTTGAAAAAAATAAAATAAAAACATGAATGGTTTTTTTGGAATGTTATTGATTTTATGAGAATAAAAAATATTATTTTTTATTTTGCGTGCAAAAATATCTTTTGATAATAACTAAAAAATAAATATTTTAAATATATTTTGCATTTTAGCTCTTTAAACAAACCATACGATTGTTCATCAAATATGACTTGTAATCTCTTTGAAGAAAACCGGTAAACACAGACAATAGTAATTACAAAAAAAAAAGAATCCAAAAACATGTAAATGATTTATTGGTTTAGATGATAACAACTGTTATATGGGAAACAATTCCTTGATGAGTACACAATTGAATAATCATTATATATATTTTGCTCGACTTTATATGTTAGGTTTTACACAATTGGTGTATAATAATAGTTAATTGAATCTTGTATTGTTAGATTTCATTCCGAAGACAAAACAAATCGAGATATAGTTTTAAAATCGTTATATTTGGTGTAGTATGTCAATTTAATTAAACTTATTTAGTTATGCAATTAAATGACCTATTAAAAGACAGTGGTATAAGTTGATAAATATTAAGTAAAAATGAGGTTTAGTTCTAAACTGTACTTTAGTTTTAATAGATTAGATATAATGTACTTCTATTTTTTTTCTTAAAAACATAAGCCCATTGCTTTTTTTTTAATATTAATGCTATTTATATTTTCAAACAACATTATATATTCTTTTTTATTCTCTAATCCATGTTTCCAAACAATTCCGAAAGATATAGATTCCCACACAGTTTTAAGAACCAGTTGGGCTGGTCCTGACCATTTATCCAACTATAGTTTCAAATCAATATTCGGTCTGATTTTCAAAACATTGATAAATATATTATGTTGAGTTAAATGTATTATTAATATATTATGATATTTTGGGACAAATTTAAAATCAGTTAAATAGGTGATCAACTTACAAATTTAATATCTTATTTATTAGATAGATATGGGGAGATTGTAACTTTAAAATATTTAATAGTTGATATTATTTCTTTTATATACTTTAAATTGATAAGGCTATTTAAAAAATTATAAAGAATGATCTATACTATTAAAATAGAAGTACACTTTCAAAATGCCCCTAAGTTTTTGAAGTTATTTACATTAGAATGCCACTGAAGTAATAAATTAATTTTCCTTAATTATAGTTGTCTTTTCTGATTTGTAAATGCATTTTCCTTAATTATAGTTGTCTTTATTGAACCTATATTTAAGTATGCTTGTCTTTTCCTATATTTAAGTATACTTGTCTTTATTGAACCTATATTTAAGTATGCTTATTTTTTCCTAATTTAAATAATAGATTTAAGCATTTAATGTATTTTTCTTAATTTAAATAATAGATTTTCTTAATCAAATATTTACGAAAATAGATTTCCCAATATACTTCGTTTTAACATGTTAAATATTTTTAATATTTATTGGTATAAATAATAAAATAAAAATCACACATCATAATCAATTTATATAATATATAAATAAAATATAAAATAATTTATTCATATATTATTAGTATAATGGTTTCATAATATAAATATAATAAGTTATAAATGTTGGATTTGTTTATATGATACACTGTGATATAATAGACGATCAAAATCACAAAATATAATAATAAATAAAATTGTTATGTTTTAAAATGTTTTATTAATAATTATGCAATACATTTTAATTTAAATATATATATATCTATATATATTATACCATTAGTACAAATAAAATTTTAAAATGAAAGCAAATATTTATACGGTCACGGGTCAAACTCTAGAAATAAACAACAACATCGCTAAATTATTTTTCTTTAACAAATTTATTTTGATAGAAATATTGTTCCAAATATGGTTTATATATTTTATGTATTTATAAATTTATTTTATTGGGATGCTAAGATTTTGAAATTGGAAAAATATGACCCACCTCTATATTATTTTTATTAAGAAATTTAAATTATGTATCAAAATATTTTATTAAGCTTTTAATTTTAAGTTTTATTATAACTGCAAAAATTAATTTTCAATCGGAATTTATGTGCAAATATTGCAAATTCATCATTTAATATAAACACAAAATTAAAAAACAGGAAATAAATACCCGCCCGGTCGGGCGGGTCAAGGTCTAGTGGTTAGTTAAAAGTGATTCACGTATTATTCAAAGTGCTTCAATTTTTTGTTGAAAAAAACCATTTCTTTCTTGTATCAGTTAGAGAATATTTAGGTAAGTAGATAATTAATGATAATTTTAAATGGATAGTTATTATTAAAGGGAATGACACAAGTTGGTAAATATTAAAAAAAATCAAGGGTTATTTCTCATTTGTACTTTATTTTTAATAGGATAGATTTATGGTAGACAATCTATATTATTAAAGTTGAAGTACACAATTGGATTGTTTGGAAACAAAGATAGTAGAATAAATGATATATGTTTGGCAACATGGATAGTAGAGATCTGTACTTTCTTTTATTTACACATTTAGCCATTATATTTTAAATAAATTAATAAGAAATAAGAATTGCTTAGAAACATGAATAACATATTTAATACTTCTTTTTATTTAAACATTTAACCATTGTTTTTATAATAAATTAAACAACTTTCTTTCTACATTTATTTTTATTTACAATTCTGTGATTATATTTACAATTATTTTTATTTACAATTCTTTATGGTGAAAATAAAAACACAAACTGAAATATAAATAGTATATTATATAAAACAATTTTTAAAAACAGTATTATTACCTTATTTAATTTAGTCAAATATTAAAATTTCAAGAGTTCAATTTTCAAAAAAAAAAATCATAAAATTAATATTAATTCATAGAAAACTAATGCAAAAATTAAAACTTTGAAACATGGATAAAAGTATGTTAAGAAGAAAAAAGTAATGGCTTATGTTATTAATAAAAATTGGAAATCCATTATATCAGTTTTAAAATATATAAAATGGACTAATCTAATTACCTAAAAACATTGTTTTGTCTAAAATAATCATAAAATAAAATTTAAATTTTGTATACGAATTTCAAATCAAAATAATAACTAAAAGTTGATTAATATCAAAAATTGATTTAAAATATGCATATATTCAAAAAATTATTTTTACTAAAATATTTTCCAATAACCATTATTAAAAAATATTTTCAATATATATAAGAAAAATACAACAAAAAGATTAATTTTATATACCAACTTAAATTATGGTTTTTATATTTTACATTAAACTTTAAGAATATAATATATATGATTATTTATAAGATGGTACATATAAAATATTATTACTTATATGATTATTTATATGATGGACCAATATAATTAATTATATGATGACATATATATGATACATAATGGTGACTAGGGCTGGGCGTTTAGGTATTCATTCCGGTTTGTTTCAGATCTGTTTGGGTTTCGGGTTTCCAAGTTCAAAGATTTCAGCTACATTCATACATTTCTAAATTTCAGTTCGAATTATGACTAGGACTGGGCGTTCAGGTATCCATTCAGGTTCGTTTCAGATTTGTTTGGGTTTTGGGTTTCCGAAGTCAAAGATTCAGCCCCATTCAAATATTTCTAAATTTCAATTCGAATTATATTCAGATCTTTGAGGGTTCCGTTCGGGTTCGGATAATCCATTTAAATTATTTTCTAAAATTCATTATATATTTCGAATTTCTTAAAATCTATAAATAAAATAATATATTGTATATAAATCAGAATAACATATGTCACAATACTTAAACTTAACATATAAATTGGTTTGGTTTAAATTTTGGATCAAAAATCAATAATTATTTTAAATATTTTTGGTGTTTTAAGTGTACTTTCCACTATGTTAGATATTTATATTTGATTATTTTTATATATTTCAAGTATTTAAACCAACCTAAAAGTATCATATATATTCTGGATGTTTTTATATATATTAAAACTAAAAATAATTAATATATATAAGTATATAAATATTTTTTGGATACATTTTGATATCCAAAATACTTTGGTTCGAATTGGTTATGGTTTCGGTTGTTAAATATCAAAATTTTGAATAATTTAGATATTTAATCAATTTTGGTTCGGGTTTGGTATTACTCTTTCGGATCGTGATCGGTTTGGTTATTCAGATTTGAATTTTTTATCCAGCTTTGATATTGACATGAAAAATAAAAAGCAATATATTTTTGAAATATACACCTGCACGAGCGTGCGGGTCAAAATCTAATTTTTAAAATTAAAGAAAGTGTAAAAATGTTTGATAAGTTCTTTTTATATTTATATATACTACGTAAAATAATGAATAGAAAACAATTTATAGAAATCAGTATATGATTTCATATCCATATAAGAATATAGTCGTATATATAATAATATTAATCTATTATAATTTCTATATATAATAATTACTCTTTGAAGATTGGACGAATTATAACAGAACATATGAGAATTTTGATTTGAAAAAAAAATATTTTCCATTTAAGTCAAATAATATAGTGAATAAGGTAATGTTTTGATTGAAAGAATTCTAAGATGGATTTCTGGTTTATTAATTGTATGGTTTGTATTATTACTCAGATAGATAAATAAATATTTGGTAAAAATATGTAATAAATTAGGAAAACACGAGCAAAAATTTAATAAAAAAACGAAATAATTAAGAGAAAAATAAGAAAAGGTTAGAGAAGATGCATAATATGTGTTGTATCTGATTTTCCAATAACCACATCCTTGGCTGTTGGTAAGTAAATTCTTCTTCTATGTCACATGTACAAGTGAAACCATTTTTTCATTGAACTTTTCTTATTCCTCAGACTGTTTCTCCCATCTTGGAAGCAATGCTTCAACACAAGAAGGTACGTTAAGAGTTATTCTACTGGTTGCATTGTTTGATTTGATTTGATTTCAAGTCTCTGTAACTAGTATTATACAAATTTCATCTCCTATATGGTTCATGACGTAGGAGATTTTATTGTTATATCCAAAAATGGAGCAAGTGGAGACTACCATGGATGCTCTGACTTGGCCTATTCAAAGACTATCGAAGACTGTGCTGATAATCATCGATTCTGCGATTCAAATGTCATCAGACGGGATCCCTTTTTGCTTAAAATCAAGCAATCTTGTAGAGGGCACGAACATTTTACAAAGTCCTTTCAGAAACCGCTCAGCAACTGTTCCTGAGATCGCCACACATGCTGGGTTATACAGCTTTAGTCCGACATGGACTGAGATTAAGACCTTGGTACGTAAGTTCCCCATATAACTTACCAAGTCTTGTTTCTTAGCTGATGCGGCCGTTGAGATATACACATATGTTGCTGGAGCTGGTGTCAGTGGAACCATCACTGAGTTTCCTCTCACTATTGCGAGATACAAAAGTAAGTTAGAAAACTGAAAGAATGTCTGAAAACTCAGCTGGCCTCTTCGGATTCGTGAGAGGGAACTGTTCATGCCCTCTACAAGATTGCTTGAGTTTGGAAACAAACTTTGGAAAATACCCATTAAATTAAGCAATGATCAGAGGCTTAGCTGGTATCTCCTTTTTCTTCATACCTTGGCCTATAAAGATGGTCAGGTCGTATCAGGATGTAATGGTGGTTTAGTTACATCAGCTTCTGTGAAAACCGGGTGTGAAGAAATAGGATTCGTGAATCCTAAGAGGCCAGCATGCTTAGCCTCCTTATATGGCTCTGGTTAAGCCAGCTGGCCTCTTAGGATTCGTGAGTCTTATTGATCCACAGGCGGTTTTCAGAGATGATGATGTCACTGAAACCACCACTACTTCCTGGTATGATCCTGACCAGCGCCATAGGCCAGGGTATGAATAACAAGACGACACCAGTTAAGCTTCTGATCATTACTTGGTTTAATGGGAATTTTAAACACGTAAGTGGACTGATCTATAAAGTTTTGGATCGAGAGAAATTATTGGGCTTAGGACAGAACGTAAAGGCTTTTAAATGAGGTTTGAGATTATGGTTAGACATGGATAAATGTCCAAGAAGTTAGATATCAAAGCCAGCCCATTTGCAGGAAATTGCAAGCCTATTAGGAGTCTAAAACAAGATGTTTGTTTGCTTCCCAAGAAGATGAACAAATAAAATATTGGTTTGCATGCAAACCTTATCCGTTGGTGTTAAAAAAAAAAAAGAAAGCTTCTCCATTTTCCATGCAAAAAGCATTTAAAATCTTTTTCATTTTTTAAGTATTTCTACGCTTTCCAATAATGTTCTTACAAGCATTTTTTCCCTATGTTGTTCATGCATAGTTGTTGTTTTGTATTTAAACTCTTGTATGTTTCACTTCAAATCATTCAACTTTTTTTAATCAAAATCATCTTTTTAAACTTGTTAAATCATTTCTGTTTTTATAGTTACTTATTTGTGTTTTAATTTGAAAATTTCTATGTATTATAATTTTTTTGATAATTTCTTTGTATAATATATTAATCATTAATAAATAAATTTTGGTAATCACTCAGTATTATCTTTTTAATTGCATAAAATTGAGAATTTTATTTTGGTTAATATTTAGTTATGTATTTTGTTTTTAAAAACTTTAAAATTTTAATTAAAAGATATTTTAGATAATAATACAATATATATAGGAATAATATACTATTTTAAAATATATTTTCATATTTTGATAATTATTAATTTAAATCAGCTATCTTATAAAACAAATTTAATTTGTTTTTATTTTTATTTAATTTATATATTTTATTTATTAAGAGTATAAACGATACTAAGGCTCTAATTTTTACGTGAGAGTTTGAATCACGCCAAAAAATCACTTTGCAATTACTAATATTAGATAGATTAAGATGCACAAAACACTAACACTAACCTTCCTTATAAAAAGACAAACATGAAATGAAACATAATCATTGTTGATTTTGGAGCGACTTAAATATCGGTGAACCAGTAAAGATACACATTCATCACCAGCCAAACATCAACAAAGCTTAGAAAATTTTAGAATTCAATTTCATCTATCTCATCATCTCGCCAATTTCATCTATCTCATCATCTCGCCAATGCTTAGACCAGGAGAAGCTATATTGCTCTTTGCAGAAGCTGTAACCTTAGAGTACATGTGATGAACTTTTCAAGCTTCTGAGCGGCGGCTTGTACATGATTGTCAATAGGAAATGGGACACCGTACCGACCCAAGTCTTTGCAATGTGACAGATTAAGGGTCATGAGGTTTTGGAGGCCTGTGATTAGCAATAATAATCATGTACTGTAGTTTTGACGAAAGAGCATCGCAAACTCAACCACTTGAGATTCTTGAGGTAACTCAGTCACGATTTTCCCAGCGGTGTAATCTTCCAAACAGCCCAAATACTTCAAGTTGGTGAGATTACTGCAGTTCTTTCCAACAGCCCTGTGAACATTAATTTCCCTGTGAACCTGTCATTATGAGCGATGATCAGTGTTTTAAGGTTTTTCCATGTACTGAACGCAAACTGAAAAGAAGTCTCTTTCTCGCTGCACCAGCGTGGTAAAACAAGTTTCTAGATGTTTGGCATCCTGGAAAAAGGAAAAAAACGTTTCAGCCAACAAGCCGTGAGGGCAGTCTGTTGTTATGATAAAGTTTACCTCATAGCAGCGACCAGAATATCACCCTCTTGTACAAAGGAATTGTGAGAGTTGTGCGTACTAAACAAAAGTCAAAGAAGAAATTGACGACCTTTCTAAAAACATTCATAAGACTTAGGCCTTATTCTACTTGTCGGAGCTTTCCAATGTCTACGGTGTTCCACAGAATATAACGAACGACGCACCACTCTTGGTAGACTGGTCCAAAGCATACACAAACAAGGGCGTAGCCGCCTTCTATCCATCCGAGCTATGGGAGACGGCCAGATGCCAAAAACGAGGAAGGCCTAATCAAGTGTCTTGAAGTAAAAAAAAAAAAAAAGAAAAAAAAAAAAAAAAAAGAAAAAAAAAAGTGTCTTGAAGTAAGTAGATAAGTTTCCTCAAGGTAAAATAAGAAAAAAAGTTCTAGAAGAATCATGCTGCACTTGACGTAAAAACCTCTGTTTTTGGATTTGAATGCTAAGTTTACATTTAATTTGGAAAATGGACTGTTTTTATTATATATGTCAGATCTATATATTGCTTAAAATGCTTAAGTTTTTTAAGAGCAAAAAGCTTAGAAGTCATTTATCCCAGATAAAATTGTAGAAAATAAATCCAATTTTTTTTTATCCTGGACAAACTCTACCAATCTTAAATAATTTAGGTTGGAGCAGGTAGATAGGACCAACCAATTGACACAGTCCTAAAGAGTTATATATATCTATGATGTATGTATATATTATACTAGATTTTAACCCGCACTTTGGAAACGCGGAATATTTTACGATAAAAAATTTCACTAATAACTTAACAAAATATTTTGGTAATTTTTAAAAGAGTGTGTATTTAAAATACTTTTGCATTTAAATCAGTGTTTTTAAATTCAACCCAATTGTGACTATACCCGTTAATCCGGAGATCTGACAATTCAATTTTGGTTTTTAAAATATTCATATTAAAAAATCATTAAAACTCGAGACTAACTGATTGAACTGATGGATGACCGATATGTAATCTAATTAGATTTAAACTGTAATAGTTTCATAATTTGTAATCTTATAATCCAAATTTTAAAGTTCATTATTTTGCAATTTATGAAAATATGACGTTTCTACAAAATTTTAAAGAGAAAATAATAGATATAAAATAATAAGATTAATTATTATATTGTTTGAAAAATTGATAGTAGTATAAAAAATATTTTATTTGGAAACATTGATAATAGTATAAAGAAATAAGTATATTGTTTGGAAACATAGATAGTAGTATAAAGAAAGGAACATTTGTGACTTAATGTATGTTTAACTATAAAGTATAAAGGTGTATTTAATTTAAAAACTTACAAAATAAATGTTAGGTCCAACAGAATGTTTCTGTTTTAATAAGATAGATATGTACTTTTAAACTCCAACACTAGATCTCTCTATTAGGGTGCTCTAATGATATACTTCCTCTGTCTCATTTTAAGTGCAGTTTTAGATTTTTTTTCTTGTTCCATTTTAAGTGAGGTTCTCTGTTTTCTAGATAGAAATTGGTAGTGTTTCATTTTTTTACTCTTTGTAACATTATTAGTTTTGGTCAAAAGGTTCATAATCCAAAATGACTAAACAAAACTATTCATATTTCCATCCATACGTATTAAAGAGTTAGAGAGACAAAAATGGAGCATTATCAATATCTCCTTCATTCAATTATTACGGGATTTTTTTCACAATCCACTATAAACTCAATCGTGTGTTCATTCCTCTTTCCTTAACACTAGAAAAAAAATCATTCAAAATGAAAAAAAGAGGAGAGCAGTGACATGATCAAAAACGAAGGGAGAAAAGATGTAACAAAAGAAGAAGAAAGCAAGGATGTTCGACTTATTCAGAAATACGTCAACGGTGAAATCGATCTGAATAAGCCATACAATGCAAAAAACAAAACCATATCAAATCAAGAGTGATACGTTCTCATCAACTAATTAACATACAAAAATAAAATAAACCTGGATCGTTTGTGTACTCGTCCAAGTCGTTTGGATTATTATGAGATGGAAACTCATTATCCAAAAATTCAACATCTCCATTATGTACACTTTCTTCATTCACCGGACTTTTGTTTAAATCAAAAAGACATTCCCTCTCATTTTCCAGATCAAAATTATCAACTGTTTCATCATTTGTAACTGGGAGATTCATCTAATCTATTAAAAGTGAAGTACAAATTTAAATTAACCCTTAATTCATTTTAATATTTACTGTTTGTGCCACTGAACTAATAATAACTATCTCTTTTAAATAATATATTTTTATTATCATAATAAAAACAAATATCCGACGATTCAGTAATAGAAAATATCACATATATTTTTCTCTGGGACCTACATGTTCAATTTCTTCGCAAACACTAATGTTTATACACCAATAACTACCCAATACATTATTTGAACACTTATTCCATCATCGAACAAACCTATTATTCAAAATCAACACTATCAAAATCATATGTGTATAAAATTTAGTGAATAGCTTAGGATTTTACATCAGGAACTTAGTACCCGTTTTGTGTTGCGATTTTACATCATACACATTGACAAACGTGTTATATAATAATAATAATAATAATAAACCGGTTATAAATGTGTAGAAAATACTATTCGACCATGTTTGTTAGACCACCAGCCTGAATTAGATAACACTAATAATTTTTTTCTTTTCATATGATGTTAACAGAATTGATCCGAATATCTTTACTTTATTCGTTTTAAAGTAACAAATGGTGAAACCATTTCAAAACAAATCTTCCACATAAATCAAACTGCAAATTATGTAATATATAGAAAACAAATTCAAAAACAAATCTCTCCTGTATATTTTTCTATAATTAATACAACTACAATGCCATATATAACTGATCCAGTAACATAGCCTCAACAGTAAGCTAAATAATGCAAGTTCAACCATTAAAATGTTGTTTTTTGAAATGTTCTTCTATTTTCTAATATAAATGTAACACCCGAGCGTCCGCTCGGGTCAAATTCTAGTATCAAAATTAAAAGACATGAATGAACTATAATTTGTTTAGTTAGTTTATCCGTATTATATAAGCATGGAAAGTTACGATCATTTTCATTTTGCCTCCATTCCAAATTTTGATTTTTTTCTGGAACAAAAATTTTACTTTCACTCTTTGGCTCCATGTTTTGTAAAAATTTCTGCAAATGCTAATTGGAGTATTAAAACTTAAAACGTGTCTTGACCAAACAATAATGAAAGAATGATTGATTTATTTACAAAATTTATTATCACAGTTAATGGTTTAGTTGACCATTCAACTTGGGATTGCTTACTTGGGATTGATACGCATGGTCTTTTATTAAACCATCGAACAAAAATCAATACTCCCTCTGTTTCTATAAGATCCATGTTTTAGATTTTTCACACTTATTAAGAAAAACATAAAATTTTAGTTACCAATGCATTGTTTTTATTAATTAACAATTCCCCAAAATTTTGAACCAATAAGATTTTAATAAATACAATTATATTTTTGGAAATATACAATTTTTCATTAATTAATGTCTTGAAAATGTAGAAAATGTATCTTTTTGAAACAAATTTTTTTTCTAAAACATGAATTTTTTAAAAACAGAGGGAGTAATAAATAAGGTTAGTTTAGATATTTTGTTTGCTTTCTTAATTAGTGTGCAAGATCCTAAAACTGCATTTAAAATGGGACAGAGTGAGTAGAACCGACTTTCTTCGATCACAAATTACTAAATTTTTATTTATTTATATCCTTCTATTTGTAGAAAATTCTTTAACTTGGGTTCACGTTTATTTACAAGCTAAACTTTACGTATTTTCTTAACTATGATCCTCTCTAAGACTGGGAGTTTCTTTTTTTTTTTTGAATTATACAGAGGTATCCTGGCCCCACATAAGTGGTCCAGACTAGTCACGTGTTGCCACATGTCGGTCCTCTGTCCCTGGCGATGCCGAAATGTTAATTCCCCAGTGGCCGGGATTCGAACCCAGGTGACGGAACTCACAGCTGTGAACCCTTTACCAACTGAGCTAGAAGCCCCGGTTCGACTGGGAGTTTCAGTTGCACACTTGCAGGCAGTGTAACCAAAGATAACATTAAAAATATGTTAAATAACTTTTTTTTTCTTTTTTTGATAAATAAATAGTTAAAATCCAAATCTATTAAAGATACAGACTTAACCGAACAGGACGTGCAGCCCACAAATAAACTCTTTTCAGGGTATTCAAATGGACCGAAATGAAGTAGTCCATATCTATGTAAAGTGACTAGGAAAATGTGACTTAATTTCGCGTGGCAGGTAGATCGAACCTGAAACATGTCATAAACTCTTTTTTACCACTTTACCACAAACTCCCGGTCAACATTATTTTTTCTTCTAAGAAAAATCTATTAATTATTTTAAGCTGTGCAAGCTGTTATATATAATCTAAATGCCTGCAACTACATTGCCCGAAAAGAAATTCAGTAAAATTTAAACAACAAAAACGAATATAAAAATAAATAAAGAAGACCAACAATAGAAGAAACACACACAAATCAAAACCCAATGAAAATTACTCACTCAATGAATAAAATCACACTATATATTGAAATATAACATGAAAATCCCACACAAATCTTGAATTCGTATAACATGAAGATGAAACAAAATTTTGAATTCAGGACCCCAAAATTATACTAATATATATGGTGCCTTAGACCAACCAAAATATATAATTCTCACAAAAGTCCTCAATATGTTATAAAAATAAAATAAAAATGTAACCTATGTTGTTTGGGGTTCTCATGATTTTCAGAACCCCTTTATAAAATATAAATACTATAAGAAAAATGCATGATTAACGACCATGGTTTTCGTGGTTATTTTGTCGTAAAACAGGTTTTACGACAAATTAACCATGAAAGTCATTTCGTCGTAACGTATATTTCTTTATTAATCCATCATAAAGTTACGAGGAAAGGTTTCGTCGTAAAGTAGATTTTAATATTTCATCGTAAAGAAGAAGATAACTTTCATCGTAAAATACACAAAAAATCATTCCTCATAAAGTACATGTAACACTTTCCTCGTAAAGTACACGTAAATCTTTCCTCGTAAAGTACACGTAAATCTTTCCTCGTAAAATTGACGTTATATTTCGTAGTAAATTATTTATTAATAGTTTTTAGATTTCCTCGTTAAGTAAACTAATTAGCTATGAATTTGCTTCGATTTTTTATTTTCTACAATAAAAATATAATCAAATTTATTTTTAAATTTATTTCAAAATTATTAAAAATGTAATTAATAAATCAATACAAAAAATATTTTATAAATATTTAAGTTTAAAATTTATAATACAATAAAAAGAAAAAAAGAACTAAGGGTTGTTGTTCTGCATCTCTTAGAAGAGGTCTTGAGTCCTCCTCTCTACTTCTTCCTCATCCTAATGTGTGCGGGATGGTTCTAGAACGGAATTTTTTCATTGTCTCTCCGCCAACATGGTCTCCAATTGCGGGTTTCCAGCCGCTAGAACGTCCATAAAGCTCTCGACTCCACCCATATGAGCTGTGAATGCGGACCGCGATGAGTTCAACTCGGAACGCAGCTGAGTGACTTCATCACCCGTCTCTGACCATAAGACGATGTCGCTCTTGGGACATCGTTGACGGAGCCAATCCCCAACGTACATCCATGTTTCTCAAGGATAAACTTAAAAAAAAAAAGATTAATGTTAGTGATACATGAACATGGATCGTAGCCAGTAGAGTTAGAGACTATCCTCTGTTATTTGTCCCCTACAGTTAATTTATTCTGTCCGGTCCTGAAGTAGTTGTTTCATTAGCTTCTGCTCAGGCACAGCCCTGTAGCAAATGATGCTTGTAGAAAGAACATATATTGTGTCCTTAGAAAACTTTTTTCTTTGTCAATGTTCTTAGAAATCTTAGAGCAGTTAGTATAGAAGAATGGCCGGTCTTGGAAAAAGTAAGAGATACCAAAAGAAGATCAGCCATATGTAACATAGAGTCAATCCATAAAAGCTAATTCACATTAAAAACGCAATCAAGGACCACAAGAAACTCTACAACACATTGCTCTCTTCTCTTTAACTCTGTTCTAAGGAAAAGTTTTGGTAATACTTCAACCGTTCACGGCTAATCAGTCAGCCTGTGGGTTCCACTTCATGTGACATTGGTGTGTTATTTTTTCTGAAGCTCTAAAATTTTGTTTACTGATATTACAATCACCATAATATTTTTCTGTGATTTGGTCTCACTCGTATAATATCACCAATTATTTTCTGATAGGTCATTTATGCTTCCAGTACTGTAGATCAACCATGAATAACTTTGAAATTCTTTATAGATGTGTAAAAAAAATATGTAAATTTTGGTGGTATAAGTAATCAAATCAATTATTTTGAACCTTTCAATATATACCAAAATTGGATATTTCTTGCAAGAGAGTGAATTTTACGGACAATTCTCAATAAAATCAAAGGAGCAGTGAAGCAAGTGCAGTAACCAGTATTAATGTAATCGTTGTATTATGCACAAGCATAAACAAAGGTACCTAGTACAACTGGTGGAAGTTTAGATCTTAAGAGCAGCTCAATTCTTACAAGTCAAGCTAACTCATGTGAGACGAGCGTTCTTTTAGGATCTTTACCTTAAATCATGGATCAAATTGACTCTGTAGTTTTTAATATACGTACATGAATGCATTCACTCGCTCTTGTACACGCGTCTGCATTTATGTGGAGATATAATATACGGAGTATGATTTTTCCCATCCTGAACTTTCCTCCCTCAATTCATTTAACCCAATCAAGAAAAGAGTGCACAGAGTTGACCTTTCCCCTTAATATAGATTCCAATCTATGACTGTACGAAGAGTATTTTTATAACCTTAAATTTGATCTCTTTTTATCTTTTAGTTAATCATACGTTGAGGTACACCATATCTTATTTATACCTATGGTCAATATGTTAAGGCAGACCATACCACATCAACTTATAAGACAAAATTGCATTATTATATATTATAAGTATACAGTAAAGTCGGTTCTGATTTTTGTTCTAGATAAGAAACATTTAAGAAAATTCCAAGAAACACTGTCCACCATTCCCTAAAATCAAAATTGGTTTTTCCATAACAACTTTAACTTCTCGACAACCTATACATGCATATACTGAATGCATGTGCATATAATATTATAATGTTATATATAGTTTCCAGACCCTTTATCGAACTGAAGTTATAAATGGTTACTTCTTTTTTAAGTCTGTGTTCATATCATTTGATTCTTACGCAGAGTAACAATAGTTTTCATAAGTAATCATCAAATCCAACAAAGTAAGATCGGAGATCTCATGATGATGAGCAATCTAAAACTCGGGGTAGACGTGATCGGAGCACACAATCTCTTCCCAAAAGACGGTCAAGGAACCGCAAACGCTTTCGTTGAACTATACTTCGACGGTCAGAAGCACCGAACAACGATAAAAGATCGAGACCTAAACCCGGTTTGGAACGAGAGTTTTTTCTTCAACATCTCAGATCCATCTCGACTGCACTATCTCACTCTTGAAGCTCAAGCTTATAGCCACAACAGACCTACTAATGGACGCTCCTTCCTTGGCAAGGTATCTCTCCCAGGGACCTCTTTTGTTCCTCATTCTGATGCTGTTGTTCTTCACTTTCCCATGGAGAAACGTGGGATTTTCTCTCGTGTAAGAGGCGAGCTTGGTTTGAAAGTTTACATAACCGATGAAGCATCTTTGAAATCCTCTGCTGCTGCAACCACTCACCCACACAACCTAGATCCGGCACAACCAACAAGTACGTATTAACCTCAGCTTATGGTTTCTATATTATTTTTGAACATAGCTATAATATTTTTTACTTTCAATATCTTAGCTTATTTTGGATTTTTAAACCGAGTTAAAACCTAGCAAAATTGATATGGTTTAGCA
Organism: Raphanus raphanistrum subsp. raphanistrum; assembly: GCA_019706035.1. Classification (NCBI taxonomy): domain Eukaryota; kingdom Viridiplantae; phylum Streptophyta; class Magnoliopsida; order Brassicales; family Brassicaceae; genus Raphanus; species Raphanus raphanistrum. The sequence goes on along the minus strand of CM033988.1, from coordinate 15,261,119 downwards.
AACCTCGGCTCATTTTAGTTTTGTTCTTTGATTACCAAAAAAAACTTGAAACTTTAAATAAAAATTGAACTTATAGTATTAGTTAACAAAATCAGATCTATTTATAATTTACATATTTGTTAAGTTTTTTAGTTCAGTCCAGTTATACTAGATTGTTGTTTTTGTTTGATTTAGATCCAGTTAACTATATATAATTAATTTTGGTTTTGTTTGATTTTAATCCGGTTAATTCCATCATACATATAATTAAATCAATGGTTGTTAGCTATTTCCAGTACCACGTGAAAATACAACTTTTACGGTTATTGGCATTTTACAACAATTCTACGAATCGTTTCAGATCTTTTCAAACCTCTTAAAATTAAATGGTTGGTGTTAGCGTTTGATATTGCGGGCAAATATAAAAATATTTTACAAATTTTTTTAAAAAATTATAAATAAAATATATATACATTATTTTAGTTTAAATTCACAAACAATATCATAGTTTATTTTATAAAAAAATTAAACTAAGAATATTCACTATAATTTTTTAAAATTAATATAAATATAGGATATATGACATATAAACGAACCAAAATATTCTTGTAAAAGTTTTAATATAAATTAAAAATTAAATAAATAAACATAGTATTATTATTAATTATATCATATTAATAAATATTATATTTTATCATAATAACATGTTTTGATATTTTTATAATATGCTAATATGTTAATATTGGTAGTTTAATACATCATAGTCAATCTATCACAAATATCCTCCAACCCCAATAATTTTCAAACATTGTATCAGCTATACAAAATGCTTGATAACATTTAAAACTTAATCACCCGCCGCAATCTCTGCGTTACCCTTAATTTTTCTTCTCTAAGATGTCAACCATTTGCATTATCTATAAGTCTAAAACTTAAGGATTTGTCCTGTTTGAGTTATATATACTGACTTCTACGTGTTATGATACTATTATCGATGTTTAGAACAACAATGGCTTTTTTACTTGGAAATATTCTTTTATGACAGTTTCAGCAATGAGAGTAGAACATAGATCTGATAGGCGTCATGTCTTTTACAATCTCCCAAACAACGCTCAAGAACATCAACATCCACAAGGACCTAGTCAACCTTCTTCTTCCGCCGCTGAACCGGACAATCACAACGAGCATCATCAGCATTACGTTCCTAAGCATCAAGCAGACGAGATGAGACCCGAACCAGCACCACCTTCAAAGCTAATCCATGCACATTCAATTGCTTCGGCTCAGCCTGCGGATTTTGCGTTGAAGGAAACAAGTCCGAATCTTGGTGGTGGAAGAGTCGTTGGTGGACGTGTAATACACAAAGACAAGACAGCTCGGAGTACTTATGATCTTGTCGAGAGAATGTATTTCCTCTATGTCCGCGTCGTCAAAGCTCGTGAGCTTCCTATAATGGATATAACAGGAAGTGTTGATCCTTTCGTCGAGGTAATTAACTAAGCAATGTCTTAAAAACAATTATTTAAACTCAATAATTGTTTTCTTAGAATATTTTGTTTCCTAGGTGAAAGTAGGGAATTACAAAGGAATCACAAGACATTATGAGAAGAGTCAGCAACCAGAATGGAACCAAGTGTTTGCATTCGCTAAAGAGCGAATGCAAGCCTCGGTGTTGGAAGTGGTGGTTAAGGACAAAGATCTTTTGAAAGACGACTATGTTGGCTTTGTTCGGTTTGACATAAACGATATCCCTCTACGGGTGCCTCCAGACAGTCCTCTTGCACCGCAATGGTATAGATTAGAGGACAAGAAAGGAGAGAAAATCAAAGGTGAACTAATGCTTGCTGTTTGGATCGGTACACAAGCAGATGAAGCTTTCTCGGATGCTTGGCATTCAGATGCTGCAATGCCTGTTGATTGTACTCCAGCTATCTCAGCGGTTCTACGTTCAAAGGTACAATTAACTCAACATTATTCTTTTTCTCTGTTTGCGTTGATATGTTTTAGCATGTAAAGGTAAAAAAAAATAAAAATTGAAACACCATGTAAAGGTAAACAGAAATGTTAAAATTCGTATTAAAAATATTTACTGAAGACAATATCATTTACGCTCTGTTTGTTCTGTTTACCAGTTTCTTCCTCGTAAATGTCAAAGTGTTAAGTCTTATATTTTTTATTCTTCTATTTTTACAAGTAGCATTTTTTTGTTGAACAGTATATTTGAAATTAAAATAGATACACGCTGGTTTTATTGAACCTGAAGCTAATTTGATTGTTTTTGTTATTGTTTTGGTTATTTGTAGGTCTATCATGCGCCTCGTCTATGGTACGTGCGTGTGAATGTGGTCGAAGCGCAAGACTTGGTTCCAACAGAGAAACATAGGTTCCCGGATGTTTATGTCAAAGCGCAGCTAGGAAACCAAGTCATGAAGACAAGACCATGCCAAGCTCGAACCCTTGGTGCGGTATGGAATGAAGACTTTTTATTTGTTGTCGCAGAGCCCTTCGAAGACCATTTGGTTCTCACCGTCGAGGACCGGGTGGCTCCAGGAAAGGACGAGATACTAGGTCGTACTTACATTCCTTTGAACACTGTAGAGAAGCGGGCTGATGACCATATGATACACTCCCGCTGGTAATATAATGTTTCTAATGATGCGATTAGACTCGAAATGTATGTGTAATGAAGGTCTAATTTATATGATTTTGTTGAAATGTGTTTTCATAGGTATAATCTGGAGAGACCGGTTATTGTAGATGTTGATCAGCTCAAGAGAGAGAAATTCTCAATGAGGATTCATCTCCGAGTTTGTCTTGAAGGAGGATACCATGTTTTGGACGAGTCTACACATTATAGCAGCGATCTACGCCCATCCGCAAGACCACTTTGGAGACAACCGATTGGAGTTCTGGAGCTCGGGATCTTAAACGCTGTTGGACTCCACCCAATGAAAACCAGAGAAGGCAGAGGAACTTCTGATACTTTCTGTGTTGCAAAATACGGTCAAAAGTGGGTAAGAACAAGGACAATGGTGGATAACTTGTGTCCCAAGTATAATGAGCAGTACACATGGGAGGTATTTGATCCAGCCACGGTTCTGACCGTTGGCGTATTCGATAACGGACAGCTAAGTGAAAAGGGAAACAGAGATGTGAAGATTGGGAAGATCCGTATTAGGTTGTCTACATTAGAGGCTGGTCGGATCTACACACATTCTTATCCACTCCTCGTTCTTCACCCTACTGGAGTGAAGAAGATGGGCGAGTTGCATATGGCCGTGAGGTTCACATGCGTCTCGTTCGCAAACATGCTTTATCAATACTCCAAACCGCTTTTGCCTAAAATGCATTACGTTAGACCCTTCTCGGTTATGCAGCAAGAAATGCTCAGGCACCAAGCGGTCAATATAGTGGCGGCCCGGCTAGGCAGAGCAGAGCCTCCCTTGAGGAAAGAGATCATTGAGTTCATGTCGGACACGGATTCACATTTGTGGAGTATGCGTAAGAGCAAAGCCAACTTCTTCCGAATGATGACTGTTTTCTCCGGCGTTATAGCTGTCGGGAAATGGTTCTCCGACATTTGCTCGTGGCGAAACCCTATCACGACCGTTCTAGTTCATGTTCTGTTCCTGATGCTTGTTTGTCTCCCGGAACTGATCCTCCCGACTATGTTTCTCTACATGTTTCTGATAGGACTATGGAACTACCGGTTCAGACCGCGTTATCCACCGCACATGAACACGAAAATCTCTCAAGCCGAAGCGGTTCATGCAGACGAGCTCGATGAAGAGTTTGATACGTTCCCAACCACCAGAAACCCTGACTTGGTGCGGTTAAGGTACGACCGTCTTAGAAGTGTTGCGGGGAGGATTCAGACCGTGATTGGAGATCTTGCAACGCAAGGAGAGCGTTTTCAAGCACTTTTAAGCTGGAGAGATCCACGTGCGACCGCTATATATGTTATATTTTGCTTTCTTGCAGCCATGGTTTTCTTCATAACACCGATTCAGATTGTTGTTGCGTTGGCTGGTTTCTACATGATGAGGCATCCGAGGTTCCGTTACCGTCTTCCTTCTGTTCCGGTTAACTTCTTCCGCCGTTTACCTGCTCGAACAGACAGTATGCTTTAAGTCTCTTAAATTTGTTCGACGTAATTTATGTTATTGTTGGACGATAATTTACTAAGTTTTTTTGTTCCAAAAAAAAAAATACTAAGTTTTTAATTGAAATACAATGTTTGTTAATTTTATAAACATGTGGATTTGAGCTTATTGTTACAAGCGAATGACTTAAATGTAACAGAAACGTCTAAAACGACGAATTTTCATAATTATGTTATTTTGGTTTCTTGCATCCAAGTCTGCATGATCAAACCAAAATAATATTCATAAATAAAAAAGTTTTGGTTTTTTTTTTCCATCTAGTATTATATTTTATTAAAGGAACATGGCTCAACCGGACCAAGCCCAAACCAAAAAAACAAAACCATCAAGACCCGATAACAAGGAAGCAAGACCAGAACCCGACATCAAGGGCAGACGAAACGGGCCGAAGCCCAAACCCGAAACCACGTGTCGCCACTGATAAATAAAAAAGTTTTGATAATATGTCTTTTTTGAAATTTCCTTTATCAAAAAAAAACATATTATCAAAACTTTTTATTTATCAATATTATTTTGGTTTGATTATGCAGACTTGTGTATGGCACAAGCGTGTGTTTCCTTTCCACAATAGCTACAATCAGCCATGTGCACACTGCACAGTTCAATTTTAAAACCGTTTTTTTGTATAATTCAAAATTACAGGAATTTTCTTATATATAATATCAAAGCAAGATTTTTAAGTATAAAGAAAATTTACAGACAAAACAAAGTACAAAGAACAAACAGTTCTCTTGAAGTTTCCCTCTCTCTCTCCTCGTTCTCTCTCGCGTATCTTTCACGAGGATGAGATTGAATGAAACTTTGATTCCGTCGCTGATTATCGTTCGGTGACTGGACTCCGGTATACTGCAATCTCTTTGACGAGTATATCCGGCTACTGCCTCCGGTGGTTCACGTTCTCTCCGGCAGAGCTATCCGGCTTCTATCTCCGCGTCGCACTGTTCCTTGTGTTGACGGCGGCTAATTCCCGGAGTCATCCACTTGGTTGGTTGCTCTGTTACTTTGGGGTGTGTTCGGCGTTGGCCGATTGAAGTTTGAGTTGGAGAACGGATGAAGATGGAAAGAGAAGAGGAATAGTGCTAAGCTTCTCTTTAGGGATGATCGATGGTGGAGATCTATGATCGGTTTCTGGTTTCTAGTTTCCGGCTTTGTTTCCGGTGAAACGTCGATTAGGTCTCCGGAATGGACCTACGTTTAGGTCAAGATGTGGGGGTCATGTGACGCGTGTTTTCTTGCAGTTGAGGATTCCAACACGTGTACCGGCCATGTTTACTGCTCGACTCATGGCTTCGTTGGCACCTCCTTGTTAAGGATTACAGTTTCCTGAGTTTATGGTCCATGTGGTTTTAGTTTGCCCTTCTGTTTGTGGACTTCTTGTTTTATGTGTATTATATGTTTGGGTTTTGCTATTTGGTTTTTGACCCTTCATAAAAATTAGATGGAAAAAAAAAGTATAAAGAAAATTTACAAAAAGGAATGGTCGGGCTTTGTGCAAAAGACGCAGCTGGCTACAATCAGGAAAGGTATCATTGGGTTCAATATTCCCAGTTTTGTTCTATACTAGAAGACAAAATGAAAAATAAATAGTCAAACGTTTATATTATTGTAAAGAGGTTGAGAATTTGTGTTTGTCTACTAATTGTAGATAGGTACCAAATCCGATGGGATTCCGGCGAAGCGCAGACTGGTTTCGCCGGCGGTGAGAAGATTAGCGCAGACTAGATTCGACGTGGATGGTTTCGATCCATTGGTCGTGGGCTTTTATTTTTAGTTTATGTTGGTAGTCTGGGTCTGGAGTTTGGGCCGTTGTTGTAGCTTTCTCGGACCGGTCCTGTTGGACTTGGATTTTTTAACAAAACTCTTAGACGGAAAAAAAAAGATTTATTCTTGGGTTCACCCCCTAGGGTGAACCTTTAGGTTCACCAACCAATAGGATTCAAGTATTTCTTGTTTAATATCTTTTAAAAAAAGAAACAAAATCTTGTTAAATTATATTATGTTTTTAAAATAAATAGCTAAAAATAAACAAAACAGTAGTAATTGAAAAAAAAGTTTTTTTTTTAATTTTTAAAACTATGATTCATCCAACGGTTTATTGTTTACCCAAGGGTTTAGGGTTTCCTAAGGGTTTAGGGTTTAGTATTTAGGGTTTAGGGTTTAATATTTTGGATTTAGAGTTTTTATTAAAAAAAATTTTGCAACTACAACTATTTTTATTTATTTTTAGCTATTTATTTGAAAACATAATATAATTTAACAATATTTTATTTATTTTTTTAAAAGATATTAAATATAAAATACTTGAATCCTATTGGTTGGTGAATCTAAAAGTTCACCCTAGGGGGTGAACCCAAGAATAACTCAAAAAAAAAAGATAGGTACCAAATCCAAACCACAATAGATCTAAATTTTTTATACAATGTGATTAAAAAGTAATATAGATCCATTAAACCTCTAATAAGCTTAAATAAATTAAACTGGACCTATGTTTAAATTTTTGTATTTAAAATTTTATGGATAAAAGATAAAAATATTAAGCCTATATTAAAACACAGTAAAATTATGTCGTTTGAGCAACTTCATTATTTACAATGTTTCGGCATGAATATCTAAGAAATAATAAAATATTATTATATTGAAACAACTAGTTCAAACCGAAAGATTTTAAATTATTTTGAATAGATTTTTCAGCATTAAAAAGTATTATTATTTTAATTAGAATTTGTCATTATATATCTATGTTGACGTGTTTTAAATGATAGGTATGACGGCCCAATGTGAACAAAAATATTCCTAAGGCGTTGAAGGTCCAAAAATATATCTCGTTAGCGTTCATATTTACGACCGCACAACGGACGATGACGTAAGCACATAGATCGGTATCAATTGTTTCCTACGTGGCGTATTCTAGTGAATAACAAACAAAATCATGATTTTTGACTCTCTAATTAAATAAATATATCTAATTTTTATGTGAAGAAGATATAATATGCTAGCTATATAAGAATCAAGAGATCATCTTCTTCCAGCTTCATCATCATCAGCAGCGATTTCTCTGCCTCCATTCCGCGAAAACACTTTTCGACTCTCCCGCCCCAATCCGATGGCTGCTACATCCGCCCCAAAATCCGTCCATGATTTCACCGTCAAGGTTCGATTCTCTTACGGATTTGTTTTGAGGTTTTCTGAATCTGATTTGTGTTTCGAATTTCGTAATCGGGAACACTCTGTTTTGATGATGGGATCTGAGATCCGAATCGTGAATGAAACATACCTTTTTATATATTTTCTTTTGCAGGATGCGAAGGGAAATGAGGTGGATCTAAGTAGTTACAAGGGGAAGGCTCTCTTGATTGTCAACGTTGCTTCTCAGTGGTAATCTTTCGAATTTTTTTTTTTTAAATTTAGTTTAAGTTTCTTAATCGAGTTTACTGGTTTTTTATACGCTTGTTAAGATCATTTTCCGTGTGCAGTGGCTTGACCAATTCCAACTATACTGAGCTTGCCCAGCTCTATCACAAGTACAAAGATGATGGTATGTACTTTGTGTTTTTTTTTTCTCGTTTGTTTCTTCAATGAACCCATATGTAATGAACAATTGTGTGTGTGTTGAATGTCATAATGGTGGGTTTAGGGTTTGAGATCCTTGCATTCCCTTGTAACCAGTTTGGGAATCAAGAACCTGGTTCTAATGAAGAGATTGTTCAGTTTGCTTGTACCCGTTTCAAGGCTGAGTACCCTATTTTCGACAAGGTAACCCCCCCCCCCCTCCCACTTTTTTCTTTCTTCTTGGCTAGTTTTATACAAGAACCATCTCATTTGGAATAACTAAGTCATTAGCTTTATCAAATCTCTTGCTTTTGCTTTGCCTCAGTAAATAGTAAATACACAAAAGATAAAAGAGATCACTTTTCTCTCTCGAAATAATTCAGACATGATTCTTCATAGTTATGCAAGCTCTTGTAGTCTTTTCTATAGTATGGTTATTGTTTTCAGCGAATCATTTTCGGATGATATAGTTGTTTGTTTCTTTTTCGATTGTTAGTTCTCTCCTTGGATTTGATTTATATCTTCACACTATGTAATGCGCAGGTTGATGTGAACGGTGACAAGGCTGCTCCAATCTACAAGTTTCTGAAATCAAGCAAAGGCGGGCTTTTTGGAAGCGGCATCAAGTGGAACTTCTCCAAGTTCTTGGTTGACAAAGATGGAAATGTCGTTGACCGTTACGCTCCAACCACTTCTCCTCTCAGCATCGAGGTAAATGTCTCACATATAGTCAGTACCCCTTTGTTTGATTTATAGAGACCCAAAAGTTTCTCTAATCGTCATTCATTTGTCAATTCACAATTGCAGAAGGACCTTAAGAAACTGTTGGGAGTTACTGCTAAATAAAAAGAACAAGGAAGAGGGCATTACTCATTAGGAGTCGAATAAAAAGCTCATAGTATTGTATTTATCAATACTGTAATATATCTCTCGAGTTTCGCAAGTGTCTTTTGGATTAGTTGTTTCCTATCACTTAAATCCGTTTGTATTAACGGATAATGTGTAATATGCTCTCCTTTTCATAAAGATGGATATTATAGAAAAATGTTGTTTTAAAAATATTTTAAAACTATATTTACACAACAAAAGAAATTCAACAGATACACTAGTTGACCTATATGGGAATATTATGGGAAATTGGTCGATTCATACATCAAAAGACTGCAGTCCCGATCAGTTAAATTTCATATACGAACTAATAAAAATAGACAAAATCATACATTAACTTATCCTTCTAGTCAAACGTAACATATTATTAACGGAAATTTACATATCATTGAAGGTCTATTACGATTTAAAATAATAATTATTAAAAAATTTATTTTGTTAAATCTGTTATGGGAGGGATTCAAATCTTAGATGGCTCAGTGACGAATTTGACAATCAAACTACTGTGACAAACTGATTCATTTAAAGAAACGAAAATAATCAAATGCAAAGAAATCAATGAGATTTGAAGAAGGTTATGATCAAATGCTAGAATACCATTGTATGACATCTAGGTTTCTCTTAGGTGCGGGAAAGCTGATTCTCTAAAATTGGTTCTCACAGTTCTCCTCACCTATAGAATGTCTTTCTTCAAACTCCCCATATCCTTATGCAAACAAATCCAAAGCATCATGACTCGCTTTTGGTGGGAAGCTTCCCCGGAAGCTCAGAAGATTTTCTGGGTCTCCTGGACCCTCCTTACAAAACCGAAGAGCATAGGTGTTCTGGTGTTTAATTAGAGAGAGAACAGTGTAACGATGCGATGCTAGGGAAGATAGTGTGGAGACTGGTAAAAGACCCTTCCTTGTTGGCTCAAACTCTGCTGGGAAATATTGTACTCAGTCGGGTTTCTTGGAAGAAAGGTACCAATCTCTTCTTCTCATGTCTGTTGAAGTGTCTTAGCTGGTAGAGAAGTCCTCAAGAAAGGTATTTGTTGGATAGTAGGCGATGGGAATAACATCAATGTCTGGTCGGATCCTTGATTTTCTATAAACGGTAACAATTCCTCCCGAGGCTATGTTACAAGGGATAGTGAATCAAAGAATAATATATTTTAAACCAGTTTCATAAGTGCTCTCTTCCACTCGTGGTCTGATTTATGTAAAACTAGAGTCGGCCCGCCCTACGGGTAGGGTGTGAATTGTAAAAATAATTTTGAAGCTAAAGTATAGGTATAATAAACATTGCTTGTTATAAGTTGGTAAGTAATTGGTAGGTAGATACATGAAATTTAAGATTATGGAAGTCTGACCACAAATAATAACTGTTGCATGTTTTTGTTGGGGCTGAAACAGTTGAAGGAAACGTTTTCATAAGCGAGTATCATTTTTTACGGTAAAAACAAAGGAATTGATACTATGAGTTTTAGGCTTTTTTTTTGTTTTCTTTGTTGTGTCTTTTAGGATGGAAATAATGTAATTGTAATTATTTCCTTGGAACCCTTAATAAGTGTTATATTAATATAGTAGGGTCGGCGCTACACGCGGTGTGATGTATAACCATAGAATTGTGTCTTGTTTTTGAATGTGTTCTATATACTTTTTCAAGTGAAATGTATTATAATATCTAAGAATTTTAAGAATGTTGGTGCGTAGAAAGATTATGTATGTTAATTAAAATTAATCATGTATGATTTCTATTGTTTATGTCTATATTAGTTGGTTGCGGCGTATAACATATTACATTGAGTGGATATGTGTAGGTGGTGTTTTGTAGTTTTGTTATAATTCTGAATCCATGATTGGTTGGTTATATTTTTTGCCATATTTTCGAAAATTATTTAAGACTTTTGTAGGTTAGTTATATGTGTTTACTATTATGTAAACAGTTTGGTTTTATTATTTATATTTTCATAATTTCTTTATTCATTTGAAATATTATTTTATCATATTTAAATATGTAGTATATATTGGAAACTATACAAAAAATATAAATTACTAAAATGAAATTTAACTTGTCAGAATGCAAAACATAAATAATAATGTTAAAATTACATTATTTAAAATATTTGTCACTGTAAAAAAATAAGTTGAAATTCTAATCATTTAAAATTTTGATTTCGTACTCCTATGTACATTATACTCTCTAATTTTTTATTTTATAATTAGTGGCTAAGAGTTTAAATTCTCACCAAAAGAAATCTCTCTAGAAGTATATACGAAAAATAAAATGGGGTTGTTGAAAACTTTCTTCCAATTTCAAAACTGTTGGATCTAATAATTTTTTTTGTCGTAAATACCTTGATAAAAGATAAACAGTTAATTGTTTATTGAATATTTTTCTAAAATTTCATAAACGTCCATAAACATACAATAGTTTTCAAAGGTGATTGGTAATTACTCTGAATGGTTTCTATACTTTTTCTTTTTCATAAACACATTAATTTATCAATCATATTTTAAGAAAATAATTTAAAACTACAGCCCAAAAATTGAAATTGTTAAACATATTGGTTTTGGAAATCCTTTTTTCTTGAGTTGTATATTTAGTGGGTTGAAAATTATTAATATATATCTACATTAATAAAATCTATAACTACAACAAAATTTTTAAAGTTTATATTCTAAAACACTATTTTGTGGAAAATCTCACTTTAAAAGTTCTTAGCATTATCGCGGAACCCCAAATAGAGTTTTTATTTTTGCCTTTTTTGTCCGATTAAAAAATAAAATAAAAAATAAAAAACAAACTAATCGCGGACCGCCGCGTGCCAGTGGAACCCGTAAACAGTATAAGAACTCAACTAATTCGCTTTAAAAAAAAAGTTAGAATAGTCTGTATATATATATTAATATTTTTTCAAATTTTGTCAGAATATTTACAAAAACTTCATGGTTTTGTTTGCTTCAAGTTAGGAAAACATAAAATTTTTTTTTTTTTTTTTAACTCTGGATAATTATGCTATTACAAACTATGAGAACGTTATAGACGATTTTTACAGCCGACAATTCTACCCGTCACTAACTGCATCACCTCACCTGAACCACCCTAACGTATCCATGCCTGACAGTACTCCTTGCGCCATGCTGCAGAACCTCTTGTAAGCTTTCTCTCCCTTAATTCGCATAATTTCGTCTTCACTGGGACTCGAAACCCAGACCTCCTGGTGTAGAAGCATTAATGAACCCTTAGTGAAACCACTGGACTAAGGGGGCTTCCACACATAAAATTCTTTTTTGGAACACAAAATTCTTTTTACCTTCGCATACAATTTGTGTTATTATAAAATTTATATAATTTTGAAATAAAATAAAATGAGTAACGCACTAAAGAAGGGGAATGTAGTTTGGTTTTCTTCTTTGTTGTATTTAGCTTGACCTCTTTTTTTTTTTTTTATCGACGACCTCTTATATATTTTGGTAAAGAACCTTTTACATTTTACTTTTTTCTTTTTTGAGCAACCTTTTTTATATTACAATTTACCTTTTAATGTTTTAATATTATAACTGGAATAAGTGTTATTAGCACACTTAGTTTCCATGAATGCATGAAACTATTCCAAAGAGCGGGTCTGTGATAGACACCACAATGCAGCAGATAATGCTATTACTCCTCTCTGGAATCATAATCAAATTTCTCCCTCACTGCAAGTGTGCTCACTTGAGTCTTTGTAAATCCCTCCAGCAAACTTCTATGATGATGCTGCACCCTAACACAATCTTTTTAAAGTACCATTAGCTGATGTAGATTTTTAATAGAAGAATCGTTCATGATTATGGAAGAAGAAACTAACCTCGGATGGGGAAATATAACCTTAAAATTTGAGAAACTCATGCTTTCCAGATGTGAAATGACATAAGGTAGACATCATGCTGTAACCTTTTCAAATATTTATACACAAATTAGTTATCAGGTGCTAACTGCTAAGTGACTGACAAAACAAAGAGCAACACACAAAAAATAATTCCATCTTACTTATTTTCTGAGGCCAACCGTTTGGTATTTTCATTCACATTCATAATCTCATCTGCATGCGCTTGGTGGAGGAAGTGATCACAAAATGTTTGTGTTGCTCAAATCACTCATATCTAACCCTTATCGGCCATTGTCCGATTAAATATTCTGAAATGTTCCCAACTTCCTATTATCTAGTATCTACTTTATAGACCACAAATCAACATTATCCAAATTGCAAACGGATTCATATGCTTATATAGTACAGCACTACTTGAAGCAAATGAAATAATATATTATTCTAGAAACGGCGAAAGCTACTACACAACGTTGAACAAGACCCATAAACAACTTCTCCGAAACAACCGCAATTCTATATTCTTCTACTGTCTATTTATAAAGTCTTTCGTTCTTACAAGTATTAGATGTCTGACTGAATGTAAACCATAGTTTAAATTCTCGGTAGACTTTATTCTGCAAGAGAAACCAAGTCATCACTGAGAAAATATAAATAATAAGAAATATTGGTCATACAAGTTAATTACAACCATACATATTATAAGATTTTATCATGGAAGAAGAAAAAGTATGAGAGTTATAACAAACTTTCGCTGAAACTTCATGTAAATCTTTAACTTATCAACAAACCCCATCAATATTTAATATATGCTTTAAAGGAAGAAAAAAACGTACAAACTATTCAATTTCTCTTCAATTATTCTTGTGACACTCAAAGTTGATGAAAGAACACAAAGATCACGTCGTGGTGATCACCTACGGACCATCCTCGGAGGGTTCAGCGACGGCTTCGCCATTCTCTCACCAGGCCCCGTCAGTTCCGACGCCGTCTTCATTGGCATACTCAGTAACGCCGCCAGCATCGAGGTTCAGCTCCCGGCGACCGTCGGTTCATGTTACTGGTTTGGTTCTCCGGTTTATAAGTTTGGTTCTATGTTTTGTCTCTGCTCTTTCACTGGCAGTGAATGTTCATCGGCCTTCGCAGAGACATAGGTCTCAGAGCTCCTCGAGTTTCGCTTCATATCCTGAACTATTGTAAGAACCTTATCTTATTTTCAAATTTTATTATACTAGTATTTTATAGCATTTATTTCATATACGTGTAGTACTGTATTTAATGTTTTGTTCGTTTTTTTTTTTGACAAAGGGTTGTTTTGTTGCTTATTTCCATTTAAGTTTGTAGATTTTTTGATCTGTAAACTAGATCATGTTTTATTGATTGTTAGGCCTGTTTAAAAAAATGTTTTATTGATTGTTAAGCCTGTTTAAAAAAAATGTTTATTGATTCTTATTTCACATTCAGTACGTGCTACTAAAAAGCAGAAGCTAAAGAGTATACCAGGCAATTTCATTCACTATTTTAGTTTCTGTAAAACATTTTTTTCGGTCAAAGTATCTATAAGTGTATGAAATCAATTATTTACCTTTTTCTTGACATACAATTATTTACCTTACAAAAATTCATGACTGCAGGCATTACTAATAAACACAAAATATTAAAGAACGTTTGTTTTTACAATGATTTTGATTTTGCCTAATTTACAAAGTAATTTTTTTGTCAACTTACAAAGTAATTAAAATGTTGTAATAAAGAAACAATATATGTAGGTATTGTTTTGGTGTAGCAGTGACAGGACTCGTTTATACATCTCTGCAAACATTCAAAGGAGTTTGTGATATTACTCACAGAGGAGTTCTAATCTCTGAGTCTATCTCGGATTACATCAGCTTCATTCTGGATCAGGTCATATTTTCATTATTATTGGTTAACTATATGGATATATAAAAGTACTGCAAATAAAAATCATATATATATATAGACTGATCAATAATAGTAAACATTTAAAAAAAATTGGGCTAATTTTGTTTTTTTTTTTGTTGTAAACAAATAATTAGGTTATATGTTATCTACTAGTATCATCTTCTTCCGTGGCAATTGCGTGGATCCAACATGCAAACGGCGATGCGATCAAAACACTTCAAAGTAATTCCATCGTTTCAGCTTCAATGGCTTTCTCTGCTTTTTTTGTTTTGGCACTCTCGAGCCTCTTGTCTGGGTATAAGCTTTGTAAGAGATTTATGTGGTAACTATGTAAAGGGTTTTTATATTCAAAATACTGTTTAATCTAAACAAGTAATGACCATGTGAATGATGCAGTAGTTACTTGTTAATTTACACCTGCATTTACAACTTTAGTTTGTCAATACTGTCACTAAATAGTAAAGGGTCCTTTGATATGCATAAAAGGGGGTTTTCATAGTGGAAAAATCCAAGGAAGCTTCAGCACCCCTTAAATAACAATTTGATACCAAGAGCATCAATACAATTAAAATAGCAGACTTTTTTTGGACATCCCCTCAAAGTTTGGAAATATTTACAGATGAATGCCATTACCTATTTATTATTAAATAAATTAAATAGGATGTGGAATTATGTTCCATGATTTTTGGGCTTTAACAAATCGAATTTACTAAATGTTATTAATAATATAATTAACAGACTTTTAACAAAACAAATATACAATTAAGCATAAACTAATCTAACGTTTACAGAATAAAAACCTTTGTTATGTAACCACGATTTCTGCACTTTTAACAAATCGAGTTTACTAATCTTATTATCAATATAGCTAGCAGAGCTTTAACAAAACAAGTATACAACTGATCTAACGTGTACATAACAACTTTTTTTTTTGTAAAACAAATGTAGGAATACTGCGCTTTTTTCGAAGCCATTACCTCAGGAAAGAAACAAATCTCCCAAACCACTACGACATGTGACACAACAACTCTAAAGTCATTCATATGATGTTCATTTTATTCTTTATCTACTAAATACGATTTAAGCCTAAAGAGTTATTTTTCAACAGCATATATTTCTTCCCTCACGCGATGGTTTTTTTAACAGAAAAACGTATTTTGAAAAATTTTATATCCACGATTACAATAGATTTTTATTAACAGAATAACAAGATTATCAAAAATATTTTGTTGATGTAACTTAATAGATCTCAAAAATCAAATAAAAGAAAATCGATTCTTTTATTTAAATAGAGTTATTAACTTATTATCCACTTCTTTAGATAATTTAACAATATAATTTATTTAAATATAGAAAAAGAATATAGAGAATCAACTTCTTCCATATTAAAAAAAAATATTCCGAATACTTATTCTATACCATAAAAAACTCAAACTTATTTAACAAGAAAGATTATATTTCCATATTTTGCGCTTTAGCATATTCTATTGAGTTTATGATCTTCATCCCCTAATACTATCATACCTACGTGTAATCCAACAAATGTAGACATCAGCACCTCTACAAACAACCTAACATGTTACAAATATCAAATGAAATGTTATTAGAGGTACAATATACATATATTATAGCTGAAATTAAATATATATTATGATTTTCAATGTAGGAATTTGAGTATAAATCATAACTAAAAACACATATTGCTACTAATTGTTATAAAATTCACAACTCATATACTTAGCTCATTTCAATTATTTTCAACAAACTATTATTTATATATTTTAGGCCACAATTCAGTTATCACAATTATTCATTTAGTTAAGTCAAAAAATTTAATTTGCAGCAAAAAAATATTTTTAAAATTATTTTTAACCAAAAAAAAATTGAAAACCCACGGGTTGGCGTGACCCGCAATTCCAGTCTTAACCATGCGTATACCGGATCACTTTTTAAATTGCTATTATTTAATAAATATATTTTGATTAAAATTTATACACAAATATAATCAGAAAAACAAATATCAAAAATTAAATTTAAAACAAAAACATACCCGCCTTTTTTTAAGGGCGGATCAAAATCTAGTGTGCATTGAGTCACCAACAACATCTATCAACAGCAAGGGCGTTCCTGAAAGATGGGAGACCTGAAACATTTTATAAAGGTTTTAACTAAAAAAAAATTTTTTGCTAATTTGGAGGCCTTTTTCAGTGTAAATATTTTTTAAAAAATTGGGGGCCATAGTCTAATGTTTCACCTTGTTGTGCTCAGGACCGCCCCTGATCAACAGACCCACCCTAAGTCAATCATCACACCAGAACAAAGTCGAAAACATTACATACTTCAAAACTGTAATAGATTAACTGACGAAGTTCTAACTGTAACAGATTATCTGCCTTCGATCACTTGTCATCTACATGGCCTTCGCTTTGACGCTTTTCACTAAGGTTAACTAATCGCTACTCTCACTCTATGTACCTCTACTGGCTTGATGTCGTTCTCAGTTACTCTGCCAAGAAGCTGCCTTATCTAATGGTTCAAATGTGAACCCTTCTCTATGACTATTGTGTTTTATCCTATGAAAGGCCCTTTAACATTTATATATAAAAAAACATTTATATATCAAAAACAACAAAATATGAATAATTTACTAAAATAACAGAGCTAATAAATTTAGTTATACTAATATATTTATATTAAATTTAGAATTCTATATTAACCAAAAATATACTAGATGTTATTAGTCCAAAAATTGTGTAAAATACAACTTCTAATATTATGTATAAAAATATTTTTTTTTTTAAAAGAAAAGAAAATATGGTGCTTTTCAAATAAGATCTAAGATTTAAAGTCAACATAAAACTAGCACATGCTTTTTTGAACCTTCATTTACCATATTCACCGTAAAAGTTTAACTTATTTACGAAAATGATATTACTTTTTTTTCTTCGAAAATGAGTGTTTTACTCTCTATCATGCTCATCTTCTCATCAAATATTTACAATATTTTCATTGCCATCAATACACAACCATTATGACCAACTAATCTGAAACTCTTAATGCATCAAAAATCATTTTTACTCTTCCTATCTCATTTGTTATGCACAAAACTACATCTCTTTTACTTTCTCTCTAAATTCATCCAAAAACAAGATTTTGATTCCAAACTTTGTAAACTTCATAAAGACATCAAAGCTCATGATTTTTGGTCATTAAGGAGTTGATCATTTTTGTGGTGATGTTTTGAATATAAAATTTTGGAATATAAAACAAAGAACTTTTTCAAAATATTTTTGGTCATCAAATGGCGTCAAAACAAAGAACTTTTTCAAAATATTTTTATGCTTACATAACAAAACATTTACATTAGGTTGAATATACAATTTTTTAGAATGTAAAGTATAAACACACACAAAAATACATATCCAGAATTTATAGATCTACATTTACAGGAGTGAAGAACTATGTAATGAAAAATCTGCAAAAACAAGATGAATTGGTGAGAAGACATAAGAAAAAATGAAAAATCGATATAAAGTTTGGTGTTTTCAAATTTAAAAAGATTACAGAGAGGTTAGAGGGAAGAGAAAAATTACATCTTTGTTGTAGTCATTTGAGAGTAAGATAGAAAATGTGTAAATTATCTTTAAATAGAGTGACAAAAATTCTAATTAGGTTAAATATTTTCGATATAGAAGACTTCCAGGTAAGTCTTTTAAGAGAAAACTTCCCAAAATTTTTGATTATTATTTTTATTAGTCAAGGTTTTAAAATGTAAGCCACTTCATTAAACTCTTAAAATTAACTTTTAAAATGTTAAATATACACAAAACTAAACACATATATGTCAAATTTGATTATTACTTTTACTAGTCAAGATTTTAGAATGTAAGTCTAAAAATACCAACAATTCTATAACATATATTACCAAACCCTAAACTAATGACTATCATGACTCAATATACATTCACTCATCTATGTTGAAATGCTTCAATTTAAGTAAAACTAAATTTACAGCATTTACAAATGTTTATATTTACATGATTTGGATTTTTTCCTATCAAAATATATTTTATAAATTATTTTTAAGATCTAATATATGAGAAGACTTCCAATAAAAAAATTCTGGAAGACTTCAAATTATGCGGGAAACCTAAATTTCTAAATTAATGACTAAGAGGAAAACATAAATTCTTCTAAAATTTAAGCGGAAAATGGTAGATTTTGTTGTGAAGTCTTCCAGAAAATATTCTAGTGTATTAATTTCTTTAGAAATCTTTCAAACCCTATAATAAAATAACCAACTAAATACCAAATACAATTTAGTAAACTTAAAATCAACTTATAAAGTGTTAAATTTATTATTTTTTAGAAAATAAAGATTCTAAAATCTAACCTTAAAAATACAAACAATACTATAACATATTATACTAAACCTCAAACCAAAGATTGTCATGACTCAATCTACATTCAAGTATCTATATTGAAGGCAATTCAGTTTTAGTAAATTAAAATTTAGTTCATTTATAAATGTTTATTGTTACATGATTTCAATTTTTTTCTTCGTATAAATATTTTATTAAAAGTTTATATTATTTTTAAGATCTATACGAGAAAACTTCTTTAAAAATCTTTTCAGAGAAGACTTCTTTAAAAGTCTTTTCAAAAGAGACGTAAAAAAAAAATTCAACCTACTGTAGACAGTGCCAGGTTTGAACCAAAACTCATGAAATATTAGGATATGGTCCACTTCATAGTTTTCATTTTCTTTTTTATAATGTTGCAAAATTCTTATAAGAAATTGATATTTTTGTACGCTTAATTATAATAAATATCAAAACATATCAAACTAATAGTTTTTCTATTAAAAACAAATTAAGTTAATGTAGAGTATATATATTAAAACAAATAAAAATTATTTAAATCATTATTAATTTTTTAAAATATATAACTATTACGATAAACTAAATTATATAGCCAGACAATATGAGTATCTAATTTCCATTACGAATAATTGGATCTGTCTGACGCCGGTGGATAGGTCCCTAGAGGATTAGTCGATTCGGTTTCGATCCGTCGGACACCTCGAATTATCAAAAAAAATATAAATACATATATAATAACAGAGAAAAGTTAAAGAGAACCGTAAAAGTACGTTGGTCAAGTTTTTGTTTAAAGAGTTTTTTTTTTTTTTGTAACTGAAAAGAGTTAATATACATATTAGAAAAAAAATTATACATGTTACGTATAATTTCCAAACTTTTGACTTTGAGTATATAGTATCACAGATGATGAATAACCCACACAAGCGATACATAAACATTTTGAGACTCTGCATACTTGATATTGTGTGGGCATATGTACTAGAAGTCACGTCGTCTTCTTTTTTTTTTACTATAAATAGTTCAGTCTACAATCTACACGATCGAAAATGGAGTTCTTGTTAACGTAACATCAGAAAAAACAAGAGAGTCAACTCACGGTATTAAACTCGACTCCAAAACTTATTCCACTTACATTAACTATAGAATATGTTATCACTTTAGCAGTATCGTTTTAACGTTTCGTGAAATGAAAAGGTCATAAAGGCAAGTGAAGAAACTTCTGGACAGAGAGAGAGAGGAAGCCACATACGCTCTTTCTTCTCGCACATTCCTATACTCTTTTCCTTCTAGTGGACCACTCTTACCCTTTAATTACCATTATACCCTTTTCTCCCTCCATCTCATTTCTTTTTTGCTTTCTTTCTCTCCTTCTGGAACTTCCGATCTGTTGTCTCTCTAATTTTCTCTTTCTTATCACTCCGTATATGCGAGAACCTTCTAGAACTTATAAAGACAAGAACTCTCACAATCTCTCTCTCACATGTTTGAGATTCGTCACGGACTCTGTCTGGATTGTATCAATCTCTTTGTTGGTTGGTGAAGAAAAAGAGTTTTTTGTTTTTTTTGTTTTTCTAGAGTGTTTCTGGATTTGGTTTAATGTGTCTGTGAATCTCTTTCATCTGTTCACAATCTAATCTTTAATTCGCGCATTGGGAGGTCTGATCCGAGGAAAAAAGTTGAGGTTTTTGAGGATCTAAACTCATGCCGGGGGAACAAACCGGAGAAACTCCGACGGTGGCCGGAGTTGGCGGCGGTGGTGGTGGTTGTAGCGCCGGAAACAGTGGCGGGAGCAGTGGATGTGGCCCCGGGGGTGGTGGAGGAGGAGGAGGAGATTCGCAGAGGTCTATTCCGACGCCGTTTTTAACGAAAACGTATCAGCTTGTTGACGATCCGGTTTACGACGATTTGATCTCGTGGAACGACGACGGATCAACATTCATCGTGTGGAGACCAGCTGAGTTCGCCAGAGATCTTCTTCCTAAGTACTTCAAACACAACAACTTCTCCAGTTTTGTCCGCCAGCTCAACACTTACGTCAGTTTCTTTCTTTCTTTCTTTCTTTCCTTACCATTTTATTATTGTTTTGTCTGAATCTTGTTATTGGTTTTAGATAGTGATTCTGTTTTTTTTGGTTTAATACGGTTTAGGGGTTTCGAAAAGTAGTTCCGGATCGTTGGGAGTTCTCTAACGATTGTTTCCGGAGAGGCGAGAAGATTCTCCTACGGGACATCCAACGCCGGAAAATCTCTCAGCCCGCTATGGCCGCCGCTGCTGCAGCTGCGGCGGCAGTAGCGGCTTCAGGTGTTACGGTTGCTGCTGCTGTTCCGGTCGTAGCTCCCGCTGTCTCTCCGTCCAACTCTGGAGAAGAGCAGGTGATTTCGTCTAACTCATCACCAGCTGCTGCAGCCGCTGCTTCAGGAGGAGGAGGAGGAGGAGGACAGGTTGGTGTTGTTCTTCAGAGGACGACGAGCTGCACCACTGCGCCGGAGCTGGTTGAGGAGAACGAGAGGTTGAGGAAAGAGAATGTTCAGTTGAGCCAAGAGCTGACAAAGCTTAAAGGGTTGTATTCGAATATCTACACGCTCATGTCCAACTTCACGTCTGGTCAAGCTGAGGGGAAAGCGTTGGATCTAATGCCGGAGAGACAAGAGGTGAGTGAAGACATCGTAACTGCTTCTGGATCAGAAACAGGGATTGGTCTGAAGCTAGATGAGGATCTGACACCGAGGTTGTTTGGAGTTTCGATTGGGGCGAAGAAGCGAGCTAGGAGAGACGAGTTGGTTACTGCAGAGGAAGAAGAGGATGATGAGAGACGAGAAGGGAGTAACCAAGAGGGAGGAGGAGGAGAGCAAGGCTTTGATGTTAAGTCACAGCCTATGGAGGAGGATAATAACTCTGATGACCAAAATGAGCCATGGCTTGAACTCGGAAACTGAAAAAGTTTTACCCGGAAAAAGTCACTGGTTTCCATTGAATAGACAAGCTATTGAGCTGACACGAAACAGGAAACTGAAGCAGTGTTTGGTTATCAAAACAGAGAGACTGAATGTTTCACAGTTTAGGAGAACGAAAGATTCATTTGTTTGGGGTTACAAAATAAACGCAGATCCTTACTACCATCCTGAGTTGTTCCTGATCTCTGATGTTGCATCTTGAATCTTCTTCTTGATGGAACTAAAACTACTCTGGCTCGTTTGGCTCCAGCGGGTAGACGTGCTCCTCACGATTTCGGATAAGACGGGGTGATTCGAAGTTGGATCTTCATACTCTGCAAAGGCAGCACAGAACCAGTGTTTTTTTTAGTTTTATGGCAATGTTTGTTATAGAAATTTTAAGTTCTTTTAGCTCAGAACAATTGTAGCCTACCTGTATGATGATGATGATGAAAATTGTTATTTATAATAAGCTAATAAAAGATAGTTCAAGACCTGTTCTGTTTTCGTGGTCTTACCTGAGGACATAGGAAATTCATACTGTCGCTTTAAGAATTTGGAGGCGGTTCGGTCTTTCTTGTGGCAAAGAACTCTGACTAGTGTCTGTGCGTCCTCCAAGCGCCGTTGCTCTGAACTCACTCCCATGTCAATCAGTTCGCTCGCAGTCATTAGCATCTGTATCAGCATTTCACTCTGCCACCAAGATAGCATATATTAATCCAAAAGATAGAACTCTTTGTGAAAGGCAACTAACTTCCCAGGTGAAGAAAAGGACATTCACCTCAAGAGAGTACAAGTCGAGGATCTCTTTCGCCTGTTTTGCTTCTTGTTCAACTAGGGAACGAGGAAGACCTTCTCCATCAGCGATGAAGAACTCCTAACAGAATGCATAGCAATAGGTCAGTGAACTTCCATATTCATGAATCGATAACTACCTCCAGCATAATAGTACAGAACTTCAAAATGGGAATGTAAAGTACTCACCTTCAAAATACTGAGATCTTCTTCCATCAAAGGGATGTCTGAATCCGAATATGCACGGGTTGGACCTCCATCAAGCAGTACTCGAACATAAGCTTCCTGTGTGAGAGAAGTATACGGTCTTTCTTAGCACAAAAGAAGTTTGACGTTTTCTTACTTGTATTTACGTACGTGAAGAGGTTCAAGAAGTGTTACCAGCGCGGATCTGCAGATGCTTAAAACCACCATATCTCGTGAGTCTTCATAACTCAAACTGCATACATTATCAAGGACCTGCACAATGCATTTCTCA
This sequence comes from Raphanus raphanistrum subsp. raphanistrum, assembly GCA_019706035.1. Lineage (NCBI taxonomy): Eukaryota > Viridiplantae > Streptophyta > Magnoliopsida > Brassicales > Brassicaceae > Raphanus > Raphanus raphanistrum. The sequence goes on along the minus strand of CM033988.1, from coordinate 15,238,179 downwards.
GTATAAGTTCATGCTTAGTAGAAAGGGGTGAGAATCAGGGAAAGAGATGATTTTTGTTTACAGTATCAATGTGAGGGAGTAATCTTTCCAAGCGGGCGCCTTCGACTGTGCCATTGTACAACTGTACTAGGAACATATCTCTCAGATCCCAGAATATCACTCTTGCCCCTGTTAACAGAGCAACAATACTTATAGAAAGCAGAGATATGTACGTACGTTTGTAAACAGAACATGATATATATGTATGGCTCATCATGAGTATCTTAGATAATGGCAGATAATAAAAGAATGCCAATCCATCTTCTTTGTGAATAAGCAGATTATTCAATCAGACAAATTGAATTCTGACGCTTACGGTTGCAGGGAACTGGTTCAGTTTGGACCCTTTTTCATTTTATATCAAATACTATAAAGTACTTCAGATGACTGTGAGACTTTCTATAAGCTTACCAATTAGGTCACGGGTTTTAGTTATGCAATTGGCATTGGTCTCCCTAAGGCTATCATAGGTGGTAGCAAAAAGTTCATCAACAGCTTCACTATGCGTCAATGAATTCTCCTCTTCAGCTTCGTTAGCCTCGATTTCTGAAACAATATCATACAAGTCAAACGGATCCACCAAATGCACATTTCAACAAACGGCAACCATCAAAAATGAAGAGAAAAAAAAAAAGCTTACTTGATCTCTTTTCAAGAGAGGATCGGACAAGTGTCAAAGAATTCCTTATTCCATCTTCTGTTGCACTGATTTGTCTCTGAATATACTGATTCATTAACACAGAATAGACAAAAAGTCGTACTGTTTAGTTTTAGCTTTCCGAGAGGAAAAATATAAAGGTTTTAGCTTGTAAAGACGAACTTACGCAGAGTGTATTCAATCTTATGCAGAGTTTCGGTATTGTCAGCTCTGCCAGTTTCTTAACCATTTTATTATCTGGCTCAGCAAACTCGAGCGACTTTCTCTTCATTGCTGGCATAACACCCTCCGTGAATCGAGTCAAAGGAGGAGCTGACGGATACAGAACCTTTTTGTCAACTGCAGACACAGGCTTATGGTCAATGGCATGCTTCAAATGATTAGCTTAATTTAAAACCAGTTTTCAAATCATTATATTTTCTCAAAAGCTGATCTTAAGCATCCTCGAAACACGACATAAATATTCTACATGTTGCAAGTATACTACCACACAAAAACCTGGTCAAGCATGTGTCTCTCGATTCTGACATCAGCTAAAAGATTTTAAAATAATAGTTTCCATGTTACAAGACTCGGTAGCAGCTGTATGAAGATGTGGAGTTGGTCAGTACCTAGTTGATCGTAAATTCTCTGAAGATAAGTATCCAAGCTATGGTATATTATTGAGAGAAGAGCTTGAAGATGTGTGATATCAACAGGTAGATGTAAACCAAACAGCTGAGACACAGTCTGCAAAGAAAGTGAAATGAGAAACTAAAATGGAAACTAAATAGTGCAGTGCTAACAATAAATGTGGACAGAATCATACTAGAAGTAAAGCAAGTACTTCAACAAAAACAACTTGTAGTTCCAGAGGCAACCCAAAGCGAAGAAAAATGTTTACGGATACTGAACTCGTTTTATATGTCAGAGGCACCTGTTAAGCTACTAACGTTTGGACACTATGTCATGATAGTATATAGATATACCTCTTCTATGATCCTGAATATTTCAACGATTGATGGAGCGTGTCTTTGATGAACTGATACAGGCTCCCACTCCTGCTTATAGAAAATTCATAATAATTATATTCATGGTTCCATCTTTTGGAGATAAAAGTCTTCATCATACTTTAGGTTTCACGGATCCTTCATGTATCAGTGTATTATGATTTTAAAACAATACATGATGCAACTTTTCAAGGATTTCTCAATACTGACTAGATGATGTTTAAGTTATCCATCAAATGAATTCTCCTAATGACCAAACTTTAAAGTCTATCAACTGTCAATAGCAATAAACATGTACATATTTTGCCAAGAATATCTAACCTCAATTTCAAAAGCTCGCCTAGTCCATTGCAAGATATGATCATGTTGAGATATAAGCCAGTCCAGCATTACTGGTTTGATAACCTTTTCTACCTGCACACAAACCATAAACCTGAGAATAGTTGTGTACTGAAACTCAATTCATATAAGAGCTATCTTTTCATTTCAGTGACCTCGTAATTCTTCAACTTGTGGAGGTAAGGTTTGTGCAACTTGGACTTGCTATGACAACGATACAGTTGAGTTAACTCTTCCTCTAACATATAAGCAGCGGGAACTACTTTCCTAACATCACCAGAGAGGGATGAAACCCCTTCGAGGAATGGCGTCTGTTCCAGTTAAACCACTGTCATAAGAATATATACCAGAGACAAATTATAAACTTTTAAGTACTGAAATGCTTAGAGACAAACCAGTCTTTCTCCATAGAACCGATGCAGCAGCATGGCCGAGATCATCATACATTCGGGTAACCATTTCGAAAAAACTGGGACAAACTCATTGATCTCTGCCTTAGCAATGACACTCAGTTCATTTGCAAGAAGAGCTAGAGCATGCGTGCGTTCACCATGAGATTTCACGTACGCAAAATGTGCAGCCTGGGAGGAGAAAAATATTGATTTTAAGTATATGCTTACATGATATGACTGAGCGATAAAATACAATATAGCAATACAAGAGATAAGCTCACCCTGGCACATGCACCTTTAATAGAATTCTGAACATAGGACTGTATCTTATCACCAACATCATCACTCAATCTGTCTAGCTTGATAAGCTGCAACAGAAATTAGTATCATCAACAATGATCATTGGAGCATGCCTCCACATCACAAGCCCACACGAGATAGTGCATTTCTTCTTTCTACACCCAGCTAAAAATGCTTTTTTATTACAACCTAACCCTTAATGCATAAAACGTATAGTCATGCCAGTAAAATTGTCTAGCCATGGCTAGTTAATTATACTGCAGAAAAGCACATGAAAGTTACGCAAATGTCAAATATCAAATTGAAAAGCTAATTAAAACTGCTAGTAAGGGACCGATAAGGAGCATTATGGCAAGCAGCGCTTTTCCAACTGGATATTCATAAGTAAAGAGATGTAAACTATAAAGACATAAAATGGAATAGGCAAAACAAAAGTTTGTTGAAAAATGGAAATGGATGTATAGCGAACAGAAGAAATGCCGACCTCAGTTCTCGTGCTGTCAGCTGGAGGAAGTCCAACCGTTGATGCCAAGCTGACGAGCATTCCAAAATCACGAGGTTTCTGAGGAGACATAGAAGATCAAGAAACTTACAAGAGAGATGGAAAAAGGTATTTCATTTGAGAAAATAGGAAGTACCAAAAAAATCCAGTGATCTTAATTACCACCAGAAAAATAGCAACTTACACGCTAACCAGACACATATGTGAGAGTTTTTACCAGAAAATTTGAAAAGAACACGCAAAGTTATGTACATATTCAGACGTTATAACAGATCGAGAACTGACCTTACCAAAGTGTAGATGGTAGTCCTGAAGTTTATCATCACACCACGCACTAACTGAAGTGAAAATTTCCTTGGAGAGACTTAAGTGTATCTCAGCTCCAATGGTTTGCCTTGAACATACTAGACGACTTAAATAAAGATCTTCCTTCGGGTTGCCCTCTTCAGTGGAAGTAACTTTCTGTAACTCCTTAATTGCACTTCCTAGAAGAGAAGGTTCACCTGTGCTCACAAACTTTACAGAAAAGGAGTAAATGTTATGGCTCCCTTAAATTCTCATCTGGTATAAATTATAAATGCAACATCCATGCAACGGCAGCCAGAAACAAATAGCAAAAAGAACCCATCCATATATGTAAAAGCAGATGTCTACACAATAAGTAAACCAATTGAGGTAAAGGCATACCTGTTGAAAAAGAACCCATCCATATATTGCACTATGTAGGTTCTCAGTTATGCCCAATGTCGACCAAATTGATTTCAAATGGAAAAGCATTGATGAGGCATCCTGAAATGCATTTGAAGTCAGCGACAAATTTGCATGCGACACATGACAAGAAGAAAAAAAAAGAAGTACGAAAATCTACCTCTATGAGTTGACCCTCGTCAAGAACATCAAATACGCCAAATAACAATTTCTCATAGAGTCTAATGTTTAAGTGATATATAGCAGTCCAATAATATGTTTCTGCTTCAATTCCACATCGGCCTGGTAGTGATGACAACTTTGATGCTACATGCCTTATAGAAGATAGAACATCAATCCGCAGTGAAGAAGACATTACAACGTCCCACTCCTATGCCAGCCCAAATAGTTTTAGATTCAAGAAAGATAAATCTGTTAAGTCATTTAGTACTTGCTGGCTATGAAACATATAGACCACAAATATAGTACTCACCTTTGATTCTCTAATCGTTGCAAGACATTTTCTCAAAGTTGCTCGTTCATTTTTCTCCAGACCACGAGAGAAACAGAGAGATTCTTCTAGTAAGTTGGCCTATATTGACGGTAGAAAAGACACTTAATATACTGACTGAAACAAGCATTCTTTAATTGTCTTTCCAAGATACTGAATATGCATATCTTATCCGCGGAGAAGCAGGGTAATGAAGAAGTAAATTAAATATGCAACACAACCAAACACACAAGCATATGCCTGGTAAAATGTTACGTTTTGAGTTGTGGTACAAATGTGGCGATCAATCTCATCTTCTCCAAGCTTATAAATGAAATATTTTGTTAATGAAAGTTCCAATGTGATACAAATCACAGAAAAGCACCAGGATGGATGACATCTAGGCGTACATGATATATTATTATATATCATTGAATCAGTATCAAATCAAGAAATCAACGAAAATGTTCAAGCAGTTTCATAAGGACATAGGTAGTTGATGATCACCTGTCTAGTCTTCCACTTGATGTATAGTTTTTCATTAGGAAAATCTGATTTGAATATACCAACCAAAAGCCCCAATGCTAACTGTGGAAGATCGATTTGTTCACCTGTCCTCAATTGAGCCAATTGTACCAGATTTCTCCGTATGCATGTATCCATCTTTGATGAAATCTATTAAAGCAATAACAAACACTGATTAAAACATGCTCGACAGTAACACAAGTGATCTAAGTGTATCTAACTTAGGTACATTTGAGAAATGGAATTGCTAATTCTCAGTTAGATAAAAATTGCTTTGTATAACCAGAAGACCTTCTCTACTATTACAACGTCACATAACTACTGGTTCCCTAGGACGTAACATTAAAATAGATATTAATTTTATAGCTTGCCTGCATCTGGACACGGATCATGTTGATGACCTCTGAGTGAGCATTACTAGAGGTCTGAGGCTGTAGCTGTGGTTTCTCCTTTCTCTTCAAACTTAACAAAAGTTTTGAGCCTTTTTCCATCTTTCTTCTCTGAGTAGGATATGCATCAACACTGTTCAAGGAAAGCCCATAAGAATGTGCAGAAGAAGAAGAAAAAACACACACAGGTTGATCCGCAAAATAGCTGGAGGTCTATCTGAATCATAAGCAACACCGAATATAGACGTATGAAGGAAAAAAGAAAGAGAGCAAGCACCTCGAAAGCAACATAGACGCAACCATTAATTCATAAGCAGCTTCTCGCAAATCATCATCCGATAACCCTTCAAAATTCCTAACATCATGTATCAGTTCACTCAAAATATGGAAAGTAAATTAATCAAGGTTCAAAAGGAAACGCTAGGTCAGAATCTAAAATGAAATACCTGTTCTCAAGGGTGGCAAGCCGAGAGGAATGATTTTGATAGGTTTCATGGGTTTGATGTCAGGTGATTCCGGTTTGAAAATGTGGTTGTCTATAGGTGAAGGAGTATTAGAAGAATCAATGTGAGCATTGTTGCTAGACTTTTCCATGTTAACCGGTTGGGGAGGTAAACGACGAGGGGGAGAACCTGCTGCATCTGGACTCGACACAAGAAAATAGGAATCTCTAGACTCAGAGTGTATCTGCAAAATCCAGATCACTTTAAACGGTTATTATCAACAAAAGGCATTGGTTTTTTACATGAATAGCTTAAGCTAAATGAACTTCTGAGGAGGAGAAATTTGACTGATCTACCAAGAACAAATAATACAATCTTATTTGATACCATTTAGAATGCAAATATGAATTTGAAGAAACCAAAAAAAAAACTCAAGAGGGTTGCTGTAAGAAACATTTGATTTCCATACCGTGACAGGGAATGAGGACTCAAAATTGAATTTCTTTGTGGCCTTGGAGACATCAACTACACCACCTGTGGAGTGTTTCAGTAACAGGTTATAAAAATTAGATAATGGATGATTCAGGTGGTTGCTGTTAGAAGAAATCTTTCCTCATTACCCTAACTGGGTAGAACCCATATCAACAAATACGTCCACAAATAAATATCTATTTTCGCTAAAGAACTAAGAACAAGATGGGACAAGCTTAACCATTTTTGAAACTCAGAAACAGATACTAACCAAAGATGTGTTATGTCCTCAGTGAAAAAAAAAAAAAAGTAAGTTTCAAATTTGTTGAGGACATGTAAGCTGACCTGATTTCACGCAATCCAAAACATAATCGGCGCTGAGAGCATCCAAATCGGCAGGCGAGAAAGAAGAACCAGAAGGGGAACGAAGCTCCTTCACCAAACCCGAAGACATAAGAAACTCCATGAGCTTCCGCCGATCGTTCCTGTAACGCTCCAACAGAGAGTTCATCTTCGCACTCAAAACGAAAAAAAAAAAAGAATCGCCGCTGAACTACAAAGTAGATCTTGGAATTGATTTGGAGAGAGAGAGAGAGAGGCTTCTTTAGCGAGCTTCGTTGTCCTCTGCCATGGAAAGAAGAAAGAGGAGCTTCGGGAGGTTTAGGGGAAGCGCGGAAAAGCACGCACGAGTGATGATCACAATTGACCAAAACGTCCTTACACTAAGATTCTTTTCATATTATTTACCCATCTGACTTTTGTTTTGGCAACTCCTTAAATGCTTTTGAAGAATTCAAATTACATAACGACACAACACCTTTTTGACCAACCACGACGTCGTTTAGCTTGCAAGTTTTAAAACGTCGTTTAGCTTGCAAGTTTCGTTTGCATGTTCAGTAACGGCGTGACGCAGCCGTTGATTCGCGATTAGTCACGGAGCCGTTTGTTTTGTGACCGCTTCCCCATATATTTTTTAAAAAAAATTATAGAATAAAACCAGAAACACAAGTTTATGTTTCCACATGGACACGCCAAGATAAAAAAAAAAACAGGTCCAAGGTTGAATTCACATGTTTCTCACTCGTCAATGTAATACACACAATACATTGATCTACAATTCTAACTGCACAACAATTAAAACACGCACCAGAGTTTTTACATTTACCTGAAAACTTCTGGTCTGAGATTTTGTTCAGGTGATCCCCACGAAAGATCACTAGACTTCATTTTCATTCTTCAAGATGTTGAACTTGCAAAGCGGGCAACGAGAGTTTATGTGAAGCCATTTGTCGATGCAAGTGCAATGGAAGTGATGGTTACAAGGTAGTTCTCTTAGTTCAACTCCGTCTTCATATTCACACAGACATATGCAACATTCCTGCAAAAGAATCACACGCCTTCTCAATCTTAACACTTTTAGAGAAATTGTTTATTATCAAATACAGGAAGTTTATTAAAATGGTTATATCAGAAGTACCGAGTCTTCTGAAGAAAGTGAGCGTTCGATAGGTGAATCTGTTCCACATTCTGTCATTATTCCTCGGTCAGTAGTTTCGCCTTGGAGCTTTTCACCGTTGCCTATCTTTCTAAATCTGAATTTCGGCATTTGATCTATGTCCTTCTTCGATGCTCCCTCCTGGTTTGCACCAATTTGGAGTTGGGTTTACTGAACCTCTTTAGATGAAAGAACGGGTTCTAAACAATGTAAATGTTATGGGAATGGAAGTAGAAGAGAGCTTACCTCGTCTGCGACAGCATATAAGATTGCAATTATACACGGAAGACAGCAGCAAACAGCAAGGCCCACAACACAAGCCAATGCAACACAGAATACAACAAAGAAAACATCGAAACCAAGAAATATGATACACAACCTGCAAGTTAAAAAATAAAAAAAACACCACAGTATAAAGTAAACTAAAGCAATCACCAAAAGATACAACTTTCAAAGGGAAACAAAAATGAAAAGAAAGGATACCAATAGAGCTGAGGAGCGTCACTAGAGAGTGTTTGGCCTCCCGCCGATACCCAGTAGAATCCGATTACCCACCAGATGAACGAGAACATTGTGTTGGCTGATTCAAGATGCTTTGCAGAATTACTGAGCCCACTAAACATCAACAATCAACAAGGGTCAAGGAAGGATCGAAATGGCCTAAGCCATCTCTCGGAGTCTGACACAAGTTCAGGCATGAACTTCGTAACCATTACAAGAACATAAGCTTATGATATCAACAATCACAAGAAAGGAAGGTAAGCAAAATCACAGTTCCAATACCTTCTAAGCTAAATGTGGACAAGAGATTGCATTTTGATTCACAGACTATAAGTATCAACTAACATTAACCTAGAAACCAATATTCCGCACTGATCAAAAAGGAAAGAAACTCAAACAAACAACAAAGAAGGATGAAAATGGCCTAAACTATCTCTGAGACTCTGACACCAAGATCAGTTTCCAACCATGTTCTAAATCAAAGCTCGTACTTGTAAACATTAGAAGAACATAAGCTAAGGATACCAATATCTTCACCAAAAAGAAAGCTTAACAATGACACAGTTCAATATCTTCTAACCTAAATGTGGATACGTCACAAGAGAAGTTGCATTTTGATCCACAGATACAATAAGCATCAACTAACATTAACCTAGAAACCAAGATTCAAGACTGATCAATGCACATACAGTTGCTTCCACGTATTTAACCTACAAAACGTCGCTGCTTCAAGATCGAATCTAATCCAAATCTGTTAAAAGACTAAAATGGATACCTAGTGTTTCCTGTATCCTCCAGTTGAGCTAACGAAACGTACTGCTGCGAGGAGGAAGGAGATGATCCGTGGCGCGTGTCTCTCCTTCGCCGACACCTCCTCCTCCTGTACTCAACACAGACGCACGCCATATGAAGCCCGCACTGAACACCGTAACCAACAACCCAAACTCTCAACGGCATATTAGGCCGTTCGTCGCGGCTGAGGATCAGAACAGCGACGCCGATCGCCACGAAAGCGAGATTCCAGAGGATGTCGAGGAACACCACGGGCTTCGAATACGCCCAATCGCTCTGCCTCTCTTCCAATTGCTCGGCCGCGGTTTCTCTGACCAGCACCGACGGCTCTCGCATCATCCTCCGGCTTCCTGCGTGACGAAGGAACCTCGCTGCCTCTCTGAGACCTTGTCGCCTGGCGGCGGATCGCTGGATTCCGTTTTCTCCGTCGGCGCTTGCGGTTCTCGTGACTCCGCCGGAAGGGAGGAACGGCGTTGTGTCGATGATTCCGTCGGAATTGGCTCTACCGACGCGAGAAGAAGGTATAGACGGCGCCGAGTCCGTTGCCGTCGTGTTCGTCGTCGTCGCTGACATTTGAATGGCTTTCTTGATTATCAATTTCGATTGAAAGGATCGCGATTTGCTCCAAAAGGTTTTGGAGTTTTGAACGTACAAAATTTCCAGAGAGGTGAGAGAGAGAGACCAAAAATAACGTGAGGAAAATTCAGAAATGTTTTTCACACTTAGTCCCTACACTCTTATCTTCTCCTGTGTTGTAGTCCCTATACTCTCTCCTCTCATTTTTATAGTCCCTACCCTTCTCTTTCTCCTCATGTTCGTTGTAATAGGCTATTTACATTTTCACCATTTTATGTTAACTAGGGTCTTTGCCCGGGCTACGCCCCGGTAAATTTCTTCTTATAAATTTAATTTTATAAAAGCATGTATATAATTGATTAAATTGTTTCTTCACTGAACTCTTATTTTATGGGAACTGAGACCAAAATTCTACTACGCAGGATTGTTCAAGACTCATAGCGTAAGTGAACTTACAACATACAAAGCATAAGAAAATATCTGCAATCTCTTCTCCTTTTATTTAAATCCAACGAACACTCCAGCTCCGTTGCAACTTCTAACGGCTAACCCTCTCACTCCCTACGAAGGTTTCCTCTTCTTCATTAAATCTTTCGCGCCCCTACTTCCGGCCACGTCACTCTCCTTGACTTTCTCAACTTCACCTCTTATCTTCCTCACAAACACCTTATGGCATCTATCAATACCTCGTTGAGAGGTTCTTGATGAGAAGGAAGACCTTGGGGCGCCGCTCCTTCTGACTGCATATCTTCCTTCTTCACTGCGCCAAGAATCACCACCAGGTCGCTCACCTCCATTGCCACATTGGTCTCTTTCGACCAGAGGTACAGCATATGTTGTTAAACTTCAGTGGCTTGGTGGCTAAGCCTGAACTTAGGAATGTATTTTGAAGAAGATTGTGAAGGACCTGCAGCATCTGAAGAATATACTTTAGTGTCACTTCTCAAACAGACGCATCAAACATATCTGCAAAATAAATGTAAAAGAGATAACACAGCTTGGTTAAATAATGTATTCCGTTAAAATTAACTTAAATGGCCAAACAGAGAAGAGAAGCAAAGAGCTAACCTCATTGAGCGAGTGACCACAGTGACGTTGTCACTGACAAAGAGCTTCCTCTCCCAAAGATGAAGAGATAGTAACCACAGTGACGTTGCACCTGAATCAACCCTGTAACACAATGAACCACTCTTCTCTCGTACCCGCAAAAACCTGTCGCTGTGGTTCTTGCACGAGATCTCGAAGAAGATCTGGGAGAGTGGAGATGTCTTCCCAGTGAGAGCTGACGGGATCTCTGAACTGGTGGTTCCTGACGGTATGACATGGATCTCCACCAACGACATCGACAATCACGCCTCGTTTCTTATCTTTCTTAGCGTTACGGACCAAAAGGGTTAAAGCTAGAGGGACAATGACACCAGCAGCATAAGGAATCGTCTCCCACTTCCTGGAAGCAATAGTAAAAGTGTTTATTCACATAATCAATACAGAGAGGAGCTAAAAGAGTACACATTGGTTAAAAGCAGTATACAGTCTCGTCAAGTTAGAATCTTTTTAATATGATTTTGATTTGAGACAGAAAAGAGATAACTGAACAAAAGGAATAAATAAACACAGAGATGTGGATGCTGCACCTTAGATTAAACTATTGTTTTATCGTTCGCCACTATCAAATTCTTATTTTCATGTTTGGTTCTCATTCTGTACCTTGATCTTATATTAATTGAACATCCAATCAAAACTTATATTAATTACACAAAATGAGAACCAAAACTTATATAAAAAAAAACTTGCTTACCTCTCTGCTTGCGAGCTTCTTCCTCTTTCTTATTCTTTCCTCACATTTCAAATAATATATTTGCTTTTTTTTAACATCTCTCTCTTGTTTCCTGACTTGAACATGCTCCTCTTTCTCTCTCTTTTGTCTCTCAAACTCAGCTTCTCGAAGCCTTATCACTCTATTTTGGAATAGTTCCTGGAAATAAAATATTTTGATTTGAGTTACTTGACAATAAGAATAAAACATAAAAAATTAGCATAATGAAGACATCATCACTGACCATGTTCTCAACAAAAGATTCTGAAAACATTCTAGTTTTCTCCTTGAGATCACTCTCATGACGTTCCCTGCTGAGCCCGACCTCACGCTACACAAAACAGAAGAGACTTATAAGGACCTTTGTATGCCTCAAACTTAGAAACCACTGTTAAGAAAAAAAAGTTAACCTTTTGCTCCTGCTCATGAGATTCTATTTACTCTACGAGTCATTGCTGATATGCAGCTTCAATCAAAAGGATAGACTCTTCTCTCTTTGCTCGTTCCAGGTATCCATTCTTTTAGGAAGTTTAAGGAGCTTCCTCTCCATTTCTTCTACCTTTACCTGGTGATTCTCAGTCTTCTCTAGCAAAGCCTGAGCTTTCTCAACCTCCCTAAGGATTCTCTGTCTCCTCCTCTCTTCAACAACTAAGGCAAGTCTCTTTTGTTCCGCCTCTTCAGCTTTAAGCTTTCTATTCTCCTCTTCATGCTCCTTTAAAACAAAAAAAAACACAGCACAGTGAGACTTTGTCTCAAGTATGAATAAGGCCTTAACACGTACGTGAAAGAAACATTACCATCCTCTTTTCAATGATTGATTGCCGAGCAAGCAGTTTTTTATGCTCCTTTTCAACAGTCTCCCCTAGAGTTGGTACTACTACTATGTCACCAAGCTTACTTGAAGCAGGGAATAACATGGCTCTTACTTTGTTCATAGTCTCAGCAAATATGGTCAGAGGATCTCTCAACGCATCAGACTCAATACCCTGAAACATGACACAAGTCAAAATCAATCAATCAAAACTTTCAAAAGTTTTAGTTAAAAAAAAACTACTTAAATGCAGAATTGGCTAACCAGATTTCCAAAGTTACATAACCCTTCACATGATCAACTTTCATGGCCACAAAATTTTGTTTCGCAGCTTCAACTGATATCTTATCAACGTCTGAGAAGTCCAAGAAAGGGACCAGCTGAGCTAGAAACTCAATTCTTATCGTCTGATACATCTTAGACACCTGAAAAAAATTGTAACATTAGATTTGTGGTTAGATGGAGACATATATACACTACGTTTAAAAAAACATGAGTGCAATTTTTTCTTTTTCATGAGTGCAACTTACATGATGAAGTAGGCTCAGAGTAGCAAGCTTCTCCAAAGAAGGAACATATTGAGAGAGTTGTACTTCTGGTAAAGAAGGAGCTGTTATCAGCTTCCCACCTAGCTTCCAGTAGACTATAACACCATCAAGGAGCCCTCATTAGCTACACAAACAAACAACTTTAAGCAAATAAGCCATACTGTGAAAGAAAGAAACAGCTTTTATGATACAAACAGACCAAAAGCATCAAACTTGGCAATGTTTTCATCGTTCTACTGGAGAATCTTATAAACCTGTCCAAAAAGTCTTGTTCAGACAGATCCAAATCATCAGCAGTGATAGTGAAGGGATTGATACAACAAAGATTTAAGATTGAAACAATGTACATGCTGCAATCTCTTACCATAGACAGTTTTTAATCATGAGGAAAGAGCACATGAGTGTTGATGATTATAACTTGGTAGTGAGCATCCTACTGGAAGGAAGAACTGATTTTACATATAGCAACTGCGCAGCTCAGTCACCACAATCATTGAAAAGCGAAAGTCTATATCTTCCATATCTAAAGTACTCCAACAGCCATGGGCAAACAAAATTGCCAATCAAAAGAAGAGAAGGAAACACACATTGATCTATCTTTTGATTGAAGAATGAAGCGAAATATAACATGAAGCAGATTCACAAAAATTGAAAGAAACTAATATACAAAATGAACAAAACTATCGGGGTAGAACATGATTTCATACATAAGAAGAATCTCCACACCAATTGAATTCACAGCCGATTGGCTCTGAAACGGAAGGAAGAGGAAGATGAACAGGAGTCGACTCGTCAATCGCACGCGGCGCTTAGGGTTAACGCAAGAGAAGTGATGTGTTTTACCAGAAAAAAAAAATGATGTGAGATTGTTCTGGGCTAACGGGCTGTTAGACAGACCGCGAATTCGAAGCCCAGATACCGAGTTCGGTTCAGGCCCATCATAGAGAAAGAAGTGTTGACGTGGATGTATGCAAAGGCTCTCATTGGTTGGAATTAAAAGAGTGACGTGGACACTCTATCTATGAAGCTTATTTAGCTTTTAGTATAGTATTGATTATTACTCTCGAGTAACCAGGTGCCGCCTTGGTATTTTATTTTAGGATTTTTAATGTTAAAACCCCGACTAAGTTTGTTTTGAGTAAAAACCCCTAAACAAAGTATTCAATGGATAAACCCCCAAATTAATTTTATTTAATGAATTAAATCTTTTCTGGTCATAATTATCAGTACTAACGGTAATTTTTTATTTCAGGGATTTATACATTAAACAAAACATAAGTGAAGGGTTTTACCACTAGAAAAAAAAATATATAATAACATCATCTAAAATTAATAACTTTAATATTCTAAAATTAGCACTTTTAAAACCTTTCTGTAAAATATATGAGTAGTGTTTTTTAAATCAACATTATATATGTATAAATTAAAAATGTAAAAACCCATAAAATATAACAAAAATTATCTAAAAATTTATCTATTTTCTTGTGTTTTACATTTTTAACTTTTAGATAATTTTTATTACTGGTAAATCTTAAGACAATTTTTATTATATTTTCTGGTTTTTTACATTTTTACATATATAATGTTGATTAAAAAAAACTAGATTCGTATATTTTACAGAAATTTTTTAAAAACTAATTTTGGAATATTAAAGTTATTAATTTTTGGATAATGTTATTATATTTTGATTTTTTATTTCTAGTGGTAAAATTCCTCACTTATGTTTTTTTAATGTAAAAACCCTAGACTAAAAATTTACCGGTAGTACTGGTAATTATGACCGGAAAGAGTTTAATTCATTAAATAAAGTTAATTTGGGGGTTTATTCATTAAATACTTAGTTTGGGGGTTTTTACCCAAAACAAACTTAATTGAGGGGTTTTAACGTTAAAATTTCTATTTTAGTTTATAAGCTTTAATTTTCTATGATTTAAATGTGTAAAAATAAAAGTATATTTTATACAGACATTTAGTTATGCTTATAATCATTTGATTGGTTCATTTATTTTTAGATATATCAGATTACACATATAATTTTAATGTTTTTTTTATTTTATTATCTTTATAATATATTTTATAGTATTATGTATAATTCAAATTATAATCCTATTTGAGCGTATTTCTCCATTTCTTTTTGGTTCTAACTACATGTTAAACCAAAATTAACTTTAAAACTCTGTTTTAGTTTAGTTACTATTTGATTTATATATATATATATATATATATATATATATATATATATATATATATATGTGTGTGTGTAAAATTTATAAAATTTGATTTATTTTGTATAGGATGAAATTAAGAAAAGTAGAAGTGTTGAAGAATTCAAAATTGCATAAGCAAGATCAAACGGTAATATTTTAAAAGTTTTAGAACGTCATGACATCCAAAAGTTATGAAGTTTAATTCTATCAATTTGGTCATATCAAATGGCAATAATAAATATAATTTTCAATCTTACATTTTTTGAAATGTTTTTTTTCGAAAATGATATTAGATGACTGGTTTATGCCGTGAAAAATATTATTTTCTTTTTTAATTCAGTATCACATTTTAAATTATTTAGTTCACTTTAAGTTAATCATAAGATATAAATATTGTTTTGAAAGTATTGTATCAGATGATAGGTTTATGTGCTTAAACTATGTTTATTTCATTTTCTAATCACTTGATCCAAAATATATTCATAATAAAAATTAATTATTCTTACATAAAATACATAAATTATTTTGTATTGTGAAGTTTTTGGAATTATAATATATATATATATAACATATTTAAGTTTTCTTTTTTGCTTATGTAGTTTTTGAGAAAATAAAAGTAAATTATGTTATATATATATATGCATTTCATATTTATAGGTATTTAATTTCATTGTTGCTATATATATATGAATGTTAAATTGTAAAGGAAGCAATTAGAAGCCTAATCAAAGCTTAATAAGTAAAAAAGGAAACAAAACTAAATTTTAGTAAAGGCAATTAGATATAAAATTTTAATTATTAAGAATACTTTTGTAATTGATCACTATGAGAATTAACATGAGAATGACATACAAGAAAGTTATTTATCAAATGATATTATAGAGATTTTGTGTATATGTTGGCTAGATTTTTTTTTTACTTAAGAAGTACACATTTATCATTAAGGATATTTTTGTTGTTGATTAATGTGAGAATTAACGTGAAAATGACATATAAGAAAATTACTTATCAAATAATATTATAGAGATTTCATATTTTACATCTTTATTTCTTGTCCATTCAATGTTTTTCTAGTTATATGTGTAAAAAAATGCAAAGATCATGTGAATGTTAATTTGTAAAGGAAAAAATTATAAGCCTAATCAAAGCTTAATAGGTAAAAAAAGAAATAAAACTGAATTTTAGTAAAGACAATTAGATATAAATTTTTAATTATTAAAAATACTTTTGTAGTTGATCAATGTGAGAATTAACATGAGAATGACATACAAAAAAAGTTATTTATCAAATGATATTATAGAGAATTTGTGTATATGTTGGCTAGGTTTTTTTTGTTTTTACTTAAAAAGTACACACTTATCATTAAGGATATTTTTGTAGTTGATTAACATGAGAATTAACATGAGAATTAACATGAGAATGACATATAAGAAAGTTACTTATCAAATAATATTATAGAAATTTCACATTTTACATCTTCTTTTCTTGTCCATTCAATGTTTTTTCTAGTTGTACGTGTAAGAAAATGCAAAGATCATGACCCATACACTGAATATATCATAGTTATTTACAACAACAATATACTTGCCAAACTGAAGTAACTAACTTTATTTACTTAATTTTTTTTTGTTTTCTTAAATTTTCTAAAAAAATTATTTAATTTTGAATTTGTCTATTATCTATTATCTATACTGTCTTGGAACATTGATAATAGGATAAACGAGAATTATTTGGAAACATGAATATCAAATTAAGTACTTCATTTTATTTATCATAATTAGTTATTTTATTTACGATAAAATAAGTATTCAACTTTTTGTATTTCTTTTTATTTACAGATTATACCACTGCATTTAAAATCAATTTAAATTAATTAATTATAATGGTTGTTATTTTTTTTTGCGGTGAACTTTAAAAAAAACTGAAAATATAGCATATATCATATAAAACAATTTTAAATATAGTATTATCTTATTTAGTTTAGTGAAATATAAAACAAAATATCATAATATTAATAATAATTCATTGAAAACTAATGCAAAAAAACAAAAAAATTACTATGATGTTTCATTTTAAAATAATTTAACAGAAAACATATTAATATATGAATAATACAATTACATCAAATTGCATCAAATTATAATATTTGTACAAATAAAAAATTATTATCAAACATCTATATAATAAAATAGTATATTCTACTTTATATATAAATTACAAAACATAAAAATATGCATGTGATTCACCAAAAAAAAATATGCATGTGATTTTTTTATAAACCTACGATTTATGTGTTTAACACAAGCCAAATCAAACAACCACGCTTATTTTGAAACTTTGAATTTGTATTTTTTTTGTCAACGAACTTGAATTTGTAAATGAGTCAACCGAACATAATTCTCTTTAAAAACATTTTTTTGAAACTTAACTCTTTAACTTTTGTCCAGCCCATTAAAGATTGTGTTGGGTTTTTTTTCTTAATATTTGAAGGTTATGTTGCTTCTTACATGGCTTCCTTCATCTTCATCTTCATCTTCATCTTCTTTCCTGTGAGTTTCTGCGTTTAAACGTATCTCATATGGCGGAGAAAGCCCAGAAAACACTCCTCCTCTTGGCGAATTTAATCAAAGTTCCTCCATTAAAAGCCTTCTCTCTCTTGAACTCATCCAATCTTCAGGGATTCCAACACACGCACAAATCATTCTCAATCCTTCTCCGTCTCCTTCTCTCTACGAACTCACTCCCTCACGCCCAGTCTCTCCTACTCCAACTCATCTCCGGGAGAATCAACTCCCAATCCTTCACTCCCACCTCTCTCTTACACTACTTAACCCAATCAGAAACCTCAAAACCCAAGTCTCGACTCTACGAAGTAATCATCAACACGTACATCCAATCTCAATCCCTAGACTCCGCCGTCTCCTACTTCACCGAGATGATCCAAAAGGGTCTCGTCCCCGGATCGAATTGCTTCAACAATCTCTTAACTTTCGTTGCCGGGTCGTCTTCTTTCGACGAGTTCTGGGCTTTCTTCAACGACAACAACAAGAACAACAGAGTCGTCCTCGATGTGTACAGCTTCGGGATCGCGATCAAAGCCTGCTGCGAATCCGGCGAAACCGACAAGAGCTTTCGCCTTCTCGCTGCGTTGAAAGAGAATGGGTTTCAACCGAACGTCGTTATCTACACTACTTTGATCGACGGGTGTTGCAAGAAAGGAGAGATCGTAAAGGCCAAAGCTTTGTTTCTCGAAATGGAGAGGATCGGGTTGGTAGCTAACGAGCGTACTTACACGGTTTTGATTCACGGGTTGTTCAAGAACGGGGTCGCGAAACAAGGGTTCGAGATGTACGAGAAGATGAAGGAGGATGGGGTTTTACCTAATCTCTATACTTACAACTGTGTGATGAACCAGCTTTGTAAAGAAGGAAGGACGAAAGACGCCTTCAAGGTGTTCGACGAAATGCGTGAGAGAGGGGTTTCGTGTAACGTTGTTACTTATAATACTTTAATCGGTGGGTTGTGTAGAGAGATGAGTTCGGGTGAAGCTTGTGGGTTGATGGAACGGATGAAGAGCGAGGGGATCAACCCGAACTTGATCACTTACAACACTTTGATCGATGGGTTTTGTAACGTGGGGAAGTTAGGAAAGGCGTTGAGTTTGTGCAGAGATTTGAAGTCTAGAGGTATGTCTCTGTCTGTAGTCACGTATAATATTCTGGTTTCTGGGTTTTGTAAGAAGGGAGATACCTCAGGAGCAGCTAAGATCGTTAAGGAGATGGAAGAGAGAGGGATTAAACCGTCGAAAGTTACATACACGATTCTTATCGATACATTTGCTCGTTCTGATAACATGGAGAGAGCAATCCAGCTTCGAACGTCGATGGAGAGTTTAGGACTAGTTCCGGATGTTCATACTTATAGTGTGTTGATTCACGGGTTTTGCATCAAAGGTCAGATGAATGAAGCTTCAAGGCTTTTTAGGTCGATGATCGAGAAGAAGTTAGAACCTAATGAGGTTATATACAATACAATGATTCTTGGGTATTGTAAGGAAGGTAGTTCTTATAGAGCGTTGAGGTTGCTGAGAGAGATGGGAGATAAAGAGTTGGCTCCAAATGTTGCTAGCTATAGTTACTTGATTGAAGTTCTTTGTAAAGAAAAAAAATTGAAAGAAGCTGAGGATTTGGTTGAGAAGATGATTGATTCAGGGATGGATCCATCTGCTTCAATATGTAATGTGATCTCTAGAGCCAAAAATGATTCACTTGTAGCTCAAACAAATGATAAGACCATTTCTAATGTGACTTAGTTATACAGTTAATGTTACTTAAAACTCTCTTTGCCGGTGGTTAATCAGTTTAAATCTTATCTTTCAACAATGTTTCAAGAGGATTTGGGTTTTGTCTCGGTTTGCTCATGGCTTGTCGTTATCAACAAGATTGTGATGGGAGCAGTATAATGAGCTTTTCACAAGATTCAATAGCTAGTAATAACCAAGCTATCAAAAGATTATGGAGAAAAATAGAAAAAATCTACAATGAAAAAAAAATTGAGAGTTGGGAGAGTAGGAGCAGTAGATCTTCGAGTCAAGTGCTCAGGTACTCTTAATGAGGTAAAAAGTGATCTACCATACTCTCATGTGATCTGCTATACTCTTATCTGTTTTCATACTCTTGAAGAATGTGGTTAGTATCTAAAATACCCCCGACCAATTTAATAAATAAATTAATCGAATGTGGAAAATCGATCCACTCTATTCCATCTCCTCCGATCATTCCTCCTCCACTCGCCCCTCCCGAGTCGACTCGGAATCGACTCGATCACTCCGATCATTCCCTCCCTCTTTGTTCTTTCTCCCAATCGAACTCGATCTCGTCGCTTGGATGCTGGATCATCGAGCTATTAATTCCGTTATACAGGGTATGTATCTCACCATAGACGAACTCATAATTGAATGTCGGGAATCAAAGCTGATAACAATTTGGTTTTGAATTGAAGACTCGACTCCAAATTTATAGTTTTAATTGAAAAATTCTTATTCATTTGGGTTTCATGAACTAATCGAGGATCGGAAAGGAATGATTGAATGTGACGGTATTATGATGATTCAATCGAAGATTAGAGGTGCTTGCTTGCTTATCAGTATTTGGTTACTGACACAACTCTGTGACATGGTATAACCAAGTATAACGAAGTATAACTTTGATGGTGTAACTGTGTAACCAAGTATAACGTGAATGGTGTAACTGAAAAAACAAGTATAACTTTAAGTGGTTAAATGTTTTTATTGCAGACAATGTGTCCATTTTCGACGAACATACACTTTGATTATGATGGACATTATTCTAAGGATGGAGATGATTATGAATGGATTCCAACCGGTGCTCGTTTGTATGCTATATCCTTTAATACATCATCGTTGGAGGAGATCACTTATTCGTTGTTGAAAGAGAGGATATGCAGGAAGATCGGAATAGATCCGTTTACGAAGAGGCTCAATTTGGGTTACATTCCATTGGTAGTGGAACCTAAGAGGCAATCGTATATTTTGGATGATGAAGATGTGTTTGTTTATCTAACATCAGTGGATATAGAGGAAAGGAGAAGTATTTTGCATGTGGAGGACATCGAAGAATTACAAATAGTTCAAATAACCGAGCAACTGTCGAGAGTTGGAGAGAGCTGTTGTAGTAGGAACTATTGTGAGCGTGAGAGTGGATATGGAGAAGAAGAAAATGTGGGAACAAGTTTGGAGGACGATGAACATCCCCACAAGAAACATAAGAAGAGTATGTTGTAAACCTTTCGGTTTCAGTTTTGATGTATGAAGTGGTCTAAATTAAGTTCTAAGCCTTTCACTTTCTGTTTTGATGTTTGCCTTTCACTTTCGGTTTTGGTGTTTTTATCATATGGGAACGTTGTGAGGTGAAATAAATTTTATTTGTGTGTTGTATAACTAAGTGTAACTGGTATAACTACGTTATGTAAACTGAATAACATGATTGTAAACTCTAAAGTTTTTAATTTAATTTTATAAGTCATGGAAGTAGTACGCTTTTAGTTTATTAGTAGTGTTATGTTAATTATGATTTAATAAGAATTATTAAAATTATTAAAATTCCATCTCATTGCTCGTAGCAATTGTATAGGAAATACAATGTGTTGTCATAGCTTTATCGCTGAAATTGACTGAGTTAGATTTGATAACTCTATGGCACGAAATCAAGTTTATATGTACGTGATCGTATGAGAAATGAACTTTGGAAACATAATTGCATTGGTGTAACCACAAAATAATTAATTTAAGTAGAGTATAACTAAGATAAATAGAAATAATTAAAAAGTGCAACTTTGATGCTTTCTGTAAAACTGAGTACTTGGTGAAACTTACAACAGAAAAAACCCTGGGATTAATTTTCCCGCTCAGCTTTTTCGAATTTCTAATTTCCCTCTTCCCAATTTACTAAAACCCCAGAATCGTTCAATCGAAGTATTAAACACCCATTTTTTAGGTTTTCCCCATTTGCTATCTTCATTTTCTCTCTCTTCCCTAAATCTCTCTCCTCGACCACACTCCCTCCCCTCCCAAAAACCTAGATGTCCGCCGCTTCATCATCCACGACCGGTGGTCGGAGACGGGTACGAACTCCGGGGATACCTAGTGGGCGTTGGTGCGGGGTGGGCGTCACCGAGCTCATCTCCAAAAGCAATCCAAACCCATATCGCCGGTATTATCGGTGTCTCTTTGCGGCTTCACAGAGGGTACATCCGTTTGTTGTTTACATATGGAACGCTTATGAATCACGCTAACTCGTTTTGAAAAAAAAATCATGTAGCTCGAGAACGACAATCATGTCTTCAAATGGGTTGATGAAGCCTTCACCGATGAGATACAGCAGCTGGACTACCAAGTTCGAATACTCGAAGAAGAAGTTCAGAGTCTCAAAGCAACAATAAGGAACGAAGGAGATATCCGCGAAGGTCCCAAAAAGATGCCCATGATAAAGATATCAGGAGGTTGTGTTCTTCTTACCATCGTTTTAGTTCTAGGAATTATGATGTACAAAAAGTAATTGAAATTCCTAAGAGAATTCCAATTCCTAGAACTAACTGTTATTGCGAGTCTGTTATTGCTAAGCTATGTTTTTTTAAGTTATGCGAAGTTGAACAACCATGTTGTTTGATCTATCGAAAAAGTGTCTAATTCATTATTTTTAGTATGTTAGACAATTGAGAAAGTGAAACTAACACAATATCTGACCTATTTATACGAAAAAATCGAACAGAGGATTAAGTTAAGCCAGAAGTTAGAACAAGGGATTAAGTGAAACCTAAAGTTGAAACAAGTGAGATTGAGTGAAACCAAAAGTTCAAACAAGTGAGATTAAGTTAAACAAGTTGAAACATCGAGATTTTCACAAGACCATAACAGTGAGAACAGTGAGAACAACACGATTTACACAAGACCTTCAATCCCATATTTTTGAACATAAGGGTCGCTGTTTAGTAGAGACTGCCTGAAGTCCTCAACCTCGGTCAAACGCGGATTGAACCTGAAGTCTGAAAGTCCACCTTCGGTCTCAAGCCATAGATCAGGAGGACCAAATAAATCTGTATTAATGTAAATGATTTTAGTAAACATTTTAGTCCACTATCATATTCAAAACTAGCCATAGAAACTACACTTACTCCAACACTTGCAGACCTTCCACATCTTAAGGGCCACAATCACCTGTCCACCTTCCACATTTTCAAGACCATCCCGGAAGGCATAGGCCTGCTTGCCAGTTGCCACACATTTAATCTGGCTGTCACTATTCAGAATAAAGAAAACGTGTGTCAATTACAATATAAATAAATTTTTCTTGGATCATATGTTACTTTCTACTTACATGTTGTCCCTTATGTAAAAAATCATCGTTGGTCTTGTAGGGTCATCGAAACGGGCTTCCGTATTGAAGACCACTCCAATTGTATCTACCATATAAGTGTAACTCAACTAAATCAGTTCGTTTCACTTAGTTTCACTTCTGAAACTAAATATGTGACTATATGTGAATATATTTATTTTAGCAGCATTCATACCTATGGGATAGTTTCGTTCCCTGTGGGACATGTGAGGGATTGCATGGATGTTCTTGAAGTCCATGAAAAGCCGATTGTTCAGAGGATCGATCATGCGGACTTGTGTGAGTCGCGAAGCAGTTAGTCTGAACCGAGAGTTAGTTGCATTGAAACCTACACAGGAACGTTCAACTCCTACCCGAAAGATTTCCACCCATTCTCCCTCCTTGTTTTCGAGGCCTCTAAAACTTTCATAATCCCCATAAACGGTCATCTCCATCTTGCACCCCTACATAAATAAAGTACAATGATCAAGTTAAATGATGATGAAAAACTTGAGAGATGATGATGAAAAACTTGAGAGATGATGAAAAACTTGAGAGATGATGAAAAAACACTTACATCTTCATCTGCTAGGACATAGGAATAGAAAGGCATAACCCTGTTGGTAACCGGGGAATAGAGAGGGTAGACCCTGTGTACTTTGACTCTGAAACGCCAAGCCTTGACGTCGGGGTTATAAGAAGCCTCAGAAATCTGGGAAAGCTTATTGTAGTAGTCTGTCATCTTGTTTGTAGAGATGAGGGAATTTCACTCAGAGGTGAGAGAAGAGAAGATAGAACGAGTATTCAGATAGAACTCGGATATGAGATGAAATGAGAGAATTTGCAGAGTTGGAGTTTAACTAAATGCAATGGTGATGATGATTCTAGACGGTGTAGTGTTGTGACGTTTCACGTTTGGTTTCAATGCGACTGTAATGATTATTATTAGAGACTTTTTCAATCGATTAATTACTCTCTCCTCTGTCCATCAATACCATTAATTACTGGATTTTTCTCAACCATTTTTATGATCTCTTTTATTGCTTGCTCAGTAAATAATTCATAATCCTACCAAAAAAGTAAATAATCCATAATATTATATTTATTTTCAAAATATAAAACAATATAATACCTAATTTTTTTTAATTTTTACATAGTTCCATATATTTACACTATAAATTCAATATAATTTTACTTAGTTTCATAAATTTAGACAATTAATATCAGTTAGTTTCACTTAAACTGTCAGAAGTCGTGTAGCGTTGGTCGTTGCAAATATCAAGGGTCACGACGCTATGGTCATAAATCAGGTCATAAATCATGAAATGACAGATTTTTCTCAAACTAAATATTTCAATTATTATTTCTTATACTGTTTGTTATCATTAAATAATCCGACACTCCGTATAATTAATTTTTCGATTCTGCTTCTATTTAGAGTTTTGCAATATATAAAACAATAGAATATCTAAATTTGTTAATTCTTACATAGTTCTATATAACTAGACTAAATTTTTCTTATTTTCATAAATTTAGACAATCAAAAATCACTTAGTTTCACTAAATTACAACTTGACATACGACTGTTGCAGTTCTCTTCTTATTCCATGTACTTGCAGTGAGAAGTCGTGTCTTAAGCCGTCTATCAAATCACACCCTTAAGTGGGATAGTAAATGCAATCTTATCTCTATTATAAATAACACGTAAATCTTTCCATTTACTCGATTAAACGAATATCTCTCAAGTTTTTCATCATCCTTGTACTCTATGTCGAACTTCAACTTGGAATCTGTCCCTCATTCCATCCTCCATAAGATTCTCTCAAAGGTAGCAACAAACCATATCCGGGACTTCGGTAGTGCTAGAATTGCTTTCTTCGGGTTCAATCAAATAGGCAGAGACGACTACTTCTACCAATCTGCTAATCTCATTGGCTTTAATGATTGGATTGATGAGGTTAATGCTGTAAGAACATTCCGACTTAGGTGCTACCAAGCCGGTAATCCAGAGGTCATCTACCTACGAGGTATGCATGAGTTCTTTCAACTTCATTTACTTGATGAAGGAAGAGAGAAAATCCATCTTGCTGCTGAGAGAGGATTGGAGTTGGCCAAGTTTGTAGATGGAATGCTGAACTTAGCGTTTAGTGTAGATGATGGAGGGTTGTTTCACAAATATCCTAACTTTAGTCGTGAGTTTGTTCATCGGATGAATTGCATGATCCGGACTGATCTACCCTCAGGCCATTGGGGTTACGAGAAACCTCAAGAGTTTATGTCACTACTTGAAAGAATAAAGAATCTCATCTTCTCAAATGATTGCTGGTGCTCCTCCGCAATAGAAGAACCGGTGTTTGTAGTCTCCTATAATGGATCAATAACACAGTGGAAGTGCGATCGTTGTTTCTGGCAATGTGAAGTTTGGGACTTCTGCAATGAAATTCACTTGACAGCTGCCAACTGGCCAATTGAAGATTAGTTGTGGTGTTTATTTCTCGAGTTTATAGCATGTAGTTTTATCTACTTTCACTATGTTTGATTTAATGTAATGTCTCTAGTTTCAATCCTCTAGTTTCTCTCTATAAACTAATCTTTGTATATTTTAACTTCAATATATCATTAAAAAATTAACTACATTTCTACTTTTATTTTAACAAATAAACTTCACTAGCCATTTGAAAATTAGTTTTATCAACTTTTACAACATTTCTACTTTTATTAAATATGTACAACATTTCTAAGTTTGGCCAAAATCTATTTATATCATATAAACTATTTTTAAATTCAAAATTCAATAAATATATCAATAACAACAACTCTGTCCAAAAAATAACATAATAAAACATTTGAAATCTAAAAGTGCGATTTAGTTAAATTTAGTTCAACTTAGTATTATATACAGAATATTGTTGATGATTTATTACGATGTACAATTTCACCAATATTTACAATCACACCAATTCTTACAAAGATTTCGAAAGTTATAGAGAAAGATATCCGAATTTCATAGATCGGGTCTGGATGGTCCGCGAAATGGTCTTGGTTGGGTTGTAATTATGCAAGTTTCTGTTGGTCATGTGGTCTTTTAATAAATTTTCGTATTTAAATAAAGAATTATTTAATTCTAAATCTGGGCAGTTTCGGGCAGGAGTATCACAGCTCTTTTTTTTTCGGGCAGGAGTACCTGAGCGTTTGATTCTAGATCTTTACAAGGTAAGATATGTTATTATCTATGCTGTTAGAAATTTGAAGAATTGTGTGCACCAAGTGGAGAATATGCATTCAAGTGGAGCGTCCAAACAAGACATAGTAAGTTAATATTCAACAAGTGTGTTATTTTATATATATGATATTTGAATATTAACTAAACATAATTTTACATAAAAAATCAATGCAGATGGACAGAGCAAAGCACTTATTGATTCAAGATCCAAAACTTAAAAAAAGTTCTACATTTGATCATGTGTGGATTTTAATAAAAGATATTCCAACCAATAATGTCCATATGAATATTCCGGAAACTCCCACTGCTAGAAGCGATACGATCAGATCTCCAACATCACAGTCTTCTGGATTGTCATCATTTTCAATCAACTTAAGCAGTGAAAATGGTGGATCAAATTCATCATAACGCCCCATCGAATCGAAAAAGCAAAACTGAAGAGAAAAATGGCTGAAGATAATAATTCATTTGCCGACTCTGTGATTTCATCAAACGAACAAATCATTGATTTCTTAAAAGAAAGTGCATCAAATAGGAGTAAAAATTACGAGTTGCAGCAATTACGTCTCCAAAATTAGGCTAAAAATAGCCTTAAAAGAACGAGAACGAGATGATAAGATATTACTAACAAATTTAGACTCTGTCGATGTTGATACACGTGAGTATATGCGATTGGAAAAAGCGAGAATCATTCAAAAAATAACTCAAGAGTAGCAACAACCTTCATTTCATCCAAATATCTATCAACCATTTTTCGATTATCTTGGACGTTTAGGATCTGGCTAAACAAGAAATTCTAGTATTTTGAAACCATTTGTAAGATATGTGATATTTAAATGTTTATGTAATATGCTTTAATTTGTGCTAAGTTTGTTTAGTGTATTTTATTTTGTGTGAATTTTATTAATGTAATTTTCTATTGTGTGAATTTTATTACTGTAATTTTCTATTATGTGAACTTTATTTTATTGTTATGTAATATTAATCATATTTTATTTATTTTGATGTAATTAAGTTATTCTAAATTAAGTTTAGTAAATGTATTTGTTAAAAGAAATAATTCTAAGGACCAAAAAAAATAAAAGATAGTTTTGAGGTTGTGAATAGTGAAACCTCAACAGATTGGAATGACAAAACCTCAAAATTTGAGGATTTGAGGTTGGGTTGAAAATGCCTTTATGGAGAAGAGAGAGATGATTTATTTACAAATTCAAGATAATAAAGCAAAATAAATGAAACTAACAAAACTAATAAGAACTCTAACCAAATTATAGAAAAAACAATTATGGTGAGTTATGAAAAATTAATGGAACACAATATATTCAAAACATAACCAAACCCATTTCACATTCTACGTAAAATAACATTTGAAATATGTAAGCTATAAAAGAATTTTAAGTAAAACTATAAGATTTTTAATTATTATAATTTAAATATTTTGTAAATATTTATATTTGTGTATGAGTACGAGAGATACTAATACCTAATAAGTAGTGTTATAATAAGTATCAGGTGATTTTTCCGTGCACATCCACGGATAAAAAGTAAATATACAATAATTGATTGCTATACTTTTTTAAAATTGATTTATAATTTGTATGTGTAGTCTATACTAATATAATACTATATTACTTTAATTAGACATGATTTTAATTATGTTATATATTCTCATTTTTTTACAATTGATTTAGGTACCATTTGAATATATTGGAGTGCATATATTTATCTGAATTCAACTATAATACTTTTTACTTTAAATATACTAAGGTTATGATTAATTTTCTTATTTGCATTTGTGTTGGTTGTTGTCTTAGATGTGTAAATATATTTGATTAAGATTATGTATGACTTAAGATATATTGTGTTTAAAATGACATAAAAATAAACTTAAGTGTCTGATTCCAAATTTACATAAATTAATATAACGATAATATTCTAAAGTCTCATGCATATAAATAAACTTCAAAACAACTAAATTTTAACAGTTGGTTAATATGTTTTGACTTTTGAGTCATCCTATAATTTACTTTTATAAAACAAATTATTATTATAAAATTATATATTCGTATTATAGGTTAAATCTATGATATTAGATATACTTTGGACGATTCAAATCACTTATATTGTGAGTATATTGAGTTAGATATGTTCTTTCAAACTCAAACTAAAGTATAATTATTTTTATTATAATTAAGTAAAATAGAATTAACTTTATTTATCGTTTAAATGTGCATTTATTTTTATAATATTTATCAAATTATATGTTGATTTCTTTAAACAATATATTAGAAAAAGCGATGGTCACTAATACATTTTTGGAAACTCACTAATTATAATTATTAAAATATTTTATAAATTCTAAATAATTTTTATGACTTAAATTTACTAAATGATAAACTGAAAATTATTTTAAATAATCTTAAAAATGAGAATTCCCATCTGCTTTGGTATTTTGATTATGGTTATATTAAGTTCCACAAACATAAAAATTTAAAGCAAATTACATTTTATGCTATTTAAAAATATTTTAATGGAAGATTTTTATTTTGTGAACTTTCTTTTTTTAATGAAATCATATTATATATATACATATATTTTCGTTTTAATTTTTTTAAACTTTACTTATGTTATTTGGAAGAATTTAAAAAGGAAACTAAATAATAAATTCAATAATAATATATAAATGTAATATTTTTAATCTATTAAAGGTATCACTGTAATCAACCATTGTGAGAGCTAACGTGAGCGACACATAGGAAACTGACTTCTCAAATAATATTATAGAGATTCGTGATAAACAAGTGCATCAACGACTAAAACGTGATTTGGTTGAACATATATGGCGTAAATTTGGACGTGATCAACACAACAACTAAACGTCGATGCGACTTTTAGTAATCTTTATTTTCATGTTTTTGTGTTGTTATTTTAAAATCTATTTTTAAAATGTTATGTTTAACTTTGTTTAATTTAATAAATAAATTTTATCTTTTTAAAAAAATTGTTTAATTTAAATTTAATATGTTTTTATTGTTAAGAACTTTAATTAAAGAAACTACCTATAAATGAAAATAATTAAGTGTACTTAATAATGTATCTTAGCTTAATGATAATAATTAAAAAAATCACTAAAGCCCACTTAAGATATAATTAAGGTATCTACCTATATCTCGTAATGATGATGATGATAAATAGTAAATACTAAGTTGAGCAAAAATGTATTTATCAGTTTTTAAATATGTAAAAACAATTATTCTTGAACTTATCGTTAGCTTAGAAGTTAGAACAATAGATTTACACTTCAGTTTTATTCTCCACTAGATCATGACCCGCCCGATCGGGCGGGTTTTTATTATTTTGTAAATGCGGATTAAATAGGAACCTCTAAATTAAAAATTATGTTTGATCAGTTTGAGATGAAAAATTTACTAACCATGGTGATAATCGAGATGAACTTGTGATATGAACCGATGTTCAAAAATGATTTTTTTTAATAAAATATTATTATGGCATCTATTCAAATAAATTTTAAATGTTAAATCGATTCTATTAAAAAAATATTGGATATTAGTTAATTCATTGATTTTTATACCTTATGTATGTGTCTAATTAATCTATATAATATTATCATATATGTCTAGTTAATATTATTATTCAGACCCGTGCATATACACATAATTTTCAATTTTATTAATATCTCTAAACTAAGATACAATAAGTAATGAAACATTTGTTAAACTTTTGGGTTTTTATAGAATGAACATTTAGGTTGACAAAAAAATATGATGAATATTTATAATTTACTACTATATAATTGAAAACTTATATCAGAACACTTTCTTATATTTTATATTATATTAACAAATATACCTACTCAAAATTTATATGTATTTTTAAGGTTCTGTATATTAAATTCAATTTTAATAAAATTAGACATTATGTCAAATACAGGTAAATAGAATCTACACAAATATTTGTATATTATATACATTGTGTACAACCCGAGGAAACTTTTAAAATTGTAGTAGTCGTATGCAACTATGCAGCAATTTAATAATGAAAAGATGGAGTTACTAATCTTATGCACATGAATATATTTCAAATCTTTTAACTAACGTTATGACCATTTATTTCCTAAACCAATCAAAATATAAGGGAGAGCTTATTAATGAATGCATGTGAATATAACTTTGTAAAAAAGTGTATTTAATTTAAAATCTTACAAAACAATAGTTAGGTCCAACAAAATGTTTCTGTTTTAATAAGATAGATAACGATCCCAAGAAAATAGCCAAAGAAAAAAAGCCCAAAGAGACCTTAAAAAGGTTAAAACGACGAGTTTCGCCGATCGAAATCCCCATTCACATCTCTTTTCTTTTCTTTTCCCCTGCCTCACTCCAACAAACTATTCCTCCCAGAAGAAGAAGGAAACCTCTCTCAGATCTTCGTCTCTCTCATGGCGTCACCGAATCAGGAAGCAATCGACACTTTCATCAGCATCACCGGCGCTTCTGAAGCCGTCGCCCTTCAGAAACTCCAGGTTATTTTCCGATTCGAATCACTCATCTCTCGATTCCATGTTTCTCTTGATTGGCTTCATATATGATTTTATCAAAGCTTATCGAGTGAGTGATTATCGGCGGATGTCTTTCGTTTGATCTCTGATGATGGTTAGGGTTAGGGTTGTAATCCAAGTTCGAGTTTCGAGGAGGTTTATATGATATTCGGCAGTGTTCGTTCGTAGGAGGAGGTTTATCCGAAGTTGAGAGCTGATTGTAGATATGCTTGTTTCGATTTAGTGAAGTTTTGTTTCAATATGTAACCTCTTAGTATCATAATAGCTTAACAATCATATCTTACTTTTGTTATTTCCAGGAGCATCACGGTGATCTTAATCAAGCTATGAATGCATATTTCAACGAGGGAGATAGAATTGCGTATGCCATTGCCATCCACATGATTTTATCTTCTGAGAATTTTTTTAATCATAATTTCGTGTCGTCTTTCTTATGATGCAGAGTACGTGAAGCACCAGTGAATGACCATGAAGACGATGCAATGGATATAGACGATGTGATTCCTCCGGCTGCACAATCTCTTCTCAATGCTGCTAGAACAGGAGCTCCCTTTTCGCTTCTCCACTCGGACTTTGCTAGAAGTATCTTTGATAGGGATCCCCTCATGCCACGCCCTCCTTCCTTTGTTACTCATCCCAGAGAGGTTAGGCAGATACCCATCGAGGTTAAGGATGGCACTGGTGGCCCATCTCGTGATGCTCCTACTATTGAGGATGTTACGGAAACAGCACATGTTCTTGGTCCAGCCACCCGAGGGACGGTTATTATAGACGAAGAGAGCGATGATGATGATGTTCCTTTTGCACCTACTAGCAGAAGTAGGCATGTTATACCTGCTGCACCCAATAATATTCAAGATTACACTGAGGTAGAAGAAGAGATGTTCCGAGCTGCCATTGAGGCCTCAAAGATGGAGGCTGAGGTAAGCTCTTTTATTTTATAAAGAGGATTGGCAGTATTGGGTTATCGAAATTTCAATTGTTTTACAGGGGTTAAGTAATCCTCTACCTGAAGAGAGGCCGTCTCCCATGGGGGATGATGATGACATAGCAAAAGCAGTTACAATGTCGTTGAAGGTATGTGGTTGTTTCCTCTCTTTTCCATTTCCTTTTCTTCTCTTCTAATATAAACGAGTGCAGTCAGCGGAGGAAGAAGTTTTGCGCAATCAAGGGTTTAAGGCCTCAACTTCAGAAACAGGAACTTCTGAAACTGCTGCTGCTGCTCCACAAGGACCTGAAAATACCCAATCCCTGAACGGAAGGTTTGTTGGTTATTCCTATGTTTTGTCTCGGAGCTCAATATCTCCAGTTGCAAAAACTTCTGCGGTTTATCTACTGGTGTTTGTTAAAAAGTGAGGCCTGATAAAATGTAGTTTTTATATTGTCTAGAGTGGCTGCACCTAGCTCACCATTTGAGGATGACTCTGATGATGTCGATGAGGAGCCTCTTTATCGTCACAGGCCAAGACGTGTGGCATCTGGAACTCTAGCCCCACCTAACGATGACCGTTCCAGGAGTAGGAGTCCTGAAGAAGATATTCCAGTGGATAGTGGCAATAGGTTTCCTTCTGAGGTATCAATAAAATCTGTTGTCTTTCTTACACAGTGATCAGATCAGACTAACATACAAGTACTACGTTACGCTTAAGAGTCCTAGATTATTAGCTAGTATTTTGCCATTACTGATACTCTCTTTGTATATATGCTCAAGTGGGGAGGCATTTCGTCTGAGGAACATGATGAAGCTGTCATGCTCGAAGCAGCCATGTTTGGTGGCATTCCTGAAACTGGATATAATCATCTTCCATTCTTACCTCCTCAACAGAGGGCACCACCACGTCCACCGTCGCCTTCATTGACAGCTCAGAGGTTGATACGTGAACAGCAGGTTAGGCAACATTTACTCAGTGCTTGAGTTATCGAAGGTTTATATTGGTGATAATAAAACTTCGTGAGCTGCTACATGGTGCAGGATGATGAGTATCTTGCATCCCTGCAAGCTGACCGAGATAGAGAGCTGCAGTCCATTAGAGATGCTGAGGCACGTCAGTTAGCGGAAGAAGCAGCTAGGAAGGCTTTTCTGGAGGAAGAAAAGAAAAAAGAGGAAGAAGCTCAGAGGAAACTTGAGGAGGAACAGGTACGTCTTTGTAAGGCGTAAAACAAGTTTTTCTTGGTTGTGGTTGGTGCACATTGATCTTAGTGTATGATTAGCTAAACCACGTGTATGATTAGCTAAACCACGTGCACATTGATCTTAGTGAAGGCGGTTCTTTTGTTATTGATTACAGTATTTTTAAACTTCTGAATGTTGTTAACAGGAGCTAGAGAGGGAACTAAATGCAAAAGAAGCTTCTCTGCCTAAGGAACCACAAGCAGACGAAGAGAATGCTATTACCCTTCTAGTCAGGATGCCTGATGGAACTCGACATGGCCGACGATTCCTCAGATCCGACAAACTCCAAGTGAGTTTCCCCAAAATTTATTTTCACTTTGCTATTTCAACTTCTCAAATTATATACTGAAATTACCATCCATGGCACTCTTCTTGCAGTCTCTTTTCGATTTCATAGACATTGCAAGAGTGGTGAAACCCAGGACTTACCGACTGGTAAAAACTTTGTTCATTTTTATCAATTAAATCTCTCATAAAGGTGATGTTGTTAACTGACATAGTGCTTGACCGGTACTGCCCTTGATGGTGTTATTTGAAACAGGTGAGGCCTTACCCTCGGCATGCGTTTGGGGATGGAGAAAGTGAGTCGACTCTGAAGGATCTTGGATTGAGCAGCAAGCAAGAAGCATTGTTTCTTGAGCTTATCTGAGCAAAATGTTCTATTCTCTTAAATATATCAGACTTTCTGCTTAGAACCTCGTTTAATTTTTAAGTTATGTGGTTTATCTTTCTTTCTGTACAAGAACAAAGTATATTTGTTGGGAGGGATTATAAGTTTTCAAACAATACGTCGTTTTAGTTGTATATGCCTTTACATTGTCTGCAGATAAAAACACGCCAAAGCAGAGTGACTTGTAACTTGTAAGAGAGATACATACCAAACATTAACGTGAGAACCATCTTGAGTCACGCTTAGGCTTGTATTGATCCTGTTCATAGTTAAGGCCTGCTCAAACATTATAGGCACTGGAAAAGAATTAGTAAAATAGACACAACATATGGAAGATGCAGTTTATGATATTGTTGGCTTTTCTAAACATTTACCACTATGATCTAATATGTTCTTGTACTTATTCAGACACACGAGCTTCTATTGAATTGGCAATTCCACCATATATATTCTGAGATAGTCCACACGTTTTTTGGATCTGCGATTATGGATTCAGTCAAGCCACCATCATCTAGTGAGAACTAAGAGTGACAAAAGTGACAGTTAGAGGTGTCAATTGGGCTGTCCAGGTTCATTTGGACTGTCCAAATGAATATTATTTTTTTAAGTCCAAATTGTACTAGACCAAATTGTCTAGACCAAATTGACCTATTTTAAATGGGCATTCTGCAAAACCTAAATACAATCTCTATTTTAACATTCATAAAAACACAAGTTTCATAAGTTTTACACATTAAAGTTCATATGTTTTATACATCCAAAGCATAAAATATTTCATACATAAAGGTTCACACAAGAATACACAATCCAAAGCATAAATAAGTACATAAGATATGATAATTGCTTCTGAAGTTTTGATGGTCCTTCTTCTATCTACTCATCCTCTCCTCTCAAATTAAAAAACATAAGTTATCATCACACTAACAGATACCACAAGCAGATACCATAAGTTTCACAGAAAGCTACAGATAACACAATTATCATCACTCAAGCAGATACCATTATAACAAGCAATCACAGACATGAAATGATCTAAACTCAACAAACCTGGGAGAGCTAAAAGCTAAAATGTACAAGTGATTATACCTTCCAAGAGAGCTAGTTGAGTCGGGTCTTCTTCTTCTTCCTTCCACTTCTTTCTGCTTCCGCTTTCTCATTATCATCTTGCTTATCTTCATTATCTTCCTCATCTAAATCGCATTCAGCTATCAAAAAAGAAGTTCAATCAATAGTTTCACATATCAAAAGCTCAATTATAAATGTAACAGACTCACCAATCACTTCAAAACCTCTAAGCCAGTTTCTAGTGCAGATTAGAGCTTGAACATTTGAAGTAAGAAGCATGCTCCTGTACTTGCTGAGAACCTTACTTCTGGCACTGAAGGATGACTCAGACGATACTGTTGTTATTGGGATGCATAGGACATCGCAGGCCATTCGAGAGATCTCCTTAAAACGGTTTGCGTTGTCCCTCCAATACTCAAAGACATCTAACTTTAGCTCATCGAATGGCTGTAACAAACCAGAAATCAGTTTAGCTCTTAACCACTCAGACTCTGTAGGTAAGCACTGGTAGCTTGTCTCAACCTCTGCAAGATTCTTGAATGCCTCTTTCTAGTGAAGAGCCCTAAATAACATGAGATAGGTAGAGTTCCACCGCATGGTAACATCTAACAGTAAATTCCCTTTCTTAACAAACCCACAGACTCCATGCAGCCTTGAAACAACATCTCTCTAGACTGAGTAACCTTGACATACTTCACACTGTCCCTAATCTTCTCCAAGACCTCACTTATCAGTGCTAAACCATCTTGAACAATGAGATTTAGAATATGAGCAGCACACCTGATGTGAAAGAACTCTCCACCACAAACTAGATCTTTCCTCAGCTACCTCTTGAGTACTCCTTGCATATTATCATTGGAAGATGCATTGTCCACAGTTACAGAGAAGACCTTCTTTTGCAGACCCCATTCCTTTAGCAATTCCATTAGCTTCATGGCAATGGCAGTACCAGAATGTGGCGGCGGGAATGCGCAAAAGGAAAGGATCTTAGCTCTAAGGTTCCATTCAGAATCTATATAATGTACAGTGAGACAAAGATAACCCTCTATGGTTATAGCTCTCCAAAGATCAGTGGTTAGACAAACTCTACCCGGAATCTCACTTAACACCTTTTTAAGCTTCATTTTTTCCCTCTCAAATATCTTAAGTACATCAGCCACTAGTGTGTTTCTACACCAGAATTCTATGGTGGGGTTGGCATACTTAAAAGCTTCCCTAACCCTTCTAAACTCTACAAAGGCGTAAGGGAGATCATGCTCAATAATAGCCACAGCAACCATATCTCGAAACACCAACTGATCGATCTTCTTACAGCCTACAGTTCTACTAAGGGTTTTGGGGCAGCGTTCAGAGTGGCGAAGCATAGTATTGGTTCCACTTTTATGCAAGTCTAGGATGTAAAAGTGGCTACAGTAGTTGCAGACGCATTTGAATTTCCCATCAGGCATCCTATCTCCTTCTATAGTAAAGTAGTTCCAGCACTTAGAGTGTCTACGCTTGTGTTTACCTTTCACCTCAGCTGTGCTCATGAGAGACTCGTCCACCACAGGATTGTTCTCGTCCATTCCCTGTACTGAATCCCCATCGTCACTCACGTACTCATCATCATTGTTCAAACTCAATATATCCATCTGAAAGAAAAAACAATTACATGTTAAGCAAAAACTATTACAAGTCATCATCAGAAACGATCATCAAGTGAACTAAATGAAACGAGCAGATTCAATGAAACAATGAATCTAAAGCATGTAATACACAAACCCATCAGAGCCATCAAGTGAACTAAATGAATCAGATACAATCATAATACACAAACTGTTGTGGGCACGGAAGCTGGGTCGGTTGGTGGGATGGTCGATGGGTCGATCTTATCGATGGAGAAGAAGACCGGATGAAAAGATGGTGAAGATGGACGACTTGCTGGCCTTTTAGATCCAATCTATCCTGAAAACAAAGGAAAAACAATGAGTTTATGAATAATGAAAACAAGAACAGAAACTAAAAGATAAGGGAATGGAATGGTATTATGAATAGTTGTTTGAAGATGGAAGATGGTGATGGATAGATGTTGATTGACTCTCTCAATCTGTGGGTTTGATTGACTCTCTCAATCTGTGATCTTCAAGGCTGATGAATCTCTCAAACAACCCTTAGAACCACGAGCTCAGTAGATCTCTAATGCTTCTCACACTTAGAATTCTAAAGAACAACTCAAAGAACACTCTTTGAAAAGAAAATGCTTTGCATACTATTTTATTGATTGAAAGGTGAATCTAAAATGTACAAATGAGTCTGCTTATATAGGGCACGACCTTAGACAGAGACCAAACGTTCATATAAAAGAAAGGAAACAAAAATAAAGAAAAGGCTGCAATGGTTCTGGTCATGATCGAAATAGAGCCGTTGGAGAGATATCTTTGGGATTTTGTCTTGGCTTGAGTTTCTTTGAATCTGGACGGTTTAAGAGGATAAGATAACTTCTTTGGGACCTTCCTGGGAGCTTGATAAGTGCTGATCTCGTCCATAAATTGAAAGGAATATAGCTGTTGGAGTTTGAATGCTTGAGACTCCAAATAAGGCAAGTGTGGCCATAAATACATCCTCTTGATCATGTGGGTTCTTGTGCATGGTAATAACTCTTCTACTCCTTCTGGATCGTTGGATAGGTTTCCCAGATGAATATAAACCTCTCCTGGTCGCCATTGTTTGGTTTGACTAAGATTGAACCGGTGAGACTCCAAATTAGGCAATTGTAGAACCGGTTTGACCGGTTTAGGTAAATGGGCCATAACTCCATAATTCCGTGGACTTTTCTCCTCATTCTTGGCTTGTTGGAAAGGTAAGAGATCCATCTTGAAGTCTATGGACTGGCTTAGGTCGGAACGCCTCTTAGTTGGGCTTGAAACAATTTCAAATCTCGGATACTCGCAGATGGACAGACTGGAAAACCTCTGGTTTGTAAAATTCATATCTTTCTGGTCCGAGAAGCTTTGAAGATGATTCCAATTGGTGTCGACTCCTTGTTGAGTGTAGAATGCATGAAAGTTGGTCTCATGGAAAAATTCTCCAAAGTTTGTGAGATACGCCGTTTTGACTGAACACATATCCTGGTTGGTCCTTTGGTTTGCTGAATGGTGCAACTGATTGGCCTCCGGTTCAGGTACTGATTTGATGCCCACATCATACCCTCTCCCTTGAAAAAGTTTCGACCTCGAAACTGGATAATCTGCACCAAGATCACCAAGATAGAGCAAGTTAGGTTTCATCCTCTTTTGAGATTCTAGGGCCTTACCTTGGTATTTGATCGGTTTGCTCTTTGATGGCACATATTGTGGCTCTCCTTTGAGTAAGAACGACAAGAATACTCCTCTGCTGTGATATGGCCTTTTGGTGGGTGGTGCAAGACCTGGAGGGTCGTCTGGAATCAAGAAGTTGTTGGTGGTAACTTCTTGTTTTACTTTCGCATCTAAACACCTTGTAATCTCCTTGTGTTGATCATCCATGTGATCAGTGACTTCTGTTCCTGAAATAAATTCAAAACTTTTGCCAGGAAACAAGTGCATTATATCTGGGTTTGAAAAATTATAAATAAGAGAATTCAAATTCAGATTTACCCAAATAGTTTCAGATAGTTGAAGAATGATTTGCTCTTTGGCAGCATGTGAGCTTTGGATGGTTCTTGCAACTTCTTCAACGTTTTGTGGACATGTCAGGTGCTGCCCATGGCTTTCTTTCAACCTCTCAGCATTGTTTGGCTGTCCATCTTCTTGTCTTATACCTGGATCAAAACTCTTTGGCAAAGACAAGTGCATAAATCCAGAATTGAAAGTTCTAAAGGAACAATACTATCACTTGTTTTACTTTGCTCTGGTTTCAACTCCAATGATGTGCATCCTAATAATTTTCTAGATGGACAATTTACAGCAAAATGTCCCCTCTTATGACATCTATAACATGTCTGAATTTTAATATTTTTAGAATTAGAGGACTTACTTGGATTTGATGGAGCTGGTGGCTTTTGTAAACTTTGTGCCTTAGATTCATCTTTAGTTTGGGGTTTCCCACTCTCAAGAACAACTACGGCCTTCTTTCTCTCTGATCCTAAAGTTCCTTTTGAATATGAGAATGTGCCTGGTACCTTTGTACACTGGAGTGAACTTAGCTGTAAACCCACTTGTCTCTTGACAGTTTTCTTCTCTACAGCCGGTTTCATCTTTTGTGGGCTGTGATGATGATTAACTTGCTTGCTGCCAGCCTTTAAGTTCTTAGGGTTGCTGGGAGCCTAGACCACGTGAGTAGCACACATAGGGGATGGATCTGGATTTTGTTTTACAAAATCTTCAAGAAAAACTGATTTGAAACTCTCCCAAGTAAGATCCGGTTCTTTGTAGTACCATTGAGCAAATTGCTCATTTTCCCACCATGCGCAAATTGCTCATTTTCCCACCATGCTAGAGCAGGTCCAGTGAGTGTCTTAGTGGCATATGACAGCTTCTTTTCTTCTTGAAAGTGGTGCCTCTGGAACAAGGTTTCCATTTCGTCCTCCCACTTGAGGTAAGTCTCATCTCTTTGGCCATAACCAGAGAAGTATGTGGAGTGTGCTTCAAATTCATCAACATTTCTTCCGGCCTCACTTTCAACTTCTTCCTCTTCATCCAAGACAAGTTTAGACTCTTTAACATTTCTTCCAGCCTCACTTATGGCTTCCTCCTCATTTTCAGAGTTAGTACCAAAGCTATCTGGCTCATCTTCTTGGTTCCAAGTCTCTTCATCATTGTAATCAGTTTCTCCTAAACTGAGCTGAGAGCTGGTGTCTTCTTTGTCCTCCTCATGGTTTTCTACACTGGTTTGGGAACCAGTTTCACATGGGTGCTCATCTTCATGATCAGAATAAGGTATCTCACACCATGGTAAGTCTTTGACACGAGACTCTCCTCCATTTTCTTCTTCACTAGATTGGGAACACGTTTCTTCTCTCTCAACTTCTTCATGTGAGTGATCTGGTGGTTCCGGTTCAGGATATGCTTAATCAGGGTCGTCTCCATACTCAGACATAGAGCAGTTATCACCAGTACACGACCCATCACAGCCGTCCTCCTCACTAGACCATTCTTGGTCAGTTTCATCAAAAGTGGAGTCTTTGCTTGAGTCATAAGAGTCTTCTTCTTCTGAGTAATCTCCCATGTCTTCTTCTCTGTTTTTTTTAATGGGTACCTTGCACAAACAAAGAAAAGAAGAATCAATTTGTAGCTAGATAGAAGAGAGAGAATGAGCAGCAAAAATGGAAACTTTTAATTCCTTTTTTTTTTAAGTTTGAAAACTAAATGCAAATTTTTTTTTAAGTATATCAGAGGCAGCACGAAATATTTAAAATTAAACAAAAAAAAATATTTATTTTGGTTTTAAGTTTAAAAGAAACAGAGAAAACTTTTTTTTTTAATTGCAAATAAACATAAAAAGGAAACAATGATCAAACTAAATGCAAAAATTTAAATATGGCAATGGGAGCTGGTGAATATGAATGCAAACAACTAGACAAATAATTCAAATGAATTTTCGTGAATCAAAACACCTAAACTACTTCTCTCTCTTTTTTTTTTTTAAAAACACAAAATGCAGAAAAAATGCAAACTTGAAGGAAATAACAATTTTTATGGATTTTTGGTTTTATAAAAAAGAGAACAAACAAATAATGAAACAAGAACATGGATAGAGATGGATTGATATCACCTGATATAGGAGCTTTGAGCTCTGATACCAAATGTTGTGGGCACGGAAGCTGGGTCGGTTGGTGGGATGGTCGATGGGTCGATCTTATCGATGGAGAAGAAGACCGGATGAAAAGATGGTGAAGATGGACGACTTGCTGGCCTTTTAGATCCAATCTATCCTAAAAACAAAGGAAAAACAGTGAGTTTATGAATAATGAAAACAAGAACAGAAACTAAAAGATAAGGGAATGGAATGGTATTATGGATAGTTGTTTGAAGATGGAAGATGGTGATGGATAGATGTTGATTGACTCTCTCAATCTGTGGGTTTGATTGACTCTCTCAATCTGTGATCTTCAAGGCTGATGAATCTCTCAAACAAACCTTAGAACCACGAGCTCAGTAGATCTCTAATGCTTCTCACACTTAGAATTCTAAAGAACAACTCAAAGAACACTCTTTGAAAAAAAAATGCTTTGCATACTATTTTATTGATTGAAAGGTGAATCTAAAATGTACAAATGAGTCTGCTTATATAGGGCACGACCTTAGACAGAGACCAAACGTTCATATAAAAGAAAGGAGACAAAAATAAAGAAAAGGCTGCAATGGTGCTGGTCATGATCGAAATAGAGCCGTTGGAGAGATATCTTTGGGATTTTGTCTTGGCTTGAGTTTCTTTGAATCTGGACGGTTTAAGAGGATAAGATAACTTCTTTGGGACCTTCCTGGGAGCTTGATAAGTGCTGATCTCGTCCATAAATTGAAAGGAATATAGCTGTTGGAGTTTGAATGCTTGAGACTCCAAATAAGGCAAGTGTGGCCATAAATACATCCTCTTGATCATGTGGGTTCTTGTGCATGGTAAGAACTCTTCTACTCCTTCTGGATCATTGGATAGGTTTCCCAGATGAATATAAACCTCTCCTGGTCGCCATTGTTTGGTTTGACTAAGATTGAACCGGTGAGACTCCAAATTAGACAATTGTAGAACCGGTTTGACCGGTTTAGGTAAATGAGCCATAACTCCATAATTCCGTGGACTTTTCTCCTCATTCTTGGCTTGTTGGAAAGGTAAGAGATCCATCTTGAAGTCCATGGACTGGCTTAGGTCGGAACGCCTCTTAGTTGGGCTTGAAACAATTTCAAATCTCGGATACTCGCAGATGGACAGACTGGAAAACCTCTGGTTTGTAAAATTCATATCTTTCTGGTCCGAGAGGCTTTGAAGATGATTCCAATTGGTGTTGACTCCTTGTTGAGTGTAGAATGCATGAAAATTGGTCTCATGGAAAAATTCTCCGGAGTTTGTGAGATACGCCGTTTTGACTGAACACATATCCTGGTTGGTCCTTTGGTTTGCTGAATGGTGCAACTGATTGGCCTCCGGTTCAGGTACTGATTTGATGCCCACATCACAAACCCATCAGAGCAATGTCTACTAGAATGATCAGCTTACAATGAAGTAAAAGGGTCGAGAGCTTCTTCTGTTCTTTGATTCAAAGAGTGAGCTTCTTCTGTTCTATACACAATCAGAAACGAGAATCATCATTAACTAGAAACCCATCAAGCTTACAAGATACCAAACTATAACATATAATTACTCAAACCCATCAACGTTAATCATCATTAACCATCATTGAAGATACAGAGAATGAACCAGTACAAAAATTAATCATCATTAACCCATCAACTAAACAAAACAATGAACAGAAACACATCAGTTCAAGCCACTAACCAATGAAAAGAGTTAAACCCATTGAAGAACCCTAAGCGGCTAAGCTAAACGCCTAAACCCACTCGAAAAACCCTAATGAAAGGAGAATCATCACTAACGAAATGAGAACCCTAAACCCATAAACGCATACCCTTTTCAGAGTCGAGACGGATCGAGACAGATCGAGAGTCGAGACATCGAGATGGATGGAGACGGACCAAGGTGGATCGAGACGGACCGAGAATCCGAGATGGATGGAGACGGATCGAGACAGGAGCGGCCGAGAAGAGAAAGTCTCGAGAGAGAAGTCAGAGAGCGGCCAAGAAGAGAGAAGTCTCGAGCGAGACTGATTTTTTTCCCCTAAAATGAAAACCCTATGAATCCTATTTTACTGCGCTGTCCATGTCCATTTGAAAGAGCCCATTAGAATTAGTCTAATCTGGTTAAATCTAATTGGACACTTTTAATTTATGGGTCTAATCTAGTTAGTCCAAATAGACTTGGACATGGGTTAGCCATGGACATTATGTCCATTTGACATCTCTAATGACAGTAAAACCAATACATGAAATTATAAGGAGATATTAGAGAGTTGGTAAAGATGAAATAATTACAAAGTGGTTTTTTCCTCAAATAGTTAAGTTTATGCAAAAAATAGAAAAAAAGTAAAAGTAAAAGAGTGGAAGAGTTCTATTAGACCCCATGATCTTTCTTAGGGCCTGACTGGTTTAACCGCAGCGGTTGCGTTTGCGGTTGCGGGAGTTTACGGGTGCGGGTGGTTGCGGTTTCAAGCGTTTTCTAGAGATTTGTACGACTGGTACAACGGTTAGTAATTGTTGCGTTTGCGGGACTTTTATGACTGGTAAACTACCAAACGCAACATCTGTTAAATAATAAATTAACAATATTTACATTTTATATAATTATAAAAATTATAAAAATTATAAAAATATAATAAATATAAAATTTATATTTATAAAATCGTATTATTAAATTTTAAAAATTTATAGAAAATATTTTGGTTTGAAATTTTTATAATATAAATTAAAATATAATATGTATACATTTTACAATTTCTATTATTTCAATTTAAAAAATTTATTGGATACTTTTAGTATTATTTTTATTGATTTTGATTTTAAAGAAAAAAAATTATCCTCCCGCAACCGCCCGCAACCGCAAACGCTAGCTGGAACCAGCTTTTGATTTTAAGAGGTTCGGAGCGGTTTAAAGCGATTTGTAGCGTTTTCTATGATTGTTTCGAAACGCCAACAACCGCTAGAAACCGCAAAAGCTGCGTTTGCGGGTGGTAGCGGGGAAACCAGTCATGCCCTTACTCAATGGCTCAAAACTGTCTTCAATTCTTGTTCCACCAGATAATTAACTAGTTACGTTTGTTATTTGTCATATTTGAACATAGAAAACCAACTCAACTCATTCACTGTAGCATTTTCAACCCCCATGTTTACAGAATAATCAAAAAGTATCTTTATAACCTAAAGTCTCTGTTGTAAAATGCTTACCCAGAAAATATTACATTATGCTACCAACTCTTAGAAATACATAGTATCTGCATAAATATTGGGTTTGTGATTAATAGTAATCAAAAATTTCACCGAATAATTTCATCAAGCACTACTCTGAAATAAATAATATTTTCCTACTTTTAGTTGCAGTTACATTCAAAATATGTTTTAATTGGCTTTAAATTCTGTATATTAGCAGTCACAAAGTCTACTCACAAAATACAAAACTGATTATGAACAAATCAGAAGTTTTGTAGTTTCGATGTAATAGTTGGAATCTGGTAATAGAGATCTGGAAATTACACAAATAAGTACATATTAAAAACATAAAACTGTTGTAAATCTAATAGAAAAATATGTTGAGGAAAGGACGTAGAGGAGCCGTGCACACACACACGTGACTGTAGTTTAGCCGCAAGAATCTCGTCCCCTGTTTTATTTCAAGGTCAACTTCTGGTCTCTCTCTCCGCCTCTCTCTCTCTCTCTCTCTCTATTCATTTCTAAATCTTACTTAATAATTATTAAGTTCAATATTAGTCTACTTATTTAGTAGATTCTGATTTCAAATCTAAACAAAAAAATAATTCAACAAACGTAACTTCAAATTTTCAAAATATAAATTATTAAACCTCGGTCTGGTGAAGGCAAACCTCACATAGAAGCTTCTTTATTCTACTTGCACTATAAATCTTTCTTACACTCATCACTCAAAACTCACGATCGACTTGTAATGGCGTCGATCACCTGTTCCTCTGATCAACGTCTCTCAACAAGCAAGAGACGTTTAAAGCCGTTGATGTTAAGAGATTACTTACTCGATGATCTCAGCTCTTGTTCATCCAACGGCTTCAAATCATTCCCACGTCGTCAACCTCCTCCTTCCTCTTCATCTTCCACCGTTCGTCGTCTCCTCGACGCCGAGATGAAACGCTCAGGAATATTGATCCACAAGCCGCGTCTCACTAGAAGAAGCCGTACGACTTGCGGAACGGCGATCAGTAACGCCGTTCATAAAGCTTCCACGGCGTTTCTTAACGCCGTTAAGCTTTTACCGTTCCATGCAACCGCTACGTCGTCAGGAGGGAAGGGAGATCAAAAACAACAACAACAAGGCGGTTTCTCTAGAAACTTCTCTAAACGGCGCT
The DNA here is from genome assembly GCA_019706035.1 of Raphanus raphanistrum subsp. raphanistrum. Lineage (NCBI taxonomy): Eukaryota > Viridiplantae > Streptophyta > Magnoliopsida > Brassicales > Brassicaceae > Raphanus > Raphanus raphanistrum. The sequence continues at coordinate 15,193,511 of CM033988.1, read as the reverse complement.
TATGGAGAAAACCGGTAAGCCAATCTCGCCGTGAAGTAACCGTCATTGACGTCGGAGACGGAGAGATCCAGTGGTGGAGATCCGCCGCGTTTTTCCCGGACGAAGAGAGTTTAGAACAACCTTCCGATCTGTTTTCTCAAATCTCCACCGTCGCCGACGAATCAGCTTTCTCAGTCTCTGAAGATGCGGCCATTACCACCACCGCGAAGATTATCTCCGGTGATTCCTCGAGTTCCGGTAGCGAGTTTTTCACTAACTCGGAGGTTGTACAGTCTTCTTCTTCGTCCGAGGAAGTGTCGGAAGGAAACGATGCCGTGGAAGACGGGAATGAGATCGGAGAGAGTTCAAACGCACGTGACTGTGACGGATCGTCTGTCAACCGCGACAGCCTGTGCAACAGAAAGGTTAGTTCGTTAAAAGATCGTTTTCCTTCTTAACTGTACAACTGTAAAGTGGGAATGCACTTGAATTTATTGTCTTAAATAAACTAAAATAAAGAAAATAGTTCAGATATTGAAACTTGTCGGGGAACGCGTGCGAGTCACGTGTGGTGTAGGATTTAGATTAGCGATTAATAATTCGAGGGCTGAGGACCTGAGATGCTTCTCACGTAGCTTCTAAGTTCTAATAATGCGGATTATACGGCACATGATCCCGCGAGAGTTTTTTTTTTTCATGGTACTGGATGTACCAAATTATTTACTCTCGCTATTACACACTTCATAAGATACGCATATCTACATACATTTACATTGTCGTACTTGCCATATTTAAGTATGAAGTTTTTAATTATCAGTTTCTCACCCATGTTCATTAAATTTACCAACTAATACATGAAATCTTTAATGATTAATTATTGGATTTGAAACTTTTATAAAATCATTTTAAAATACCAAACATAAAATCTCAATCAAAACAAGTTAGGATACGATCATCATTAGTTTATGCGATATACACAGATAGATAGAGAAACATGATGTGGTCATGGGATGGGTTGACTTTTGTCAACTTATTTATTGTCACTATGATTTCGTACAACTCATTATTATTATTTATTTATTTTTGAGAAAATTCTTTGTTTAGTTATTTTTAACGTTGTATGATTACATGCAAGCCAGAGTTTATTTAATTTGAATTATTTTTTTAGGAATGTGTGAATGAAGAAAAAGAACAACTCAGTCCAGTATCAATCTTGGAATGCCCTTTTGAAGATGATGATGAAGAGGATGAAATCACTGGTCTTATCTCCCACCAAAATGGTAACGTTGTCAAAAGACTATTAATCCATATTTAGCTAATCTTTATATATTACAAGAGAAATATGATTTTGTAATTGACTTTACAAGCTCGTATTGGCAGATACATATGAGAAAGGTGCACTAAAAAGCAGGAGAGTAAATGGTTTGGTACGGCTTGAGCCACTAGAATTGGAGAAGCGCATAGAGAAGTATGTCGAGAGTGAAGAAGAAGAGTACTCTTATCACGTGCTAGAAACAGAAGAGGACGAATCAGAAAACCGAGCAAACCGCTTGTTTGCTCTTGTGAAGTCAAGAATCGGCGAAACAAACAACATACTAGCTTCTAATGTAGCTGATAATTTATTGTTAGATTATCTTCAAGAAGATAACATTGGGGCAAAAGAAGAGACATTAATGGTAAAGAAAGTAGAAGATTGGGTGATGGATAGACAAGAAGATATGTTTATGAGTTGGGAAGTGAGGGAGAAGAGAGAGGTTTATGTGAAGGAAATGAAATGGGGTTGCATTAATGGAGATGAGAAAGAGAATGTGGTTGAAGAATTGGCTAATAGTTTCTTCACTTTCTTGGTGGATGAATTCATCTTCGACCTAGCTTGATGATGATTAAAGTTAATTTTTGGGGAAGTTAAGATTTTGATTTTTTAAAGATTAGATGTCACAATGTATTAGATATATGTTCTCTCGGAATAAGACAGTATGTAGTTTGGCATAAGGGTAATGACTCGTATAAAAAGCGTATAGATTTCAATGTATTAGAAATAAACTATATGTAGTTTTTTATGACATAAAAGGAATGGTTTGACATAAGAGGAATGGTTTGAATAAAATTCTTATATAGTTCATGTTATTTTCTAATTTTTAGAGCTTAGACTCTAGATTGAGAGTTAAATCCAGAGCCATGTAATGTTTTGGTAACTTCTAATACGATCTCTCAATTTGCTTACTTATCAAATCTGAAATAAACTGCAACAACGCAGTTTTTGCGGTTGGTAAAGATTGTTAGCGATTGTAACAATCACAGAAAACACTATAACTGTTTTCTATAATTGCTTCAACTCGTTCTAAATATCTTAAATTCAAAAGGTGGTTTCAACAACGTTGGCGGTTACGGGCGGTTGCAGGAGGATACAATTGTTTTTTAAAAGAAAACAATATAAAAATAAAATAAGAATATTCAATAATTTTTAATGAAATAACAGAAATACTAAAATATATTATTATATTTTATTTATATTATAGAGTTTTGAAACAAGAATATTTTATCTTTGAATTTTAAAAAATTCAAAAGTATAATTTTATAAATATAAATTTTATATTTTATATTTTTATAAATATAAATTTTATATTTATTATAATATTATAATTTTAATACTTTCATAATTATATAAAATATAAATATTGTTAATTTAGTATTTAGTCGCTACTGAATTTGGTAATTAACCAGTCAAGTATCCCGCAAATGCATTAATTTTTAACTGATATATCAGTTACAAACGCTTAAAAACGCAACCACCACATCTGTAAATGCCCGCAACCGTTGTGTCCATTGGGTAGAATGACTAGATGCATGTTGGTTAATCCTCGGTGATAAGGGATTGTCTAACTGCATAAATTTTTCATATCATTCATTTGCATCATATGAGGCCTGTTCTAATACTTAAAGAATTTCTTTTCATAGAAAAATGAGTATATTCCTACTTTTGCATAATCTCCTTAGTATCAAAAAGGGAAGGTCTTGTAAATGCAGTAAGTTGCTTGAGGTGTTACAAAGAAGACACACCTCAATCTTTTCTTCTAGAGTTCTGGAACTATTAATCGTTAGGAACATTAGTACATTCAAAAAAGTATGATGCTATGTTTCTTCAGCCTGACAACATCTTTGATATTGAGTTGTACTTATAATATGTTGGCTTTGAAGGTTGTTTCTCGTAGCTTAAATTCTAGATAATATATGCCAAACAATATGTTTAATCCTTGGTGAAGTGTTTGTTTTCCAAATTTTCTTCTTCAACGTGATATTTCCATATGTAAAATGTATTATTTCAGTCGTAGGGAGGTGAGTACTAACCCAATAATAAGTGATGTTAGGAATTTTGAGGCTCCTAAGTCAAATAATAGTATAGTGGAAGGAAGTTGTCGAACCAGTTCTGAGGGATTCAAATGCAGAGAGAATGTAAGTATTTGCCTAATCTAAATGTAACCAGTGAATTTGATGGTTTTTAAACTAAAACTAAAATGCAACTAACATAAATGATATTTTTAAGCTATTGGAAAGGAGAACTCATGGGTATAGGGATTTCAGACTTTGGGTGATCAAGTTTCGAACTAAGGACGACAAATGAATCAATCAAACTATTAACCTTAAGCCTAGACACAATTCTAAGCAAGCTCTATGTCTAGATGAATGCTCATTTGCTAACATGTCTCAAACATCAAATGTCTTTTGGTTGAATAACATGCAAGCAATCATTACTAACAAGTCTATTAGCTATCTTAGCATCTTTAACAACAAATATCTTTGGCAAAGTACACTAAGAGCCTAGGAGAGTTGACTCAGGCATTTCATCAAACACCTTTTGGGTGGGAAATGCCTAGAGATCACCCTTTAAGTGGCCTACTCAAATGATGCATTAAGATCACTCTACTATGCAAGGAACAAGTATGATTTATACCTAACACATCCTAGAACTAACCTAATCACCCTAAATCTCCCTAACCCATGAATCCAAAAGTGGATTACTCACTAATCTCCATGATTCCTCTTAAACCCATGATGGATTTCAGATGAATCATATAGAGAAATAGAAGAGAAACTCACAAGAACACAAGAACAATCAAATCCAAAAGAGAACTTTTCTTGAGAGAGTTTTGTGTATTCAATAGATAAAAGATTATCTGCCAATGGTGGCTACAAAGCATACTTAAACATTAGGTTTTTCAGTGCAAAAACGTGCACAATAAATTGCAAAAATGTCCTTCAAAAATAATAAAATCGTGCAGCTGGTGACGCGGAGCGACCTCGTCTAGTCGCTCCGAGAGGTCGCTCTGGGCTTCGGAAGCGACCTCGGGTGGTCGCTCTGAGGAGTCGCTCCAGGGTGATTTACGGATGTCCGAAGTGATAAAAAGGCGAGCGATTTCATGGCGTCGCTCTGAGATTGAGCCTTGAGGTCGCTCCGGCTGGAGCGATGTCGCCTAGTCGCTCCGAGGTGGTCGCTCCGGTCGGCTTCGTCCAAAGGTCAACTCTTATTCTTTTTTTGAGCTCCAAATGCATCCAAATGTCTCCAATAACCTCACTTGGCACTCCGGTACCTAATAGAGACTTATGCATGCAAAATGCAACCTAAACATGTCTAAATCCTATTCTATATGATGAAGATGCTTATGAATGAATAACTAAAACAATGCAAATATGCAAGATATCAACTCCCACACACTAGTCCTTTACTTGTCCACAAGTAAACTTTCAAGAACCAAGGAGAAAAGGTTTGAAGATGGGGACTCATAACCAAAAAAAACTCTTCTTAGTTCTCAACCTAACAACCTTGCATAATCATACCAAATAGCAAGAGCAAAGATTTTATCCATCTCTAACTTCTCTAAGCCTATCACAGCTCCTTTGATCTCTACACTCATAAATCATCCCTTCACAAACCACAAATCCAGTTCTCTCTAACATTCATGAAGCAACTCAATAGACATCTCACACATGGTCAACTGGTCCAAGTCATTTGGTTTGGTAAGACAAAGGCTTTAATACAAGTGAAATCAGAGGTTCAAAATGATCTTTTAAGGTGGTTTACTCTCAAAACTAAGTAGCTTTGACATTACACATAATATATCTAAGAAAGTGATCAACTCATGCATACAATGCTCAATCTCCATTGTTCTACCATTTCCCAAACACACAAGATATTCAGTTATTCCTCAATGTCAAACCCAACTCACATCTCTCACCAAAAGATCCAAAGAATATTTTTCACATCAGACTCTTTCTTTTTGAAATCAATAAGGGATTTTTCACAATTTTAAAACAAATCTCAGCTCCTAACAATTTTGCTAGCTCCCTTTTTATTCTTTTTTTTTTCTTTTATTATTATTTTTTTTTATTTGGGGGCCAAGACTTTTCACAATAAGAGCTAGATACTTCTCCACTTATCCCATAAAGACTAATCATTTAAGCACAAAGAGTCAAACCTTTCATATTCCCAAATCACAATCACAACACTCACCACCTTCCTATAGCTAGACAATAGAGTGATTAATCTAGCAAGAATGGAGACTAAGCATTGTCGTTCCCAATACTCTCAACATTATGCACATGCAAAGCTTTCCAAAGAGGCCTCACTCAACAAATAATGATGGTTTAAAAAGGAGGTATGGGTTTTGGGAATGGAGTACCACTTGAGTTTGTCAAGAAGATTGGTAAAAAGGATAGGACAACTCAAGTGTGTATATCCATGACTTAGCACACAAGGGACCATATACAAGAGACATTAAAACATGAGCTTGCTTCAAAGAGAGAGTATCAATAGTCAAATGAGTTTCAAGAGGAGCATTCAAGGCGCGAAGTTTACAAGCTTTCCAAAGGGTGCTCAAGCTACTTGTCATGATTACAAAGGTCAACAAATTCAGTACTTAGCATGAGCTCTTTACAAGGTTGAAATCCCCCTAATGCATGAATGCAACCTATATGCTTCTAGACTCAATCCTAAAAATGCAAATGATGCAACTAAATGATTCTTTTTGTGTTTTTCAAATTTTTTTTTTTTGAATTTTTCTATGCAAATAAGAATTTAATATGCAATGCATGAGACTCAAAATCATGAAAACAAACATGATCAAATACTTGGTACCTCCCCCACACTTAAATCACACAGTCTCTGTGTGAGTGAGGTACCCAATGGAAATGTGAAATACAAAGAAAAGTGGGATTGTGTGTTACCTTCCGTGGAGCGAGGTGTGAACGTCGCTGCGACGGGTCGCTCCCAGCTGGAGCGACTTCGGTATGTCGCTGTGAGAAGATCGCTCTGAGTTTGGTTTCTGTGTTTCCACTCGCGTGTGACGCGAGCGACCTCGACATCTCGCTGTAGCGACGTCGCTCCCAGCTGGAGCGACTCTAGCATATCGCTGCGGAGACCTCGCTCTGGTGTCCGACTTTCTGCTCAATACCTGCACACAACTTCACTTTCCCATTGTTTTATGCAGTAAAATGATAATGCAAATACTAATGCAATATATACAAGGATACTCATGGGATTTCCTCCTAAGTGAGCTTGTTTTAAGTCTCTAACTTGACTTTGCCTCCTTTGGATCATGCTGGACTAGGTGCAGAGAGTGGAGTTGACACCCCATCTTCCTCAGGTGGTAGCTCATCAAAGTGATCATCAGCAGGAGGAGGATTCATCTCTTCAATGGTGAAGGCTTGTCCAAATACAATGGGGTTCCTCATCTTCTCCTTGGTGTCAAAGTGGAGTATGTTCTCCTTACCCAAATGGAGGTCAATTTTTCCTTCTTTCACATTCACAATAGCTCCTGCTGTAGCTAAGAATGGCCTTCCAAGAATCAATGGGTCTTGAGCCTCGTCACCCATTTCAAGCACCACAAAATCTGTAGGTATCTCATACCTTCCAATCTTCACAGAGAGGTTCTCTAGGATGCCCACAGGGTACTTCACTGAACGATCAGCCAACACCAGAGAGAGTCTACACTTCTTGTATTGAGTGAAGCCAAGCTTATTTGCCACATACAAAGGCATCAAGCTGACACTAGCTCCCAAATCGCAGAGACATTTCTCAAATACCATAGGTCCAAGAGCACAAGGTAGTGTGAAGCATCCTGGATCCTCTAGCTTTTCTAGATCATCAAGCCTCTGAATGATGGCATTGCACTCATGACTTAGAACCATCATGCCCTCCATCTCCTTCTTCTTAGCAGCTACAGCATCTTTCAGGAACTTGTTGTATTGAGGAATCAGCATGAAAGAATCAATGATGGGCATTGTAACTTGAGCTTCACTCATCTGCTTCTCAAACAAATCCTTGTACTTCTGTAGCAGCTGCTTCTTGAATCTACCAGGGAATGGAAGCTTGGGTTCATAGGGAGGAGGGACAGAAGAGCTCTCACCTGCTGGAGCAGCAGATTCACCATCTTTTGTTGTCTTCTTTTCTTCTCCAACCTTTCCTTTACCCTTATCTTTCTCAATCTTCTCCAAGATCTCATCATCTGTCTTCTCATCAACAATGACCACTTCATCATCTAGATTGATGGCTACCTCCTCACCTTGTTTCTCAGCATCCTTGGTGAGGGTTCTAGGAGGTAACTGCTTACCACTCCTGAGTGTGACAGCTTTTGCTTCCTTGGGGGTTTGATCAGATTTTCCAGGTAGAGATCCTGGCTGGCGATTCTGGTGGGTGCTCATGGAAGCAAACTGATTCTCCAAATTCTTGACAGAAGAAGCAAGGTGGGAGAATTTGTTGTTGAGCTCATTGTAGCTCCCATCAATCTTGGAGTGAAGGTTCTTCAGCTCATAGCCCACATGCTTTTCACTTCTAGTCTGAGACTCCAAGATCTGTTTCAGTAAGGCATCAGTGCTGCTTTCTTGAGGGGCAGCGGAGCTAGGAGAGGAGTTTTGCTGAGGCTGATAGTTGCTCTGCTGGTTGTTTCTAGGCTGATAACCACTTTGCTAGTTGTTTGAATAGGGCTTCTGTTGGTAGTTGTTGTACTGAAAGTTAGGTTCCTTCTTGTACCAGCTACCATTACTGTTGATGAAACAGAATTCTTCTTGCCCTTCCAAACCCTCAACCTCATTGACAGTAGGAGGTATCTCCTGTTGTGGGTTACCAACAAAGTTCACCTGCGCTTGTGTGGCCTTATCAGCAATGAGTTTGTCAATCTTCTCCTGAAGAGCCTTTATCTCATTCTTTGTTTGATTGTCATCACCTCTACTGCTTCTGTCATGGTCTCCACTGTAGACTGCATCACTCTTAATCATGTTGTCAACCAGAGCCTCTGCCTCTTCCTCAGTTCTCCCCAAAAAGAATCCATTGCTGGCTGTATCCAGTCTGGCTCTGTACTTAGGAAGAGCACCTCTGTAGAATGTGCTCAGCAAGCTCTCCTTAGAGAATCCATGGTGTGGGCACTGGGCTTGGTAACCATTGAATCTTTCCCAAGCTTCACTGAATCCTTCCAAGTTCTTCTGTTGGAAGCTGGAGATCTCATTCCTCAACTTAGCAGTTCTTGAGATAGAGAAGAACTTCTCCAAGAATGCCCTTTTGCAGTCTTCCCAAGTGGTGATGGAGTCACTTAGTAGAGACTTCTCCCACTGACGTACCTTATCCCCCAAAGAGAAAGGGAATAACTTGAGCTTTAAGGCATCCTCTGACACACCATTAGTCTTTGACATACCACAGTAGCTGTCGAACTTATCCAAGTGATCAAATGGGTCCTCCACAGTCAGACCATGATACTTGTTGTTCTCTATGCAGTTGAGCAGTCCTGACTTGATCTCAAAGTTGTTAGCAGCCACAGCTGGTGCTCGGATTCCAAGTCTAGGACCATGGATGTTGGGGCGGTCATAAGTGCCAATTGGGCGAGCTGGTCGCTGTTGGGGCCCTTGTGGAACATTGTTTACTCCATTGGGGTTCAGAGGATTTTGTGGATCAGCCATCTCAGCTTCCTGTGTCTGCAGTAAAGCTTGTTGCTCTTCTTCTCTTCTTTTTCTAGCACACTCTCTCTCTAAAGCTCTGATGTCTGCGGCTCTTGGAACAAGGTTTGATGTACCTTTGCTCCTCAAGTTCATACACCTGAAAATCACAAAGAGGTGAAGAAGAGAATCAGTAACTTACAAAAAATAAAAATGACTTAGTCTCAAGCAAATGACTAAATCTCAATGTTTAAATCAAACTCAGAATTTGGCAACGGCGCCAATTTGATGTTAGGAGTTTTGAGGCTCCTAAGTCAAATGATAGTATAGTGGAAGTAAGTTGTCGAACCAGTTCTGAGGGATTCAAATGCAGAGAGAATGCAAGTATTTGCCTAATCTAAGTGCAACCAGTGAATTGGATGGTTTTTAAACTAAAACTAAAATGCAACTAACAGAAATGATACTTTTAAGCTATTGGAAAGGAGAACTCATGGGTATAGGGATTTCAGACCTTGGGTGATCAAGTTTCGAACTAAGGACGACAAATGAATCAATCAAACTATTAACCTTAAGCCTAGACACAATTCTAAGCAAGCTCTATGTCTATATGAATGCTCATTTGCTAACATGTCTCAAACATCAAATGTCTTTGGTTGAATAACATGCAAGCAATCATTACTAACAAGTCTATTAGCTATCTTAGCATCTTTAACAACAAATATCTTTGGCAAAATACACTAAGAGCCTAGGAGAGTTGACTCAGGCATTTCATCAAACACCTTTTGGGTGGGAAATGCCTAGAGATCACCCTTTGAGTGGCCTACTCAAATGATGCATTAAGATCACTCTACTATGCAAGGAACAAGTATGATTTACACCTAACACATCCTATAACTAACCTAATCATCCTAAATCTCCCTAACCCATGAATCCAAAAGTGGATTACTCACTAATCTCCATGATTCCTCTTAAACCCATGATGGATTTCAGATGAATCATATAGAGAAATAGAAGAGAAACTCACAAGAACACAAGAACAATCAAATCCAAAAGAGAACTTTTCTTGAGAGAGTTTTGTGTATTCAATAGATAAAAGATTATCTGCCAATGGTGGCTACAAAGCATACTTAAACATTAGGTTTTTCAGTGCAAAAACGTGCACAAAAAATTGCAAAAAGGTCCTTCAAAAATAATAAAATCGTGCAGCTGGTGACGCGGAGCGACCTCGGCCAGTCGCTCCGAGAAATCGCTCTGGGCTTCGGGAGCGACCTCGGGTGGTCGCTCTGAGGAGTCGCTCCAGGGTGATTTACGGATGTCCGAAGTGATAAAAAGGCGAGCGACTTCATGGCGTCGCTCTGAGATTGAGCCTTGAGGTCGCTCTGGCTGGAGCGATGTCGCCTAGTCGCTCCGAGGTGGTCGCTCCGGTCGGCTTCGTCCAAAGGTCAACTCTTATTCTTCTTTCGAGCTCCAAATGCATCTAAATGTCTCCAATAATCTCACTTGGCACTCCAGTACCTAATAGAGACTTATGCATGCAAAATGCAACCTAAACATGTCTAAATCCTATTCTATATAATGCAGATGCTTATGAATGAATAGCTAAAACAATGCAAATATGCAAGATATCAATAAGATCTAACTGAATACAAACCATCTTCATTTTAGTGATATCCAAAGAGATCCAATTTGGATGTTGGGCATAGCTTAATACTTATCGATATCTTCTTCTATGACCGCTTCTCTGATTTCCTGTTCACCCCATGATCTTTCATGCAAAGAAAAGAACACATTCAATTTGCCTACATTATCTTAATGGATTCTTGGTCTTGGTGGACGTGGTGGATGGTTTTATATCCACAAATCCGTCCAGATATTAATGAGCTTTCCCTTGCTCACAATATAACATATTCCTTTGCATACTAAGTCTCGTCCATATATATTCAATTTCCAAGCACATGAAGGCTTCTATTCTTTTTTCTGTGAAGATGTTGTCATCTGGAATTGAAATACTATAGATTTTACCAGTTTTTAGCCATAACATAAGTCTTTTAGAGTGTATTATTTGTGCTTGGAGTATATTTTAGAATCTTTTCAGGTCCATGCTTGTTTTGGAGCAAATTGGAAATTATGATACTACATTTTAGAGCTTATAGATGAGGAAATTCATATATGTTCAAGAAATCAGAAGTCAGAGCTAAAGAGAAATGTCTATCGACACCTCTTCCTTGATGGTTCAACACCCATGCAAGTAGACAGACCCAACTTTATTCAAGAACGACTCAAGTTCATAAGTCCCACATCTTACAAGAGTGCCTTTGGCCAACTTTATACATAATATTTATAGTTTTTGCTATTGTTTTAGAAAACAATTTTATTTAGAAGCTTTTAGTTTGAAGAAAATATTAAAGACTTCTCCAGAGATTTGTATTGGAACTTCAATATCTCTTACTCTATCTATTAATGCAATTCATTATGTCTAAGTAGTTACTTTGTTAGATCTAAGGGTTATTAGGATCTTAATGAATTACTAGATTTTGATCCGCGCTTTCAAAGCGCTGGATATTTTTTGACAAAAACTTCATATAATCACAAGCATTTTTTCTTTATTTAAGTAGACATGTGCATAAGATTTGTAACCCGAAGTTCGAACCAAACCCAAACCAAAAGAAATCTAATTTTTACATGGAATAAAACAGGTATAAAACATATACGAATCCAAAGTATTATTATTCAAACACGAACGAATAACCAAAAAAACAGAAAAACCCCGAAAATCCGAATAACTGATCCATATGTCCAAATTAATCATAAATATAAATATTTGAAACATAAGTATATACTTCAACTATTCAGTTCTATATTTATTTTGAAATAATATCTAAAATAAGTTTAAATTTTAAATAATTATTTTAAAAAGAAATAATTATTTATTGTGTTTTGCTTTTAAATTTTAGATTTAACTTCAAATATTTCCAAACCGAACCAATTAAATCTGAATCCGGAAATGATATATGGTTAATTTATGAGTTTTATGATATGATACAAATTAAAACTAAAACCATTGTGTTATATCCGAACCTGATTTGTAATACAAATTTACCAGTATGAAACTTAGGATGTGATATACCAAAATTCAAAATATCCAGTATGTATTCTAACAAATACTTAAACGTTCAAACCTAACTACAAATGTGTTTTAGTTTTTAGTTAATTTTATATTTGATAAATATTTTAAATGTTTGTTGGAACAACCCGTAAAACTATACTCATAAAAATATTAATAATAACATATTTTATCATTTCACTAAATATTAATAATATTTAACTACTAATATTTATTTTATTAAATATATATATATATCTGTATATTTCAGTACTCTATCTATAAGAATTAATTCTTTTATATTAATTAATAAAATATAATTAATTAGATACTTAAATTTAGTGTTAATATAAATTAAATTTATTGTTTAAAAAAACAACAAATTGGTTATTTAATTCATTAATTTTAAATGAATAAGATTTCAAATTTTATTTGTTCAATATTTTTAGATCTTTTAATGTAAAAGAAATTCAAATTTATTATTTTTTAACAAAAAATAAATTTGTACACTATGTATCTCATGTTTCCAAAACCTTTGATTAGCCCTATATATTCCAAGAAAATAATCTAGATTTTGACCAGTGTTATTAAACCCGAATCGAACCGGCGGTCGGACCAGCTTCAACCACGAACCGGACACAAATGCGGTTTGGGTTAATGATAAAACCCTATAGTTGAACCGGTTAAAACCCCCTATCGAACCGTTAAAAACCCGTGAACCGACGACCCAACGAACCGGCTAAACCATGGTTCTTGTATAAACCAAAAAATTATTAATGAAACAATTAACATTTTCTTTTTAAAATAAAAATAGGGTTTCAGATTAATAAAGTAAAGCCGTCTCAATCATGGTATAATTTTTAATTTTATTTTATAGTATAAATTTTTAACTAATGTGTCTATAATTTTTTTAAAGCTCATGAAGATTTGGAGTGACAAAAATCTAGAGAATAAAATTTAAATGTGTTTTTCTATGGATTTCAGATTTGAACTATTACATTGTTTTACTTTTATTACATTTTCAGTTTGGTACTTTTATTTTTTTTTTAATACTATGGTTATTGAAATATTTTATTTGATATAATATTTATCTTTGTAAGAATATACATATTCAAAATATCATTAAATTCAATTTAGTCTAATCAAATCTGGATCGAACCCGGTCGAACCACATTGACCCATGACCCAAAAGAATTCCGGTTCGCTTGCCGGTCCGGTTTTAACAACACTGATTTTGACCATTATTCTCGAACACTGTGTATTTCGTAAACAGAAAAATGTGAATATTGTGTTGCATCAAACATAGGAATAGGGTACATAATGTTAGGCAAGATTATAGTTGAGTGGTTTTAGTAAATATTGTTATTTAGTTTAAATAAATAATCAATATAATTATAAATTAAATAGTAATGGCACACTTGTAATTACTTTGAAAGTTTAAGGGGATGTCAAAAAAAAGGCTGATGTTTTTATTGTATTGATTGAAACAAAGAACTGTTAGGGTGATTTAATAAGGGTCATTCACATCTATCTTACTAAAATAGAAACATTGTGACTTTTTTTAGATGGATTTTAAAATTGGACCTACTATTAGATATGATATATTTTCTGATCTTATTAACTAACAATTAATGTTAGTAAATTATTTTCTTATTCTATGCTAACTTAATACCTTATATATATTCATTTTATCAGTTGGCCCATTTTCTTTCTATTCAAAAAAAAAATTCTTTCCCAATTGATTTCATAACCAACATGCATTAATGTTAAATTTGAGATTTCATAATCACCATCCAATAAGTCCATGCGATGATCACCATGCAATACATTACTCTTTAACAAATTAATTTTATATAATAGTCGTACTATATGATATATTCAAAATGGATTCAAATCAAACTTATTAACCCATTACCTTTAACCAATTCAAACATGATTATATATCGGATTACCGGGTTTACTAGCTTGACGATCTAAATTGGATTTAAAAATGTTGATTCAAACGCAGTTTTTTAAATACACAAAATTCTTACATATAAATATTTGTAACATTGTTAACAAAATTTTGAATCATAAAACATCCCGCGCGTCCGAAGCGCGGGTCATTCACATAATTTATTAATGACTGAACCCCTAAATTCAAGCTTCAAATACTTACGTGGCATCCTGTAAGGTATTCCTTTTCATTTAATTGCTTTAATGTTTGTTTTTAATATGCTATGCACAGTCTTTAAAAGATTACTAGATTTTTCCGTGCTTTCAAAGTCAAAGTGCATGATATTTATGATACAAAATTCTGTTAACAATATTATAAATGTTTATCTATTTAAAACATTGTTGGGTTTAAACCTGATCTGGAATCCGCGGTCGAACTCACAAACTCGGTGATCCAATATGTAATCCAATTGAGTTTTAAAAAGTATCTATTATTTAAATACCGTATAAAACACGTAAAATCCACTAAAATCGGAAGCTACCAATTAGACAGATGAGTAACCAATATGTAATATTATTCCGTTTTTAAAGTTTAAAAACAATTTCATAATGCATTATATATTTAAATACTTATTAGTTTTTAGCATATTGTATTTTGTATCATATTTCGTAACTCCATTTTTAAAAATTTGTTTAAATTATCCAAAACATGATTTTATATGAAATTGAGAAATAAAGAAAATAGATTTTAAAAACTTAAACATGATATTTATTCTTTTAACAATGTATATAATATAATTATCTATTAAAATTAACTAAAGTATTGATCTACGGTTTACCCGCCGTCGATCAAATATCCCAATGACCAAAAATAGTCTGGTTAAATGTCTGAATCAGATTTAAAACATTTATATAAAATTATTTATACTTTTTATTTTATTATATTATACATTTTTATTAAATTTAACCAAAATAATATATGATTCTATCCTTAATTGATCATATCTCAAAAGCTAAAATTATTTATTGATTGCTTTCGATCATAATGATATATAGTTCACGAGTAGGTATATACTTGAACATTATTCACGATTTCAAAGTACAAAATTAATTTTTGTTGACAATTTTCTTATTCCGTTTATCTGTCATTAATATTATAAGGATACAAATATTTAAAATATTTTTACTATATAGAGTATATTACTTCGAAACTCAATTTTTATAGGTAAACTAAGATTTAATTACAATATTATTATTATTATTATTATAATATTTAATTGTTGAAGTGGTTATGAATTTTATAATTAATTGTTAACACCTATTGATTATCATTTTAAAAACGTTTTATTTATTGATGGCTGTATGAATAATTATACAGTAGAACCTCTATAAATTAATAATGTTGGTACTTTGAAATTTTATTGATTTATAGAGATATTAGTTTACAAAATTTTCCTTTTAAGATTTTTTTCTTTTTTTCTATTTTTATTTATAAAATAAAAGTATATTTGATTTTACCGTATATAAAATTATAAAATTTTAGAAAGTTAAATTTCATATTATTTTATTATATTACTTGGTTTATATCTTATGTTTCATATAACTTATATATGGTATATATGGTTTCATATTGTTTATACTTATATGAAATGTATATATAGATATATTATTAATTTATGATTTTAATGGGACAATCTATTTAGTATTTACAATAGTTTGTACTCATATAAAATTTATATATAGATGTATTATTAATTTATGATTTTAATGGGACCATATATTAACATAGGATGCTCCTCATATTGGTCTGCCTACATTGTTGGACATTTCATGGGGGATGCTCCTCATATTGGTAAAGTACATGCTATTGTCAACAGGATCTGGTCCTTCCCGGATAGACCCGCCAAGATTGACGCGCAGTTTATAAGTCCCAAGACAGTACTTTTTCGTATTGATAATCCACAACTCAAAGATAGGGTCTTAAAAAGAACCTTCTGGCATATTGCTGATATCCCTATTGTAGTCCGTGAGTGGAGCCCGAAAACAGCTTCTGCTCAGCCTGACCTTACTGCTGTTCCGCTATGGGTTGATCTCTTTGGGGTACCTGACCATCTCTTCTCCCAGAATGGGCTTACTTTCTTTGGTGACACTATAGGAAGGACTGTCAAACTACATCCAAATACGGAACGTTGTGTGCGACTTGATGTTGCTCGTGTGTTAGTGGTTATGAATCTAGAGGAGCCTATACCGACTAGTATATCTGTTAAAGGCTCGGGTGAAGTAATAACGGTGAGCTACCCGTGGCTGCCTCCTCGGTGTAATGGATGTCAGAAGTGAGGGCATACAGATAAGAACTGCCCAAAAAACAAGAAGAATAAGGAGAAGGTAGAAGATTCAAAACAATCGCCTCATGCAGAGGCAAACAAAGCTGGTGGTTTGCAGGCAGAATCAGAGTCTGGTGGTGGTGAACCTGGCAAGGAGAACTCAAAAACTATCGATATTGCAAAGCCTGTCTTGGAGGTGGCAAACTTGACTTCCGACGAGACTGCTACGCAACGATCCTCCACCAAGGAGAATCCTGAAATTGTGGCGGACAACATCGTGATGGGGAACACAGAACAGAGCATTAACTCAGACAAGAAGATACAAACAACTAGCTCGGTGCCGGTGGAAAATGAAGAGTGGCTAACGATACCTCAAAAATCGCCTACTGGTCGTCGTACCCACGAAAGGTCAAACAGAAATACGGAGATAGAGCTTCCTAGTGCGAGCTCGCCATCTCGATTCCACCTACTAAATGAACTAGAGGAAGGTGAAATGGAAAGTAGCAAGAGCTCAGACGAGGAGAGCTCAGTGGAATCTCAGGCTGAAATCGAGAGGAAGAAGCAACTGGAGAAGCAGAAGCTGGGAAAAAATAAAAAGTCGCAGAATAAGTCACAAAAGAGCAACCCCAACGTCACCATTGGGGGGAAGAAAGATCAAACGAAAGGTGCGAAGAACAACAAAGCAAATCAAGCCTCCTCACGGAGGCACTAAATGATGATATCGTTATTTGCGTGGAACACAAGGGGCTTCAACAATAAGCGCAAACATACGGCTCTTCGTTCTTGGATTACTACTGCAAAACCTTCTTTTGGTTGCCTCATCGAAACTCGTGTTCGAGAAGACAACAGTGTATCTATTCTCAACTCCGCTCTTCCGCAATGGAACTTCCTTACCAACTATGATCATCGTCGCCTTGGCAAAATCTGGGTTTGCTGGGCAGGAAACGTGACTGTAACGTTACTGTATAAGAGTACCCAATGCATCACTGTTTGGGTCACTTCCGACACCGGTGAACAGTTCCTCTGTTCGTGTGTATATGCCTCGAATTTTCTCACTGATAGACAACAACTCTGGAATGAAATGACACATCTCAAAGCTCGTTATGCTCTGCAGGGAATCCCATGGATAGTAATGGGGGATTTCAATGAAACCTTAGCATCTTCTGAACACTCTCGAGGCACTCTTTCAAACGCAAATCTCCGGGGTATGCAAGCTTTCCAGTCGGCTGTCGCTACTTGTAATCTCACTGACCTCGTTTCTCTCGGACCTACTTTTACTTGGACTAACAAGCAGAAGGAAAACCCTATTGCCAAGAAGCTGGATCGTGTCCTTGTAAACGACCACTGGTTGGATCGTTTTCCTCAATCCTATGTTAGTATTGAACCATCTGGTGTCTCTGATCATACACGCTGTTGGATTCGGCTAGAGACTCCTCTTCCAGGAAACAAAAGACCCTTCAAGTTCTTTAATTTCCTTGTGGACCATCCAGACTTCATTGATACAGTGGCCACAATATGGGAGCAAACTGAAGTCCTCTTCCACTCAACATCAGCATTATACCGGTTCCACAAGAAACTGAAGCTTCTAAAACCGGCGCTCCGCAGACTAAATAAAAATAAGTTCGGCAACATCCCTCAACGCACACGCGAAGCTTTTGACGAGTTGTATGACAAGCAAAAGATAGCTCTCCAGAACCCGTCTGAAACTACATTTGAGGAAGCAGCAGATGCTATGACAACGTGGAACCACTGGGCAGCAGTTGAAGAAAGTTTCTTGCGTCAAAAGTCTCGTATAACCTGGCTGTTAAATGGGGACCAAAATACTCTGTTTTTCTTCAAGATAGTACAGAGCAGAGCCTCCTTTAATATGATTTGGCGACTTGTCCTGCCTTCTGGAGAGACAATCACGGACCCTCAACAAATCAAAGCGACTGCTGTTGCACACTTTGAAGCGTTCCTCCAACAAAGCCCTGTTCTTATTGATGCTGCCACTGCACCTGCCCTCGCTGAGCTTTTGGACTTCCGATGCCCTGAACACACGGCACAGCTTCTTACCCACCCCATCTCAGAAGCAGAGATAAGAAATGTCCTCTTCTCAATGCCATCCAGCAAAGCCCCAGGACCTGATGGGTTTCCGGCTGAGTTTTACCGAGCAACGTGGGACATCATCAAGCAGGATTTTATTGTAGCAGTGCAGTCTTTCTTCATGTATGGGTTCATGCCTCGTGGGGTCAATGCGACGATCCTCACGCTTGTTCCTAAACATGGAGATGCTAAAGAGATCAAGGACTATCGACCCATTAGTTGCTGCAATATTTTATATAAAGTGGTCTCCAAGATTCTCGCGAACAGACTGAAAGTGCTTCTGCCAGAACTGATCGAGCCAAACCAGTGTGCTTTTGTTAAAGGTCGTCTGCTCCTGGAAAACGTTCTCCTCGCAACCGAACTTGTCAAAGATTATCACAAACAGACTATACAGCCTCGCAGTGTACTAAAGCTTGACATCTCAAAGGCTTTTGATTCAGTCAACTGGTCCTTCATCATTAACACTCTTCGGGCTCTAGGCATACCAGAGATGTTTGTGCACTGGATTCACACTTGTCTCTCCACTGCTGCTTTCTCAGTCTCGGTCAATGGTGAATTAGAGGGGTTTTTCGGCAGTGAACGTGGTCTGCGGCAAGGCTGCGCTCTATCTCCATATCTGTTCGTCATTGCGATCAATGTTTTATCTAAAATGATAAATAAGGCAGCACAGACAGGGAGTATCGGTTTCCATCCATCTTGTAGTCGTGTAAACTTAACTCATTTAAGCTTTGCAGATGATCTAATGATTTTTACTGATGGTGCAGCTGCTTCCCTGCGAGGAGTATTTGAGGTGCTTTCAGAGTTTGGGGCTGTCTCCGGCTTGGTGATAAATCCAGCTAAATCTTCAATTTTCATGGCTGGCAGAATTGATCAACAGTTTAAAGACGAAGTCCAACGTCTTGGCATACCCACAGAATCACTACCAGTGAGGTACCTTGGCCTCCCCCTCACCACGAAGTCAATGACAAGCGCAGACTACGAACCACTCGTAGACCAGATTCGTACTCGTCTACTCTCTTGGTCCAGTCGCTCTCTCTCGTATGCGGGTCGCCTGCAGCTCATAAAAACAATCATCGGTAGCATAACTAACTTCTGGTGCTCCGTGTTCCGTCTTCCAAAGAGATGCCTTACCACTATTGAAGGAATGTGTGCTGCGTTCTTATGGTCAGGGTCACCGAATACACATACGAAAGCGAAAGTTGCCTGGGAAGACGTTTGCAGACTGAAGGAAGAGGGAGGATTAGGCATCAGACGACTATCAGATACTTCCCGCGTCTTTGCACTGAGTTTGATCTGGCGGTTACTCACTAACTCCGGGTCACTCTGGGTCGCTTGGACAAGAAGCTACCTGCTTCACTCTCGGAGCTTCTGGGATGTAAGTGACAAGTCAGCAGGATCATGGATATGGCGAAAGCTTCTGAAGCTTAGGGACCAAGCATCATCTTTTCTCCGGTCTGAGATTGGAAATGGCAAGAACACACTGTTTTGGTTTGATAATTGGTTGAGTGTTGGAAGACTTTTAAACATTGCAGGGGACTATGGCACACAGGTCCTAGGTATATCCCGCTATGCGACGGTCTCGGAAGCGGCTTCTGGTGGACAATGGAACATTCGTCGATGTCGTGGCCGTCACCTACGGGCGATGATGGCCTGCATCGACTCTGTTCCTGCTCCAGAGGAAGACGCAGCTGATGATCGCCGTCTATGGCGTCATGGGGAAGAAAATTACAGGCCGAATTTTTCTACTAAGGAAACATGGGAACAGCTTCGAACCCATCACCCGAGGCTTAACTGGTGCAGAGTGGTCTGGTTCAAGCAGGGCATTCCGCGTTTTTCATTTATAACTTGGCTGGCTTTTCAGGATAGACTGGCGACGGGAGCAAGAACCAGGGCTTGGGGATGTATCCAACCATGTATACTATGTGGCGAACCAGACGAGACTCGCGACCATCTGTTCTTCGCTTGTCCCTACTCTTTTACGGTGTGGTCTGATCTCACAGAGTTTCTGTTAGGACCTCGAGTGAATCCAGACTGATCAATCACTATTACTTCGCTCCTCTCATCTCGCAGGAAGGAGATTGATACATGCCTCCTTAAGCTTACTCTCCAAACTACAATTCACAGTATATGGCGAGAGAGGAATAACAGGCGCCACCAAGGTGACCCTCTTAGTCCATCCCAGATGGTCCGATTCATTGATAAGACCATAAGGAATAGGATATCCTCTCTTCGGTACCGAAACCAACCCTACTACAGCGATATGATGCAGCGATGGCTGCAAAGACCCCTTTCTTCATAAGTAGCTCTCTTCTTCCTTAAAAATTGTGTTTCAAATTATGAAAGCATAAACCTCAGTGGCCTGTAATTTTTTCTTTTGTTGATAATCAATTTAAAATTTCAGCAAAAAAAAAAAAAACATAGGATTAGGATTTTTTTTTAAAAATATTGTCTTATTATTTTATCGATTTGTGTCATATTTTGAATCGGCCCAACTCAAGACCGAATAAATTTATTAATTTATAGAAATTATTAATTTATCGAATATTAATATATAGAAATCCTATCGTATATCTAGTTCATATATTTGCTATCAATATATTATAGCAATGTTACCATATAGTGCATATATGGAGATTCATCAGTTTCCTAGAATAGCCTATGCTTGATCTGGCATAAGATTGTTATTAAATTGTTATTAATATAAGGTTGTAGGCATAGTAATACTGTATACTGTATAGTATTTTTTTTAAAAAAAACACCTAGAAATAAGTTGAGTTCAGCTTTGTGTTTTTATTTTAATAGTATTGATTAATTGTTCTGTGTAAATCGTTACAATTGCTTTTTGATTTTATTCATCTAAGAAAAATTTCACTTAAATAACAATCAATTAAATGAAACTCAACTATGTATTGACACAAATAATTTAACAAAAATATACCATTAACAAATTTCATATCTACTCTATTAAAATTGAGGTAGAAATAAGATTTTAACCTTGATTTGCTTTCATATTTACAAGAAATATCATTCCTATTGATGATTAACAATTTAATTATTTTACAATATACCTTAATCATTTAAATTAACTGCACAAAAAAATCTTCCAATTATTTTTCGGTTCAGTTTTGAAATGTTATTTAAATATGCTATATATTGTGATTTTGTTAAGATATGTTGTGATCATATTTAGCTTTAATTTCCGATTTTGTTAGTAAAAATATATTTACTTCTTTAATTAAACCAGAATAACATGTTCATAACAAGATATAATTATTTTTCAAACCACTTTAATCAAAAAACACGTTGAATGCTTGGTTTTACATTGACTAACATGTTTTTAAAATTTAAATTAACTATTCTATTAAAACTGAACTACAAATAAGATTTTACCTTTTATTTGTTTCGATATTTACAAGCAATGATATTCATATTTATTATTAACAATTTAATTATTTTACTATATGCCTTCATCATTTAAATTAACTGAACAAAAAAATCTTCCAATTATTTTCCGGTTCAATTTTGGCACATTATTTAAATATGCTATATATTGTGATGTTGTCAAGATATGTTGTGATCATATCTAGCTTTAATTTACGATTTTGTTAGTAAAAAATATATTTACTTCTTTAATTAAACCAGACTAACGTGTTCATGACAAGATATAATTATTGTTCAAACCACTTCAGTCAAAAACCGGTTTGCATGCTTCATTTTACATTGACAAACATGTTTTAAATTTTTAAATTATCTATTCTATTAAAATTGAAGTACAAATAATATTTCACCTAGGCATGGACATTCGGGGTCCCAATCGGGTTTCGGTTTTATCCATTCGGGTTTATCAAAATCAGCCCCATTCGGATTATTTGAAAGTTCGGTTCGGGATCGGTTCGGGTTTTATCGGGTTCGGATCGGGGTTAGTAAATCTTCAAAGAACCGGTACAACCCAATGTACTTTCGGGGGTTCGGGTCCCAATCGGTTATTCAGTTTAAAAAATCTGATTTCTACCTACTTTGTAACCAAAACATAAGTAAAATCGATTTTTTGGGTTTCAAATACCTAATTTGAACCTTTTTGTAGCCAAAAACATAAGGAAAATTGATTTAAAAATAAGAAATGAACATCAACCATGATCATTTAAAATCAAATGAAAAGGAAATATAGTTATTGATAAAAAGAAAAGCAAATAAATGAAAACATAAAATGAAAACCACGTTCTCATGAAATGAAAAACATTGTTTAATTAAAACAAAATCTAAATCTAAATATTTCAAAATTCAACAGCCACATTTAACCATCAACTTTCACGTAATAGAACCACCAATCTTCATGTAATAGATAAGTATTTTATATGTTCAATATATCTTAATATTTTTTGAATACATATTAGGAATTGAGATCATGTTTGATACAAGATATTTCTAGGGTTTTGAATGTTTCGGGTTCTATCGGATATCCATTTAAATTTGGGTTCGGTTCGGATAATACCCATAACCCGAAATACCATGAAACAAGATCCATTCGGTATTTATATCGGGTTCGGATCGGTTCGGATTCATTTTTATCGGATCGGGTTCGGTTCGGATTTTCGGGTTCGGTTTATTTGCCCAGTCCTAATTTCACCCTTCAGATTTTTTAATTATCTAACGGAACATCCAGATTTCCTGCCCACTATCAAGGAAGTTTGGGACACTTCAGCCGCTCTCTATCACTCTAGAAGTGCTCTATCCAGATTCCACCAGAAGCTGAAGCTCCTCAAACAACCTCTGCGTGCACTGAATAAAACACATTACGGTGATCTTCCTGCCCGTACCAAGCAAGCTTATGAAGAGCTGTGTGAATGGCAAGATAAAGTGCTCTTAGATTCTACGCCAGAAAATTTTGCAGGAGCAGCTGTAGCAGCTGAGAAATGGAGTAGATTGGCTCGTATAGGAGAAAAATTTTATCGACAAAAATCTTGTGTTCGATGGCTCGGAGCTGGGGATCAAAACACAAAGTTCTTCCATGCGATGGTTCAAACAAGAGCTGCAAGAAATACCATACGAAGCTTGGTCAATGCACAAGGAGAAGTTTTTACATCTCTTCAAGATATTAAGCGAGAAGCGGTTAGTCACTTTCAAACATTCTTGCAGAGTCAGGACACTGCTACTGAGGAGGTTTCTGTGGCCTCACTGCAAGCTCTGCTGACGTATCGCTGTACTAATGAAGCTGCAGCAGTCCTGGTTAGGCCGATTACAGCTACTGAAATAAAACAGGCGATTCATGAGCTTCCAAATGATAAGGTCTCGGGGCCAGATGGGTTCACCAAGGAATTTTTTGTTGCTGCGTGGCCAATACTGGGAAGAGACTTCATTGTAGCCGTTCAGTCCTTCTTTCTATTTGGGTTCATGCCGACGGGAGTCAATGCCATTGTCCTCTCCCTCATTCCTAAGACCACTGCTGCTCAACCGATGAAAGACTACCGGCCTATTGCTTGCTGCAATTTCTTATATAAGGTGATCTCCAAAGTTCTTGTTGACAGATTGAAGATCATTTTCCCTGATGCTATAGAGAATAATCAGTGTGCGTTTACCACCGAGCGGCTCCTCTTGGAAAATGTATTACTTTCTTCAGAACTAGTTAACGGCTATCACCGGAATGGAAGCACTGACAAATGCACTATCAAATTTGATATCTCAAAAGCTTTTGACACAGTAAAATGGTCATTTATCATCTCGGTGCTACAAGCAATGGGACTGCCGGCTCAGTTCATTCACTGGATCAGACTGTGCATATCTACAGCTGCTTTCTCAGTGTCTGTCAATGGTAGTCTGGAGGGATTCTTCACAAGTGCACGAGGTATACGACAAGGCTGTTCTCTCTCGCCTTATCTATATGTTATTCTCAGTAATGTCTTGTCGAAGCTTTTAAACGAGGCAGCAGAGGCAGGTGTTTTTGAATATCATCCTCAGTGTCAAGGGGTTAAACTCACCCATCTTAGTTTCGCCGATGACATTTTGGTCTTCACCAAGGGCACTTCAGAGTCGCTCATGGGAGTAATTGGGGTCATGAACCGGTTCGCACGTATGTCTGGGCTTCGGATCAATGTAGTAAAGTCTTCACTTTTTGCCTCAGGAAAGAACCTGTCTTCTCTTCTAGCTGCAGCATCGGACTTGAATATTGGAGTTGGCACATTGCCTATCAGGTACTTAGGCATGCCGTTGACAACTAAAACTCTATCTAGCCACGACTATGAACCGCTGATAGACAAGATCCGTGGAAGAATGCTGTGTTGGTCCAACAAACATCTTTCTTTTGCTGGCAGGCTACAACTTATCAAATCCATCATAACCAGTACAATTAATTTTTGGAGTTCTGCATTTATCTTGCCTGCTAAGTGTCTTGACACTATTGAGAGTATGTGTAGCGCTTTCCTATGGTCAGGATCGCCAACACAAACTCACAAGGCTAAGGTGAACTGGGAGGAACTATGTTTACCGAAGGAAGAAGGAGGATTGGGGATCCAGAAGTTGAGGGAATCTGCCAAGGCTTTTGCCATAAAGCTCATCTGGCGGATATTCACTCAATCTTCTTCCCTTTGGGTGAGTTGGGTGAATCATTATTTACTTTGGTATACCTCCTTTTGGGATGTCAGAGATGGATTTAATGGGTCATGGATATGGAGGAAACTTCTTAAGCTAAGGGAAGAGGCATATCATTTTTTCAGAGTGGATATAAGAGATGGCAAGAGCTGCCATTTTTTGTTCGATAACTGGACAGGGAAGGGTCGACTGATTGATATTACTGGAGCTACTGGCACTACTTATCTGGGTGTAACTAGACATGCCAAAGTAAGTGATGCTGGGAATGAGAATGGATGGAAAATCAGAGGGCAAAGGAGTCGGCGATTCCATGAGCTCCATCAAAGCATCATGGCGCTCCCTCCTCCTCACACAGGAAGTGGTACTGATATAATATTGTGGAAGCATGGGGTTGATGACTATCAGGATAGTTTCTCAGCATCCAAAACATGGGAGCAGCTGCGGGAAAGGAAACCTAAAGTGCCATGGAGCAAAGTGGTATGGTTCTCACAAGGAGTTCCAGGGTACTCCTTTATCACTTGGTTAGCCATTCAAAATAGACTGTCAACATGAGAGAGAATGAGGCAATGGGGTCTGGTACAGGGCTGTGAGTTTTGCGGTGAGAGAGATGGGACAAGAGACCATCTCTTTTTCGCTTGCCCATACTCTTACACTATCTGAGAAGTTTATGCAAGCAGACTAGTTGAAAGGGGAATCAATCCAGATTAGCATTGGACAATAAATAGATTGCAGCAAATGGGTGAGAAGAGACTGGATACAATTCTGGCTAAAATGTTATTGCAGAGTACAATCTACCATGTGTGGAGAGAGAGGATTGCAAGGCGGCACCATCAGGCTAGAACAAGCACTGATCAGCTACGACGAGTGATAGAAAAAGCTGTTAGGAACAGGATCGTCTCACTTCGGTACAAGCCAGATCACAAATATTGTGGTCTTCTTCAACATTGGTTTCAGATTACCCCTTAATCAGATCATTCTTTTTTTCCCTACAGATTCATAAAGATGCCACATTTTAGAGGCTGACGTAACATTTTTTTGATTAATCAATAAATTTTAAATTTCATCAAAAAAAATATATTTCACCCTTAATTTGTTTCGATATTTACAAGAAATGATATTCATATTTATAATTAACAATTTTATTATTTTACTATATGCCTTCATCATTTAAATTAACTGAACAAAAAAAATTTCAATTATTTCCCGGTTCAATTTTGGCACATTATTTCAATATAATATATATATTGTGATTCTTTAAGATATGCTGTGATCATATCTAGATTTAATTTCTTATTTTGTTAATAAATTTGTATTTACTTATTTAGTTAAACCAGACTAACGTGTTCATAAAAAGATGTAATTAACTTTCAAACCACTTTAATCAAAAAATCGAATTGCATGCTTGGTTTTACATCGAATAACATGTTTTTAAAATTTAAATGATCTATTCTATTAAAACTAAAGTACAAAGTACAAATAATATTTACCTTTGATTTGCTTTGATATTTACAATCAATGACATTCATATTTATGATTAACAATTTAATTATTTTACTATATACCTTAATCATTTAAATTAAGTGAACAAAAAAGATCTTCCAATTATTTTCTGGTTCAATTTTGGCACATTATTTAAATATTCTATATATTGTGATTTCGTTCAGATATGTTGTGATCATATCTAACTTTAATTTCCAATTTTGTTAGTAAAAAATATATTTACTCTTCTTTAATTAAACCAGACTAACGTGTTTATAATAAGATATAATTATTGTTCAAACCACTTTAATCAAAAACCAGATTGCATACTTGGCGTTACATTGACTAACATGTTATAAATTTTTAAATTATCTAATTATATTAAAACATTTTCATATTTACTTTTAATACTCACATTTCTAAAAAACATATAAAATATCTCAATATAACCAAGATCAGCTTATATTTAATTAGTGAAACCTTTTTAATCACTTATATATTAAAGCACAAATCACTCGATCAATCCTATTATGACACATAGCAAAGGTTTTACAAAATTCAAAAACCCAAATTATACCACGTTTCTTTGATTGTAAGTATTTATGTAACCACAAATAATTCAAGTTTCTCAGAATTAGCACTATATCACACGTTCAACAATGAATTATATAACTTCCCATCAATTTTTTTTTAAGAAACAAAAATGTATGATAATATTCTCATATGATATATTCTTTTTAAAGAAACAAAAATGTTGGAGCTAATATTCTTTTTAAAACAACCTTGCTAACATGTATGATAATATTCCTTTTAAAGAAACAAAAATGTTTTATTGTTTTTAGTAGCTTTATTTTATTTTGAGTCATTGCAGTGGTAGCATGGGAGGTAAACTAGTATGAGGGTTATTTTTTATTAACATTTATTTTTCAAAAGTCCAAACAATTAAGATATTTGGTAATTTAATATTAATATTCACAAATTTTAGATGAAATTAAACATATTAAAATGTAAATAATTGAAAAGAAATTAGGCATAACACTAGTCAAAATTCTTCTCAAAACCTAAAAATACATTTTAAAACAGCTAAAATAGACCAGACACATAAATGTAAACATATATACTTTTTTTGTGCAACCATGTAAACATATATACAAAACTTAAAAATAAATAAAAATTATGTGTTTAAAAGCGTGGATCAAAATCTAATTTAATTAAAATTGCAGTGTATAATATATAAGACTTTTTATACACTATGCAAAATAGTTAGAATCTGTATTTCATTACTTTTATAGAAATAGCTATAGCTTATAGGGTTTATAATACTAATAACATCATTTTAAGTTCCAAGTTTTTATAAAGAAGAAAAATCTGTAGAAGTATTTTTAATAATAATTTATTTTTTTATATAAATAATTATTAACATTGTTTCATAATTGTACGAGTATTGACCCTGATAAAAAATATTTCTAGTTCCTCCGGTGATCAACTCTTAGGGGTGGGCGTTCGGATATCCGTTCGAGTTCAGGTCGGGTGTTTCGGATTTTTGGGTATTTTGGTATAAGAGTATAATACCCGTTTGGGTATTTCTGAACTTTGGGCCGGGTTCGGGTATTTATAGTTCGAGTTCGGTTATTTCGGATCGGGTTCGGATATTTAGATTTTGAAAGAAAAAAAATTAAATTTTTCATTTTTAAGGTTTCTGTATTTAAAAAATTAGTTTTTGATTAACTGACTTTGACTTTTATCTTTTTAATAGATTGAATTATTAATAGATTTGGAGGTATATTTCAAAAATAAATAGACATTTATTTGGCTATTATTTTTAGAATTTGGATGTAACTTTTGTTAATACATGAAACAAAAAGCTTGGTATTTATTTTAAGTGAATATCAAACCATTTTTCTCCGTAATTATATGTAAAATATATAATTTTTAAGTATGTGTGACATTAATATAAATATTTTAAATAAAATAAGAGATGAAAATTAGAAATATAAAGGTAAGTATATATATGTTCGATTATTTTCGGATATCAATTCGGGTTCGGATATCCAATCTCTCCTACAATACCCATTCAGGTATTTTATTATTTCAATTCGAATTTTTCGGATAAGATTCGAGTGCGGCTTCAGATTCGGATAAAGTGCCCATCCCTAACTCTAGTAAATAATTCCGGCAAAACAATGTCCACATATCATGATTGGATTGATAAGTCACATAAAAACTTGTCTTTATAAGTGTTTCTGGTAGGAGAAACCCACGTTGGATTAGACTCCTATAGTTTAGCAAATATGGCATGAAATCATCCTTAATGTTTTTTTTTAAAACGAAGCTATAATAAAAGAGAATCTTTCTCTTCTTCTCTTTTATAAAGTCTTTTTCTTTTAAATTGTTTTTAATTCCGAAGAAAGGCACAATAATAAACCCTAAATAAAAGTTCCTCCTTTAAGCAGCTGCTGCCTCGTCCTCCTCCTTTTTTTTTTCCTCCGATTCTCATTTCAGCCGCCGCGACTGACTGAATCAATCATGAGGGGACTCAAACGCGCCGCTGTTTCCGAATCTTTTTCCGAACCCAACCAATCTCCCGTGAGTTTTTCTCAGATTGAATCTCGTTAAGATCCACTTTCGAGTAGATTTTGGGTTTAGGAGCATAAAGATTGGAACTTTTTTTTTTGTTTAATTATTGAATAAAGTCGGAATCTTTTAGTGCAAATAGTTGTGGGTATTGTACGTACTGCTTTAGTTTTTCGATTTTGAGTTTTATGCATTACTGACACAATTTGAATTTGATTATGTGCCCTCAACACATTCACTGGAGAGCTGCTTTAGTGTTACTTTACTTGAGAGCTAATTTTTGAAAGAGAAACTGCAGTTTAAGAACGCAAAACCAGTGGAAGGATCCCAGAATGTGTCATCATTGGATAAACAGAGGGCTGAGTTAGCTAGGAAGCATGTGAGAGCTCTTAATAACCAATTTGTAAGGTGAACAGAGATACCCTTTACTCTCTTTTTTTTTGGGGTCTTCTATTCAGTTTTATGAAACATGCTTTATATCTATTTTGTTTTGCTTCAATGTGAAAACAGTTGGGTGCAAATACAGCTGAAGAACCATCCTGATGAACTTTGGGAAGATGGGATGAATGATTACATAAACCATGCTTCCACCATTCTGGTAATATTCTCTAATCACATCACTTTCCCTTTCTAACTCTTGAGAATGTATTTGGTTTGATTTATCCTGAATTTATAGTCTTCTTTTTTTCTCCAATGAACATAGCCTTCATTAGGATGGTTTTGTTTTGTCCACTGAAGAATGCTCATTTTCTGCTATGTCTTCTGTTTCATCATGGCTATTTGAGTTACTTGCTTGTTTTCTGGTAAACCCTTTATTTAAGTTCACATGTTTCTCCTTCATGCTGATCTCTCTTATAGGAAAAATTTAAAGATGTTGTCAACTGGCTAAAAGAAAATAAGGGAAAGGGGGAGAATGCATCCCCTGAATCTCGTGGACCAGAGAAGAAACTAGTGGCTGATGTCAAGAATAGCGACGTTATATCAGTTTCAAATAACAGCTTGTTTACTTCAAACAATCAACCTGGGCTCTTCTCAACCAATCAATCTTCCAGTTTTGCTACTAGTCAACAGTCTGGTTCGTTTTCAAGCCAGCCTGGAGTATTCTCCAGCAGTCCATTTGGTTTAGCATCAAATAGCCAAACAGGATCTCTTAGCAGTGGCCAGTTTGGTTTAGCATCCAATAGCCAAACCGGATCTTTAGGCAGTGGCCAGTTTGGCTTAGCATCCAATAGCCAAACCGGATCTTTTAGCAGTGGCCAGTTTGGTTTAGCATCCAATAGCCAGACTGGATCTTTTAGCAGTGGTCAGTTTGGTTTAGCCAAGAGCAGCCCACCTAGCCTGTTTTCCAGCAGTCAAGCAGGAGGAATCTCCAATAGCCAACCTTCTTTCTCATTTTCTAATAACCAGAACCCTTTTTCATCTGGAGGTATCTACTTTCCCATTAGTAAAATACATTTTTTTGGGACTTTTCATTGATCAGCTTTGTAGTAGCACATAACTTTATCTGAGAGACCTAACTTTTTACTTTCTTTGTTTGCGGGTATTAGTTACTCCAGTTTCCATACCGGCAAAGCGAGAATCTCCAGATGATGCAGAGGCTGGTAAGTTTTTGCCACTGCAAAACTTATTTGAAACCACTATTGTCATCTATTTAAATATCTACTGTCCAAAGTTCAACTTACAAAACTTGAGGCGTAATGGGATTGTAAAGATCGGATTCTTTTGACTTTGCAGAAGATGAACCACCTCAACCGAGCAGCCCAGTCTGTCAAAAAGACCGAAGAGAAGGGTGTTACTGTGGTTCATGAAGTTAAATGCAAGCTTTATGTCAAGGTATGCGTTATCTTTCTACTGGATCAAAATCATCAACATTTCTTCCCTTTTTCAGTAGCAGCACTCATTATACTGATACAGATACTTTGCTGTTGTTCATAAATGTAAGTCTAGTTATGTAATATGTATTACCATGACGAGAATTTAGCAACACGAATGGAACCATTAGGGTTATAGTACTTGTGAAGTAGCGTCATCTCTCTTTCTCTATTGTACTTACTTTGATGTTCTGTTGTTGCTGATGACTGTAGTAACTTGTTGTAACCTGTGTCAATGTAGTCAAATGACCCAACAGACAAAGGTGCATGGAAAGATAAAGGAACAGGAAATCTCTACATAAAATGCAAAGAAGGGGTCGACAAGGGGACCAAAGAATCTAAACCCACAATTCTTGTCAGAAATGATGTATGATTCTGTACACACAAAACACTTCACATCCAACTTGGTATACAGATCCTAAACCCTTTTTTCTTGCCAGGTGGGGAAACTTCTTCTGAATGCTTTACTGTACACTGGAATCAAGACTAGTGCACAGAAGAACGCACTTGTTGCAATATTCCATTCATCGGTATACCGCTTAAGCTTTGACTTTAGTGTTTTCATGGTGGTTTCGTTGATTTTATCTATCTGCAACAGGAGGATTCCAACGAGAATGTAACACCTAGAACCTTTCTGATAAGGACAAAGACAGCCGAGGC
Organism: Raphanus raphanistrum subsp. raphanistrum; assembly: GCA_019706035.1. Classification (NCBI taxonomy): domain Eukaryota; kingdom Viridiplantae; phylum Streptophyta; class Magnoliopsida; order Brassicales; family Brassicaceae; genus Raphanus; species Raphanus raphanistrum. The sequence goes on along the minus strand of CM033988.1, from coordinate 15,161,994 downwards.
TAGGGATAAGTTAGCAACAGCCATACAAGAATACGCACCTTCTTCATGAAAATGCCGAAACACTTGTTAATCTCTTATTGAGCCATCCACTCTATTTTTGTCTCCCTTGTTCTGTAATATTAGGAAGGCTCTTGAGAGTAACCTAAGGCTTTGATTAAAGTCATACTCATTGTTGTATGATTGAGAGGAGTGCCAAATTTATTCTGTAGCCTAATAGAGAATGTTGTGCCAGAATTTAGTAATGTTGTGACAGTCTTTGTAACTTAAAAACTCAGAAACAATAAATCATTCCTTTCTATATATTAATCTGAATTTGCTACTGATTAACGCAAAGAAGCAGAGCGACTACTACAACATTACATTACTAAATTTATACAAAATGATAGGGAAATAATAAAGGATCAGTGAAGTACTGATCCATACCTAACACTCTCCGGTTTGCTTCTGTGATTTATGAATAACGAAATGATCCACTACTTTCACGGTAGCAACAGGGTCTTGTTGCGCTGATGACGCACACCATTTACTTGGAAACTTTCTCTTATGGCTCATCACCGTACTCTGTTTCGGCTCTGCGTCCCAATCTTTGTCCACGTTCCAGTCTTTTGGCACCTGTACTCACATCATATACACAATCCTCTTGTTAAAGTTCCACAAAGATGCATTTGACAACTAACTAAACCAACAACAACAGTGACAAGATCAATAGAATCATTACTATCAATCCTCTTTTCTTACCTTATCAACGGCAAGAGTAAATACTTCAATGTCTTTATTCTTTTTGATGTGGAAACGGGTGAAAGATTTGTAGTTGGCAATACGGAGGGAAGAGAAAGCTTCATCGAAGTGAATGTGTAGCCAGTTGATGCAGATATACAAGTAGCTTCCAAACACCAAAGACACCACAGGTGTTGAAAAGACCCAGAAGTAAAGGAAGACAGAAGCATAATAAATAACAGCTCCGCTTCTCGAGAGTGATTCCATTCCTTCTTTGCAAATGTTGGCCCGGGTAACCGCCATCACCTAACGTTAAAACCACTCAGGTCAGCGTTTATCGATATAGACACAAAAGCACAGCACATTAATTACCTCGGGAACATCAAATGCTGACATAAGATACTTGATGCATGCGGGATAAAGGCCAAACGTCCATTGTTCGATACGTGCTCGAAGGCCAGTAGGGTCCGGGAAATGCTCGCTTTCCACTGATTTGTACCACTGATACAATGTATGATACCCTGTGTGAACAGAAAGTGTCATAAAACATAACCAATGGCTGAATCACAGAATTCACTGAGTCGCTTCTTATCCATTGGTCTCGACTGAGATTGTAATGGAATGGAAACTGACCAGAATTTGCAAGGAGGTTGTGTTGAACACAGATTTCTATGCCTAGTTCTAGCATCAACATGAGAATCAGAGCTGCCATCAGGTGAGCAGCAACATGAAGAACTCCAATCATCACCCTTCTCTTCCGAGATAATTTTGAAGGCACAAATATGATTGCAGAGATCAGCAAACCCAGTACACCCGTAAATGACACGTAAGATTGTTCCATCACATACATAAAGGCGCTCCAAACTGTGCCTAAGAAACTATTCAGGTGACCAGAAAACGAATCACCTCGTAGGATGTGGGCTAGCTTACACTGAAACCACATGATAAACGAAAGGAATGAGATAACAATTTTCTTGTGAGCAAGATAGGTCTCACGAGGTAAAGTAAAATCTACATCTGTGCAACAAACAAAAAATCACATAAACACCAGCTCAGCTTCCCTATCTATAACTGGATGGTCTGCACTGGTTAGATAAGGACAATCGAGCTTAAAACGCACCTGAGGGAACAATGAAAAGACCAAGATAAAGTATATGATGCCACCAATGATATCAAACTGCCAGTTCTTTTTCCGGAACTTCAAAATATTTCCCAAAGCAATCTGCCAGCAGCAGAAAACACCATGTAACATCAGAGTGCATAGACAGGAAAAGGGAAGTTAGTGATAAGAGACTGGAGAAAGAAAATTTTACCTTGCTTGAATCATGAAAAGAAGGGTAGGCAGCCTCGCTTACATACGAAGCCCCATAGAACTTAGAAAATTTGCTGAACACATGGGTGGGATGAAGAAAAGCTCCTCCACAGCCATTTACAAGAAGATGTTGGACATGGACAGGTCCATCTGATTGAGTACATGAATGTCGCATATAATGATGCAAATCCCCTGCCATTCTAAGTTTACATCTGTGTTTCAAAACATCGCAGATCAGATGCCTCACGTTCTTCCCTGTATCGCTGCTCCAGTACCAATCAAGAAGCCAGCTGGGTTCATGCGTGATAATGATCACTGCATCATCCTCCTTAACCTGAATGGGAAACTGTTTATGTTTATTCTACTTAAGCAACATAATGAAAAAATGAGTCATATGAAAAGACTAGCCACTAAAATATAAGCCTAAACCACTTGTTAGGATTACTTCAGAAACTAAAGACACCGCGAACTTACTAAGACGTAAAAGAAAAAGTAGAACTCGAGTAGGAACAGAAAATATAACACAGCGTCAACAAATCTACAGAGCTTAGGGAAAAAATGATACACATATTACCTTCTCCTTGGCCAATTCAGAAAAAAATTTAAACTGGTCGACATCAATATCACCATGAAGTGCAAGATCCAAACCAAACACCCACCACCCCTCAGGTAGCTGCAGGGCAAAATAGCTTTTCTTCTGGGGCATAAACCAGCCGCCTAACCAACTCTTATGGCATATAGTACCTCATAAATGTATTAAGTCCGTCAAACCAGTCTGCGGTAAAATAAACAATAACTCTTATCGTCAGAGGAAATGGCAGAAGAAACCAAAATAAGTATGTGAAAACTTATTTAAAGGTAAAATGAGGGTGGGACCTAGAACTCACCATGGTTTCCTGGGATGAGAAAACATTGAGGACCATCATAATCCTTTAGATCTTTCACTCCCTCAGGTAATTCAGGCTTGTCAACAGCAATAGAGTCATTTTTATACCAATGGGGAGGCTGGAGCGCATACTCAAAAGGACAAAAGAGACGCTTTTCATATGTAAACTCTGATGGGTTGGGGTATCTGGGGCATATCAGTAAAACACATCCACGGTTACAATCAGAACTGTGTAAGACTACAGATAATATGTAAGGCACTTACGCAAGATCTCCTCCGATAAGCAGTACATTACCCCGAGGTAAAGGTCGATATTCGTCATCCACTACGACGTCGAGATTAGGCTGAGCAAGAAGTTTCGCAACAGCATATGATGAATTCCCACCATCACCAGTATCCGCCATGAAATCAAACCAAAAATCGTCCTTGTTAGCAAGGTGGTCATACAAAAGTTCTTCCCTCTTGGTTCCATCACAAGATTTGGTCATTGCAGCCTAAAGATTTTTCAGTAAAAACATTAAAATGCAGTGATCATACATGTCTGGCCGCAGAAAGATACCAAAACTATACCTGCAGCATCCGCATGTCAAAGCGGCCAACAAATACCGTCACTGATACGAGGAGGTCAAACACTGTTTTAAACAAATCAGCCGATGTTCTGAAATAATATAAAATAGAGAAGTTAGCACCTGGTCAGTTGTCTTGCTTTACTCTCCTCAATAAAAACAATGGTAAGCAGAAAAGGGAAAAATAATAGTTTGGCATTGACGTACCCTGAATACCAAGGAACCATATCTAAGAAATTTGGTTTCATTTGCTCCTTCTTCAGCTTCTCACATTTTTCGACTGAAAGAGGGTGTGTCAGAGCCCACCTAAACAACATAACAGAAAATTTTAGATTAAACATGCCATTTGATGTAAAAGACCAAATCTGTTCATATAGAGAGATATGCAACTTACCCTGTTGATCTCTCCACTACATAATTGGCAATGTAAAGACCAATAAATGTGGCCCACAACGAGTATATGGGAGAAATTTCGCTAGATGAATCAGGACATGATCCATTACACGCAATCTGAATATAACAAGGTAGGAACAAGTTTAAGAAAAGTTAAACAGGTGGACAAGTAAAACATAATCACAGCTCAGACAACAATTTAAAAAAGAGATACCTCCCCGTAAATGAACCATTTGGACAACAGTGGATAATCATTTGCGGATCCAACCGGAGCAAACCATGACGAGCACACTTGGTCTTTCAGTTCATTCATACGAATGAATTTTGCAATCCAGGTATTGTTCCTATGTTCTCTTTTCCAGAACGAAAACAAGCTAGAATACTGTCTTCCAAGAGATTTGTCCCTCAGGATAGCTCGGTTACCACAATGGCTGTAAAAGATACAGCAAGCCATGCTAAGAACCTGCACGGAATAAAAGAAATGAAGACAGTAAATAAGTGGGCATTAATGTGGGGACACTGGCGATGGTGAACTTACGGTGCAGTTTTGAAGGAATGGTTAAGATCTCTGGGCGTCTTCCAGCCACGCGAGAAACAAGACCAACGTACCAAAGGGCAAGAAAAATGATGTGGAAGACAACAAGGAAGACTATTGATGATATGTAAATCGTCAAAAACAAGGACAAATTCATCCTCAAATCCAAACCCATTGACTGAAAATTAGGAAGATGATACAAAGCTGCAACTAAAATCCAGGCAATGTACCTAATACAAAAGAGCAAAAAAAAAGCAAACAACTTTTAAGAGTGAATATTGATGTTAAATATTTAAGAAGATATAACGAACACTACAGTTGCTCACCATCGGCTGAAGTTTGAATAATTTGGTCTGATAGTCTTGCCAATAAATGGAGAAGAAAAGAAGTAGAAGAATCCGAGCAAGCAGCCATACATTAACCACCACTTGACAGAAAACTTTTCAATGAGGGTGTGCATGTTATCCGAGGAAATAAAGAATAGGCAACCGAGAAACACAGCGATGATAGCATGACGTGAATGCTCATGCGGATAAGGGTAAGTGTGGGTTAGAATCGTCCTGACCCTCTCCATTTTGAGGGTATCCAGTAAGCGAGCAGAGTGCTTGTCAGAGCCCATAGCATGTGGTTCCTTCCTATAAGTAACTTCTTGATGACAGTTGATAACTAACTTTGGGCTTCCTGTTTCTAGTTCAGATACAAAACCTTGAGCCTAATGAAACAAGAACAAAAAAAAAAAATGAAGAAGAATACATTAACCACGGTAATGTAACAGTATCCTCAGTTAATAGTATGAAGCAAAGCCAATGACACAAAAAAAAAAACCATACCTATAGCTGCGGAAAAGTGAGAGACAGAGGAGCAACGAATCAAAAGGTGAATCTCTGGTTTCGGGAGAAGTATCAAATAAGCGAATGATCCGATTGATTAGTTTCAGGTCAAAATCAAAGAGCTTACCCCCAAATTCACACAATAACCCTAATTTTTTATTTAAAAAAAAAGGAATGGTTTGTTCGTGGAAAATGAAATTTTAAGAAAGAATGATCGATCTCTCAGATGAGTCAAACGTAGAACGAATCACGTGGCTTTTATACTCTGAGCAGAGGCGGTTACCCAATGATCGCCACTTCCGTCTCCAGCCTTTTTTTCACTTTAATTAATAAAAATAAAAAATAAAGGATTGGGGAGGGAATCAACGAATAATTCCATTCCCTTGCTACTTATGTCCGAATCTTTTCTCTGATACTTTCATTTTACATCAAATGTCCGGAGGATTAGGTCTTTATTACCGCCTTCAGATTTCCAAATAATTCTCTTGTTTCTGTTTCTCTTTTCCTATAAAAAAAAAATTCTTAGGTAACAGTGGGATTGATTGGTTGGTGATGTAGCTTTTTATGTTAGAAAATAGACCGTGAGTTTCCTTGTTTTGGCTTTAATTGTTTTGCTATAGATTTAACACGTACAGCATCTAAAATATTAATACTGGAGTACAAATAACTTTTTATCCCTTTAGTTTTGCACAAATATTACTATTACATGTCACTGTCATCACAATTAAAAAAATGTGATCTATTATTATTGTCTTTGGGCCTTCTTTTTAACATGCACATGGTCCATTCTAAAACAGTCTTAAATTTTCGAAATTTTTAAATTAATGTACATTAATGACATTTAAAGCTATTTATAATTGATACTCACTCTAATATCTAAAAGTAAATAACCCTAAATTTTCCTAAAAAATTACATACCTATGCCACTAACTTTTAACTATCTCGTTTTATCTACATTTCATCTCATATATAAGTAATTCACGCACCTTCTAACCCACAAAATATCTTTACAATTAAATTAACTGCAGCGATTTCTACATATACTTAATAACAATTAACTGCAAAATATATTTATTAAATATTCATTTTTCAAAACAAAGCATCATTACTAATTTTTCCTATATCTACGCTTGCTCCATATCAGTCAACGATATCAATTTTTATTAAGTATACGGGTCATATTCTAAAAAAAAAATAATACAACTTATGTTTAGAAATGTCATATTAAACAATTATTTAATCGGGTAAATTTTTAAAATATATAATATCACTTATACAAATAAATACTTATTACAAATTTAGATCACATTCCTACCTATTTTAGCTAATTAATTTTTTTCAAAAATTATATATTTTTGTGAAAATATTTCTAACCAAGTTTAAATTCAAATATTCAGTATTCTCATAATATTTAGTATAATAATATTATTTAGAAAGTTAACCAAGAAGCAATTAAAATAGACATAAACTCATAAATCAATTAAGTTGACATGTACAATCGGCCAAGACAGTTATGAATCCTTCCTAACGTGATTTATTTTGAAAATTATGGATATAACTATACAAATCGAATATTATATGGAATAAATTGTATACAATATTTTTATTTTCTTACGAATGTTAAAACCAATGTATCAATTTTTAATACCATACTAACTCATATTTATCTATTTTTTTACTTTTAATTCATAAATTTTATTTTATAGATATTTTATACATAAATCTAATTATTCAAATTTTGGATTTGTTTATATGATGTCCGGTCATATAATTTAGTGTAGAACGCAAAAAAAAATATATTTGATGTATGTAAACACATTATTATTTTTCTAAATGTTATATTAATATACACTTTGCAAATCATGTATAATATTTAATACAAACAAAAATTAAAAAAAATGTGACACCCGCTCGGTTGATTACAGCCTATTGTTAGGGCTTGAAGAAAACAAACGATTAATCTCATTAAAAGAACAGGAACAGAACCTTAGATTAACCATGTTCTCTACAAGAACCTTGATTCACGATTTTGACCTGTTCTCTACAAGAACATCGACAAGAACATGAAAAGAGATAAGAAAGAGAGAGAGAAAGAGAGAGAGATAGGTCTGTACACCGACATAAACAAAATAAGAGAAAGAAAGAAAAAATTGTTTATGGAAAACAAGTGTTAACCATTTTTTTCTGTTAGTTTCGCGGACAAAAAAATATAATGGGCTTCGCATATTAGTGACCAAATTCCATTCCATATATTAGCAAATTGGGCCTTATTGCTATTCTGGCCTATCATAATTTAATTTTCAAAACAAAATAATTTGGGTTCATTTCCATTACTTTTTAGATTTTAAAAAATCCTGTAATTAAAAGTTTAGAATATTTAAGCTTACATACACATGTTATACTAAATTATAATTAAAAAAGTACACACAATATTATTTTCAAAATTATTTAATTTTGGTAAATTTCCATTATTTTAAAAATTTAAAAATCATGTAATTCAAAGTTTAGAATATATAACCTTACATACACAAGTTATAATAAATTTGAATTTAAAAAAAAACACAATAATATTTTCATTCTAGAAAATGGATATTTATATAAAATCATACTTTTTAATCAAATACTCAACAAACCGAACAAAATACACAAATATGAATGCCTCTAAATTTTTATTTACCATTTCATCTTTCCAAACATACACCCGCGCGGGCGCGCGGGTCCAAAATCTAGTTTACCATTATTCCCTTTAAATTTTGTTTCAGTTTTTCTATATCCTTTCTAACCTTGTACTCGAAATAATGTAATTAATTTATCTATACTCTTTTTACCCTAACATATTTTTTTTAATTATTATTCTTTTGCTAAATTATTTTTCTTACAACCCCCAAAATAATATAATATATCAGGAATAATAGTAGATGCTTAAATAATGAAATTATCTTTCATACGTTGACAAAAAAATCTTTCATACAAAAAAATTAAAATAAAGTTTCATTTTTATATAAGTCTTTTATATTACAATTTAGACAACTTGGAGGATTTAGATGTTTATTTTACCACGCAAAAAAATCTAGCTTTTGGATCAATTCAGGTCGGTTTTTATCGGAGTTAGCATTTATGGATAAAATATTTTGGACCACTTAAAATACACTAGTGTTTTGGTTTGGTTTGGTTTTAGATTGGTTATTAGCTTTTCCGATTTGGTTCAAATCTCGTTTTTAAAATCATTTAATATCTGAATACTATCTTAAGTATTCAATTTCCGGGATTTTCAAAGTTATATATCTTAGAATCTAAAATTTTATTTGAAAGTCAAAAACTAAAAAATATATGAAATACCATAAATATATCTAAGATACCGAAAATATAATTGATATACAAGAATTAGGTTGTATGGATAATTCCTATAGAGTAAATGTATATATTTGAACCAATTAAACCAAATTTTAGGATCAATTTCAGTTCAAATATTTGGGTGTGGGTAAAATAGACAGGCCTAATTTTGATGCATAACAAATCATAAATTTTAAGCATCTTTGTTGTTTATTCTATTAGAAATATGGATTTTTAATAACTTACTCATACTTGTTAACCACACAAGGTCCAGTGATATGTCAGTTCTGGAAAAGTGTTAGGAATTGAAGAAAACATAGTAATATACTCCCTCCGTTTTATTTTAATTGTCGTGCTAGGTTTATGTACACAGATTAAGAAAATATATGATTTTGTATATTTTCAAGATAAAAACACAATAACTTATACATCTAAAACATTTTAACCAATAGAAAAATAAAATTGAGAATCTTTTTAATAAATTTTGCATTGAAACTTTAAAACGACACTTATTTTGAAACGAAAAATTTTCCTTACAACGACAATTAAATCGAAACGGAGAGAGTAGTAACAAAATGTAGTAATATAGTAACATATTAATATGTATTTTTAATAACTTACTCAGACTCTGTATGCAATTCTACAAATTACACCAATTTTCTTGAAATAATAACAAAATATTTGAGAAAATGCTTTGAAGAAAACATAGTAATATAGTATCCAACCTATGTTTAATATATATATATATATATATATATATACATTAAAATTATAATACTATTTATACCATATGTTGATATGGATCTTATATTAAACTTTTCTTATCAAATTGTGTCAAATCTTAAACCCTATAATTTAGAACATATTTTTTATTAACTTATCGAATATTTATTTATAATATTTTTATGCAACTATTGATGGAATCCTTTTCAACTAATTTACAGAAATTAATTATATTTTAAGAAAATAAAAATCTATTTGTTTCAGTAGAGAAGGAAAGCTAAAAATATAAGCAAATTAGATTAGGAGGTTTATCTATTGCGTTTGTTATTTGAAATTTGGAAAGAGATTATTGAATCTTTATGGGTAACTAACTTGATAATGTATAAATAATAATCTTAAAATAGGTTAAGATTTATACAAAAGTGTGTAATTAATTAAGAGAATGTATAAAATCTCAGGAAAGCTAAAAACATAAGTAATTCAAATAAGGAGATATATCTAATGTGTTTTGTTATTGGAATTTGAAAAAGGATATACTGAATATTTATGGTTAACTAACTTAATTATGTATAAATAAGTATGTTAAAATATGTCAAAGTTTATACAAAATTGTGTAAGAAATTAAGGGAAGTATAAAATATAAAACCTGAAGTGAAACATATTAAAATGACAATTTTACTGTTATTCCAACTTTAGTTTTCAGAAAATTTCGAAAATACTGTGTTATTAAATTTGGTATTTTAGAATGTGTTCTAAAGTCTATTTTTATTAATATATATAGTGATTTTAAGATATTTTGGTGGAACCTTTTAGTTAAAATTATAAAAATTTAAATATCAAGAATAAAATGTTTATTTAAAATCATTAAGGTTCTACTATTTAAAATATAATTTTTTATATTTTTAGAATTATAAAAATTTAAACTCGACCCTATCCGAAACAATTTTCTTACAAATCCGATTTATGCTATTCAAATCGGTTTAAATTATTCTAAATCGGTTAAAATCGACCTAAATTAGTCTAAATATTTTAAATTAACCAATAATTTTGATGAATAAACCCACAACTTGGTTTACTTTATTTTGTTTTGTATATCTAATTTTGATGATTCATCAAAAGAATTTTATAATTAACCTCAAAACTAAAATATCGCATATAAATGTAAAATATATATAAAATAAATCAATAATTTGTTAACATCTAGGCTCCGGATAACACACCTAGTCGCTAAACCTCTATAAAGTGTCTAAGTTAGCGATTTCTTTTCTTGAACATTGAAAATCATAGTAGCAAATTTCATTATTCATTTAAAAGTCAACTATATCCAAATTATCTTAAATGGAATACGCACTCCTAAACTAATTTAGTGTGTAATGTGACTGTAAATCAATGCAGAGCTTAAATCAACAAATGCAAAAGAAAATTGACGAACTCAAAGCCACATGTATTTCCTTGGTTTTTTTGGATTAATCATAGTATCCGGTGCCCGAAATCAACCAATTATTCTGTGAACTCCGCTGATGCTGGTATATGTTTTAATTCCCAGTGGCCAATGATAATAGAACTACGGGCTTATCGTATTGGACTTTTATCTCAAGTACCTCTAGCCCAAATATGTTGGTTGTAATTGCTTGGTTCATCTAACCAATCTGAAGTAAGAGGTTTGTTACTACTATTATAATCTGATATTCTCCATAAAGATAGCATAAATCCTTTCAAATATAAATGCTTTCATATTTGTCCAAAAAATAATAATAATAAATAAATGCTTTCATATTTCCTCATTCTTAATATTTCTATTATTTTTACAAGTTGAGCAGTGACATTTCAACTTACCAACTGTTGTTGCTTCATGTTGTCATTATTGATCTAATGCCTCGAATTTACTAATAGCTTGTGACTATTCATCTGTAAGTAATAAATTTGTATTTGGATCATATAAAGTTTATTCATTCACGAACAAAATTAGAAGAGTATCATGATTTATATTTTCCTTTGTCTTGACTAATTAATAAATGAGGGAGAGATAGTATTTATAGATAAATAAGAGCAAATTTCCGATGGATTCAAAACTAAAAAAAAATCATCGGAAATCTCTCGCCAATTTTAAACATTTCAAAAGGCTATATAATGGTTAAATTCATTGAGAATTTCTAATGTATTCCATGATTTGTCGGATATCATTTGAAAATTACAACTGTTAGGTAATAATATATAGTTATTTCCATGGGATTTCTTTTGGAATTTCCCGACAAACAAATTTCTCACGAAATCATCTGGAAATAAGTCAAGGATTCCAAGGAAATCTTTTTTGTCGGGAATCGTCAACAGATTCCCGACATAATTTTCCCATATACATTTTTGACGGAAAAAGTATGTCGGGACTTCCTTATTATTTTAGTTAAATCTAGATTCTTCTCCCTCTTCATTATCACAATATATATGTCGAACACCTTGAAAAGGACCCTTTTGAAAGATTATCATTAATCCTGAAGACGGATTAACGGAATACATTAACTTTAAGCATTTTTGGAAACAAATCTTTAAAGAATAAATGGAATTAGAAAAGTGTTAATTTTCAAACAAGACATATATCACGTCTAAATTATGTAAACTTTGATTTTGACATAATGTAGTGTCAGGTATTTGACACACAATTCATGCGGTTCTACCCCTTCCCTTAATAGGTTACCAGTTACTATATATTACAGTGACGTTGTTGGTTTTGTGGAGTTACGGAAATCATATGTTACAAAGTGAGTAGTGTATACTTAATATTCTATATACCCAAAATAATATAGAATACAAAGGGGATAATAAAAGAAAGATAAATAGGATGGAGGAGATTGTTAAAATTTTGTAATGTTTATATGCTGATATTGAATTATCTATTGCATTGCCATAGTTAAGCCAAACCATCCATACTAAACCATTGATCACTAAACCCAAAAACGGAAATATAAACCCCAATCGAAATAGTAAAACATGGAAATAGTACAATATTATATTCCATTCTACATGGTTCACATAGAATAGACAAACTGTTAAAAGTAGGGGAAGGTACGTGTATGGGTGACGACGTCATCATGTGTGAGAGAGTACGACTTAATCGATGGAATAAATGGCCAAAACTTGCTAACAAATTTGGCATATATATGAAAGAATTCTAAGAAGCCATGTAATAAAGTGTAATTATTAAAGATATTTTTTACTTTGTTAAGGGAAAAAAGTGGTGTCAAAATAGGACACGTAGAATAGAAATCTGGAAAAGTAGTTACCAGTGTCCACAAATTAATGAGAGATGACATCACATGATATGAGAGTAGATGACGTAGACGATGAAATAAATGGTTAAGAATGCTTCACGCGTAACTTGACAGCAAATAATTAAGATTTTTTTTCCTCAGTGGGTTGCACCGGTTAGTTTCAAGGACATAAATGAATTATTACATAAAATAAAATGTGTATATAGAAAAACTAGGACATTTGGTTTTGTACCTAATTTTGTTTTTTTTGGTTAAACAAGCCAATTTCTCATTAGAAAATCCTTTCTAAAGAAAGAGAGTCAGATACATGTTTGACTTAGGGTGATTTTGTGAAGTGTACATAACAGAATAAGAATTAAACATATAGCCATGCATCGATATATGTGACAATTTGGTATGACATTGAACCAGTTTCTCTTTTTTCACATGTGATCATTCGTCAATGCAATATTGGATATAACACTATACTGTACTAGGCCGTGGTTCGCGCTACGCGCAGAATACAGTCAAAATACTCATTTTGTTTAAATCATTTAAAATATAAATTAATCTGATTTAATATTTTTTTTTGTTTTATTTTAATTGTTTTTGTATAGTAAAATCTTTGTTTCAAAATAATTTATTTTTAGAATTCCAATGCAAAATTTATGAACTTTATATGATAAAAATTATTATATTTTCTAATATATTTTATTATTGGTGAAATGTGATTAAGTGAATAGGTAATATGTTTTTGTTTAGAAAAATACAAAAAATTATTTTTTAATATGTAAGCATAAATCTAAAACGTTAATCAAAATAAACGAAAATAGTAGTATATTCTAAATCCATAAGATGATAGGTCCGGAAGTGAAAAATAAGTTGAGTAGAGCTGGTCATTATGAAACCAAATATTTTGAGCTTAAATGATTTCAGCATTTTTCTTGCATTCCTAATACTTGTTTAAAATATCTCTGAATAATTACTCTCTATTGTTTGTTAGTTTCTATTGTTTGTTAGTTGCTCAGAGGCAAAATGTCATAATCCTATAGGATGTTTTTATATTAGGATTTGTATTTTGTTCAAGTGGGTTATGTATTTTAATTTATTATCTTTTTATTTTATTTTAGTGTAAATTTTTGTACTCTACATAGTATTGAAATTAGTTTGTAATTCGTAATTTTTTTGTTGACAGATTCTACTAAATATTTTAAATAGCTTCATATATCATTTATTGGTATATATAAGGAATTTACATTTTAATTTTGAATTTTAAATAAGCTTTTCATTTTATTGTAAAACAGGTTTTCATTATATAAAATAGAAAAATAACATGATTAACACAATAAATATGAAGAATGTAAGTTGAGGTTATTTTTCAGTGTTATAAACTTAATAATATTACTTATCTATCAGGCTTGAATCTTTTTACTTTAAAAGCACAAGATGTTTATATAAGATTCTACCATATTTATAAGATAAGGATGATTTTTATGAATAACCTCAATGGTTTTTATGATTACGGTGAGTTATTTGATATGTTTGAGCATATTCGTTTGGTAAGGATAGTTTTAAGGGCAAATCATCAATAACTTATATGTTGAGAATGCATATATTTTAAATTAGTTTATTGTTTCTTCTTACTTAGATTTATTTTTTGTCAAAAACTTGTATGAGTGTATTAATGACTAAAAAGTGAATTAGTGTACTAAAATATTTGATTAGATTATTGTTGTTCTATAAAGCCTTTGAAAATAACTGAACAATAATGATAACAAAAAAAAATCATATGATAATGATAACATTTGAACAATTATGGAATCATTTTTTTGATAATGTATGTCAAGCTGAGGATTCTTCTGAGAAATCATTAGTTTAGAAAATTTCAAACCTTGAGGAGCCGTTCTTCTTCTTCTTCGTTGGTTGAAATCGGAGAATGGCGATTAGATAAGGTCTCTCGGCTTACTTCGCAGCTCAAATATCAAGATGTCTATATTAAGTTTATGATTCCCACATCAACGTTCATGAGAAGCGGTAGGGCTTACTAAATGAAGACAACCATCTTGCGGATAGTAGGTCCTGACTAGCACTATTACGGATGTCTGGTAGCGGCAGCAATGGAGAGTAGCATCCAAGAGTTGCGGATATCTTAGAGCCCCATATATAAGGAAGTGGAGCAGCATTTGAGTAGTATGTTGAGGTATAGCAACTCTAGGATCAAAGTATGCCTACAAATCATGAAAATCATTCAAGCTACATCACGCAGAGAGAACAAAAATATAGGGGTAGTAGGAAAAGTAAGTTATAAAAGAAGCAAATAAATTGCATAGCATCCCAATCATGATGATAAACATGAACACTGTGAACTCAAGCACTATTACGCTTACTCTTGTTCTGAGTTACGTGGACAGGACGGAGTAGTGTGTGAAACATATGGTAAGATTGGGGTCAGCTGTCTCAGCTTCCCAGAAGTGTATTAACTGGCAATGGAGTTCGGCCTCTCCCAAACCAGGAGTGACATTCTTGAAGAACAGAGCAGGGTGCCTTGCCAAGGGTTGACGTCTTCAGGGAAAGAGAATAACAGAAGAGCGGAGACATATATACTATGCGGAGCCGAGGAACTGCAAACGTTGAATGGTTTTGGTTTGTAGAAATAATAAATGGGGCTTTATGAGCCATCGTGTAAATTAAACGTTTCAGATGACTATTGTAATTGAAGAAGGAAATAACGGAAAGGATTTACGGGTTCTCATAAGGCAAACTATTAAAACTATTGAATATGATTAAGATCAGTATTGATTAAATATACTAAGAATTGGTTACGACAATTTGTTTTAAATTTAGTGATGTTGATGTGTCAAGTTGATTGGCTGTCAATATTTTAGCCTATATAGACACTCTTGGAAATCTCTAAATTAGTGGCTTTTATATAGTAGAGATTTGTCAAATATATAGTACTGAACAATTGATTCATAGTAAAAAATTTAACATTTATTTAAAAAGTTGGTCCAGGGTGATTGTAATGAGGTTTAATTTTGGTTTAACAAAATGTAAATGGTTAGTTGGCAAATGATAAACCAAATTTGTTCGGGTTTGTGTGTTTTAAGATTTATAAGTATGTATTTGTGTGTTTCAAAGTTATGAAATTTAAATTTAAGGAGTTATTAACTCTTTTTAGATAGATTTAGCAGAAAAAATCTTATTGTAGCCTAATCTAGTGTGATACGATACTTCTTGCGAAAAATATATAGTAACCCTAAAACAGCTCACATAGTTAGTATCGTTTTGTCACTGTGTTACTTCTAAAAATAAATCACTGACATGATTCACATGACATCTACTGATCTGTACACAAATTGTTAGCACTTGTGTATGGGAAAATCGCACACTCCAATTTATGTCTTAACTGATACCGAATTTTTTTTTTAAATTATCAAAAGAAAGTAAATTCCAAGAGAATACACGAAAATTAGATTTTTTTTTTTTTTACAATTATGGTATGTCAAGAAGATCAGTGGCAGAACAATTAACTTGTGACTTTTCTTACTATACTTTTTCAAACAGAAAACTTTTTTTCTCCCTATTTCAAAGAAGAAAGAAGAACCAAAACATGAATCTCTAATCTATATCCAAATATATACCTCAATTTTATAAATACAAAGAGCTCACCAGAGCCACTATTTATTTTTATTTTCCTCATTGGTTATTTTTCTTTCTCCAATAAATTATGTTTGGATTCCTGGCAAAATTAGGGTTAAAGAGAAAGTCCCGAAGTTTCAGCGTTACTTAGGATTTTCAGCAACATATAAAATCTGGAATATTTGTTCTCTCTCTTGTTCCTGTCTCTATCATCTGAGCTTTTCATATTCAAATTTTGAGGTACAGTTGTTCAAAACAAAAAAAAAACTTTTGAGGTACATTACGGTCTTTGTTTTTCTTTCTTGAGAAAGAGGAGTTTAAATGTTTTTCTTCAACATTTTGCTGAAAAAAACAGCGAAAGAAAATCAGGCGTTTCCCTTCTTTAGCATTTTTTGTGAGATTTTTTTTTCTTATGTTAAAAAAAAATCCAAGCTGGGACATTTCTTTTTGTTTTATAGTTTATGTGTCATCATCACGCGTTTCTGATGTTGGATATTTGGAATTATATCATAGCCGTTTTGCAAAAGTTCAATTTCTGTTAGCTGTATATATATTCACTCAAATTCTAATGTAATAGTTAAAAACTTATAATTTAATAATCTCTCTCTGTGTTTCTTGATTCACCAAAAAGGTAAGGAGAAGAACGAGGAGGGTGTACATACATCTGTGATTGTTCACAACGGTTATATATAATCAATCTTCTTAAATCATTAAACTGTTTAATTTTTTAGCTTAGCAGTGGAAGAAATTTAACAAGATCAAGTTAAATAACTGTTACTGAAAATTTAGCTAGCATCTGCATAATTCAGTGATACACCATTTGTAAATAAAGTAGATACTTGTACAACAAGTTTAGTCTAATGCAATTAATCTTAATTTTGTCGTAGAAAATGGTCGCATTTGGGAAGAAGCTCAAGGAAAGAAGCATTGAAGAATGGCAAGAGTATGTTTCTATTTCAAGATCTGGTTTGTATAATGTTTAAAGCAATGTGATTAATGTACTTCCTTTTCTGTTCTATTTCTATATAGATATTACATCAATTACAAATTGATGAAGAAGAAAGTGAAGCAATATGGTCGACAAATCGAAGTAGGAAGTCTAGATCGTCGCCATGTTCTTAAAGATTTCTCAAGGATGTTGGATCATCAGGTTTTTCTCTTTTTTATTTTCTTCACAGGATTTCACTTGTTTAATCATATGTATCAAACTTTATAAAACATGTTTCCAAATGCATGCAGATAGAGAAAATCTCTCTTTTCATGTTGGAGCAACAAGGTTTGCTTTCAAGTAGGTTGCAAAAACTAAGGGAATGTCATGATGCACTCCAAGATGAGCCAGACATATCTCAGATATCTAATCTAAGAGAGGCTTATAGATCCGTGGGACAAGATCTTCTCCAGCTTCTGGTTTTCATTGATACGAATGCTATTGGTATCCGTAAGATACTGAAGAAATTCGATAAAAGATTTGGCTATAGATTCACAAACTATTATGTCAAGACCCGTGCTGATCATCCTTACTCTCAACTCCAGCAAGTGTTTAAACATGTGGTAAGGTCTTACAATCTCACGCAGCTTAATCTGTCACTATAATATAAGCTTACGTTTTGATTATATTGAATGTTTTATAGGGTCTTGGAGCTGTTGTTGGAGCCATATCTCGCAACCTTCATGAGCTTCAAAACAATCAAGGAAGCTTCTTATCGATTTACGATCAGCCTGTTGTTCCTCTTCAGGTTCTTCTGTGTGACATATACTTACATACCGAGTTTGTCTAAAATGGTTATGTTTTTTATTTAACATATGGTTTGGGTCTAGCCGTATGAGATGTGTGAGCCTTTGGGTCTCGAACCTCCTAGTCATTTTTCTTAAATGGTTATGTTTCATCAATCTTGTGTTTATTTCTTGTAGGATCCTGTGGTGGATTCAATCAAGAATGCAGTGGACAGGCTAACACGTTCAACAAACTTCCTTAATTTCATGGCTCAACATGCTCTAATCATGCAAGACGAAGACCTAATGATTCTTCATGAAGATCAAGCGGATCAAGAAGAAGGGAGATATCACTTCATGTCTCTCTTGTTAAACTTGGCAAACACGTTTCTATACATGGTCAATACATATATCATTGTTCCTACAGCAGATGATTACTCCATGAGCCTTGGAGCAGCAGCAACGGTTTGTGGAGTTGTGATTGGTGCAATGGCTGTAGCTCAGCTCTTCTCTTCGGTTTACTTCAGCGCCTGGTCCAACAAATCATACTTTCAACCACTTATTTTCAGCAGCATTGTTCTCTTTGTTGGAAACCTAGTATATGCTTTGGCCTATGACTTCAACTCATTAGCTCTTCTCTTGATTGGCCGGCTATTCTGTGGGTAAGTCCCTTTTTAAATTTATGTTTCTTTGAACACTGGCTGCATGATTATGCTATTTCGAGACTGTACTTGATTGTCATGTATATTTATTTTGTAGATTTGGTTCAGCAAGAGCAGTGAACCGGAGATATATAAGCGATTGTGTGCCTTTGAAAATCAGGATGCAAGCTTCAGCTGGTTTTGTTAGTGCAAGTGCTTTAGGAATGGCGTGTGGTCCTGCTCTTGCTGGTTTGTTGCAAACCAATTTCAAGATCTACAGCCTTACCTTTAACCAGGATACATTACCCGGTTGGGTTATGGCTGTTGCTTGGCTTATGTACTTAGTCTGGTTAGCTATCTCGTTTGTGGAGCCAGCACGTGACCCTGAAGAGGATCCTACTTCACAAGAGTCTAACTCTGGTATGGAAAATAAAGAGAAATAGCTTTTATTTATCTAACTAGGTTAAATCTTTATCTTTTGGTGAAGCTGGTCAAGATGAAAACATGGAGAAAGGTCTTACAGAACAGCTTTTACTTGCACAAGAAGAAACAGAACATGATGATGAAGATGACTGCGATGGAAGTGAAGAATCTGCTGAAGATTCACGTAAACCTGCTAACTCCTTCGTAGCTGCGTACAAACTACTTACTCCTTCAGTAAAGGTAAAGAAACACCAATCAATTCTCAAGATTGTCATCTTTTTTTTTTTTCTCTCAAAGGTGGTGAAACATTACAACTTTATTGTATTTGATTTTAGGTACAATTGTTGATATACTTCATGCTTAAGTACGCAATGGAGATTCTTCTATCAGAATCAAGTGTGGTTACCACATACTACTTTGGTTGGTCCATGAGTTCTGTCTCCATCTTCTTGTTCTGTCTCGGTCTAACCGTTTTACCGGTTAACCTCGTTGTTGGAAGCTACATCAGCAACATGTTTGAAGATCGGTATAGATCCATGCATTTTCATGTTTTTTTTTCTTTTTCTTTTCGGTTTATTTGAAAATGTGAATTTCTTATTACAGGCAAATTCTGTTGGGGTCAGAGATTATGGTTTGTGTTGGAATACTTCTCAGCTTCCATGTAGTAATCCCTTACAGTGTGCCTCAATACGTTATCTCAGGATTCATCATGTTTGTTTCTGCTGAAGTTCTTGAAGGTAAAAGATTGATTCAAGATCTCAAACTTTTCAGTGAATCTGTCGCTTTCTTGAAGTGTTTTTGGTTGTTTTTTGGTCTGTAGGTGTGAACTTATCGTTACTATCGAGGGTGATGTCATCGAGGCTGTCGCGTGGGACATACAATGGAGGGTTACTGTCGACGGAGGCTGGCACGATTGCACGTGTGATTGCTGATGCGACGATCACCGTTGCTGGGTTCTTGGGGCAAAGTATGCTTTTGAATGTTACACTGCTTCCTTCTCTTACTATATGTGTTGCGTCTATTGTAGCTACTTGTTATACTTTCAACTCCCTGTATTAGTGTTTCTTTCTTTCACAACTTTTTCTGCATAGAACTCCAGATTTCTGAGCTTTGTAGCTGCATTGCAAGGACAGTTTATTGTATTGTGAGTACGGCCATGGCTATCTTTTGTGTATTAGTGCTTGGTCTAGTAGATTGTACTTCAGATCGTTCATATTTTACTTATCTAGTAACATTTCTTTGTCTATTATATGTTTGTGACTTCAATTCTATACTGCCTCTTTTGATTATTCTGCTTTTCTGTGGGCATGTCTTTTTCTTTTGGCTCAACATCAAACTTTCCATTCACCAACAAAGAGATTACAAAGATTTTTGACTTCAATAGCGTTTAACAGAAAAGATAGTGAAGCTATCTAATATCACTCAAGGAACAGCATTTCAATCAGACATCATTGTACTTTTTAGCTACTGTTGAGTTCATCCTAATAGTCAAAATAAACCTTTTCTTAAACAGCATAATTCTACCACTAAAATAAGACTACAAATACTAGTCATAGTCAAAGATTACAAAGCTGTGGTGGGCAAGTCCTTTTTTGACTTTTGATGTGATAGGGTTGTTACATTTGAGAATTTTATACCAATTTATTTTAGAATTAAATATCCAAGTGCGTTTAGGTCGAGTCTCTGTTATAAAAACGTTTTAGAGAGAAAATCAGATGGTAAATAAATAAGAAACAGAGCATACAAACTTTGTCCCTAGATCAAAAGTAAACAACAAACTTCATAATAAACGTTTAAAATATTGGAAAGTAACATAAAGAGTGATGAGTAGCGACCATTTTTAAGTGATTGATGCTTCTTTTGCCTTTGAAGATTCAGTGTCCATTGGCTATGGATCCATCGTCTCCTTTCTTGCCATAGAATCTCCGGTACAATGAATCAACCTCTTTCAGATAATAAGTTCCCGGAGCCAAAAGGTCTATGATACCTTCTTTGCTCGTCACAAACTCCTTTGCTCCGTACCTATGTTCCATCAGCTTCATTGTCTCCACAAACTTCTCAGGTGCATACTGCAAACAATAACAAGGCCAAGATGAGAGATCTCAATGATATTAAGTAGAAACATGGTTTCACTAAGGGATGTTCAACCTCATGTCTAGCCTCCAGTTTACCGCCTACGTCCATTACAGATGCAATGTTTGAGAGGCTGAAAGGAGACTGGTTTTCGCAGAGACGCAATGAAAACATTGTTGCGGTTGAACCACTTCCATATGAGAACATAACCACCCTCTTTCCCGCCTGTACAAAAACCTAAAATGTAAACAATATGATTAGAAGAGACTCAGAAAAAGAAGATAAGTTTGTTTTCTTTAATTAGTTACCAAGTCGCTGTGTTTGTTGTGGATGAGAGAAGCAAAAGCTGCGTAGAGAGAAGCAGTGTACATGTTACCCACTTGTTTTGGTACTAAAGTCGTTGGTTGCACTTTAGCATCATAGAAACTTTTGGCAACTTGTTGTGACACCTGCAAGAGAGACAAAGCTTATAACTCTGTTTTTCTTTTTTCCCCAAGTATCAAAAACAAAAAGATGAAAAACCTTTTCAAGATCACGGCTTTGGTAACTCTCGTCGAGTGACAAAGACGAGTAAGGAGTGAACTTCTCTTTGGCAGCCTCGTCAATGGAGCTGCAATTAGAGGAAAGAGTATATGTTATTAACTCATAATATAAACAAGTTTAAAATCCAGAGAGAAAATTTTAATAAGCAAGAACCTTGCGTTTCTCAAGAAGTCGTTGTACAATAGACGAGCAAAGCTTTTCTGTACAAGCTGCAATAGCAAAGACAACAAGAGTGGTAAGAGACGGTTCAGGCAAAGAACAAAACTGTTTGTTGGAGGATTAAGAGATATTACTTTGTTGTATGGAGAATGGAACACAAAGTAGTCAGCATCATTGATGGAGAACTCTTTGCCTTCGAGTTTCTCAAACCTAGTAAGAAACCAACTGAGCCAACGCAGAACACCAGAAGAGGAGAAAGAAAGGAACAATGTACTTACTTGTTGCATAAATGTTTATAGCAGGAGTCAAGTGCCATAAGGTAGCAAGTCTGTGAAAGCTTACCATCAACAACCTACAAAGAAAACAAAATTAAGAATTTGATTCTCTCTCCTGTGCCAAACACTTTTGAGTTGAGGTTAATCACTGAAGACTTACAGGGTACTCGCTAGCAAGATTTGGCTTGTAAAAGTCGTAGACATGAGCCATGTGGCTTCCTCTCAGTTTGCTTTCGAAAACAATAGGAGCATTAGGTCCTATCAACATAGCAATCGCTGCTGCTCCTCCAGTGGGCCTTGCAGGTCCTTCTGCATATACCGCACTGTCAGTACAGATGACAAGGCCATAGCGTCCATCCCAGGAGTTACTCTCAACCCAATTGACACAGTTTAGCAAAGCTGCAGTTCCACCATAACAAGCATTGGTCGAGTCAACACCTTCCACATCAGTATTTCCACATTTCTGATCATATTCACAAAATAACAAAACTTTTACTCTCTTTTTTTATTTTTACACAAAGAAACTAGAGAGGTCCTGAAAGAAAGTTTTATACCTCAAAGAGTTGCATCAAGAAGGTTTTGATGGACTTGCTTTTGTCAATGACAGTCTCACTTCCTACTTCAAGACGCCCAATTTGCTTGGGGTCGATCTTATACTTTTCTAGAAGAGATGTCACCGCATTGAAACTAAGAGACCAGAACACAGATCAACATATAGAATTGCATGACAATATACTTAATCCAAACAATTAAATAATAATAATTAAATAAATTACCTCATTGATATAACATCTTCAAGCTCAGTGCAGAAAGCTAGACAATCTTGGCCAAGACCAATGGTGTATTTGCCTTTGCTTGCTCCATCATGAGCTTCCAAAGCTTCCTATACAAAAAAAAAAACATTGATTTGATTCATCAATCCCGAGATCAAGAACTGAAAAGAGAGAGAGAGAGAGAGAGAGAGAGAGATTGAACAGAATGTGGTAGATCACTTGTTATAATATTAGCTGATAAATATAAAAGATTTGCAAGTATATCTGGATAAGAAGCACAGAGGGATGTTAAGAAAACTTTTATTTTTTTTCAGGACCAAGACTTATTACAACATAATACATCTGTATTACAAAACCCAGAGAGAAAGAACAACAAGCATTCCCCTGTCTAAATTTTGAGATCTTCATTAAAATTCTTGTAGAAAAAAAAAGTGTCCTTTAAAGATTTTGTAAACAATGTTGGGGAAATATGTTCATGAAGATTTATGAAATCAAAAAACATCAAAGAGAGAATTCTCAACTATGTACGAGACGCCTAAAAAAAACAAAATCTAGGACAGAAACAGAGTATCATCAACACAAAGGCTCTTTTACTAAAAACCATAGATGTAAGCGAAAAAGAAAATAAAAACATAGATAGATAGATGGATGGGTTTGTACCTGTTGAACACAGGTAGGAGGAAAATAGATGTCCATAGCCAGAATCCCAACGTTCTCCGCCATTGTCGAATGGTAACGAAACGACTTCTTCTTCCAAAGGTTTTAATCTTTCACGAGAGAGAGAGAGAGAGAGAGAGAGAGAGAGAGTTTTGAAGGTGTGTATAAAAGAAAGATGTGAATCGAGGAAAACAGAAAGCTCATCAATTTGTTTTTATAAATAAATCCAGGAGATATATATTAGGTGGATTTTTCTTTTCTTTTTTTCTCCTAAAGTTCTTTTTTTTTTTTTTTGAGAAAGGGCTTTATCAGTTAATTTAATATTTCGTGACATATATACATAATCTAATCTATTAATTTAGGGATTATCTACTATTTGAAGTTCTCATTTAAATTTTGGACTCTTTCATAGTTGTTGATAGAATATATCATGCTTCCTATACAATGCAACCTACCAATTTAAATTAAACCAAATCTTAACCAACATAGATTAGTTAAACCTAACCAGTAACACTTTTATAATATTTTTGGTTAATCTCTTAATATAATTAGATCATATAAAACTGAATCACTCTTAAATCAACGAGTTCCATATCATTCCAGACATAAGAGAAAAAATATCCGACTCATTTACAACGTAAGCATACAAAGACCGTGTATGCTTATGCTCATTGATCTTCCAAAAACCAAATAATTGTGGCATAGACCAACATAGACTCATGATCGTATCACTAACTTTACTTCCATATATTTACTCTTCACCTACATCATATCACAACATACACAGTTATGCAAGAACATGATTTTTTTTGTTCAAACAACCAAATAATGGTGGCATATGGTCAGTAGATTTTTTAAATATGTTTTTTATATATTATATTTTACGAAACTATGTGTATAAGTATTTTTTTTTGAAAAAGAGCATAAATATATGTATAAGTTAAAAGGTAAAAGGTGTGACAAAGCAAATTATTATACTAAAAATAAAAGAAGATTAAATACAAACTAATAACAAGTACAACACAAATTATAACACTATTAAATTCTATATATATTTAATAAAATATTATACATATGTCTAATATGTATATATATATATAAATGTTACACAAAATATATATAATATTATATACACATATTATATATACCATATATTATTAATTGAAATTTGACAAATCAATTTCCGTCCTTTAGGGCGGGTCCTAATCTAGTTATTTATTAGTTTGAGCTTTGAAAAGAAAAATCAGCGATACCAGAATATTCAACAAAAATACTTTTACGCTTGTGTTCAAAAATTCAAATTTGTTGATTTTATCCAGAATAGTAAATCCTTATGTATTCAAATGATCAAAAATAGTTTTCCTTTGTGTGGGACATTTACATGTAAAAAAAGAAAATTGAAATATATGTATTGAAAAATAATTACCTGGAAAATGAGAAAAAGTCAATGTGTTTGGGGCTGAGGTGTTTCCTCCGGAATCTTGACAACGCAGACTTCGTGAGTTAGCTCCCTCCCAGATGCCTCCCTCGTGCTTCACTTTTCATTCAACCCCCTTCTAATCTTTTTTATTTATAACTTTGCCACTCATTTATATTAACTTTGGTTTTGGATTTGCTTTTGGTGGTTTTCATAGGATAGAGTAGCTTTACGGTTTTAACAGATTCTATCCAATATTGCTGAATCTTGATTGCTCAGCCTTGAAGCACAGAATACATGGATCTCTTAAACCTTGGTTAGTAAATCTTTTTATTAACCTTTTTTATCAACTTCTTTTTATTAACCAATTAACAGATGTTAACAAAATATTTATGAAATATTCGAATTAAAAAATGCAGAGCAAAAAACAAAAATATTCAAATACAAAAACAAGGGCTGAGCCCAAATAAAATAAGCAACACAATTTTAATGCAAGGTATGACTGGAGGTGACCATCTAACGTCACACTCTTGGTTAGATCGAATATTCGGGAAATTATTTGTGATTTACTTCGAATGTTACGGATATCTAATTTTCCGATTTGCTTTGCTTTGGAAAAAACGGATATCCAGAAAATAAATAGATATTTGTAGATATTTGCGGATACTTACGGCTATCTTATTTGTTTAGATTTATACAAATAATCTTAAAAATTTGGTACAAATTTGTTTGTAAAATATTTTTTTGCATGGTATAAAAGATAAAAACTAAAAGAAATAGTGAATCTACATATTTTGTAAATTTGTAAACTTAATTAACAATTATAATAATACAACACTTAAGAAAAAAATTATAATTGTTATAAATATTTTCTCTTCTTTTTATGTAATACTTTTATATAAGTAATAATGTGAATATAATCTATCAAATCATATGTTACAATAATAATTATATAGTTTTATACATTTAAAACTTTAAATAATAAAAATACATGTATTTATATATTGAAGGATCATATCGTATATTCGCTTTCCAAAATTTTAATATTTGTGATTTGCCTCGATTTTAACGGATATTGAATTTTAGTATTTGCTTTGCTTCGAAAGTTTACGGATATCTTGAATTTTCGGATCGAGTAACAAAGAATAACAAAACGAATCAAATTTAACGGATAAAATGCCCAGTCCTATTCTTGGTAATATAGAATTAGGGTTTATTTTTTCGAACAGTAAAAAGCGACTTGTCAAAAGAGCAACTTGTCAAACTGGTACGAAGTTGTATCATATCATATGACTAACTAAAAAGCGGTTTTGTGGTATTGCGTGATGTTCTGATACAAACAGTACATCCATCAGTCTAAAGTCTCGCGTGGTCTGGTGGTAAAGGAACCTCGGCTAAGGTGTCCGCCATCACGAGTTCGAGTTTCGTTTACAGCGGATTTAACATGGTTTCCGTTTGGTGGTCTCCAAGGTCTTCTTTGCCAGTTCCGGTTAGACGCAATAGAATAGTCGAACTAAGTTAGAGATCCGGATACTTGGATTATCAAAAAACAAAGTCACCTAAACTCTACATATTCCTTTTGATGCATCTAGGCTACACACAGAACCGGTTTAAAGTTTTATCTAAAATTACAAAATAGTAATATAAATGTATAACTTGAATGAATTATCATAAAACAATTCATTTAGTCAATTTGTAAATGTCATACATTGAAAAGAGAACTTTTCTTACTTTTTCTTGTATACTCTTTTACTAAAATTATGTAGTCAATATTTTTAATCATAATTGTCTCGATTGATAACAAAATCAGTTAATTCAATCTTTTATGACATATTAGACAAAACATGATTATTTATTAGTTTCAACTTTGAAAAAAAATCAGCTATGGCAACTGATACCAAAATATTCAACAATATACGAACACAATAATGTGTGTGTTTATAACAATTTTCCATTTCTAAGCGAAAATAAGTATTTCAAAATGCTTTATAAAATCCTTTAATATATATCAGAATGCATTCTAACATCCTTTAATATATATTCTGATAAAAAAATAGTTTCACAGATAAATAATCATCAATTATGTCTATGTGCATTCTATATTTTTATAAAGTTTTCAAATTTTAAACATGACACCCACAAATTATTATAAGTAAAATGTATAAAAATATTATCTGATTCATAATATTAATCAGACATAAAATATTTATGAAATATTAGAACTAAAAATGCAGAACCAAAAACAAAAATATTCAAATACAAATACAAAAACAAAAACAAGGCTGAGGTCAAATGAAATTAGCAGCATTTTTTTATGAAAAGGTCATGTAACCTTTCCTAGAAGTCTTTCGATGAAAACGTTTATGCAACCATGTCGGACCACCTAATGCAATGTATGCTTGGACGTGAGTCACGTCACACTATTGGTACTATCTTGGGTAATAGAAGGGCTTTTTTTTGGGTCAATTTGCTCAGTAGCCAAATTTTCAATGGAAATTAGGAAAATAACGTTGATTTTGATGTTATTAACTAAGTAGCTTTTGTCTCATATTTTATCCGGTTATGTCCTTTGCATTAGCAAGTTTCCGGTAGAAAAGTGCATGACATCATTACTTGGTTTATAGATAGGAGCGAAACACCATTATTTTCACCTCCCATAATACATACACGTTGCACTTTTATTTTCCACATACATATACATTATATGCGGTAGAATGAATGATTAAATTTGTTTAGTGCAATCACAGATAAATATATGATATGAATTCAGTCCATCTGAGACCATAATATTCAAATGGAAGAAAAACACAATTTAAATGGAAACAGATCCAAGCGGAGCAGACAAACAATTGATATTATCTCAAGTGGAATAGTACAATTAAATAATTACTATTTTATGTCAAATCGAAAGGAGATTGGAAATATCATACTATGTCTACCTACAAAGCAATTGAAAGCAATGATATTCCACGTTAAAAAAAAACACTAATGGAGATGGGTAAGAGAGCACTTCACACCAAACACTAAACCCAAATTTAGGAAATATAAACCCTAATCCATTGACAACCCAAATCTTCGGGAAATTAAACCAACCTGTCAGAATATGGGAGACATGTATTTACATTACTCACGAGAAGAGTTATATTCTATATTCACGGTACTATTTTAAATGTTATTATAGGTAGAATACATCCATGATTGAGTTACATGAAATACAAAGTTGATGGGGATGGGTAAGAGAACACGACACCAAACACTAAACCCAAATTAAAGAAATATTAAATCCTAATCCAACGGCATTGTTAACTTACAAGAAGTGTTTTATTATGTATAAATCGTACTATTTTAAATGATATGGTAGGCAAAATACAACCACAATTGAATTACTTGAAATACAAAGCTAATGGGGATATACAAGAGAAAACTTGACACTGGAACAATCAATCCACGTTCAAAACTTGTCTCAAATAATCTACATGGAAAGCCTAAATCGTCCATGCCAGATCCTGCACAATGAATGTAAGTGTAACACGGCTAGGACAGAATAAGCTAGTTTATTATATATATATAAAGAGTTGAATATAATTTCCAGATTAGAAAGGGTGATAAAGAATGGTACGGCATACATGACAAAGAAATTTAACACATCTAAGCGGAAGAGTCAAGTAACCGTATGGATCTCAGATAGAATAGCATTAGAAACAAACGAAGTCGACCATTCCATTTCACATTGAATAGAAAAAGGAGATATCGGGCTATGCACAAACGAAAACAAAGTGTAATGCAATGCAATTCTAGATAAGAAATTTAATGTTATATTATGTAGTAAATAGCAACTGAGACTATACTCAGTGGAATAGTTCATTTGGATACAAATACTATTTCATTTCAAATGGAATCAAGATTAAATACAAGGATGAGTTCAAAAGTTAAAGAAAATAATATCAAACGTTTGAATTTATTCCATTCCAAGTCAAAAGGAATATAAACGTCTATATTTTATACTACTCCAAGCTAAATAGAATATAGCTAATGGAGATCATGTCATTTCCAGACTGTGAAACTCGTATGTAACGCAGATGATATTCCATATCGAAATAATATTACTAAACCATTTACTATGTATATCAGATAAGAACACTAATAAAATTAAAAAAAGACTACGAACATAGAACTGAGATAAACACGACACGCAACTACAAACATCACACCATTTAGAAATGATTCACAAAAAATAAGGGGAATTACAGTTGTTGATTTGCTATGTGTGATTGCAAGATGCTACGCCTGCGAGTTGTAAACTTCTGCTAAAACTCGCCGATTCTCCTGCTACTTCCGACGGCGCATTCGCTGGCCGAAGATGTGACGATTTACCAATTTCAACGAAATACGAAGCCTCTGGGTGGGATGGAACTGCAATATAGGCTGGAATCTGGATGTTGATTTCTGATGACCACGCTTAACTTTTACTTTCTTGAATAATTATTTTTTTTTAATAAAAACTGCAGGTTGAACCGGTTGTTTTGAAGGATAGAAGGGTAATATTATATAAAATACACTATGTATCGATGTATTCTAGGGAATTTAGCTACTCACCTAAATATGGTTTTTTTGTAGCTATACCACCTAATTTCCCTTTTTTTTTTGTTATCAGCAGAAAAACAAACACAATATAGAAGGACTTATTTCTCGAAGAGTTAAAGAAGCAACTTGTAAAACTGGTATAAAGTTGTATGATAGCATATGACCAAGTAAAAAGGGGTGTTGTGGCCATGCTGATGGTTTTGAGTGATGTTCTAATACAAACAGTACATCCATAAATCTAAGATCTCGTAAGCTCTCTACATATTACTTATATACAAGTGGTCTATTTATATACAAGTGAAAGCTTTCCAAACATACTGTAAAACCACACCACCTACTGAGTCTCGAGTGATCCATGCACAACCATTTCGAAGAACATAGTTTCTATTAATTGGCATTCAAATTAAAATTTATCGTCCTAGGAAATGAAGGTGGATATATTACAATTTAGATTATTTACACCACTAGACTAAAAATATTTTTTTTTGTAAAATTTTAAATTAAATAAACCCATATGTTATAAATTAATTATGGAAACAATATTATACTACTATCTACTTTTCAAACAACACAATAATTAATCTTGTGTCCGAATAATATAAAACATTATAATTGACCAAAATATTCAAATAATTTAAAAATCAAAAATAAATATGCCTTACTTTTGCAGGTTTAGATACTACAAAATAATTTCACTCTATCAAGTTAACTCAATTAATGCTTTAGTTTATTATTATTTTATAAATAAAAAATATTTTCATTTAAATTTAAATAAACTTTTATATTGAATTAAATAATGTAATAAATTTACACCAAATAAATTTAAATTTAAAATTATTTTTATGAAGTGTAATTAATATGATATATATGAACATTTTCATATATTCATATTTCTATATGTTAGCAACATCATTTATTTTTGTATTCACTAATCTATAGTCTAATAAAACATTATATTATTTATTTAAGTAACATAATAATTCAATAATAGTCATTACCTAAAAATCTAAATTGTACAATAAATATAATAACAAAGATAATTATGAAAATGTTCAAAATAGATTATTTAAAGATAAATGCTTAATACTAGTCATAAAAAATAAATTTAAACTGATTATAATAGGAACTAAATTATTAGCAAGATAATTACACAAAACAATTATAATTTGTTCTAACTAGACCACATAAAATAAGTATTATACAGTTAAAATCTCTTTTAACATTAAACAACAATCAATTATTTTATAACATAATCAATTAAAATAAAATTCGCACTGTCTAGGGGATCATGATCTAGTCTCTGTTAAATCTATTTCATGATCTATGAATATGTTGTATTGCTTATCAACATGTTATAAAAATGGAAAATATTGTCCAGCAGGCCAACAAAAAAATAACCTGATCTATTGATATTTTTAATTTTGATTTTTTGGATTTTTTTATCAAAAATCGTGTTTAATATTCAGACAATGAATTTACTAATTCATTATTAAAAATATTAAATTGATCCAATTACCTAAATCAAAGAAGTTCGAGAAGCAAACCTTTAAGTGAATGAGAGGATTCTAAAAATAGATTTCAAATCTTACATAACTTCAAATGAATAAATAATCAGAGCATGCATTTACTTTTAAAGAAATACTTAGACTTAATTTTTATAATATGCATAATTAAAAGCTATATTAAATCCGCACTCAGTTGTCTAAAATTTAAAGTAAACTACAATTAACAAATTAAAATTCAAATCCAAAAATATTAATTATTTAAATTGTGTAGGGGGTCAGTTGATCCGGTCCATCTCTTGTGCCTCCGTCATTGACCGTGTCTTATCCCGGCGTATTCGAGAATTTGATGGGAAAACAAAATCCACATAGCATTTCTCTGTTATAAAATCTCAACGAACTCAACAGCATGAAAAAGTCATGAACCATACATTAACTCACACTATCTATCAACCTCTTCTTAAATTTGTTTTATGATTCTAAAAGCATTTATTATATTTGTTACTCCCTCCGTTTCAAATTATATGTCGTTCTAGAGCAAAATTTTTGTTTCAAAATAAGTGTCGTTTTCGGTTTTCAATGCAAAATTTATTGAAAATATTCTCTATTCTATTTTTATATTGGTTGATGTGTATTGGTAATAGTATTTTTATTTTGGAAATATGTAAAATTAAATGTTATCTTAATCTGTGTGCTAAGACTTAGAACGACAAATAATATGAAACGGAGGGAGTATATGTTTATTAATATGTTGACCGATTTTATATGTATTTATTTAAGTTGTTTCAAGTTACGACATGAAAATATCAGGTTGATGCAAGAAAAAAAAATATTTAAAAGAAAACTATTAATAATAAAAAAACACAACAAAAGATTAAATAAAAGGGTACAAAGGTAAAACTTATTCTTTTATAAGTTTTTACATTACTCCTTCCATTTCTGAATAAGTGTCATTTTGATATTTTTAACACAGATTAAGAAAGTGACAGAAATATATGTAACTTGTTATTAATTACACTTCTTTGACCAATAATATGTGAGATAGATAAAATTATTTATAAAATCAATGTATTTTGCAATTAATTTTCAGCTGGAAATAAGTATAACTTACATTGAAATTGTAATGTAACAATTTTTGTTTAACAAAAAGCTAGAATGACTTGTTAAAGTAACAATTAATTTGTTAAGAAAACAAAATCTGCAAATCATAGTTTAGTGTCTTATGATTTAAAGATAAACTTGTCGCCACAATATATTATCTCTTTTCCATAAATAAAATATAAAATACAAGTACAGTAGAAACTCTATAAATTAATATTCGATAAATTAATAATATTTATAAATTAATAAATTGCACAGGTCCAATTTTAGACCGGTGTAAAATATGATACAAATCGATAAAATAATAATATAGTAATATTTTTACAACCCATGTAAATATATAGTCTCATTAAAATCATAAATTAATAATCTATCAATATTTTTTATATAAGTACAAACTAAATATTATATTGTTGGTTTTATATTTACAATGAAAATACATCTATTTTTCTTAATATTTCAATATATTTTTATAATATTTAGTAAAATTATATCAAAAATCACATAAAAATTCTATGAAACATAAAAATATACACCAAATAAGATAATAAAACAATATGAAAGTCAAATTTCTAAAATTTAAATAATTCATATACGGTAAAATTAAACATTTTCTTATTTTATAAACAAAATATAAAATAAAAAAATAGAAAAAAAACTAAAAATGATTTTTTGTAAATTAATATCTCTATAAATTAGTAAATTTTTAAATTCTAAACATTATTAATTTATAGAGATTCTATTGTAGAATATTCAAATTTCTTTTATGTTTTTATAGATATCCAAACAATACGTTATTTTTAACAACAATAACTAATTGTTCAGTAAAATAATAGTTTAAAAAAGAAAAAAAAGTAACTAAAATGTTCACGCATACTAATAATACAATAAATTTTTACAATTTAATTTACCATTTATTTTTACTATGCATATTTAGTACTATCGACAAATTATTAGCTCCGGGTGGAATTTATCTCTTTCGCTTTCTAGATTCTTTTCGTTGAAGTTCAAGAGGTTAGCTATCTCCAAGTTTTGAGTTTTTGCTGAAAGGAAAAAATCCGACGGTGGCGGAGCTAGAAAATATTTATATCGGGGTCATAATTTAAATTTAGTTAATTTAAATTTATTTAAAATATAATTTCTTAATAATTAAAGATTAGGAAACTTTTTAATTTCTAGGAGAAATTATATTCAATGAAACAAAAAATACAGTACTAAGGGTATGCAAAATTACTTGTTAGGCTTTATGATAAGTTTGCTGAGCTTTCAATTTAAAATCAATTGACAGTAAGTGGAGTAACCAAAATCCCTTATATATTAGTTAAGTCCCTTTTATATTTTCGATGTGGAATTTTCTCTCCAACACCTTTCCTCAAGATAATGGTGTGTATAACCATTAGTTCCGTAGAATCCGAGATTGTGTGACCAAAGAAAGATAATATATGATAGGGACTTGAATGTTTGAGACTAATCTGATAAACAAAAGTGGAAAATGAACTAAAATAAATTGCAAAAACAACTAAAAAAATTATGTGACCAAAGAAAGATAATATAAGAAATATTCTGATAATTCTAAAACGATGAGAAACATAAACAAAAGAAAACTAGGAATACGAAAACAGGTGAACGCAAACAATATACAGTGAAACCTCTATAAATTAATAATGTTGGGACTACACCAAAACTATAATTTTTTATTAATTTATAGAGATTATTAATTTATCGATATATTAATTGAATCAAAAACTCAATTTGGGACTATAAAATTATATTATTTTACAGAGATTTTTAATATATATTAATTTATACAGTATTAATTTAAAAAAGTTATACTGTAAGTTAAACAGTTTTTTTTTTATCAAAAAAATGTTAAACTGTTTAAAACCAGGCTTTTAGGTCCAGAATAACTTAAAATAAAGATATGAGGGTGCAGAAAGAGAATCGATCTTGGCAAGGGAGTCAAAGTAAAGGATCTAGACCAACTGAGCAATCTATCTTATTAAAACAGAAACATTCTGTTGGACCTAACATTTATTTTGTAAGTTTTTAAATTAAATACACTTTTATACTTTATAGTTAAACCTACATTAAATCACTAATGTTCATTTATTTATACTACTATCCATGTTTCCAAACAATATACTTATTTCTTTATACTACTATCAATGTTTCCAAACAATATATTTTTATACTACTATCAATGTTTTTAAACAATACAATAATTAATCTTAATATTTTATATATATCATTTTCTCTTTAAAATTTTGTAGAAACATCATAATTTCATAAATTGCAAAATAATGAACTTTAAAATTTGGATTATAAGATTACAAATTATGAAACTATTACAATTTAAATCAAATTAGATTACATATTGGTCATCCATCAGTTCAATCGGTTAGTTTCGGATTTTAGTGATTTTTGTTAATATGAATATTTTAAAAACCTAAATTGAATTGTTAGATCTCCAGATTAAGCGGTATAATCACAATCGGGTTGAATTTAGAAACACTGATTTAAATACAAAAATATTTTAAATACACTCTTTAAAAGTTACCAAAATATTTGTTAAGTTATTAGTGAAAATTTTCATTATAAAATATTTCGCGCTTCCAAAGCGCGGGTCATAATCTAGTTGTTACTTAAGTGTTAAGCTTAAAGTTTTAACTTTAAATATTTGACTAGGGCCAGCTAACCCCTTAGTGGCCAGGTAGCTCCGCCCCTGAAACCCGACCTAATCTTTTCTAGTGGCGGGGAGTTTTTCCAACGACGAAGCTACTGTTTTGTGGTGTAGTAGCTGGACCCAGAGTTCTGCTCTAGAGTTCTGCTGTGACAATGTGGCATTGGCCAGCTATTCTGTGTTTGTGTGGAGTATCTATATTATTATCTGCGAAATGATTTTTGAAACAAAACTTTGACGTTAAAAGTTAGAGTGATTAATATCGATTTTATCCTTAATGAATAAATTATATATATTAGTCAAAAATATAAATGAATTTAAAATCTATTTGATTAGATAAATGATTAAAATTAATAATAATAAGAATTATCCAAAATCTAAAATATATATTTTAAATAAAAGATAATTTTAATATATATTATGTTGTTATCCAAAAACTATATTTTAATAAGAAAATAAAAATTCAAAATCATAACTAAATATTAATTATCAAAATCTAAAATATATATATTAAAATAAAAAGATAATTCTTATATATATTGTGTTGTTATCCGAAAAATATATTTTAATAAGAAAGTTAAAAATTCAAAAACAAAAAACACATAACTAAATATTCACCAAGCAAAAAATTATTTTGTATAATTAAAAAGAGAATACTGAGTGATTTTGAATTTGCGAAGTGTTTTTTCGCAACAGAGCTCTACATTAAAAGTTAGAGTGGTTAATATCGATTATACTTATAATGAATAAATTATATATTAGTCAAAAATAGGAACAAATTTAAAATCTATTTGATTAGATAAGTGATTAAACTTAACAATAACAAGAATTATCAAAATATATAATATATATTTTAAAATAAAAAGATACTATTATATATATTATGTTGTTATCCAAAAATTATATTTTAATAAGAAAGTTAAAAATTCAAAAATAGAAAACACATAACTAAATATTAATCAAGTAAAAAATTATTTTGTATAATTGAAAAGAGAATAAGAATTATCCAAAATCTAAATTATATATTGTGTTGTTATCCAAAAAATATATTTTAATAAGAAAGTTAAAAATTAAAAAACAGAAAACACATAACTAAATATTAGTCAAGTAAAAAGAATTATTTTTTATAATTAAAAAGAGAATAATAAGTGATTTTGAAGATTTATTTATTAACAATGAATACAATGTACAAATAAATTTCAGAAAGATTATAATATTTCAAAAATTTCAATGAAAACATTAGTAAGAACTACAAATTTTTCTTAGTAATATATATATAATAAGTAATTATCAAATATTTATGTCCGCATATGCGGACTAATCACGTAGTTTGATTGTATTAAATCATATTTAAATCGGATTGGGTCAATGGTTAGACCGTTTTTTATAAAAAAAAATTATATTATTGTTATATTTATATAAATGAGATTTTTTTTTTCTAAAAAATATCGAAAATGATATTTAATCAATTCAGTTACAAAAAGTAATATTTAAAAAAAATATAAAAATCTAAAAAAATTTACTTTCTAGAACTGGAAGGGTATTTTATTGATAATTAGGTGTTTACCAGATCAGACAGAACATGGTGGGATTCAATGACGTCTTGAAGTATGTGAAACATTGTCGTTTTCTTAAAGCTAGCGATCTCCCTTAACATTGGAATCTCCGTCACCGTCCGATAACGATCTTTCATTCCGCTCTATCGTCAGATTTACCAAAAATGCTGAAACGTGATTAAAGAATGTACCATCTACCAATTAAACAGATTGTCGGGATACATTGACGTCCTGATTCTGTGGGACCGAACTCATACACGTGATGAAAGTAGGTAGCTACAGAATCTATTATTATTGTTTAAAGAACTTGATGATATACACAAGAATGAGATACAAATACTTCATTGCCAGTTCAATATAAAGCTAGAAATTTTTGCACAAATTTAAAAAAATTAGTCTTTGAAGCAATAATACTAGTATATGATACAAATGAAATTGATGAAAACTTATATCAAAAAAAATTTGATGTAATAGTTTCGTTTAAAATAAAATATTATAGCGAGAATGCCAAATTGTATTTGAAACAAAACCCAAGAGCTTATGAGATCAGATGTACGGAGTAGTAAGAAAATCCAAAACGCACACTATGATCAACTTAAGTAATTGAAATGAACAAATCTGCAGTCGTAATTTTTTTTTAAACACAAATGAACCCTAAAGTCACACTTTTATTCATATCACACTCGGGGAGGTTTCTTGAAGTGGAAGAAATTAGAAAAAAATGTTGATACCACAAGGCAAGTTTTCAGTCTTTCAGATGGTGAGGTTTTCTTGTAGCGCAAGGAACGAGCCTATGATCTTACCACCAAGATCTGGGAACGTCTCACAACCAGGAAGAGAACTTACTTTCCCTGTTCTATCCACTTGAACTGGATACTTAAGAAGATGACCTTGCATCTCCGTGACCTCTTCTGCTGCATACTGTCTCCAATTCAGCTCACTTAATTGCCTAACTCGTCTCACGCATTCCATGTTCTCTGGTTCCTCGAAACCTTGCTCTAGAAACCCTAGATGTTCTGCCCACAACGACATTCTATATCCAAAGATCTGGCAAGAAATTGCAACAAAACCAAGTGCTTAAGACACGTTTTTAGCACATAGCTTTTTGAGTTTGTCTTTTTTACCTGACCACGAGGACGAGAGCCTTTCTTAGCCCATGAATGGTGTGGTTGATAACCTCCCATGGCGATCTCAGTGTCTCTAGTTCCTTCCAAGGATCTCTGGTTGATATTCGCGGAACCGATCAAGACAAACTCATCATCAACGACCATACCTTTGGAATGAACATATATCATAAACCTCCTACTCTTCAAAGCTTGCACCTGCAGAAGGAGTCCATTAAATATCTCAACAGGTGGAGTCATCCATTTTATATGTAATACATATAGACATATATATATACCTGTATAGCATTTGCATTTGCGTTTGACTTAGGTGGAGTCCGAGGACTATTGTATACACTAACTGTTCCATCAGCAACCTCTCTGGTTCCAAGACAGAAGAAGTTGAGAAAGTCTTGTGGCTCATACTGACCATCAAGTCCGACTTCCACAAGTGCCTTGTGGATGGTCTGATACATCATTTGCATGGTCTTGTGCTGCAAATTATCATGAAAAAGATGTCAGTATTAATAGAGATTAGCAAATAATGGACTAAGTGTGTTTACCTGCCAGTATAGAATTCTCTGTATAGGGTTACTTGTTGGAGGACCTTCAGGCCACATTGGAATGACAATATAAGCAGCAAACTTCTCCCTTGCTCTAATTTTGTTAGCAATCTTAAGTGCGATTTCAATAGGGATTAGATTATTAGCACCTGAAATACCATATCATTGATATTAAATTTTTGTTAATGAACTTGCCTTTAAAAAGCTCACAGTTCCTTACCCAAGTCCTTGTTTGAATCCCAGTTGAATGATGATCCAAGAAAATACTGGTTCTCAATGTAGATGAAGTGCTGAGCAGATCTTATGGCCTTAACATAAGCAGCGTGTATGCTCATGTCAATGAGTATGTTCTTCCCACACAATAGATTCTGTGACCACAAACATATATATATTTATCAGTAGAGAGTGTCAACAACGTTACTACAACTTGTTCAGAGTTGTGCTTACTCTTCCAGTAGCTTCCTTTGGATCCTTTGGAAACCCTTTGACTGAACTTGAATCAATCGAACGGAAAACCTAAGAAAAGAAAGAAAGGACTGAGATCTCTTCTGCACCACAAACATACAGCAAGCAACAATGATGCATCACCATTACCTACCTGAGCATGCCAAGTCTCTGGATCATTCTCATTAACAGAAGAAGAAGCTTCTGATAGTCCTATGATGTCTGGAATTCTATCAATGAAAAGCAACGAATCATCAGAAGCCGATTTTAACTTGCCCAATCCGCGAGATTTTGAGGCTTTTCTCCAGCGTTCTTCAAAATTAGCAAGCACATCATATGCAGCTGGACCATCGATCTTGCTGTGCAGATCATGCCATGGCTCTCTTGGTCCATCATCCGCAGTTGTCTATTACCAACAAACACAAAAGTTCTTCTTCACATTGAATCTAAAACAAAAATTGCAACAGAACATGATGATTTTTTTACCAAAAAGTTTGGGTTGTGGAAGTCATCTTTATGGAGTGTCTTAAGTGTCCTGAAGAGAGGATGCTTGGGAGTATCAAAACGTCCGTTGCACACGTCTAGCCCTCCAACAAATGAGACGATCTTTCTCCGGTTCTGACCTGCATCTGCATCTACAATCACAGTTTTCTGATGATGCGTGTAGATAGTTCCAACTTCCTGTTCATCAAAAAAGATTCAGCTGATGATGAAGCTATCCTATAAATAAATGAGAGTAACTATTCAGCATCTTACAGATTTCTTTATGAAGCTGTGACCTTTCCCACCAGATCTAGGGCATAGAAGAACTTGCACTGACGAATGCTTGAAAAACCGGCGAGTCTCTTCATCGCTTGTGTTCATAACTCCTTGCTACATTGCAACAAAAACACCAATAAAATGCATTTTTGCTTCAGTTACTACTAAAACATGCATTATATGTAGTGTAGATGCTTACAGTTTTGAAGCCTAGAAGGCTCCTTGAAGTAGGATCATCCCACACCAAAACCAACACTCGCACACCTTCCTGAGACTTGGCCTTCAGCAAATCCCCTAACGTACCATCCGTTGGATCATTATTCCGCCTAACCAGCCTAACCGGATGATAAACCGACCAACCAGTGATATAAACCAACCTCCTCGCCTGCCTAATCGCATCAGCCATATCCTCCCAGCACTTCCCATGCCTATACTGCACACCACCGTCGAGATACACACTCGGAAGCGTACCGTCGTCAACATGAGCATCCTGATACAGAGTAACCCTCCCTCCTTTCCTCAAAGGGAAGTAAGTACCGGGAACTCCAACACACTCATTACCAAAACCAACACCCATCTGGTAAACCCTCATCCTCTCCATGGGAGTGTACTGGATAGACAGACTCAACACAGCTCCCTGTTTACAAGGCTTCCCGCTACTGTTGAGTATAGGGAAAAAGCCTTCGATCCTGTTCCCTGAAGACAAGTGCTCGGTCGGGATTCCGACAGCTCCCATGATCTGCGACCCGATGATGTCGCTGTCTTTGACGACGAAGTGGACTTCGGCAGCGCTGTGAGCGACGGGGACGTCGAAGTGCTGCATCCACACAGGGTTCTCGCTGTTGCTGATCACGAAGGTTCTGCCTATCACGGCGCCTGAGATGGAGACGGTGACGTAAGGGTCGCTCGTGATCTTGGAGGACTTCTCACCTCCTTCCGGTTTGGAACTGTTCCTTCTGGTTAAACCGGAGAGCATCCCGCCCAGACGGTTGTGGAAGCCGTCCATGTTTGGGAGGTGTTTAGCTTCTTTAACCCAAATGTCTAAGTTACCGTGAAGCAGCTCTACACGCAAAGATCCGGTGCTGGTGGCGAAGGGGACGGGTTGCTGGCCGAAACCGTGGCTTGACCCTCCTCCCATTGACAGAGTCTCCGTGTAAACCGGATGATGCGCCATCACAAAAAGATCAAACCGTTGGCGGGGAATCAAGATTAAGATGAAAGATTGAAGCTTTAATGAGAGAGATCTAAAAGGTTGTGATCTTTTGGAGAGAAGAAGGTGAGACAGAGAGAGAGAGAGAGGAAAGGGAAGGGAGCGTTGACTTGAAACGGAAGAAACGGAAGAAGTGAGCTGTGAATCTAAGATCTTGCTGAGGTTGTTGACCCGTTCTTATTAACGATCCACTTCACACTTTAATTTAATTTAATGACCCACTTCACACTATTTATTAGTAAAATTAATTTATCTAATTCTAGTGGGGAAGAAGACTTCAACTTTGATTCGGCTGCTGCTGATCATGGTTGTCTTTCATTTTTTTTTTTTTTTGGATCAAAAAGTAAACTCTCGACGCCATTATTGAAGTTTACATCGTACTATACGAGATTAACTAACAAATCCTGACTTTTCTACGAGTGGGAAATGACACTTTCATCGTTGAAGTCTTATTTAATTATAAACAAGTTTTCAAACAGCTCAACAGATGATGTTCCCTTCAATTTCATAAACCCAAAAGTAAGAGTTTCTAAAATTACTTTTTGTTTCAAAATGATAGATTTTCTATTTTTTTTGAGGTACTTTTAGTAGTTAATGTTGATAAGTTGTATACTTTTAAGAAACATTAATTAAAACTATTTGAATTGGTTAAATACTGGTTGATATTTATCGAAAATGTATAGTAAAGTAAAAATAAATTAAACTGTAAACATTCATTATACTTTTAATATGCGTGGGTACTTAAAAATTATTCTTTAAAGAGTATTTTTAAAATATTTTTCGTATATATTAAGAAAATAATTAAAATACATTTAGTTTTGTATTAGTTACATATATTCAATCTAACAGTATTTTAGATAAATGAAATTATTTATAAAATCAATGTAACTAATATCAAACTGAAAATTGCATTGAAATTTCAAAATGCATTCTTTTTTATAACAAAAAGATATTGAAATAACATTCTTTTAGAAATCGAAGGGGTATATAAATACTAGGTCCTAGCAAATTATCATTATCATATGAAAAATATAAAAAATATGACTTTATAAAAAAAGAACTAAAAGCTAGTCTACATCAAACATATGTATGTTGAAATTGAATAGAGATTTGGAAAATGCCAGATAACGTGTTGAATATTATTCTCATTTCGATTTCCTATTCTAATCATTTTTTTTCTTTTATAAAATATTAAATATTATTATCAATTTTTAATTTCCAGCAAACGTTACAATAGTTAACTAGTATTAGAAAAATAAACAAAATGTTGTTGACAAAAAAGTATTAGAAAAATAAACAACAACACAACAAAAATAGCAACAAGTGTCTAGCCCATGATAGTTAATAGATATTCTAATTACAAACCATTCTAAACGTTCATTCACTTTTATTTTTATAGGGCGTTATATATAAATATTACTAACCTATTGCCTTTAACGAGATTTGATTTCTGGCAACAAATTATTAGTATTTTTTTAGCAGAGCACAATTACAGTTTGTAACGTTTTTATGCTAAAAAAGAAGACAGAAAAGGTTTTTAAAAGGAAAGAAAGAAAACAAGTTAGGCAAGAAAAATAGGTTGGAACTTTACAAAAGCGACATGATGAGGATTTACATGATTCTACATTTGCTATCTTTATCTTTAGGGGATTTGCCTTCCTGTCTTGACGCTGTAGCTGATGATGGCCTATGGCTGCTCCTTGGTACCTGCAATGGTCATAGTATCTACTAATTAACATGTAAAAGAAACGATTTGATTCTGCTTACGTTAATGCTCATTATTGTGTCATGCAACACAGTCACACTTGGTATTTGCTAATATCTGATTATAGAGTTATGGGTACAAGAAATGAAGTACCTGAGGACCAGTGATCAGTCGTGAAGCACCAACACTTGTTGGTGGTTGTGGAGTTGGGTTACTCCGTGGGCTCTGGTCCTCGAACTCTTGTTGTTGCAAAGCTATCGCCAGTTGTAGATCAGAGCTGCATTGTACCATAAATATCAGAACAAATCATAAGCATGTTTCATAAGAAAAGACATTTGTCTTCTCATCTACTTGTGAAAGAAATACACAAAGAGACAAGGGGAAACAGTGAAGTTTTGAAACAAAAAGAATTAATTAATCAGTGGCGACAGAAATGTAAGAGTAGATATTTACTTGACTTCTACGCCTGTGTCTGGAATGCTCGCAAGATAATCCTGTGAGCAAAAATAAAATAAAATGATTAAAATGGTAAAACAAGGACATATTGTATAGTGAGTATAATATAAGAATAACATACAGCAGTATTTGTGACTGCGTTTTGTTCATCCCACGTGCCACTTGCACCAGTTGTGCTGCTGTCTATCTTGAACTCCTTGAAAGTAGCAGTCATGAACGCAGTGTCACCATTAACCTGTAACAGTATTGCATATCAATAGTCGTCACAACAAGGCATAGCAGGAAAGAGACTGTATATATTAATAAGAGTTAATGATGAGTAAGCTGATACCTCATTAAGCTTTTCCCATACTAAATCAGGCTGATTCAGGTAACCTTGATCTGTAGCCAAAAGATAAAGTTCACCTTCGTACTGAAAAAAATGACAGCAACAAGAAGTATTTAATTGGAAATCAAGCTATTGTGATCATAGAAATGAGAATGTCTACAAACTAAACCAACCTTGAACATGGTGCAGAAATGATTGTTGCGGAAAAAGACACAGAGTTCACGTTCT
This sequence comes from Raphanus raphanistrum subsp. raphanistrum, assembly GCA_019706035.1. Taxonomy (NCBI): domain Eukaryota; kingdom Viridiplantae; phylum Streptophyta; class Magnoliopsida; order Brassicales; family Brassicaceae; genus Raphanus; species Raphanus raphanistrum. The sequence goes on along the minus strand of CM033988.1, from coordinate 15,118,922 downwards.
TTAAGACCTTCTTGCAAGCGAAAGAGTCTGTAAGATACGATCAAAATATTGAATGTAAGATAAAAACAAAGGTAGTCAATTAGAGAATATTCAACAATGGATAAGTAACACCACGCACCCACAAAAGGTTAATTGACTGGCACTATTCTTCAGGAAGTTCCTGATTACTTCACCTGGCAAAACTCAACGATAGTGTATTAATATCTCAACAATAGAGTGTCTCTATGCCCAAGGGTAACATTATATTACCTTCTTTTGCTGTGAGCCCATCCGTGCCCTTACCTTCAGAAGAAGAATCATCAACATTCTTCTCATCCCTTTTCCCAAGAAGTGACTCACCTTCGTAAACGGGTTCTTTGTCTGCACAAACTGGTGGAGCCACAGCGTTTACGCATTCCTCACCTTCATACATGGGTTCATCACTAGATATGGGTGAAGTTAAAGCATCGGGTACATCGTCATGCTGGGATTTGCAAGTGAGATCTGGAGATGGAAAGGGGGAATTTTGAGTAAGAATATCCATCTGATGCACAAGAATATAAAATGCACAAGGGTGAATAAAGACTACCTGGATTAACAGAAGTTGCATCAGCCTTCTCAGAAGTACATTCAGTTTTTGTCGACTCCAAATCAGTCTTTTCCACTGAAAGCGCCTCAGAAGAAGTTAACTCAGCGACAGCCTTTTCGTTACTGTTAACACTTTCAACAACAGGGCCCGTCTCATCTCCAGATTTCTTAGGAGATAACTGATCATTGTCAAGATCCCCGCCTTTAGCTTTATCACCATCAGATTTGAACTGTTCCAGGTGACAGATACTGTCACCATGGGTGCTAGTTGGGCTTGCATCTGAAAATGTGAACGCAGAGTCTAGATTGGCTGAGTCTCCGTGAGTGTTGTTTGGTGCTGGATCGTTTCCCTGTGATAATTGCAAGGCTTGCAATAGCTCTGTTTCTTCTTCAAGATCTCCCTTTCTCAGTTTACGAAGCTCTACAGCTGCAGGTGGAGAATCTTGAAAAGAACTTGTTTTCGAGAGACATGGCGAAGGAACCCCTAGAGCCGCTGTGGTTGCCGCAACGAAATCAACAGAATCCTCTCCGGCATTTTCATCCTCTACATTCTGCGTTTCCAGTGCAACGAGCTCCCCCATTAGAGTATTATATGACTTGCTACCAAGTGCATTAGCTGCTTCAACATCCTGGACGTATGCAAAGGGAGGGAAATTAATGGAATCAATCCAACAGAGCCAGGATTGCTAAAGATACCATCTAAAAGGAAAGTGATCTTGACCACTGTTCTTATCCATAACTATGGATAAAAATGTTGAAGCACTGTGTATCTCAAGAAGGAAAAGAGCAGAAGATGTACCTGGGGATCAACTATCCATCCATGATATAAGGGAATGTCAAGTAAGTCAAATATTGCACACTCAGGTGTGAACTCAAAATCATCAATCCTGGCAACAAAGCAAAAAAAACTAATGGTTATGATATAAATTTCAACAACTCGGAAACAAATGATAAAAGCTATGTGAGAACCTCCTGAATTTAATATTGACATCAATTCCAGTTGTAAGACGTGGAAGAAGATCAATAGCATCAGCAATGTTCTGTTGCTGATTCTTGATATATTCTTCTTCTTTGTCCTGCCATGAGAAACATTAAACAAGAGTTATCCACAAAGATTCAGTCCTTATAATATATATAATATAAAGAAGAAGAAGGGCTTTGATTAGATTACATTGACTTTACTATTGGAATCAATCAATCTGTCAACCACAAGAGACATCAATCTCTCTTGAGAAACCTCATAACAGTCAGGATTAAGCTTCAAGTTGTTTCTCAAGAGAAGAACATTACCTGTTACATCCCAAAAAATCAATAACTCAAAACGTTAATTAAGACATCCAGATACAACTAACTATCACTACATTACTTCTCCTACAGAACATTAAGACAAGGAACGAATAAACTACGATGATCGGTTCACTAAGCATAAAGTCAATGATTACAGAGAAAACATTTAATTACATTATTACCAAAACCAACAAAACCCTAACACACCGATCCTTCAACTAAGCGTTACAATCCTAGAAAAGGAAAACTAAAACAATCCATTATTTGGGATGGTAATTAATTCAAACCCTAAGAGGAACGTACAGATGGCTAAAAGAGGGCAAGGTCCATTCTCGTTCTGGAGAATGATAGGCGTGTTTCGTCCAAGGAACTGAATCGATTTCGTCTTGTACGTGACCTCCTCTTCCCCCTTAGTTTCGTTTACCACATCTTCTTGATGAATCGCTTCCTGAATCGTCTGTGTCGGGGAGTCTGAAGCGGTCGCCATTTTGATGATCGAAGAAATTTTCTGATCCAAATCGAGAGAGAGAGAGAGAGAGCGTGCGATGAAGAGGAAGATGATTTAATTTATATTTCGAGCGAGAACTTTTCTGGAAGAGGGTTAACATAACCAAACCGGTCCGTACCAAACCCAAAATTCGGTATTGATTAAAATACTATTTTGGTTATTGATTTAAATGTACAAACCAGAAGACGTTGTTCTGCGAATTCATTTTGAAGAGCAGTGTAACGGACCAATTGGTTCGATTTCGTTTGGGTATCTTATTTGTGAATATAACTATGGTTAGACCGTTACGATTTGGTTGAACCAACTTGGGAAAGCTTGTATCTCTCACGCGTATCTTTTCGGGGTAAGGTCAAATTAAAATTGTTATCATATCATCATTTTCTATAAAAAAACATAACTACTCTTTTAAAACTACTTTTATATTTAACGAGTTTCCTTATAACACTAACAAAATCTATTACAGGCATGACTTGTTTTTTGTTACCACCC